>JAWWNJ010000108.1:0-600000 GCA_037176885.1 Favolaschia claudopus
GTGGATGGACAACACCTTTCCTGACGAGATGATTATCTTCCTGTTGAGAGGCTTGACCGGGCTTTCCAGTCCTCGTGCTCGTGTCGTGTCTCCCATATACTCAGATACGAGCGGATATGTCACTGTTCCCGGCTTGTGTTCTCTCCGCGTCTCCTCCAACACCAAGCAGCAGGAAGTCGTTCGATCAGACGTCTCTACTGACATGCCAATATTCTCTCTCTAGGTTGCTCTCGTATGTCTGTGCCCTTGGCGTGGCGACTTAAATGGGCACTCCCCAGATGTTGATTCATGGTAGCGGTTGTCAGCTATACGAGGACAAGACGTTCAGCAGACGAAGAGAACAACAGGAAGAAGAGTAGCCTGAGGGAAATGAGATACGGGTGACGAGAGGAACAGTAACGTGATGGAGGAGAGACGAGGACGTTCAGCTCAGAAGGTTATACACTGCAGTTCAGGGATATTCGAGTTGTGGAGGGTCGGAGCTGAGTGTGGCAGTACGAGACCGTTGTTGTTCGATGCGCATCAAAATACTCTATTCTCGTTCCCCATTTGCAATGCTCGCGTCGAATTTCTGCTTGTGGGCGACTCCCTGACGTATTCGCGCAGTGCGAGACCATTATCACGGTCATGAACAATATGGAGACATTTAAGTGATAATGAAGATAAGCCTTCGTCAGCACTCGATCTATTAGATTGAGATATAATTTCTTTGCTCCGAGTTGCGGAGGTCGTTAGCGGCGCCTCAGGAGACGCAGCAACGGAGTCGCAACAGGACAGCAAACATTAGGAGCCCAGAAGCAGAGTCTAGTAACGTTCGTGCAAGTGTTTTGCAGAATATACAGGTAAAGGCTGAGAAGGTATCGACAGCTATATACGTCGACTTCCCGGCTGGAGTCTACGCGCATGCGAAGGAAGATCGAGGAGCAAAAAAAAATATCGGGCCAGATTTACGGCTAAGATGTTCTCGTGTCATTGCAACAATCAGCGTACTACTTTTCGTCGTCCCAGGTCCCTCCGTGAACTACGCGTTGGTATTTGTCGACAATGTCCCCGTCCTGCATGCAAATGCGCTGCAAGTCGACGTGTCCTTCCACACGTTGCTCGCGCGTGAAACGACCCCCACCGACCGTCTCCGACAACAGGAGCGTGCAAGGGTAGAATTCCCGAGACACGCAGGTCCGTGTACACGGAGGAAGAAAAGGAGTCGGGCGAGTTCAGGGAGGATCATATGGACGACGTTTTCCATGTCATCGAAGTCAACGATGTCTAGTTCGAGATGTCCAAGGGCGTCAAAGAACGCAGCCTCGGCAGGAGGGAGGCGAGTGGCAACTTGACGATGATAGAGTGACAGATGCCTCGGGTGTCTCGAGGACGAGCATGGCGTGTCATCGCAGGAAGCATCTTGATTTAATGTGCAGTGTAGGGCTTATACATTCGCTGCAAGAGCGTGTAAGACGAGAAGCAGATGTATCTACGCTGATATCTAGGGCGCGCAGGGACTTTGCAGAATAAATCGCAAGCGTTGGCGCTGATCTTCTGCAATTCTCGGAGAGTATCGCAGATGCACTGCTGAGGTCTTGAACGCGGTGGAAAGGTATTGTGAGGCGGTGAGGTTCCAGACGCAGCAAGCCGTATTGGAGACTGGAGGCGTTGCAGGCGTGGTCTTGGTCGGGTGCGTAAAGTACCTGTTCATTGTGAAGAGCGTATGCACAGGGCTGAGTTGTTGAGGACGGAATACGATTGTCCTCGTCCAGTAGTGCACGCTTCTGAGTTCTAGTGTTGTGGCGCCAAGTCCCCAGACCTCTTTGCACGCGGCGCGTGATTCCTTGAAGACCGTCCAGTAGAAGAGCGAAGCAGGACATCAGGGAGAAAGATAAGCAGGAGTGCGGAAGGCAGTTTATCGTCGTGTCCACCAACCGCGTTCATGGTGAAGAGAATTGACGCGTGACTCAGACTCGGGGTAGTTGATTTATGCCGTAACGGTGATGGTTCGGCCTTAGCTGAGCGGTGCGTAATCAAGTATTACAAATCTGCCTTGTCTGAGGTGATCTTTCGCTCTGAGGTCCCTGACCGCGACCGTTTTCCTCGAGGCGACAGTGAATCGTTTCTAGCGGTTTGCAGAATTGTTCCCCACGTCTATTGACCAACCATTGCCCTCAGTGAACGAATTCGAGGTTAGTAAGTTGGAGTCGACCAAGTGCCGGCCCTGTCTAACCCTGAACCAAGTTTATGGTCGATGTCCAGGGAAACGAAGGTAAGAAGTGACGCGCTTCGGTCAAAGGAGCAACAGAAGGGCAAGTCCCAAGACAGCGCCCGCAAAGAGGTCGTCCATGCAAGGTAACCAGGTACTATGAAGCGTACGACATACTAGCTCGATACAGGCAGCACCGTGTATGGACTGTGAATCCGCGCAAGGACATAAAAGGCGGCTCCTCAGGTCAAAGTTAAAAGGAATTTCATGTCTTCCTTTTCCGGCACAAGTCGTGTCCATTCTCGCTAATTCTTTAGACACATTTGGCTTTTCTGTACTACCATAATCGGCTTCCTCGTGGTCTCCCGATCCTTTTGTCCTATCCGAGCACTTTGTCGGGCTTGTTTCTTCGAGGTGTTTTGAGCTAGGAGCCGTTTTTTCTGATGTCAACTCGGGACGCGGGCATATAAAGGATGTGAAGCTTTCAAAGTCCCTTCAGTGCGATCCATGCACATCAGTCGATTACTGTGCGCGCCTCTGCCGGAGAAGGCCGCAACGCGGGGCACTTCAGACGATCTCCAGCTTCAAGCGATCCCCGACGCGTCGGTGGACAAAGTCATCTTCCTTCCTTGTCTGTCAATTTCGATCTGAGGCGACAACATTCTTTGCAGCTGGCAGTCAGTAAAATCACGACGGTTCCATGCGACTCGAGTGACTCTCCGTTCAGAGTGGTGGAGATCAAGGCGAGTTTTCTATTTTCTTGGTCGATTGTTCCCTGTCTCAACTCTGCCTCTCGCGTTCGCTCGTCTACAGGAGTCAGACGCGCAGACCGGTACAAGTGCATGCTATTCCGTTCTTATACCCGAAGCATACCACGCAGACGTGCGTAGAGTCTTTCCACCGTCCTCGTGGGAGCTGACAGCCGCGTACAGTCGGACAACAGCTACGGTGATTCGAAGTCAAGTGAGGAAGAGGGGTCCACGAAAACGGTTCGGTGTGGGTTTTGCAAGAAGCGCGGACACTATCGCAAGACGTGCCCCGTTTCTCTGGCGTCAACGCCTGTCTATTACCCTGCAAAGGCGAAGGTGGACTTGCCAACATGTGGCGTACAAATTGAAGGTCTGTCTCCGTCTCGATGCAGGCAGCAGGACTGACGGCCAAGCTACACAGAATCTCACGTCAGGATAGTCAGGTGTACGAACTGCAGACAGCGAGGCCACTACTATAAGACATGCCCGGAACCCCTAAACGCAAAACCAAATACTCCGCGCGTCTCATGGCGGGGTCGTGGTCGGTGCAGCATATGCAGAGGAGAAGGCCACAACCGCACGTCCTGCCCCGATCGTCGTTCGAGACGGGAGTCGCAGGCAGACAAGGCGGATGAAGGTGACTTCAAGAAGAAACCGAACTGAAGTTCGATCTATGGGCGACAGGGCTTGAAAGAGGGGGCAGCGGATGATCACATTGAAGGAAGTAGGGTGCGGTAGAACTGTACTTCACATCAGTGAATATACGTGAACGGCGAGTCGGCCAGCAGTCGCTTGACCGGGCTCCTCGCTCTAGCTGTTCGTGCTCCCCTCCGTTCACCGCTCGAAGTAGACGGCGGCGTCAGTGCGCTTCACTGACACAGAGCCTCTTCATTTCATGCCGAACGGCGTCCGCACGAATCTGTCCCTTGAGTTGACGGCGTCGGAGGTTCACCGAGGTGCTGGAGCATTATCTTTTTCTTGCCATTGCCTTCGCGTCGCTTTGTGCCATGCCTGTGTATTCAGATAGACCGTGTTCGTTTGTATGCAAAGCCTGGACGCCTCGGTATTCTGAAAGGGCCCGCCACTAGTTTTTGATATGTATGCTCACTCAAGGTCATTTTGAATATATCCAATACTGTTTGGGTCGACGGACATGTAGACAACCAGTCTTTTTCTTTCCTTAGGTGTGTTCGGTTCTTGTTTTGGCGTGAGATGTAGTGGCAGGGTAGTTGTTCGGCGTGCTCCCGTGTCGGTCTTCGAAGCGGCGAGGACTGTAGGTTCAATGGATGGGCGTTGCGTGGTCGATTTAGGCGACTGGAGGCCAATGCCCGAATGGCGAGTCGACTTCTATTCAATGCCGTTCGAATACTGAAGCGCAGAGATCATTTAGACGAGTCCGAGCAGTACATTTGTAAGATATTTAACGCCAGAAGTTACTGAACACGCCGGAGACAAACCATGGGCAGATGTTGCACGACCACTCTACGTATTTGTCGTTTATGTCCGTGGCGATTCTCATCGCTTTGCCTTCGACGCAGTCGTAGGTCAGCCATTCGCCGGGAATGTAGACTTTCCTCTGCATCGCTGTCTCTAGAAGACAGTCGTCGAGAACCCTGTATACCTCGAGACTTGCTTGAGCGTCGAGGGCGGCATCTGATTGTAAGGTCAATGAAGGCTCAAAGCTTCGAGGAGCAGGTGAACGCGTACAGCGGAATAGCTTCTCGACGTCTCGGCCGCCCGTGGTGTCGGTCAACCCGAGATGCCAATCGGCTTTTTGGTCGGTCTTGTCCATAACGCGGTGCAGGATGTCCCCGACACATCGCTGCATCGACAAAGGGTTGGCGTGTTTCCGATAATAAATCGGGAAGGCAATGCGTGCCATGTGGCCGATATCGCGGAAGCTGCGCGCATTGACGTGCAACGCGGTCCAGAGCACTTGTGCGTCGGAATTCAATCCCGCGCCGCATTTGACGATGGTCGGGTCTTCGAGGATCCTGCGCAGATCTTCGGGGCACGCTGTGAAGGGTTAGCTGAGCCTTCATCGCTTGTATGTTCGTACTTTGCATGGCGGTCATGTCGAGGACGTAGACTCGCCGCTCGATTGCGATCTGCACTACGCAGAGCTTGGCCTCGCGGGGTTGGTTGCCGCTTCCGGTCTGCCACGAGGGTCAGGTTTATAGATTTGCAGTTACAGACGCGTCGTTTACCTTGTATTCTGTGTCCAGGCCGACAACAGAGTGAGATTGGATGGAATCGAGGTGCTTGTTGGCCTCCTCAACGTCCGTGAGGAGGAACGCCTTGAAGGTGAGCTCCAGTGGAGCGAGCTAGAGGACGTCAGTGGTTGTTTGCAAGGACGTTGATGCTCACGTCTGTCGACCCCAAATTTATTCGAATGGCTGCGGAATCGGGGGCGAAGCGGGGTTCTTGTGAGTCCATGTTCAGTTCGCGAGCGAGGATGTGGTTTAGAGCAGAGTCCACGGAGTCGACGAAATGCACTCCAAAGATTTTATAAGCCAGGAACTGAATAGACGCGCGAGAAGCGGCGAGGTTTTTTTCTCGCCTTCTTTTGTCGTAGGTTCAAGGAAATTAAAATAGGACTGAATGAGTTCAAATTCCGTAGAAGGTGCTTCATATTGAGTTGCCTCGGCGAAGTTGGACTGCATTCATAGGGGTAATTGAGACGGCGGCGAGTGTTTTTTTTTCGGCGTTACACACACATTCGTTGGTTGCGAGGAATATGTTTGGACGAGATCCGAGGTGCGACGCTTGAACCCTGGACGGGAATGGCTCCGTGTAGGGTCTGAAACTGGAAAGCAAGGGAAGTCAAGTAGCGAAGCGCGTCTCCAAGACAAAGCGGACGTGCGTGGAAGTCTCCAAAAGCGGTCGAGACATTCCAAGGCGAGCAGAAAAAGTGTATTGCCTTAATGGAGTGTGAGGTGACGCCCGATTAGGCTACGCGATTTGCCGAGGTCGTCCTTGCCTTTTCCGGTGAGATCTGACGAGCTGCAAAGCCCCGATCGTCAATCTGGAGCTTCGGGCCCGAACCTTAATGGTTTCCCTTATTGCGAGAAGGACAAGGTTTCTGTACCGGGCCGGCGATGTCTCCTTGATCCTCCGACGTTATTCTGAAATGAAGTTCTTCCTCCTTCAGTCACGTCCTTTCGATCTCCGTACGGAAACATTCAGGGAGGTTGGGTCGTGGGCCATCAACCACCATTGCACACGATCTTGACGTGCTCAAAGACCGGGCAACTGTTTTCAGGCGAGTTCGAGGTATAGCCGTCATCATAAAACAGCTGTTTGCGAAGACTGTAGTCTTGGGAAAAGTAAGGTCTTGTATGGGAAGATCGTCAAGAAATCTGAAGTCCAAGAAACAAGAAGGGAGGACGAAAAGGACCAGACCATATAGAGACAGGAGGTCTATCAGAGTTACACTAACATCCTTGAGAGTCGACAGCGAAGACAGAAGAGGATGTACCCAGAGGTCTTCAATAGTTGCGAGGCAACGATCTACACAATGGTGGGAATTCAGAGGAGGGGTCACGTGTCCCACCATGTTTCCTCTTACATCGATGTCTTCTCAATTCGGCCGTAACCTCAGTCGACGCGCCTTTCGTCTTCTCTCGCGGCCTGAAAACAACATACAGATAAGGCTGGTGAGCTAACTGAACGTTCCGTTTGCGGCCATGCCCATTTCTTTACTCCAGGTCTGATCCAGTCACCGAAGATGCCTCGAAGGCGGGCGCATAAAAGGCCAGGGAAGTGACCGGCCGGTGATGGCGCAGGGATCCAGACTCTTGCGATTCGGTTAGTTCAACCTGCAGTATCGTTGTCTAGCCTAACATTGCATAGTCATGACCGACGAAGAAGATATACCTTGGACTCGACAACTGCTGTTGCTGCAGTCGAACGCCAGCTCGAAGAGAAAGAAGGTCGCTCTGTGTTCCATGAGCGCGCAGAGACTCTGCTTTACAGCTCTGGTGTCTCGCCAGCATTTTCGCGAAGTCAGCGAATTCCTGGACGCGAAGGAGAAACACCGTACAAGTCCGGCCGACGAAGAGGACAATGACAGTTCTGTTAGCGGCTCCTCCGATTCCGAAGCAGGCTCTCGAGCCGAGTCGCTGGTCTCCTTTCTGCTCGAAGCCAGTGAGTTTTCGTCGTATAGCATGTAGCAATCGCTCACTCGTCTTCCAAGAAGCTGATTCCCTGCGTGTCCTTTCGTATACAGGAGACATCGACGACGACCTTCCCGAAGGTCCCGGCCTTCGAGCGCGTATCCGTGTTCGCCGAGCCGTGTCGCCCGACTACCGCAATCGGGACGCGCACGTCGATCCGGAAGTGTTGGAGCGGTCCGCTACCAGGTTGCTTGCAAGGTTCAAGCTCAGGTTCAGCGACGTCCGTCTCCTTCTCACTGCTGCGCGGTGCGCTATCGTCGGGCCGTCGATTATCTCTCTCGCCCGACCTGACCTTGCAATGTCCCCTTCGGAACTGGACATAGTGACCGGCAGAGGGAAAGCTCCAGCCGTCGCCGATTTCTTCATTCTAGCCGCGTGCTACAGAGTAGTGAAGGTCCCCGACGATTCGGATTACGACGAAGTCGAAGGCATTGGATTTGGTCCTGTGTGGAGTCTTGCGCTGGGCGATAATCTCAAGATCAACATAATAGAGTCGATCACGGACGAACCTCTGGACGCTGTCGTGCGATTCCACTTCACCTGTGTTGTTGCTGCTTGGCACGCAGACGGGATATGGCTTGCTTATCCGGAACTCCTCAAGGAGGCGTTAGTCATCACGACGCCTGCAGCGTATCCCATCGAGAGCGGATTCGCGCGTCGGTTCTCTGTGTGGTCTGCATTTCGGAAGTACGTGGAAGCCGGATTCCGCGTTCACCTCAATGAGTATCCTCGCCCTCACATTTGCGGTGAAGACGTGAATTGTCCTGCAACGCTGCGGTCCTCCGACGATGCAGGCTGCCGGTTCTTTGCTTTCCCGGAATGGCAATACACCGGTGAATCAGGCCTACCAGACCCGACGTGCTGGACAATGGGCGGTTCTGGGTGTAGCGAAGGCATTTTGAGGAGGGACGGTGCCCCTGTGAATCTCGTCGTGTGTGCAGACCGTGAGTACCCGAACGGTCAGAGGACAAGAACTGAACGACTGTTTCAGGAACTGCGTGGTTGGAGGCAGCTGAGGCGTACCTTTCGTCAGATGTAGGGCCTATGCCGTTCGGTGGCGCTCCAGATTACATGTAACGAGTTCTGATAGTGAAATACAACATGACGCGCTCATCTTGTTGCAGCGTAAAGCGTTTGACTTCGGATTGCTTTGCATCGCAGAGGGACGCCGACAAGCCAGTTGAGGATCCTCAAGACGCAGACACTGACTTCCACGGGAAGCCCGACTGCTTCAATGAGCTGCCCGGCGAGACGGTCACTGAAATACTGCTGCACTTGTTTGCATGCTTTCACATCAAGACTGTGCTCTTCAAAGCAGACAGATCCAAGCGCTGCGAAATATGTGTCCGTGGGAGGCGATCTATACATGCAGATACCGGTTCTAGAACAACGCCCATGTCTGTTTCGACGCGTGTGTCATAGATAACGAATTTTGTTTGGAAACGAGTTGCCGGTCGATGCCTGCTTGTTTGTGGACCGCGTTGAACCGCGCGACCTGTGTGATGCGTTTCTGGGCGTGTATCAACGAAGCTGGGCGTACGACCTCACCTCCATAGATTTCAGTCATCTCAGTGTTGGGAAACAAGGAGAAAGTGCGTGAACTCCTACTAAGACGCATTGCGACTCTCTGACTTAAAGACCCTCCCGATATAAATAGGCCTTCAAAGCAGCGAACGGTTTGCGCAATTACCATCGGTTAACTAGCTAGTTTGTATGTATCGCCCATCAACTTACAATTAATGAGATCCTCCTTCGCTAACTTGCGGGTGCGGGCTTTGAGCATGTCGTCGTTCTCGTCCTGGACCGTTTGACTTGGGGCTGAACTTGAAGCTGTTTCTAAAGGCCGTACTTGAAAGCTGCACGCCCTGGACTCGCTGGGCGTCGAGTTCATTGGTTGCGACGTCGAGCTGACTGCGCGTCTTTTCCGAACACGTCACATACTTGGATTTCTGGAATATGCGGAGGCACTGAGGCTCTTGTAGCGAAGCACGCCGGACAGGATTTTCGGTCACTTAGGCTCTTCTCAGAGGCGGTCGAAAAACGACAAGACCAGTGAAGGTGCGCGAGGACAAGCCGTAGACCTCATCGATGAATGAGAACGGAGATACCATGACAAGCGTATCATTCTATTCCAGGCGCAAAGGCGCGATACAGACTACGAGTATCGAGGAGAGGGTGAAACGCGTCGCCGTGCTGTCGCAGTCGTCGACGGATGTCGTCTTTATGCGCCACGGACAGAGTACTGCATGGTGTAGCCGCTACAAGGACGGCGGAGCGGTGGATTGCAAATACAATCGAATGACTCCGCGCCAATTCTCGTCTGCAACAGAGAGATGAGTGTATAGCAAGTTCCTGTGAAGAAGCATTACCGTGAACGTCTGAACTCAAGCGGCGAGTGCGGACTCCGTTGGCTAGATGGCCTTGCGCACACCCGCCGCCTCCCATAGACCAGCATACTGGTGCCGATGCGACGGACTCAGAGGAGTATCTCCATACTGGAAAACGGCTTATGGCACAGCCTGCGTCGCAGCTCGTGCGCAGAGTCGCAGGGCAGCTCACGTCAACACCGCAGATGTGGGGACATGTGTAACCTCGGAGGGAAAGGACGTGCCCTGCCTGCATGCACTGGCGCATGACTCGCCACATTTTTCGATGCGCAGAGGGCGGGGAGAGGAGCGGAAAGTTGAGCGACGTAGCGTATGCGACCCCGCTAGCTGTGAGGTTCGCGTAGCCGATCCATAATTCGTTGGCAGTCCAGGCGTTGTACAGGCTTGTTATGGGAGAGCGGGCTATCACATCGAGCGGGTTCGAAGTGTCACATTCAAGTACGATTATCTTGCGCGAGACTGACGTTAGGATCCACACCGCGCAGACGTTGAGGACAGCGACGTTGTCCTCCGAGTCGTCCGACGCAATGGTATACTGAGAGGCTAAGGCCAAGAACCGCGCCACTACCGCCCCAAACGCCTTCGGTACGACGAGTTCGAGACGAGTCACTTCGAGGCAGTCTTCAGTCGTTCTCAGGAGCGCGTCTACTGCCAGTCCATAGAATGCGGCGCCGGTGGCGGTCTGCATCATCTTGACGTCCTCGTAGAGGAGGGAAAAACTGGCTAGCAGTTTGGCGGCGGCAGACTGTAGAGTTTCGGCGGCGAGTGCTGCAGCGTAGTTCGAGGTTTGTGCGAAACGACATCGGTCGGCGTAAGGGAGATGGTCAACAACACGCAGACCCAGTTCAGGGGGCAAATCGGAAAAGCCTTGAAGAACATTGTAAGAAGGCAAGATCGGAGGTGCGTGCACTTGCCTGTGGCATTGGCAATATTCGAGATGCCATTCGAGTCGCCGCCTTTTTCTACGCTGCTTTCCTCGCCGGGCAGTCCACTCGTTGCAACTGCCACGGAGTCGAGGTCCGTGTCTTGTTTCCCATGTCGTCGAGTAGACTGGAGAAAGGAGCTGACCACCTTGAACAGTTCAGCGGATTGGGTGGACGTGAAAAACAATCGCTGCATTGTCATGGAGGAAAGCAAGATGCGCTTCTGATGGTCGGCCGCGTTAGACAGAAGAAATTGGGCTTGGGCCTTCAATTGAGACATCCTGCCACTGACTGACACTAAAAGTGAGGTGAGACGATCTGGAGACAAAGTTTTAGTAGGTTAAGGATACCACTGTCAAGCATGGCGTAGAACAGGAGACGGTAAGAAAGCGATCAGCCTGAACCGGTTGGCTTTATAAGGAGCCCGCGTTGGATATGTTCGAGGTGAAGCGACATGATAGGTTGACGACAACTTCGACGGTATGCAGAGTTTGGGAGCGGTGCGTGCCAGTGGCCGTGAGACGTAAGTTCGTCGCAATTAGGCAAGTGCCATTTTGGGAGTGAAGTGTGTGACAAAAATTTGTAAGCACGTGCCATGTCTAGTAATTCCCCCCTTTGGTCTCTTCATTCATCTCCGCTTGCGCGCTTTTTCTTCTCTTTACAGGTATCTGCGAAACACGTCCTTTCCTGTGCACGCGAAGTGAGATGCCTGTTACCGGAGAAGAGCGACGCGGCGAAGGATCGGCGGGTCTCGGTGCTCTGGTCTAAAAGGGAAACCTCTCACTTAGGGATCGTAGAGGACTCAGAAGGGTTCTGCGCATGGCGAGTTCTACAACATACGCACAGGGTCCCAAGCGGACATACTTTCTTGGCAAAGCGATGGTAGGAACCAGAATAAGGCTCGACGCACAGCAGCTTCAGTTAAATAGCAGGCCTCGCGAGCTTGCCCTGCCTGCTATGGAGTTTTATCTCGGACCTTGTGCTCGCGTTTCTGCGCACACCATGGAAAGAATTCTTATCAACATGGAATCCGATTTCCTGGGCCTGGCTGTCTACGAAACAGACTTCCACCCTCCGCTTGCGAATGGCAACTACTACACAAAATACGTTGGTGATCGAGTCATTACTCGAGGCCCGGAGTGTCGATATCGTCCAGTGATTTTCGGTGAAATTTGCAGTCTTCCTGTAGGTTGGTTCATTGTCGTAGACCCGAACTGAACAACTTTCAGGTTCGAGTGGGGCACCTCACCTCCATGAGATTGCGTGTGCCTGACTGGTCGTCGCATGGATGGGACAGGGATGCGCTAGCTGCATTGTATTTGATGCAGATTTCGACTCTTGACTGCATGTACAACGCAGATCAGACGAGGGATCGGGAAAAGCGCGTGGTAAGTTAGTTTTCTTCACGAGACCGTAATAAGTATATGCTAAAGGTGCGAATGTAGTCCCCAAAAATCCGGCCCTGTTCCACCGGAGACGAAATCACTGTAGACGTGTGGACGTGGTCTCAATTCACACAGTGCTACGTGCCGGACGCGAACGGGAAGTATAGCCAGCTCAAAGTTACTGGCGACGGCAGTAACTTTCCTTTCGCCTTGGGCGACACTGTCATAGTGGGAACCAGTATTCACAGGTATACAGACGACTTCAACACTGGCAGGCAGCACAGGGTGAGTTAGTTTTGCCGTCGGAAGACCTATCTTACGCGGATACAGGAGTACAGTATCTTTGCGCGGGAAATGAAGAAGATGCGTATAAAGGAAGCGGGCGACTGTCCTGAAGCGCTTTCGGCGTGGGGTTCCGCTTCCCGTCGACGTCAGGTGGAGGAGTCGTTGCAGGTGGAAAAAGCGCGTGTCGAAGCACAACCGTGTAAGCAAGAAGACGACTTCGTCATGCTGTCGACATCCATGTCTGACGACGTCCCGTCTGATCGATCTTCAGCAGCGCAATCATCGCAGGATGAAGACGAGTACTTCGACGTAGACTCGTTCAACGATGAAGTCGAGTTTGACATGCTATCGACTGCAAGCTCCGATACTTTGGAGTGAAGGAGTCTAGGACTTTGCGAGTTCGGCGTTAGATGTCGAAGAAAATCAGCTGCTGTGCACGACGTAGAGTAATAGTTTGGCATGTAGCGCAGACGTGTACTTCGCAGAAATGACTTTCGGTTTTGCCCCGCCAGGCTCGTTGGTGCGATTATCAGGACAGAAGCGAATCGACTGGAAGAAGGATTGAGCGCAACCGAGAATTTTAAGTAGTTATAGGTGGACGCTCAGAAGAGGTGAACGTAAAAACAATCCTGATCAAAAATGCACAACGAAGGCTACTTCCAGCCTGCGAGTTCAGGCAACCGATGAACACGACATAGCTGTTACCTCTCTACCAAAGAGCCGTGTTTGAGGGCACTTTGTGTCCATGCATTCCCCTCACAATGTTATCGAAGACAACATGGCGTTTCATACTGCATTGTTGGAGGCGAAAGTCGAGCACGTCCCGCAAAAGTTCGGAATTGGAGATGAAATTTGTCTTCGACTTGCGGAAAGCGTGTGCGTCGTACAAGTAATCTTGGACGACTTGAACAGTGGAGAACAACATCGTATCGACACGTGCCCTCCCGCGGCCGGCAAACACTCAGTCAGATGCATCTACGTTCCTCCGCAAAATCGACCGCTGGTCGACGCCGACCTGGACTCTGGGCCGGAGTACATCGAGTACCTGCTTAAACTTGATCGCCAACGACTTTCAGTCCAGCTCAATGCGGTGGCCGGGCGAGTCGGTGTTGTTGGCGGAGGCTGTCATCAATTCTGGTCGACTTTGTAATTAACCACCTAAGGTGTTAAAGTCTTTCTGGAGCGTCGAACATGACTGTCGGCAATTCATCTCAGAGGCTCGCCACGTCCTTCAAAGTGGAAGAAAAGGCTTTGGGCCTTGTATTGGTTGAACAATTCGGTAAACACGGTGCGAAACCATTCAAGTACTTATTAGACCTCAAACTGACTCTTTGCCTTTTTGCTAGGACCTTCCCCGTTGCGAACCGCGAGTCTTGTGCTACGACGCGTACCCTGCAAAGCATTGAGAACAGGTCTTTTGCTTTTTGTGACCGATCTCGTTCTCTTGGTGTTGGGGGTGGGAAGAGATGACCCAGAAGTTCTGGAGCGAAGCGGTCGGGATTTTCGCCTGTCTATCAACGTCCTAGGCGTCGAGTCGGACAGTATGTCATCGCTGGAGGATGTCATTGCGTCGACGGATGAAGCAGGTTCTTCTTCCGAGGAGGCAAATTGTGTTGCGGAGTGAGTGGTTGGCGAGGAACGCCCCGTGGCGATGTCAGTGTCCATGTCAATCACAGTCGCGTCGGGGAACGGAGAGGGAACGCGTGAGTCTATTTCCATGTCGGAGGAGTGCATAGCAGTGACAGGGTCTGTAGGTGCGCCGGAATCGCCTTCCTGGACTTGCAGCACTCTGATGTGATGCGCAAGCAACTCGTAGGACTGAAGGAAAGTGCTATCAGCGCTCGTCAAGCACAGAGTGCATTCGCACCTTTTTCCCTTCGTATTCAGGTTCCTCACGGAGATGGAACGACGCTTGAATCAAGACCCATTCCCCGACAGAGATCGGGATCGGTTCGGACCAGGAAGGACGCGTAACTGTCTCTCCTTCCCCATTGCTGCGGTATACGTGACATGGAGCGTCGCCTCGGTGGTCTGTGTGTATTTCCAAGTAAGTTCCGCACCGCCCGGTCGAGGAGTGGACTTCTGTTGCAGAAAAGGCCGTTTTGTGGAGCTGCGGGACGGTGAGTTACGGTCTACGAGTGGTCAAAAGAAGCATGTACTTGGAGACAACGTGCACCGCAAGCTACTGGCCTACCGACTGCCTCTATTTGCTTGGCGAACAAGGCCTTGATGCTGCCCCGAGCGTCCGTTCCCGAACCGAGGATAAAGGTGCGGTGGGGATGCTGGAGCGTCTGTACAAGATGAGCGGCGAATACTTTATCTGACATGTTCAACCTCACAGGTTCTTGTTCTATCCGGCCAAATAGGAAGAAGATGCAAGGATCGACCAAGCCGTCTACTGTAAAGACAGTTGGTTCGTCCATGACGTCGCAATAGGTCGAGTTCGGTCGGTGGAAGTCTATACCGTATGCCAAGCGAGCGAGGGCCGTGATCTGAGGGTCCTCTAGGAATCGGCCGATGTGATCAAGTGTGAGTGGTTCTGCAGTCCACGGAGGGAAAGGGCAACTGAGAGCGGGGAGCATGACAGAAGGCAACTGTCAGGACCAGACGTAAACTGCAGCTTTATGCACTGCAACGGAGACGAAAGGATGTGCGAGAACTGTTCCCGACACGCTCATCGGTGAGCTGAAGTTAACGGCGAAGAACGGAATACCCACGATGTGAGGTGAAGACTCCCCAAGATAGTAGGATCCACCAGATACGGTTACTTACCACATATGGCAAGCGACAGTGTCACGGCAAGCGACCTACGGGTTCCATTAAGCGTGTTTCCGTTTTAGGCTGTCGTCGCGTTTACGACATGTCCCTCCGTGTGCAGGGTGCAGTTTTGACATAAGGTGCCTTTTACGGACTTGGAGACGATGCGGTGACCGAGCTTTCGACCCATTTCTGACGAAGCGCGTGGACGACAGGAGGACGGCCATAAAAGACGTCGGAAACAGGGATGGCTCCCAAGTTGTCGTACTCGCAGGCTTGGTCATGAGCACTTTCTCACCGAGCAGTTCCACTGGCATTCCGCCAATGAATTGGTATAACATATCGGAGACCAGGGAAGTCGCTTTTTCCGAATTTATGGTACGTGACAGACCAAAGCGTTCAGTCAGTTTGTAACAAGAGTAGGAGGGCGCGAAATCTGTGCACGCCATTCTCATTCCGGACGGGCCTGTCATATCACAGCTGGTGTGGGTTAGAGTCCCTTTTCTGGGAGACGTGCGCCAAGCTCGGACAGCTGCGCAAGTAAACGCAGAGCTGTGGTTCGACGCGTCAAGAGGGAGCGGAGAAGCTTGGGTGGATCTGGAGGGGCGGGTATTCGACTTCAATTTCAAGTCGAAGCATGAAGAGCGGGAATGCCAGTACTCGTTCACAGTCGTTGTTGCGCCTCAGCATGCGACTGGGAATGACGTCCATCCAGTCAATTACCACATAATGAAAACGGTGGACGGTCTCGACCGGGCCTGGAGAGGAAATGTTTTGGTTTTCAAGCGTGGCAAGTCCCGAAACAGGCCTTTCGTGGACATACAACCGGCGGATATAGTGGCTCTCGAATGGGTCATTCCCAAGTTAGTCGCAGCTCAATTTGGGAGCTGCCCGCTGACTTACCTGACAGGGTATTCCTCGAAACGATCTCACCCAATTTCGAAAGAGACGACGTGAACGAGTAGGATTGTTATGGTTAATGTTGTGCGCACGTAACGCAGCGAGACGAATAAAAGGCGCTTTCTTTTAGTGTCGTTCCACACAATGCCTAAGCACCGCCCAGCCCTGAAAACTCGAGTACAGCCGTACCGCAAAACAAAACGCCTTCCTCCTCATGACTTTTGGAGTCAATCCGACATCGTCCTATACATGCTGCGCTTTCTCGCTCTTATCGACATTCTCCGCTTCTCGCACGTCGACAGAGCGTGCAGCATGTATGCTAAGGAATATCTCAAGTCCAGAACCTATAGATACACGTCCCCCTTTTTCACCAAATGCCCAGGCTTCGTTCCTCCGTCTCACGAACAGGGCCATAGCTTTTTGTTCGAGGGCTTTTTTCGAGTGTTGGAGCGAACACACAGCTGGATCGTAGGGTCAGTTGCGTTGGCTGTCGCGTCCACTCTGTCCGATGTGCCACGTCCCGACAACTTGAACGTGATAAGCTACTACGAGAACTTCGATGCTTGGGAAACCTTTATGACCAAGGAGTCTGGGTTTGTGTTGGAGGATCGCAGTTGGAGTGCAGGGCCATATATTTCCACTGGAGGGTGGAGACTGATATTCCGTCATACTTCCATGCCGGTGCGTGTTGAGCTGAACAGCAATATCAGCGAGGTCCTGGTCTTGACGTTTTGCAGGGATCGGTGGTGACAATTACCTTTTCCTTGCGACGCAATCTTGGTCCCCTCTTCTTTGCGTCCCCGAACACGGACCAGATGATCGCTATTGGGGCGGCTGAAATCATCACTCCGGTCCTGAAAAATGTGTCGGAACAACAACACATACAAGGCTGGAGAAAGCAGATGCATGCGCTATATTTCGACCCGTTGTATCACCGTTTTTTCCGCACAACGTCTCGATTTCCAGGCGCAATCACCCTCCACATTTCTACTACAGGTTGGGACAGGCCGTGCGGCATGTCTTGTCCAGGCCGTTGGAGGTCTGTTCACGAACTGAAAGGTTTCGCGCACATCAAGTGGGGTGGAATGGGAAACGTCGGTCAGGACATCGATCCGTCTCTTTCGCTCATGGCGAAGAGCAGCCTTTTATTTCGCTTTGGTGCACGTTGCAGGAATCCGAACTGCTCAAATTCACCGCTTTATACGGAGTAGAAAGGACATGTACGAGAATTAGGCACACAATGTCGGGTCACGTTGAAGTTTGGAGTAGATAGGAGGGGGAGGCTAATAATCATTGAGTCTTCTTCTCATCGCACAGAGGGAGGGAGAGGAGACATAGGCGGTGGCTGTCCTTCACCATTCTTTGCACCCTGGTTCTGGTTTTTCTGCCTTCACTTATCCAGGTGCTTCAAATCAGTGACACAGAAAGTCGTCGGCACACGTGATAAACGCTCGCTGCCGATTGAATTAAATTTGAATCTCCGCACTTGCTCGCAGCGACCAGCAGGCCGGAGAATGCAGCCAACAGTTACTTTGGGGCGAACTTCTCGAAGGCAAGACAGTATCTGCAACTTCCAATCTGCGACTTCTTTGCACGACACGCAACAGATTCGAAGGTCCCGCAAATTCCGCCAGAATTCAGCCGCAACGCGAGAGTCAAGTACAAGCTCAAAGGTCGTTCTGTTAGGTGACTTTGTTGCCAGCCAAAGTGTTCGCAAGGGAGGGATCGAAAAGTCTTTGGTCTTCTGAGTCCGTGAAATGATCTGGACGTGCATACTGAGAATCAAAGTGCGAGGCGTCTGTTGAAGAGGACGAAGTAGCTATGTGGAGACCAGATCGGACCAGCAGGAGATGTGCGCCGGTATAGCAACTATTTGCAAGTCAAAAGCAGGACGGTGCAATGGAGCAGCACCTCGAACTCGCTGAGCGTTTCGGTCACGACTAGAACTTGTCTTAATGTCGTCTCCCTTCTAGGAGGACCTGAAGGGACAGCTCCTGCAACACACACGCTCCTCGTACCAAGACGCGCGGTTATTTGCTGATGCATGGAACGCAAACACAAAGTACTTGACCATCGAAGGCACCGTCAAGAAGCGCACACGAATTATCAAAGAATCGAAAATGCGCGTTGCACTGAGTTTGGACGCTAGCCACGAGCAGGCAAAATTCTTCACTGCAGAGACGAAAACTGTGAGGGTGCGAAATCGGTGGCAAGTCGACGGAAGGATCGACGTAGAGAGTTCAATGCATAGGCGGGTGAGTGGTCAGCAACATCGCAGCCCGATCCTTTCTTAAATCTCTTCTCCTTGCGGCGAACTGAAAGCGCGTCTATGTGAAGAGAACATTTCGTGCCTGGCGTGGGTACGGCTGGCCATTGAAGGAAACATCGCAGGTAGGAGGAGCCCACCAAAGCAAATCCGGTCGCGCACCAACAGGCCGTGTCCTCTCTCACAGGTGCTACAAGTTGAAGAGCGTGTCTCTCACGTCCAAGATCAGACGATACGGTCAAGGCGAAAAGCTTCGATGCAACGTCAGGAAGAGACAGCCAGGCGTGTTGTCTGTCTACGAAGGCGAGACCCCAGTGTCTTTTCCTTGTGATCGCGGTACACGACGCGCAATCCACGAGCGAGACAAGGTACGGCGAGCGACCATTGACGGACGAAAAAGTGCGTGGAAAGAGACCGCTCGCTTAAATTTCTGACGTAGAGAATCTGTATTCATAACTTATTCTACATTGTAGGTGCGACCTGACATGACGTGTGGCCAAACATAAGGAGGGATACGAGTACGGGAAGTCGGTGCCTCTACGTCGTTTTCCGCTATTGCGCGCGCTAATTCCCTTTCAAAGAGCTCATCTTGGATGGGATTCTCGGTTATCTCTCCACGACAGAGAGGACATGTGCCAGCGCGTTCCATCGCTCTGGCCATGCAAGCATCGCAGAAGACGTGCACGCACAAGAGTCTACCGAAGTGAGAATTCGTGTCTGCACGCGCAGCGGCATGCAACTCACACGACAGGAAGGTTGAATGTTTCCCAACATATTGAGCAAGTGAAAAGTTCGGCAATGTCGTGCTCTGGGTCGCCGCCGTATTCGATGTAGTCGGGGGGGGGGAGAGGAGGAAGGCGCGCGTTCCTGAGAATCGCATTCGTGGCACCCTCAGCTGCGTCGCCGTGGACGGGACTATTTTCGGCTGAAGAGTGCACTTCAATTGATGGTAGTGCATGCCATACGTCAACGTCGATTGCAAGGTGCGATCTGGTGCCGCTATCCTTTGTGAAGCGGCGATAATTTTCGAACGGATCGGTTTGCAAAGCGTGGGAGGGGCTGGGGTCAACCGCTGGCACAGGAGTAGCTGTGGTTCGCAGACCACGAGCGAAAGTGTCTTTAATGGACGACTGGTATAGACGGGCTCGGGGGAAGTCCATGGCGAGCAGCGCATTCACTGAAGCCTTTATACAGCACTGCTTGAAGGTACCTACCGGTTATGGTCTCTTTCGCCGAGTCGATTGCTCAAGTTGGACCGGAGAAACCGCATAAGAGTCGATGCCTTATTCGTCAGTGCGTCGCAACGAGCTCGTCGCTCGACCTCAATTTGTAGAACATACAAGTCAAGGCCACGGACCCGAAACAAGAGAAACATTTGGCGAGAACATTGGATTATGGCCCAAAAAGGAAATAAACAGCCGATCTCGTCCTTAAGCGGCCGCTCGAAGTAACTTTTTTGGCAACGTTTGCTGGCAAGAAGAGTAGCGATGCGCCAGCTTGCGTAACTCTCTCTTCATGACCATTTCTGGCTCAAGTCGCTTATTTTAGAGTGAAACAAAGATCACTTTCCTGCTTGCCGTACCACCACAGTATATAACTGTAGGGTCCAGGACTGCAGGTTCGCCATTGCTTCATACCACTTGGCTTCCTCTTGAATGGACGTTGACATATACAATAGAACGTTGCGCTCAGAACGCGTCGACTTTTCGAACTACTCTGCCGAGCAGTTACTGGGCGTCCTCTCGTATATTAGGGGCAGTGAATATTACGCTGGAAGAACCGATATCCTACGAATTGCCGGTTGGGGAAAGGGCCATGAGCGCTGGAAGACGGTTCGCGCAGCTGTCCCAACCGAACCTAACACGCTACCGCCCGTCATTCCCCTCATTGTTGTAGGCTTGTTCGAAGCACAGGCTTTGTCGGGGGGCGGGAGCGCTGGCGGTGCGAACCCCGAAGTGTTGAAGGCGAAAAGGTGGGGTTTAGTGGCGCCCTGCGGTAAGTAACTTCAGCGTCGATCGCGTTTGGTGTGCTTGATCAGTTCACACAGACGACGAGGGCTTCGTAGGAGTGCAGGAGGAGTGCCTGAGGGGAGTGGAGACCATAGTCAGCGCCATAGCGGGAGGAAAGCCCGTTGTAAACGGGTGGGACTTTTTCGACGGACAGAAATGTTTGAGGGTCGGAGGACGCGTTTGGTTGCATGAAGGCGAGGACCCCAACGGTGAGGTTCCGTGGTATTCTTGTTGCAAGACACTTACGGACAGCAGGTGCGGTCACTCTAGACGATTTGAAGATATCCAATCCGGATGTGCTCGACCGTTTCCGTACGGCTCTGGCCAACAATTATCGTCTTAGAGATTATGTGGCGTTCGACGTCAGGGGTCACCGCATACCCTTCAGCCTTCTGAGGAGCTCGCTTTCTGGTTCCATTGTGATGGTCACTGTGTCGGTCAGTGCCATTTCGATAAACAAAGAGATCAATGGCGTGTCCACTCCAGCAATCTCCTTGGCTTGTAAGCGCTACTATTTCCGCGCACGTTCTGCATTTAAACGAAGACAGTGGAAGTCATGGAGGTTCAGGTGCTACGCGCACCGCTGAAGGCAGCGCAGGAGCTCGTCCATCCGGCACAGTCTTCCATCGCCAGGATCTTGAGTACAAAACCAGTACAAACGCAACCTCCGGTAAACGGATGGAAGTTTATGCAGTACCAGGGTCCTCAGGTAGGTTACTACGAAGTCAATTTTTGAGCGAGAATTCATATCACGGTCTATGAACAGGATAAAGTCCATAAAGGTGGATTCGTGCCGATGCCGAACGCACCCAACGATCCCAGCCGGTCATCAAGTAAGCTACCGGATCGCGTGTTACAAACGCCTCCTGTCGGTCACGGACAGTCTCTGGTAGGTTTTTCAAATCACAAGTGGTTGGTACTCAGCGCAGACAGTTCGGCCTCCAACCGGCGTCGAGTTCGCCTGACTTCACCTTTGATAACGTCACCCAGCAGGACATGGCGCTGGCAAGCCGGGGAAAGGAGCTGTCGACTGCCTCCAGTCAGGGACGAGGGCGGCGCAGTCCTGGCAAGGTAAGCCGACTTAGATGGCCATCCATACTAAAGAGAGGTGTTTACGGACGAAGCAGGCGAGGAAGGGGGGAGGGAGACCGTTGAACGGCGCACACGCACGTAGTACTGTTGGCGGGAGCACTAGCCGAAGGCCGACTCCGAGCGAGCCTTCGAATGTCCTTCAACTAGAGGACAACGCGGGGCACCGCATGCAGGCAGCGGTCGAAATGCATCTGCCGGCTCCTCGCTCTCCAGTTAAAACCCCAAACAATCATGTAAATTTAAACATGTTATGCGCGCTTGCCATCTCATATTCAGCAGACAGGCAACTTTTCGCAGTCTGATTTGTACGATCAAAGGCCACAGTCTCGCGGATCGTTGCACGCCATGTTGCTGCAAGGAGACGCGTCGGCGATTGGGTTCGGGAACGGGAACGAAACGGTATCTGTCGGCGACAGACAACAGGTGCTTGCGATCTTCCATCGACACGGATCTTCGCCGGAGACTGACGCGTGTCAGATATCTGGAGACCGAGACGGTCGTGTCGAAGTTGCGCGCACTCGAGTATACGAAGACGGCCAACACCCAGGCTCTCCTTTCCCGGGACACAGCAACATAGGTAACGGTATCATCAGAGCGCCGAGTAGCCGACATGCAGAGGTCGGTGTGGTGCAGTATTTTGTGTCGCGAGTACTGAGAAGAGGTTCACTCAGTTGAAATCACCTTCGTTTGCAAGTGGAACAGCCACTTCTCGACCTGCAAGTCGCCTTCATCAAAACACCTATCAGGTCCCTGCGAATCAGCGGTACCGCGACGTGTTTTCCGTAGATTTTTCAAGGGACATCACCAGGCCCTCCAGCCAAGTACCGGAGGAGGTGCGTTTCCGGTAGGGTAGTGACCTATACGAAAATTGACAGTAGGATGTCGTCAGGCAACCTCCATTTCCACGGGCTTGCATGGGCGAAGGGCCTCAACGCCATTTACTCCTATGCAGCGAAGCTTGGACGGGACGGCGAACGATCAGGCCTATCGCCGTACAAAGTTAGGCAATGTTTCTCGTGACGTGGACGGATATGAAATACAGGGCCAGGTGCGTTTTCGTCCCAGAGTCCGTTTGTGCAAGTGCCGAAAGGACGGGTCTGTTAGATGGATGCGGGCTCGCTGCAGAGGAATGCTGTTAGGCTTCCGAGCAGGATTAGAGATAACGCTGGAATTGCCGTTCACAGCACAGGCCAGAGTGTTCAGTCGATGGAGACTGCAGCGAACATCACTCGACCTCAAAGTCGTGTCACGCGTCATTCAAAGCGAGGGCACGGCGAGGCTGGGACAGTGAGATCTCAGTCAGGTGCTGCAGCGGGCGATAAAGTGAGTAATTGGTCAACAGAGCTGAACGACGTTAACAACGAGTTCGCACAGGTCAGTGCACGCCAGGAAGATGGGCACCGATCCGCCCGTGAAGGTGCGCGTGAAGACGGGAAGTTCTATGTGCCGGCGAATGCGGAAACAATACCAGTCGTCTACCGAGCAGAAGAGGCAGGTTGTTCAAGTTCATGCCATACAGGACAATAACGAGGAACATATTTAGAAGACCGTAGCTCCGTTAGGTATTCCGGGAACAGGACAGGTTATGTCAGCGACTGGCGAATCCAACAAAGTGAGCGATTGTCCGGTAGAGCAGACTGGTTGCAGAGCGATAACGTCGACTTCATTGCAAGAGCGAGCTGCTCCAGGGCTGGCCCCACACCGCTCACTTGAGCGAAAGCGAGAAAGAGAGACTTCGAAGCGGACCATCGGAACAGGTATGTCTGTTAAATTCATGTCTATGCAGAGCATTAACAACGGAACGTGTTTAGGTGGGCCTACATGGAAATGCCACTTTGGGAACAGAACTTTTTGTCTCAGCAATGAATGCGTACAACGAGGTAAGGAATTCCATGCACGTAGCTTCGTGCTATGTCGGTACCAGTGACGTTCTTTCTCTCTAGAGGAACTCGTTGAATCCCCAAGGCAATGACTATTTGTGGACAGGCGAGTCGATATACAGCAAGGAGTTGAACGATGCGACGGTGAAAAAAGGCACAATGCATGACAGTGGGGCGTACGTAGTGGCCCCGAACGACGTAAAGTTTATGTTACCCGCGATCGGGACACTGATTGATTCTACTCCATGTTTGTAGCTTCAACGCGGCGAGGCATCCACACACAGCCATACGAGCACGACCGTCGGATCTGGAGACTCTTCGGACACCGCATCGGTTAACGCGCGAACTCCCGGTCTGTCAGACGCGGAGTTAAACTCGATGGCATCTGTTTACCCGCCGTATACGTATCCGACTCATTATTTCAGTCCCACGGATGGAAGGGCGGCGGAGGTCCCTGCATTCATGGAGAATGCAATGAACTTGAGTCCGAGCAGCCATCCTTACGGGGCATTATGGGATATAGACTTCACAGGCCCTTTGTCTGTTTCGTTGCAGGACGTTCAAGTCACGGACATTGTGAAGGATGACGGTCACTTCGGAAGTTATGGAGCCGATGGTGTCGCCACAGACTACTCGTCCGGTGACACTATCTACTCATCCAGCAGCAACTCCGAGGACGAATATAAGCTCGGACGCGCGGGGTCGTCCTCTTCTTTTGAAGGAAGCCAGAGCACCAGCGAGTCAAGTTGGGAGAGTGCCGGTAAGCAACGACAGCCTCTGCCGTCGAGACAGTGAAGGACTAACTGGACCGTAGATCATAGCGATAACAGCATGTCGAAAGTGGTGCCGCTAGAGACGCGTAAGCGAAGGGCATCGATGTCATACGAAGAGACGGAGACGGAAGTGAAAAGACATAGACTCAATTGATGGAAAGCAACGAAGTATGCGCGTAGTCAGTTGAAGTGATAGAATGCGCGTTTGGTCAGCGAATTGTGTGAGGACGAGAATTTGTAAGAGAGCAAATAAACAGCGGATACGGTGTCAACGCGTAGTACTTATCGGGGAGCGAAGATAAACGGGTTGCAATCCTTTCGACGAAAACTACACTCAGTGCGCGTGACTAGCCTGGCAGAGTTTATACTGGCATAAGTTCGATGGTCCGTGTGGCTTGGGTTGCCATGAAGTGTTCTATAGCTAGTCGCGCTGCGTGGGGTAGACTCCATTGAAAGGCCGTGGCATGACCAAGAGGATCATCCCATTTGGATGAAAACTCTGGCTCCCACTCCTGTATGGTACGTTCAGGACGCCACCTTCTCTCCTGGGCTTTGGGGGTAAAGGAAAGAAACTGCAATTTATTTTCGAAGCGTGTTCTAATCATTTGCATCACTGTCACTTCGGAACCGATTTCGTCCATAGCGCTCGCTTGAGTTCTCGAGTACCCGCCCTCAGATAATCTCAAGAAGCGAAGATTTGGAATCAAGGAGAGGTCGCACAACTCCCGGAAGAACAATTCGTTGACACACTCTGTGTGACAGGTACCGAGATCCAGTCGAAGGAGAGAGGGACAGGATCGGAGGTGGGAAAGCAGGACGGATAAGGAGTAGGGGACCGGAAGGGAAATTTCCAAAGTCTGGAGGAGCGGGCAACGAGGAAGGAATTCGTCTAGGTCCTGGTGAAATCGATGGCTAGCTTCCGTGACGTGCAAGGTCCTGTTCGAGCTTCCTGAAAGGTGCAACTCAGTTAGGTTAGGGCAATCGATTCCTTGAAATGTCGTGAACCCGGAGATCCACTTCCAAGGAACTATGTATTCAAAGCACGACAGACTAAGCAATTCGACGCGATCCGCACCGATCGGCAAGAAAACTCCTCCCAAAGAGAGTTTGGTGAGGGACGAGAGACGCTGTAAATGCGATGCGGGGAGCATCCCATCAGCGCGAGCCGTGTTGAGTTCGGCGTAGACAGTCAAAGAAGACCAAGAGATATGGAGTCGGCGGTCAGGTTCGAAAGTCTGAATCAAAGTCGAGGACTGCATTTCAGATTCGATGTGGATTTCAGGTTGGAGATTGCTTTCCTTCAAATGCGTGGCCCAGTGGGGCAGACCTTCTGTGGAAGGGTAACGTCCTGTATTCCATGGAGGTTCGACGACGTAAAGATTGGCGATGTCAGGAAGGGGCGCAGTTTGATGAAAGAAAGATCGTGCCAGGTAGCCGGACGGAGAATAGAAATCGTGAAGAGCTAGGTTTCGAATGCGAGGAATGGGTGCATTCTGAAGCGGTTGGCGAAAGATAGTCACCAGGAGCTTCTCGTTCAGTTGCGACCGTTCGGTGGGCATAATGACGTCGACAATGCCGGAAGCCATGATACTTATACTGAAGTTTTTTCGACTTCTTGTCAAGAGAATCACCTGCACCCAGATGCAGAGGATTCCAAAGAGAGGCAGCTGCGGAGTTGGTCAGCATCTGTCTCCAGTGCCTGCAGACCTGACTCAAGTCGGTTAAGGACACGACAGGCCATTCGTTTTCGTGACCGTATGCTCAAGTAAAGATGTGAATCCATATCTCCAATGGAACACGAGAAATGGGATGTAACGCAGATTCTGTGCCTGTAACAATAAGTTTTGCCCATCCTAGCTTCATTTTCGCTAGGAGCAAGTCTCTTTCCATTTTTTGGACCTGCTGTTCGTAGGCAGATACTGCAGCTTCGCCTATGGGCATCCATTTGCGAATACGGGCTTCCAGGACGGATACATGTGGGTTTCGAGATTCATGCGGGGCTTGAATGAGAAGTGGGGACGACTTCGATGTGAATCGCATGGTTTGAGACGACGTTTCCGTGATAGGGCGTTCCATGGGATACTCGAAACACGGTGAGTTCATATTGAGACTAAGAAGGTCAGGAGCACTGAAGTAACTGGACTAGCTGTAAAGGCAGACGCACCGGACGAGATTCCAGTTTGTTTGAAGCTGTTCCGAAGTGAAGGACAAGTGTCTGGAAAAAGTCAGGGAGCACACGGTGTGGACAGACGGTGGATGTTCCATCTCTTCGTCGCGAGAGTTGGGTTCAGCGCCCTGAGACATGACCGTCTGTGAGTTTGAAGAGTTGAAACGAAGAAATTAGCAAGCGGAGACAATGCAAGACGCGTGTCGGGGTACTATGCCAGTAATGGTGGACGCGTGAACTTAATTTAGATAGAGTGTTAGGTAAGGCGAGCTTCGAACCAAGCTTCGAACAATCCGTTATTACTGGTGTGTTTATTTATTACTGAGGAGACCAAGAGGAAGAAGTCGTTGCAAGTTTGAAGAACTTCGCTGTAGTGAGGAGGAGAAAAGGACGCGCGTGACTCTGAAACGATGTTTGTACGTGTTTGTTCCTGGCAGACAGGGAATATCGACCTGCCTGGCTCGCTCTAATGTTTGTACGTGTTTGTTCCTGGCAGACAGGGAATATCGACCTGCCTGGCTCGCTCTAATGTTTGTACATGTTTGTTCCTGGCAGACAGGGAATATCGACCTGCCTGGCTCGCTCTAATGTTTGTACATGTTTGTTCCTGGCAGACAGGGAATATCGACCTGCCTGACTCGCTCTAATGTTTGTACGTGTTTGTTCCTGGCAGACAGGGAATATCGACCTGCCTGACTCGCTCTAATGTTTGTACGTGTTTGTTCCTGGCAGACAGGGAATATCGACCTGCTTGGCTCGCTCTAATGTTTGTACATGTTTGGTTTCGACCCAATTTAGCAGACATGCATCTCGGCACCGGATTTGACTCCTTCTGGCCTGCAGCCTTGTTTGGTGTTGGCCTGTTCTGGCAGTCAGCCTTTCTGGGCAACAGGTCTTGCCTGTTTTGGCATGCAGCCTTGTTTGGGACTGCTCTGTTTTGGCAATCAGCCCTTCTGGGCAGTGTGTTTTGCCTGTTTTGGCATGTAGCCTTGTTTGGGACTGCTCTGTTTTGGCAATTAGCCCTTCTGGGCAGTGTGTTTTGCCTGTTTTGGCATGCAGCCTTGTTTGGGACTGCTCTGTTTTGGCAATTAGCCCTTCTGGGCAGTGTGTTTTGCCTGTTTTGGTAGAGAAACTGTTTGTGGTTGTTTGTTTTTGGCAGGTTTCGGGCGTCGAATTGTCACCTGAAAGGACCTTACTAAAGCAAGGTCAATGTCTTCCTCTTGCGACCTTCCTCCTCTCGTCTTTCCGTCGCTCGCGGGTTTCCCGCGCGCCGGAGAGGAGTCTGGTCAAATTCCCCCACCTGCCACATTTCCGCCGTCTTCCGACTTCATTCCCCATTCCACCACTTCGTCCAGCATTCCCGTCATTGGCCCGGCCCTCCGGCCCGGCTTTTTCCCACGGCCCTTTGGTCCGGCTGTTGGGTATGGCACTCAACCACTACCTGGGAATTTCGTCCCATTCCCTAGCCACTACAATGCCGGCTATGCAGATGCTTTCGTCCGGATGCCTTTTGACCCTTTCTTTCCCCCGGGTCAAGGGGCCGTTCCTCCGGCCGATTCGTCCGGCTTCTTTGGTGGAATCTCGGAAGATTCCCACGCTCATCCTCCGTCCTATTTTGCTCCGTCGAGTAGAGCTCAAGTCTCGGCGGAGGAACCAGTTCTTGTTCCTCCGGCCTCTGAGACTTTGAGCTCCTCCGGACCTCTCCGATATCCCACTCCTTTTGATGGCAACAATCCTCACCAACTCCATCCCTTCCTCATGCAGTGCTACATGCATTTTGCAGCACGCCCTCGAGACTTCCGGACAGACGATGACAAGAATTTGTTCATCTTGTCGTTCCTCCGCGGTGAAGCTGCCCGGCTGTTCCCTTCCGGTGCGCTTCAGGGCTATGCGTGGCATGGGAATTTTTCCGTGTTCATCATGGAGTTTGTTGACGTCTTTGGTCCTCCGGACTATATTGGAGACACAGAGGATCAGTTTCGGCACCTTAAGATGAAGCACTCTGACAAGATCGCTCCCTTCCTCCTCCGGTTTGATGCGCTTGCTCCCGCGCTCAACTGGAGTGACTCTGCGCTTTCCCACGCTCTATATTCGGCTCTTCCGCTTCGCATCACCCGCGAAATGGATGACTACACCTTTCCGTCCACTTTGGAAGGTGTACGCAATTTTGCGAGCCGAATTGACCAGCGCTTTTGGGAACAGCAAGAGCGGTCTTCGTCCGAACTCCTTGAGTCGGCCCTCAGTCCCTCTGGGAGTTCGTCCGGCCCCGGCCCCGGCCTTTCCCACGGTTCCGGCCCCGGCTCGGATGAGTCTTCATCCTGTGGCAGTCCTCGTTCGCTTCACTCTGCAAGCTTGTCTTCCTCCTTGTCTTCCAGCTCTCGTTCTTCCCCTGTTCCTTCCGTCCATTCGAGCTCTTCGGCTCTGTCGGCTTCCCTGGCTCGTCGATTGGCCGGACGAAGATTTCGTCCGGCATTACGTAATCGACCTCGCCCCAGGAACAAGCCTTCTCATAATGAACGGAGTCGCCGGAAGGCGAACAAGCTTTGCAGGTACTGCGGCAGCTCTGAACATCAACTTGCTGCCTGCGAGAAGCGTCCGAAAGTGCCATCAGCACCTGCCTTCTCCTCCGCCTCTGTCGCTGATCAGTTCTCATCCCGCGACAACTCTTGTGCCCCTCCTTTGCCAACCTTTTCTTCTTCCGGCTCTCTCTGTCCTCCTGTTCCTTCCAGTTCTTCTGCGCCAATTCCTTCCCTGTCTGGTCGCCAGGCCGGACGAGTGTGGATTCGCCCGGCCTTACGTAATCAGGTCGACCACACAGGCAGGCTTTTGCCGCAGGAACTTGAGCGCCGGATGAGAGAAAATCTTTGCCGGTATTGTGGAGCTTCAGGGCACAAGGCTTCTAGCTGTGAGAAGGGTCGTGCTGTTGAGCAGGCTAAATCCGTCCGGCCCTCCGGCCATTCCCCCGGCCGTTCCCACGGTCCCGGACGGGTTGCCGCACAAGAGATATAGACAGCAACTTGACGCCTCAGCTCTCGGACAGCTGCATTGGTGTTCTTGAGTTCCCCTGAGGTGTTCATCAAACCCCCATGCATCCATTCTTTCCCTATACGCCAGTCCACTCATTCGAGCTGGACCTATCTCAACTCTACTTGTATCATTTGCCGCGAAATTCAACTTCCGTGTGCGGACTTTCCCTTTTCTCTACGAATTTGTGCTATCACTTATCTATTGAATTCATGGGTTTTCTCTCCGCTCACGCGTTGGGTCCGGGTCTTCACCCCGACCGCTTCGTCCGGTCCCCCGGCCTCCGGACCGTGGGAATATCCGGCCGAATTCCTCGGTTTCCCTCCGGCAATAATCCCTTCCATAAATCGACAACTCCTGTCTTAATTCCATTCAAGATGGTGTTTTCCGAAACTCTCTCGGAACATGTGTCATTCGTTTTCTGACTCCCGCGAATTCTGCATCATGGAACCCGGTTGCCCCACAATATCCATCCGTTGATGGAACCGTAGGATTGGTACCAACATATCCTGGCAGTCTTTCGTCGAGAGATTAGTGCGCGCACGACCGGCCTTTTACGTCCGGACTTTGCCTTGGTGTTTCCCTTGTCATTCACCCGGCAATACTGACGCCACCATCTAGAGGCCTCCTCCGGTCTCGGGTTCCCTCCGGAACCTCTGTATTCCCAATTTCTTGGTAGGATTGGGGTCAAGACTTCCCTTCCGGAAGCTTGAAGACATTCCGTCTTCAAGGTTTGGTTGCTCCGGCCTTGCCGTTGCTCTGAACCGCTCGTTTAGGATTCCTGGCTCTCTGCCCGTCTCCTCCGAGCATGTGGTTCGGCTGAACTCCGAGAGTATCCCTCTTCACGTTCACGCTGATATACTTTGCCCCGAAAGTCCGGTTCTTCGTCCGGCCTTTCCGGCAAACGTTTCTGTTGGTTTTAGGTTAGATCGCCCGGACCTCCGGCTCTTCCGGCCCGATCGTCCGGCTCGATCACATGACCACCGACTTCCCATCTGTCTTCGCCTTCTTCGTGTCGCTGGAACTCTGTCTTTGCCCGAGTTTTCGCTTGTAGCTCTAGGTTGACGTTATCGCTTTAGGCCAGCCATATCCGGTATTCGGCCACTAGTTCTGCAGGCATTTCTCCGGCCTTCCATCCGAATTCTCGGCTGGAATGTTGACTGCTTCCTCCGGCATCAGTTCCTGTTTCCCTCAGTCTCCTCAGTCTCCTCCGTCTCCCTCCGTCTCGCCACTTCCGCCTTCGTTTTCGACTTCGCTTCATTTATTCTGCCACGGAACTTCTATCCCCATTTCCGTTGTCTGAGCTTTGACTCTGTCAAGATTTCACTCCTCTGGTGTTTATCTTGGCCGGAGCTCTACTTTCCCACGGTCCGTTCCTCCGGCCGCTTGGATTCGACTGTTGTAGCTCTGCACCGATTCCCTCTGTTCCTCTGGAAATTCGTGCATCTCCGGTCTCTCCCTGCGATTTGGGGTGTTCCTCCGGCACACTTCCCTTCCTCCGTCACTTCCCTTTCCTGTGGCCTTCACACGGTTGTGTGTGGCTGCGCATCAACTCCCCAATTCTGTGCTCAAAGTCAAGTTGAGCACGAATTTTGGGACTTGCTTCTCCGCCACTGTGCACAGACCTCTTGTGTGCTCCCCCGGCTCTCTGTCACCTGCTCCGAGATTCACCCGGCTCGCCCGGCCCTCCGGCCCGGCCCACCCGGCCTGATCGATCTCGGGTGACCTACAGCCTCCTCCGCACATTTCCCAGTGTCGTTCTTTGGCCGTATTCGACTCTTCGAGCTTTCCGGCAATTCTGGAGCACATTCCTTTGCTCTAGAACTCCCCTGGCAATCCTCCAACCTTCTTTGGCAGTCGATGGGACTTCCTGCCTTAAGAGGGGGATACGCTAGCCAGCCTGGAAATTTTATCGCTGAGTTTATTTCAATTTATCCAACTAGGATTCACTTTTCCGCCTAGTTTGCGTCGCCTTCATCCACTTTCCCCTCGCTCTCTTGCCCGAGTTCGCCCGGCAGTTGGTCCGGCCCGTCCTCCGGCACTTTCCCACGATACCCTCCGTCCTCTGGCTCTTCTTCGAAGCCACTTTTCCGCCCTCTGTATTCTTTGGAGCCTTTACAAGACCCAACCCCAGAGTCTTCTTCCATGTGGATAGCAACTGTCCTTCCGACACTCCAGTTCTTTGGCGACCTCCAGCCTGATCTTCCGTTGACTCGTCCGGAATTGATCCGGCTTTCCCACGCTTCCATGTGCCTTTCAGTGCCTACCCTTTGGCCTGCACACCGGCAACGTCCACGTAGGAGTGGATTAATGTTCTCATAACATCGGCTGCTGGTGAACCCATAGTTTATTCAACCCTCCGTCTTTGATAGATGGACTCTATGGCTATCTTGGCGACTCCTGCATCTCTCCCTTGCTGTCGCACTCTCCCTTCCTTTGGTTTTGGCTCGAGCTTCCTCCAGCTTCGTCAAAATCATTCCCGCTCCTCTGGATTGTCTGGTTTCCCTACGAGCAATGGCTACAGTTCGTCCGGCGTTCTCCGGCGTCCTCCGGCCCCGCTCCTCCGGACTTTCCCACGCTCTTCCGGCCCTGGTTTATTTTATCTGGCCCATTCACACTCTCCGTATTATCTTTGGAGCTCTTACAAAACTCTTCTTGCGGGTTTTCTTACATGTGGTCTGGTGCTCGTCCTTCCGACGACTTCGAGCTGTCATCCGACACCTCCCCCGAACCTTCCCGTTCCGGAAATAGTTCCTCCGGCCCGGCCGACTTTGTGTCCGCCCGCCTCTTGGACTATATGGCCAACCATATGCCTCAGTGTCAACCTTTGGCCTGACCGCGTCACTATCCTCGCCCATAGATGTTGGGTTATAGCTTACTTCAAAGCCGATAGTTGGTGACCCTGTAGCGGTTTCTCCCCTTCCACTCCTTGATGGAATGGCCGCTATAGCACTGTGCTTTCCTTTGATCTTACTTGATCCGGAAGCCAATCACTCCCTCCTTTCGCCTTTCGGTGAATTCTCCTGTCCTTCCTCTGAGTGCCCGTTCCTCCGGCAGTAGCTCCGAAATTCCGTTCAAGTCCTTTGCCCGGAATTTCCCACGCTTTCTCCGGCCGTCCGGCACACTCGATCTCATCCCTACATCATCCCTTGGCCAATATTCTTCATCCGACATTCCTCCGTCTTTGCCCTTCATCGTCCTGCCTCTGGTTGCTGTCTGGGATTCCGTTCGAGGCTTTCTCCGGAATTTCCCACGCTTCCTCCGGCAGTCCGGCATTCTCCTTCCCATCCATTGGTCAACACTCTCCTGTCCTCTGTCCTTCCTTCGCTTTCCTCCGTCCAATTCCCTTCGGATTCTCAGCTAAGTGTTTTGCTCGAAACCTGGCAGCGATCTGTTGGTGATCCCTTCCTGTCCCTCATTCAAGTGCTCCTTCGTCCGGCAGCAGCTCGGGAATTCCGTTCGATGCCATCATCCGGATTTTCCCACGCTTGCTCCGGCCTTCCGGCGTGCTTGATTTCACTCCCCTTTCTTCCTTTGGCCACCATTCTTTGTCCTACTTTCCTCCGTCCTCTATTCTCGTCCTCCGGCCAACTCCCTCCAGATTTGGCTAAGACCTAGCCGAAATCTATTTTGTCCCTCCGTCCTTCCGTCCCTTCATTCCGTCCTTCCTTTCCGACCTCTGTTCTACTCCGCCTTCTTTCCTCTTCATTCCTTTGTTCCTTGACCTTGTTCCTTGAGGGCAAGGAACGTAAGAGGGGGATACTGTTATGCCCGTGCACAACTCCCAGCCAGTCAACCCCTCATTTGGATTCATCCGGATCTCCAACTTCTTCCCAGGACCCGTCAGCACCCTCATCCTTGCTCCGGCTTGCCAGCCATCAATGCTGCCGGAGCAAGATGAGCTGTATCCCAGTTCCCTATGCTGATCTCCTTACGGAGTCCTCACCCAACCGATCCTATGTTTCCTATCCACCTTCCATCACTCGGATTCATACCGATGCTTGACTTATCCGTTGGACCCTTCCGCATCCGTCATCAATGCTCCGGCCTAATCCATCACTCATGATGCCGGAGCAATGCAGACTTATCTTGGTTCCCATCCGCTCATATGATTCCTCTCATGAAGTCCTCCCACATACGATCCTATCCTTCCCATTCATCCCCCGCATCATCTTGGGCTCATATGGATCTAGGACTTCGCCGATGAACCTTCCTGCATTACTTGTCGATGCTCCGGCCTGCACAGCCACTCGTCCGGCCGGAGCAATGCGGACTTCCTCCTGGTCCTCCTCTGTTCATCCCAATACTCCCACGGAGTAGTGCTCTCGCATCCCAACCTATGTTTCCGATTCATCCCCGCTTTACCTGGATTCCCGTGGAAGTCATCCGACTTGGTTATCCCGTTCATCCCGCTACTCCTCCTATTCTCTTATGCTGATGACACCTACTCAGCCGAGACATTGGACGAGGCGCACCCAAGGTTCATCCGGATTCACTTCTAACTCTATCCGATCCATTCCTGTTCATCCTCGAGTTCCCCGCATGTCCGTCTTGTTCGCCCGGTTCGCCCGGCCATCCGTCCGGCCCGGCTCTCCCGGCCCGGCCGCTGATCCGATCAATTCCCTTATCCGGCCATACTACTTCCCTGCGGACTCCCATCCTCACCCTTGGTTCGCTCGGACGTGAGATGCTTTGCATCGAACTCTGCAGTCCTCCTCCGGACTCAACATTATGTCATCTACCTTCTCCCGGCATCATTGGTATGCATCATATGACTATGCTTCTCTCTTATTGTCTTTATTGTTCTCGTCTGGTACTCATCTCTTGCTTTATTGTTCTTACTACTGTACCGCACTTCTTACTTATTGTTCTTATTGTCTTGTACATACTTCTGGCTTCTTTTGGATATATCTCCGTACTTACTTTAAATACCTACAGTCTCCCGATTGTATTCCTTAGTTTGATAATTAACGTTTGTTCTGCTGCACTGTCCGGATCTCCTCCCGCTCATCTCCCTCTCGTCCGGACTTATCCTCTTGACAACAAACCTTGGTCTTGTGTTCGGACACCTCTCTTATCCTTGTCCGAACTCGTCCGGCTCCTTATAGCCTTGGCCGACCTTTCGTCCGGCTCGTTCCCACGCCCTCGGCCAAGCCTCCTTTGCTCACCTGGACCGGCTCGACTCTGTCGAGCCTCGACCTCGATCCTTGCTCATCCCTTGGCTTCCGGGCAAGCCTCCCGTACTTTGTTCTACCTTGCCCAGCTCGCCCGGCTCCTCCGATTCGCCCGGACCTTCGTCCGGCCCGATCACGTGACCTCCTTCGTCCGGCCTTGCCCCGGCCCGGCCAAGTCCCGCCTTGGTCTTATTGCGAACCGGTTTCCACCAGCCTGCGGGTTCTAGCCGCCCTTGTTGTCTTCCCTCCTTGTGTTCCTCTCGTGTAGGCTGACAGTTCCCACTCATCCTTAATCTACCTGTGGTGTAGTGGTTTTGATATCCGTAGTTCCGGGTTCGACCTAGCCCGAATTCTACTTCGGCATCTCATCTGTTCCTCCCTTGCATCTCGGACCGGAACCTACCTCCTCTCTCCCTCTTCCTTCTTCTTTCCGGCACGGATATAACACGTTCCTTATAGAACAAAACGGTACGAAGCCGGGATCGACGCGTTTATACGACCAAGCGATCAGTCACAAGCATGCGACGTCGAAGGATAGAGCACTGATCACGCTTGTAGTGTCAAGCCTGGACTTGGGCGCGGCGCAAAAGGTTGCAGCAAGGGGATGGAGGTATAAAAACAACACGTATCGGGCGCGCAGGGACAGATCAGAGCCATGTCCAATGCTATGCTGCAATGTTGTACGCGTTGCCATCGGTTCACTAGCATTATCAGGCAACGAATGTCGATTACAGCAGGAAGTCGTGCAGAAACTGTATTATCTACCAGCTCGAAAGTGTGGGAAACAACTTGCGGCATGACAGCGCGAATCCCCGACCGGGTACTGATCCATCAGTTCATCACTTCTTCTTGTCGTGGTCTCTCATAGTTGGTCCTTAAGCTTGGGCGTGTTGGCGATGGCCGCTTACAAGAAAGAGCTTTACCGATCTGATCCCACTGGCTACAGTAAGTCTGTTACAGGTGTCTTCCGATATCTTTGTCTGCTGAAACGGATGTCAACATAGACTCCATTCCCAATGAGCTTGTTCATCGCATTCTATCTCTCGTTTCGGAGCCCTTCGACTTGGATCCCTCTTCCTGTATGACAGACATCCATCGGCTCCGGAGTGTTTGTCACCTCTGGAGAGAGATCGTTCACCACACTCCGCTGTTTTTCTCAAAAATACTGGTCGACTTCAAAAAACGTCCCGAGCATATACAAGATTGGGTTTCTAGATCCCGTCACACCCCTTTAACGATATTCTTTTCTTTGCATTGCGACGGAGAAAGAGCAGCTCCAACGAACGGGCTCATGCTCGATTTCATCAGCGTCCTTACACCTTACATGCCTAGGTGTAAAAAAATTTCTCTCCACGCGAATAACGCCTTTGCCGCGAACCTTCTTTTCGACGTCCTCATGCAGCTTAAGGCGGGCTCTGTACCTGCCATTCATGTCGTAGCAGACGACGACGATATCTTACACCTACCAAGAGTGCTCACCGCAACGACCGCCACTGTGCGACACATCGTCGCCGAAGGCTGTGCACTTGGGGTTCTACCGTCGTCGCTCACATTCCTGAAACTCGTTGACATAGCGCCGAGTCTGGAGCTTACCGCGACGGAGATCGGAAACGCGCTGTCGGGTGTGCTTTCTCTGCAGGAACTTGTGCTGCAACGCGTGACCATACAGTACGATATCGGACCACGCGTCGTCCTCTCGTCATTGACGGCTCTCGACATTTCTGCGTCTACCTGTGAAGAAGTGCTCATTCTCAAAGTAATCAACATGCCGGAGCTGCTGCAGCTCGTGCTTCGCCTAGATGAAAGCCCAATATTCGACCTCGCCGCTGAGTCTCTCAACCACGGTCCGAAGGTCCAGATGCTCGCCCTCGAAATGGAGTCACCTGGTCTGGGTCGAATGCGAACCTTTTTCAGGACGCTCCCCCGGCTTCGACGGCTGAGCGTTAGCAGATCTAGCGAACAGTTAGAGACTACTATTGGAATGGTGCTGTTGACTTCCGCGGACGTCTTTCCATTGATAGAACACGTGGAGTTTGGGGACGAGTTGGACGACGAGCTTCTGCCGAGCATGTTCGGTGCTTTGGCCGCACGATCTCCTCAAGTAAAGCTCATATCGCCCATCAGTGACGCTTGGCAGGGCTATCAGCGTCAAATGCAATGCATGTTTTTGCGGGATGGCCAAGTGGTGAAGGAGCATCGATGTGCGGCTAATGGGGATTTTTGGGACAACTAACAGTGGGCGGCGGTGCAAGGCGATAGCGCCAAGTGCGTTCTTCTTATGCGATGTTCAATGATTTGTTTCTTTTACCAGTTGTATGTGAACACTTGACAACCTGAAACCTCAGCATATATAGCTACCGATAACTTGTAATCCGTGCCCTGAATGTTTTGCAACGTAATGGGATCGACGTTGATAACATTCCCACTTCTTACTGTTTGACGAAGGGTCGCAATCGCGTTATTTACGAGCTCGAAAGTGTGAGAAACGATGTGGCTATGTCACGATGTTGATAGTTGTTTCCTGAATGTTGCTTTTCTGTTTTCTTCTCTTTCGACTGCATTCGTAACAGTGCCTGCAGCTCTGGCGTGGACCGTAAGATGGACCGTCGTAAGTTGACTGGCTACTCGCCTTTGCACCTTGATGACCTTTCCTGATTTGTTCTACGTGAAGTTCCAACTGAACTCGTGGTTGAAATAATTAGCCTAGCCTTGACACCAGTTTCCTCCGCTCAAGACGTTTACGACAACGATCTGTTGAGAGTTCGCTTGCAGCGAACTTGCAAATTCATAAGAGACGTCGTACTGAACACCCCCTTATTCTGGACTTTCATCGCCGTTGAAAAACCCAAGTCGTCGCGCAGTTTTCATTTATCGACTTCGCTTTCGATGATCACCAAGCACCTTGCTCAATCAGGATTGCGACTGTTGCACGTCGCCTTCGAGCTTCCTCTCCTCCGAGTCTCCAACGGGGAAGACCTTTACGTTCGTTCGTGGAACGAGTTGCTTCGAAACAGCGGGAGGTGGCAGTCGTTGTTTCTGAGGGCGCCGAGTTTTTGCTCGGCAACCGAAAGATGCGCCGCGGCCATCGTTCGCGGAGACACCTTGAATGGAGCTGTCAACTTGCAGTGCCTTGATGTACAAAAAGCCGATGAAGACTTTTCCGAATGCTGGATGCATCATCAACCTATGCGCTTGGTATCGAACATGTTGCAAAAGGTGGAATGCGCTGTTCTGTCCGTTGTCGACTTTACGCCTTCGCACCTCCTGGCGTCTCTGGACGTCTCAACTGACTCTGATATCAATTGGTCTACTTTTTTTGCGACGTGCACAAATCTGCTGCACCTGAAATGGGGGTGTGCGACTAACCCTAACGCTCCAGCAATTGAGACACTCTTGTGTCTTCGAACGTTGACACTGAGAAGCGTGGGGTTTCCTCCTCCAATTCACGCCCCTAACTTGAACACGCTGGAGGTTCTCGACAGAGCCATACCTATCAATATACAGGTCATCACTGCATTGGTTGGACTTCATCCGGCCAGCTTGAAAAATCTGTTGCTGTCCGCCAATCCTACGCCAAACATATCTCTCATACCGATCGTCAACCATCTTGAATCTCTCGAGGTATTTACGGCGTCCGTGTTTCAGACACGGACAGCGGTGTATAAGGCCTTGGCGACCCGACTGCTATCGCAATATATCATGAACAGACTCCAGAGGCTCAAAGAGTTTGCTTTCGATGCAGCTCCCGCTTTGAACCTTCGCAGTCAACAAGCACGGAACAGATACGCTATCCTCCGCGACTTGTGCGTATCCAGCGACGATAATCATTTCAAGGCATACATCGCGGGCATCACGCTCGTCGTCCAAAATTTCCCCCGCGCTTTAACGAAGGAACAGGTCGAGGCGTATATGTGGACTCAGACAGGTTTCTTCGTACCCGTACTCAAAGTGTGGATTGAAGAAGAGATAGCATTTGGCCATACACCCGACAACGACATGACGCTGGTAGTGATGACAGGGACGGATATCTCGCAAGCTGAGTATATCGCTACACAAGGATTCGAGTACCAGGGCACGCTGTATGCCGTGCGATGCAACCAGCCAAATCGATAAAAGCTTTCTACGATGTTTAGTCAAATAGTCCAGCCGTGAATTCTGCGTACAAGACTGTAGATATGTAGTCTGTAATCTGAACATTTACAACTTTACAATGATCCAATCGTAGATTATGTACCCATATGTGGAGAATTGATAGAGGTGGAACGTTGCGGAGTGTTGTGTGCTTGCTTTCTGCAGGCGTAACGAGTTTCATCGATGTCCCTTCAGTGGAAAGACCGATCGGAATCAACCAAAGTTGCGGTGCTGGAAGTCAGCTGACTGATGTCGGATCGGTTGTTGATGCGATCAATTATCGCTCCCTGATCCGAAACTGAAATTCTACTTTGTGGTACCTGGCCGTTATGGCTATGGGGCAGTACTTCTGGGTAAACTAGATTGGCAGCTAAAGTTAACTATGAGGGTGGGTTGTAACGATTAAACCGAGACAAGCGAAGTAAATAGAAGAAAGAGATGGGACCTATGGGGAAATATTGGGCAAAGGGACGACAGTTTGTGGCTACGAGTGCGGCGAAGGTATATCGCAAGTAGTCAAGCTTGGAGAAGGTGGAGCAAATTGAATGAATATACTATAGTACCATCACAGACGAGAAGGAGAGGAGAGAGCTCGGCTGAAACGACCGGCCTGAGCGACGAACGTATAGGTAAACAGGAGCTTGAGAAGTTTCGGGTTGTTAAGGACGCGGCGGACATCGACGGATCCAAGCAGTCCTGCCAGTGCACTGTAAGATGCGATCCGCGTCTCTCGAGTCGAGCAGCGCCACACGCTTCACAAACCGGTTTGTGGTGGAGGTGACAGCGGCATCGGTGCGCATTCGGCGAGGAGAAGTCGGTACGTAGCTGAGAGAATGGAGAGTTCAGCGCCTGAGGCAGCGGATGATAAGAGCGAGGGCTGTAAGCTGAGAGAGAGCGGAGAGTCGTGAAAAAAAGCGTGTTTTCGAGGCCATATGATCTCCGTCGGATTCGAACCGACGACGTCCTCCTACAGGAAGATGGGGAACCCATACACTCACCCAGAGACCCTTGATAAGCCCGATTCAGGCGCGACCAATGCAAGCTTACTACGGGCGACGTGCCTCGCAATTGCCCCGCAAACGGCTAGCTACGGTTTCTAGCCCCTGCCCGAACGCTGTACGGAAGCCAAGGCCCGGCGAGAAAGAAGCAATAAGGAAAGCGGACGACAGAGACTAAGCATAAGGACCGAGGCAGCCTCAGGCCTTCGATGCCCAGGACTGATTGTTTATCTCATGGCGGGGAAGGGCAAACACCTAACACCAATTGGGAAGAGGATATATACTCGTCTGAAATACATAGAAAGTGCTGCAAGCGATATAGGTAACCGAATTCAGGCGCAAAGACTACAACCGCTCCTGTCCTCCGTCCAGTCGGTGAACGAGTGGTTCTGCACGCAGTAGAGAACCCTCGACGACGACAATGAACGAGACATTGACGTTTACATCCCCTTGGGCGAACAAGAACTGGCCTTACGACGCTTCGAATCGATGAACAGACCTGTTGGTTAAGGTGCGAGATGCAGCCTGATGCAGCGATCCGATCTGCATGTCGTGTTTATCACGGTTCCACAGTCGACAGGCAAACAGCTTACTCTCACATGACGCTACCGCGTTCTGCTTCGTCTTCAGATACTTCTGTGCGTTGTTCTTCTTCCTCCCAGCTTGGCGAGTTAACGAAAATTCCTTCCAACGACTTGTGCTCCTCTGCGTAACGCAGGACCGCCTTTCGCGAATGCATGGGTAGCCGCCAAACCGTTCTGTCCGGAATCAGAAAGCCAGTCCGCCACGGAGCGCTCAGGTTCATCCAGTCCCGCTCCCGAATGCCTCCCTGCCACTCTTCTCTCGGGTCCGCTGCCATGCGGAAATCCAAGGTTTCAAAATTCTTCGCCACCCCGAACCGCGCCTCCATCATACTGAGGATCGCATGCGTCAGGCCTTTGTCGCCTTCGTCCTCGAGGGCTTGCACGCCGACCTCCGGATATCCGCCCTCCGCTAACGCGAGATGCTGCAGTCTGGGAACGACAAGCAGGTCGCGTAACCCGACGAAAAGAACTGCGTCGACGAGTTCTGGATGGCAGATCTTGACCTCTAGATCTTGAAGCTGAGGGCATGCACGTAGATGGGACAGCAGGACGTTAGACCGGTAAGGGACTTGAAGGCCCAGCGAGAGGTGAGTGAGATTCGGACAGCGAGCCAGGAAAGTTGTTAAATCGCCATGAAACCTGTCGCTGGCCTCTTCTGTTCTACGGGCAGCTCGTGTTGCACCTAGAAGCTCCAAACTCGCCAACTGAGGAAAGCTGACGCCGCTGAATGTATCCGACTCGAAACGCCACTGCCAAGGAACAACGTAGAAAAGTTCCGTCAACGTCGGAATTTCTAATACACCGTTTTTCGCGTCAAGTCCCGGCAAAAATACACCTCGAAGAGACAGTTTTGTCAAGGAGGTGAAGCGCCTCAAATGCGACGCGGGGAGCGTGCCGTCCGCGCGAGCAGTATCGGCTTCCGCGTAATGTCTGATCGCCCCCCATGGTACGACGAAGTCACTCTCGGGGTCGACCGTGTGGATTAGGGTCAAAGACCGAACATCCTTTGAGATGCAGATACCTGGCTTTCGCTGACTATCGTGCAGCAGCGCCGCCCAGTGGGGCACTGCCCCCGTGCAGGGAAAGTCCGATTCATACCATGCTGGGCCTTGAACGTGCAGCATGTCGATAGAAGGTAGGGATCCTGCAGACAAAAGCCTTCGCGCATGGCCGCCGGGAGAGTAGAGGTGTTCGACTGCGACGCGGGAGAGACGAGGTTCTGCCAGAATACACGGCAAGGTGACTTCGTCAACTGCAGTGGAGTCCGACAAGAGGAGATCGATGCGATGAGAGGACGCGATGTACTTCAAGCGCATTTTCCGCTCGTCTGGATCACAGGGAGGATAACCGCGCAAATCCAAAGGGTTCCATAAGGAACCCCCCACCCCGTTCGTCAGCACTGTCCTCCATGTCTGACAAACTCCAGCTAGATTACGCAAATGGCTTTTCGGCCAACCAGGCCCTGACGCGTGCTCGAATATCTGGAACCAAATCTCGTTGGGGACCTGATTCACCGTATGCAAAGCCGATGCCGTTCCATTCACTATATGCTCCGCCAATGCCGCGCGCAGCGTGGCTCGCTGGAGTTTCGTCTTCAGTCTCAGAACTTCGCTTCGGTGCTCGTTCAACTTCCTCTCGCCCTCAGGCATCCACGCGAGAACGGCCGCCTCCTCTAAACATTCGCGAGAACCTTGTGAGCGTCTCGACGGAGGCTGCCACGCAGCGCGAGGCTCCGAGAAAGAAGGTCCGTCAAAGGACAGCAGCCCCAGTCGAACGACCGGACGGGGCAGATGTTGTACAGGCGTCTGGGGTTTCATGCTTGGGCTCGTCTCGAGGGTCGCGAGCTCTGAACTGGAAGCCTTCTCGGGAACCTCCTTAAAGATCGGAGAGCCCATGCCGCCACTTGCATTGGAAGGCCGTTAGCTTGCCTAAATGGCTCCTCAACAATCGCGCACTTACTATACGTCTTTCCAAAGCGCGTCCCCATCCTCTTTTGTCATGCCAAAATTTCTTCAAAGCCTGTGAGCACTCGCGGTTCCTGCAACAGGAAGAAAACGACGTACTGCTCTTCCCAGATGTCCTCATCTCCCTGCCCCCAGCCACGGGAATAAGTCATTGTGAATAGTAGATGGTCGCGAAAGACAAAAATGCGCCGATTTCGATTACCACGATCAATCCGAAAGAAGGAAGGCAAGAGCCATTTTAAACTCAATTCCGAGGTCTACAAGCGGCAATAACGACTCCTCCAGATCTCAAGCGAAACTATGAACATATGTAGATGGGCAGAGAGAGCAAGCAATCAGCAGAAGTTGATGCCACTTCGGCAACGACCTGCCACGCGGAACCTTAATTGGTGTCTTCCATCACACACTGCCAGAGGATCGAAACAGTCGCACTTCCGTCGAGTCCTTCTCTGCGTTGGATGTTCGAAGCATATCCGCTTCCTCCTTTCTCTGAATAGCAGGCAGCTACCTTCTCTATCTCGCATCACACTGGCGCAGCCCTGCCAAGAAGTGGTAAGGTTTCTGGGACCCGGCCGCAGTTGTGTCAAGATTCGAAGGAATACAATCTGAAAGAAAACTCGATGCATCTTTGCGGGCACCGGCTGTTCAGGGACAGTGCTCCAAATGGTAGCGCGAATCCCGCGGTCGTCTCGTTGCGGAGAATAGCCAGGGAGTTAGACCGCGGCCGAAAACTTTATACTGATCTCGAAAAGGAGAACATTATTGCGTCGGAAATAGAAGCACAGCGAATGGATTGGGTGTTTCTGAGACGAACCGCAAAGCACTAAACACTCCTCTCGCCATGGACGCGTCGCTGCCCACTGAAGTTTTCCAAGCCATCTTACTCGAAGTCGTCGACCACCGTGACCCGAACGAGAGCTGGGTTGAAATTGTGGACCAACGGCTGACACTTTGCTCCGTTTGCAGATACTGGAGGGAAGTGGCATCAGGATACACCGAGCTCTGGACCGCCATCACTGTTCAGCGATTCACAAACCACCACCTCCTGTGCTACTGTCTGGAACACTGCGGGGACCAGCGAGACATGACCATAACCATTGATCTCGGCCCTTGGAACGCGACGCTTAAAAACAAGTCGATGAAAAGCGTGAAAAGCGCACCACTGGAGCGCTTTCTGAAGATGATAGACGAGGTGTTGATGCCTTTTGCTAATCGCATAGCGAGCATCACAGTGAAGAACGAGACAGAACAAGAGATAAAGATGGTAACAGACCTGATGGCGCAATACAGCTGGCCGCGCCTACGAAAACTGGCGCTAAGGCCGTCCTGGAACGACGGCTCGCTGCGGAGGGCGTTCGCTTTGCCGCAACACCATCGAATAAGCCACTTTCGCCTCCGCGTCGCTTCACCGCGGCAGTTCCCCCTCTCCGTCTTCGCTTCCCTTCACGAGCTCACCCTGCAAGAAAGTCACAACGGCGACTGGAAGGCATTCGACAACATAATGCGAGCATCGGTCGAAATTCGTTGCCTGAGGCTCGACAAGGTCGAAACCACGATACCCCACCCCAGCCGCTCGGTGAAAATGGCAGACACGCTACACACCCTGCATTTCTGCTACGAGAATCCGCGGCAGGCAGGGCTCCTCCAAGGAGTCGACGTGGGTCCACTGGAGAGGCTGACAGTCCAAGCGTACGGTAGCAGCGACCTCCGACAAGCTATTTTCAACAATCCGTCGATGTTCGCTCACAGCCGGGACATCAGCATCAGCCAGCGGAATGACGACACACGCAAAGGGTCGTTTGCAGCCTTGCTAGCGATGTGCGACGTCGTCCACCTCGACATGGCACGGTGCGGGTCAATGGGCGTAGCAGCATTGAGAGAATTTGTGAGCCAGGACGGCGAGCTGAAATGCTTGGAGGTTGTGCGATGCGGAGGTGTGTTCAACGCAGAGGACATGCAGTATATCGCTAGAGGGAAATTCGGACCGAGTTTCAAGGTCGTTCAACAAGGACATGTAGTACATAAACAGACCTCGAATTAACGACAGGCTCTGTAAAAATTCGGTCGACACCACAACGTAGGAAGGAAAATCGACTTCAGAAAGCGGCGTACACATATCCACACGCCAAGAAGTAAAAGACAGGCTGAGACTCGCTTCCAAACTCAAAGTTCATTAATTCCTGACGAAAAAGCCCCGCCGTGAACTATTACGCCCAAGAAAATGGGTTTTCCACTGACCGTGGACTGCCGAGACTATTCGTTGGTCCGGGACATGCCGCTCCACTAGGAACGGCCTCGGCAGTCTTTCCGCATGTCAATCGTGTCACATATTGTTGGGAGATCACAATAACACACGAAATCAGCTCCCAAGTCCAGATTGAACAATTCCCGGAGCAACTGCGCATCACTGGGATCATAACCGCACGTGCTCGGCACAGCACACAAGTCTGCAATGTTTTGCCTTTCTGCCTTGACCAAGAAGGACGGTTTCAATCTGGCACGGGCTTGATGCGTCATCGCTGGTAATTGACTGTGAACCTTCTATCTCAATGCTGCAAAATGTCCTGCGAACTACGTGACCTGATGTTTTAGGAGAGATAAGGTTTCGATCGCTGACGCTCAGAAACACAAGGACCATCCAAGTTTCTCTATTACCAGCCTTCTTGTGACATCAACTTCTCTAATTTCAATGTGCCCTCACAAACCCCCTCGGAAAAAAAGTGCATTTTCGGGCTTCCCTGCATCCCCACAGTCATCTGGCGACATTCCACCTTCCCTGGCCTTCTCGCAGTTGCTGCGACGACGTCTTATAACATTGACCGCCTTTCGCCGCTGGGACCGAATCTCGCCAAAAATGACGGGTATGTCGACCACCAAGCCAAATTCAGCCAGGTTCGCCTCGCTCCGAAAAGCGACATTTACAACCTGTGAGTGGTTAGAAAGTCGATGCACGGAGTTGAGTATTGTTAACTTCCTTGAAGCGACCGACCGAACAACGAGTATCCCAACGGGCGACTCGAAGAGGATGTTCAAGAAGACTACATTGACCATGAAGTCGAAATTTACGGCCTGTGAGTTGCCCCGCACACAACATGCAGAGTTCAGCGTTGACAACCTCGCTGAAGTGCCCAACGAGACGATCGCTAGGATATTTATCCTCACCTTGCGCCCCGTCATATCTGAGGAAGATATCTACCAGAACGAGCTTTTGCGTGAACGCTTGCAAGACGTCTGCATCAAATTCAGACAGGTTGTGGACCACCTGCCTGTATTCTGGTCTTTCGTCATGCTTGAGACTATGAACCACACACGGCCCTCTCCTTTGGACGCTTCCGAGCTCTATGCCAATGTTTGCCAACACATTTCGGACTCTGCGCCGTGCCCGCTCCATATAGCCTTCGACCTCGTCGTTGTTCCAAATGGACGAGACGAATCGACGAGAATTTGGAACATGCTACTGCTTCCTACAGTAAAACGTTGGACGTCGCTCTTCTTTAGGGGAGCCGGTTCGTGCACCTCGGCGGAGCGCTGTGTCGAGGACCTACTAGGCCCGAACGTTCTGGCACACGCCACGAAGTTGAAGATCATCGACGTCGCTAAAAAAAGGAGTGTTTCCTGCTCGAAAAAACACGAGCGCCTACCCTTGGTGTCCAACACTTTCCACATCGTCAGATGCGCAGTTCTCGTCGACATCATGTTCGCCCCTTCGTGGTCCCTACAGTATCTCCACGTCATAACAGATCTCGACCACCGAGACATGAACTGGTCTGCGTTCTTCGCATCCTGCACGAACCTCAAGCAACTCAAATGGGACAAAAGGCATCCCCTTCGATCTTCCGACACCGTCATAACGATACCGTCTCTCGACAGACTGACGTTGTGGACCTTGGCTTTCCTTCCTCCCGTTTTCGCCCCACGTCTCTCCAGACTGGAGATACTAGACAGCTCAGAGCCAATGACCGTCGAGTTGTTCGTCAAGTTGGTGGGCTCGGCTGCCCGCTTCACCACCTTGATGTTGCCCACCAACCCTGTATCGAATCAAGGCCTTTTGGACATCCTCGAGAGCTGTCCGTATTTGGAACACCTCACAGCCTCGGACGTAGAATCCCGCACCCGAATATTCCGTTTCCTTTCCAGGAAGCTGATTTACCAGTACCGAATGAACTCCGTACACAAGCTCTCTGCGATCAAAATTCTTCTATCGAAACCCATGCAAGAAAACGTTTATGCGCAGAACAGGCGCTTGGACCTAGAGGACCTCTGTCATCCTCGCGAGTGTCCAAAACCCAACTGCCTCTGCTTCGAGCCATTTACGAACGGCACTTGTGTCGTCGTTTCCGGTTTGCCCGTTCCACTTACAGAGAGCGAAGTGACCAGAGTCTACTCAGAGGAGCGTGTTCTCTCCCGAATAGGCTTTAAGGTTCCGGTATTGAAGGTCTGGGTACCGGAGCGCATACATTTCGGTCAAATGCCAACGAACTGCCTGACTCTGGTCATTCTGTTGGACTTGGAGATGGAAAAAGCTAAGTTGGTCGCGACGTTAGGCTTCAAGCACGACGATATCCTGTATGCCGTTGTGTGCAACGACTCCAAATGAACCGCTTCATGCAGTTGGACATGTACTTGGTGGTTCGCCTGACTTCCACTGCTGGCTCGACCTGTATACATTTGCCCTAGTAGTTCCCTTACGACGCTTCAAATTCACTGATTTTTTTTTTTTGTTTTCTATGCTTGGCCTTCAGGACCAATTGGAAGCCACGAAGTCGCAGTTTCGGTCCAAGATCCTCGACCAATATTTCGACAGCCCGTACAAGGCACTGGCATGTGTTCCTCACATACGGCCCATATGTGATTCTCCACAACTTGCAAGCTCGGCTTCCAACCGGGCCTCAGAAGGCAGTACAGCGAACTTGCTCAAGGACTTTGACTGTCACGGGGGCGCGTTGCATATCATCACGGGGGCGCGTTGCGAGTTTTTGACCCGGTGCCTCCTCGCATTTTGCTCTCTTAACCGCTAATTCAATGCTGTCCGTCGTCAATGGTCTTCACGCGCTAGCGGACCCACAGTCTCCGTATGAGAAATAACGAGGGCAGATACAGAAAGTGGAAACTCTTGAACAGAAGACGTCCGAATTTGTAACGGATAGAACCTAAAATACACTGATGCGCTCGATGTTCTGTGGATGCCTACCTCGCCGAATCTTGTCGACCCACTCCTCCGTTCTAGGGTCGTGAAAGTAGAGACCGGTTCCTTGAAACGGCCGAACACTAAGCTCGTTGTCACGACGCGTCGAAACTCAAGGCCGCTTTTCGGTGAGTGTGAAGTACGTGCAAGCTGCGTGCAGGTCTGCTACTGCTGACCTCTTCAGCTATCAGGCCGTCGAGAGAAGCACTCTGTTTTAACTTTAAGGTGCAATCTGTATCGCGGTACCGGCCCTTGGTTGCAGTGCGGTTACGCGTATGAGCGTCTCCTTAGCTTCCTTTTCTCGACTTTGGCAGTCCTAATGCGGACAAGTGTCATTTGATCTGCACAATGGAAGCACAGTTTCTACCTTTGTTTTCACAAAGGTGAGAAAGGAAAGTCTCACTCCTGACAGAGGAGTTGGTAAATATCCAATCTCGCCGCACACTGTGCAGGTTGACCCCGATGCACTTGCTCTTGATCGCATCTTTTAGCTTCGTGTTCCTTTGCTCCCCTCCACCTCTTGCAATCGACGACCGCTGCGAGGCCTCTCAGTTTCCAACTCCGCAACAATCTGGGTTGTTCATTGTCAAGCGTTTACTAAATGGCGGGTACTGCCTCGTTTCGCCGTTGCGCTGTCTGCGATCGCCAGACTGCCTTGTGGTGTAGTCGATGCCATGAGGTGTGGTATTGCTCGGCAGAACATAACATACAGGTGTGCACGACCGTTCCTTTTCTTCAGCACTCTGAGCCGTTGCCTAGGCCTGGCCTGAGCATCGCCTGCAGTGTCGCTCAGTAACGACAGTGGCTCCCTCCGATACCATCCCGGAGTCGCTCGAAACCATCGCGGAGGAGTCGCCGCGCTCAGTACAAGCCATATTCTTTCCAGTGAACGAAGGTCTGTACACGACATTGGACGCAGATTTGCACCTCTTGACTTTTTTAGATCACCCCAGAATGATTGCTATTGAGCTGCGCGATTGCGGCAGGGCTTGTCCCGTCCCCGTGCTTGAACCTCACTGCAAGGGAACCGCCAATAGCGTCGTGCTCCAAAGAGCTCTCAACAAAGATCTCCTTCGTTATCCTTTGCGTTTGTTTTGTGATTCCGAGAGGCACGCCAATCGAGCTGTTCAGCGCATTACATCTGGACTCGCGAAACCTTTTCTCGGCAATGCAGTCGTTCTGAAGTGCAATGGGACCAGACGCGCTGATTATACCAACGCAACTGAACACGACCTGCCTACTTTGTCAGCGTATTTTCTTCACTGTCAGTAATGTGGCGGCAGGAGTACATGACTTCAGAGCTCTTTGGCTATCTTTTACATTACATGCACTTGCATTGCTATGGAATACAGTCGACGTAACCATAGTTAGAACAACTGAATTCAGCATCCACTTTAAACGCCGTGAATACAAAGAAAAAGGAACTTTTCAACTACTGAACACACAATATTGATGTCACGAGATTCAGCTAAAGCAAGGTCGTCAACCGGCAGGGCCGGTCATTTCATGAAGAATGGAGTTACTTCATCCCTCCTCGTTTTCTGACGCCTTCCCTGGTACAGAATTAGCGTGCAAATCAATTAAGGGGACTTCGCGAGTATTCGGTGGCCCTTCAATTGATGGAATCGTCAATGTCCCTGAGCATTCGGCTCATTGACGACTCCAGCATAGCGATTAATGGACCTTTTGGGACTGGGGGGCGACAGCATCATGAAATCCTTTTCTTTCCCCAACCACTTTCCCTGCCCTTCTACCACACAGCCCACCACAGCCTGGCACCCTTCGCACTTGGACTATGGGGCTAACTTGCTTTTCGGTGTGTTACGTAAGCACCCAAGCTCGTTGGCCCTAACACTTGGCTACTTCCGTGGGGGGCACTATGGGTAGGATAGGTATGGATAGGGAGCATGGCGACTCAGGTGGTCGTGGCATGGTATGGTACTGGTTGCGCAGTGACCAGGGCCTGGAGCGGAATCGGAGGACACTGGAGATGGAGACGTAGTGGATGCGGAGCAGCCCATGAAGTTGGAATGGAGATACCTCGAAGGTGAAGTGCAGCACAACCGCAGAGGTGTCGGACTTGGAGATGGAATTGGATGCATAGCAGTCTGCGGAGTTGGAATGGAGGCTTCTCGAAGGTGCAGTGCAGGGCAAAATTTTTCCTCTCATTTTTTCTCCTGCCATTCCCTCCCTTCGCACGTGTTCTTTTCCTTGCAGCTCAAGAGTGGGGGGCTCTGTAAGGTATTATATACGTATTTTCTTTACTCTTTTAGCTACAAGTCACATGTACTCAGGTCACATGATTATTATCATCTTTACTTCTACCAAATCACCCATTCAGCCTCCTCAGCTTTCGTTGAGTAACTCCGAAGCTCTGTGAGAGGCACGGGTGTCGGTTGGACGTATTTTGGCCTTGCCTAGGCTCTATTTGAGGCTCTAGGCGCGAGGCTATATTTCTCTGATTATACGACTATTTCCACTGATCTTTACAGATCGCCCTCTCAGTCGACTCCAGTCCTCTCGTTTTCGAAGGATTGAAGAGAACTACGCCTGAGAGCTTGAGAATTCGACTCTCTGTAGTTTTCTGCGAGCTTGACCGTTCAAGAAAGGGTCTTTACCACAAAATAAGGCTTTTCCACTCCCGCCAGGGATACCGTTAGACAGTGACCCTTGTAAGCGCTCCTGGAGCCTTACAACCTTGCTATAGGATCCAATTTCAAATTTTCAAAATGGCATGACCTCTGTCTCCTTGACTCCCTCCGTCGACTTCTAGCAATGTCCAGCACTTCTGCCGCCGCCCAAAAGTTCGAGGGCGACATCAATAAATATAAAGTCAATGAGCTCAAACAGCTGAGTGCTGCTATTAGTCTCACTGTAACTGGAAGCAACGGCAAGAAAACACCTGTTAAAGACGAATTTCTCGCTGCAATCAAGGAATGAGTGTGCAAGTCCAGCAAAAATGTTCTCAAAGCTGATCCTCGATTTGGTGGTCTCTGCGAAGGAAAGAAAAGACAAAGTGCCGATAAGGCTGCGGAGGATATTGTGGAGCAGTTGAAACCCGCTGTAATGACTGGCCATTTTTGCGTGTTATATCTGGCTATTTTTAAGTCAAATGCGGCGCCAAACACACCTACTACCTGCTACAACTATAGTCTTACTCGACTATCAATAGGAAGTCAGTACCTCTGTCGGTGACACTAAGACATTGAATTGCGACTACAAACAGGAACCCAGCACGAAATTTTTATAATTTAATAATCAATCAGACTCAAAATTGCCATTTCCTGTGGCACGAACCCCCGGACTTGTGCCTGCCAATGTTGAATAGAAGGTTGAAATCAAGTTTGTTGAGTTGTTGGATTTAATTGGATAAGATTTGTCGCTGGACGGCAGTTTAGTCGGATGGGTTTGATTGGGTTGGGTTACTTTGGTTGCACCTTCAATTTGCTTGTACACGCTTCAAGGGCACAAATTTCCTTTCCAGGAAGGGCTACTGTACAATTACGTTCAAGTCGTTAATCACGCGTCACACCCACCTCTGTCGAACCGAATTTTCGCCCTGTGTCACACCCCACACGGACCATTGTCGAATAGGTCGTTAGTTTGTTTGGTCCCCATATGCTTACAATATACCACATCCATATATGGGCTTGACAGTTTCCTTATTAGGGTTGTGTATATTGTGAACATATTGTGAACATATTGTGAGCGTATTGGCCAATATGTTCAGCATAGACACTATGCTTATATCATGTGCATATTGTGGTCATATATCAACTATAACCTCTATATCCCATGTATTTATATTGGTATTATATTTATTGTCTATTTCAAAAATAATTACAATAAATTCTCAAAAGATCACATGGTTATATTATACATTGTTCCCAGTGTTCGTAGTGGATATCATTGAGAGTATTTATGAATATATTTCACTGTGTTGGCACCATCCCTCATAACTTGGGGAATTCATACCAAAAGAGAGGGAAAGAAGGACAACACAATGGATGAAAATCATTACATTTGTTGTTGGATTACATTTAGTTTTAATTACGACCGAGCCTTTTTCCTTGCCGGCCCACCGCTGCCTTCCTCACGCTGTCCATCATCCGAGAAGTTGTAGAGGTCGTCATCGTCGTCATCGTCGGACGAAGGGGCGGGTTGGCGTTGAGGGATCGTGGGGCCGGGACTCTGAGAGACGCGAGACGAGGAGGCGCGGGTCCGTTGAGAACGATTCGAAGGGGCAGGGGATGGGCTGTCATCCCGGCGGCCACGGCGCTCGACAGTCTTGCGGCCACGGTAGGTGTTGGGGTCGTCAACGCACCGCCCGTAGCTCTTGCGGTTGCCCCACGCTTCCTGAGCGATGCGGATGATGCCCCACCCGTTCTCAAATCGTTGAGTTTCCGGAAAGTCGGCACGGACCTACAACAGTTGAGAAGTGATCGAAGAGGAACAAAACTTATGACGCACCACATTGAGAAACCTCAACTTCTTCTTAGGTTCTTGATTTTTCCAAGCCTTGGTCCAGTCGAGACGTGCCGCAGCCATGGCGTATCGCACACACGACTGTGTACGGGTGAGTTTTGCAGGACAGGCTTGAAATAAATGACAAACCCTAAGTGCATTCCACTGCGACCTGTTGAAGCCAAGTTCCGCCCTCAACTCGCTCATCTTCACGGTGGATATGTTGACGGGTCGAGGGATGACAGTTTCAGAGTCCGCCGTTGGGTTAGAAGGCTGGCGGGCCGGTTGCTGATTGCGAAGCTCCGCGCACTCTGCCTGAGATTCTGCGAGCGCGTCTGATACAAGATATATGAGTGTACAACAAAAGCAGGACAGTCGACATACTTTCAAGTTCGCGAATGCGCCCGGCATCATCAACTCCCTCCGTGTTGCCAGTGTTAGCGTCTTGAAGAGGGCGCCGCGTTGGTTGGGAGCGAGATGGCCGCACATCTTTGGATTGGTCTTGCGCAGGCCGGTTTTCGTCTCTGCGCGCTTTGCGTGAGTTGGATTGAGAGCTCATAGTGAAGGAGAGGAAGTGAGGAAGACTCACCGACTGCGCTCAGTCTTATACGTTGGTTGCAGCCATAAGCGATGGAGCAAGTGGAGCCTTCATTCCAAGCGTTGGTGATGCGTCAAGGTGGTTGTGACGAGTATTGTAGCTGTCTTGCCTGCTGTACGGTCTGCGAGGGGGATGGAGAGAATGTGGATGTGAAGGAGGGCGTCAGGAAGAGAGTCGGCGAAGTCGTCGTGGGCGTCGAAGAAGAGTTGTAGGCTGTGCGAGACTGTGACGTCACAATTGACATCATTGCTTTCTCACTCCCGTGACAAAGGACTTCGCCAAATTCAACGTATCTCGACCCAACTACCAGCTGAACCAGCGCGACACCCTCGATGAAACATGACCTACTGCCCATGCTGCGGCGAAGATGTACCTCGTGGCACTAAAGCTCGGCATCTTCGGACTATGGGATGGAAGAATGTAAAGGAATATGTCGAAAAGAATCGCAAAGCATTTACTGCAAGAGTCTTCGACAGAGTTAGGAAGCGGCAGAGGACAGAAGAGAAGGAGTCCAGTGACGAGGAGGGTATTGATGACCATCCAAGCAAAATTCCGCGGCAAGGTGCGTGCGCTGAAAGCATTGACAGCTCTTGAGCCATTCTCAGAGTACTTTGTAGATTCTCCTCAGGCTGAATCGCCGAATCGTCATCTATCGGACGCGGGCACCGCCGGGGAGGCTGATGAAGAACCTCCCGGTGAATACCAACCCATGGATATTGACGGCAAGGACCTTTCACCACCACCAGTCTTGCCGCTGCGCACAACTCGGCCTCGTCTCGTCCCTCTCGGTAGCAGCAACGACTCGAACTCCGACAGCAGTGATAACGACGACGCAGCCCCGCCCCTCACAATCGTGGATCCAGAGGTGCCGGACAAGATGGCGGAGCCGGAACTCGAGGACGAGTTGTTGAGCCAAGTCCGGCTCAATCCTTACGAGTTGCTGGAGGGCGAGCTCGCATCAGAGGAGAGTCAAAGACCACAAGGTGAGTCCTTCAAGATCAATCCTATCTGTCCCAGCTCATACTACAAAGGATCTCGATTAACGGAAGCCGCGATGAACGCAATCCGCGCCCATAATCTCAAGGTTTCCATTGACCTCGGCGCTCGCGCATACACCAAGACCAAGCGCGCTTTTCCCCAGCTCAAAGACCTCCCCTCCCTTGCCCATCTGCAGTCCGAAATCACATTTCTTTCTGGGGTAACTCCGGTTCGCTATGACTGCTGCAGCAATTCATGCTGCTGCTTCGTTGGTCCATATGCGGACTTGGACACCTGCCCCTACTGTGACGCTGCCCGCTACGATTCCCAGCGCCGTCCGCGCGCAACGTTCGATTATCTCCCTCTTATCCCGCGCCTGCAAGCGATGTTTGCTGACAAGGGGATGTGTGAGAAGCTGGGCTATCGCGCTCGCTTCAAAGCAGAGAACGGGAAAATACGGGATATATTTGATTCATTTCACTACCAGCGTCTTTGACGGCGCCATGTCAGCGTCGATGGCGAGGTATTTTCCCACATGTTCTTTGATCAGGACTCGGACATCACAATGGGTCTGAGCGCTGACGGTATCTGTCCCTTCAAAAATTGCAAAGCATCGTGCTGGCCGCTCATTGGTATTCTCTATAATCTTCCTCCCGAGCTTCGTTTCCTCCTTGAGGAGGTTCTTTGTTTTGGAGTCATTCCTGGGCCGCACGAGCCCAAGGATATTGATTCATTTCTTATTCCGCTGCGCGACGAGTTTTGGAAACTCATGCGTGGTGTTGCCACATACGATGCTTCGGGCGATTGCATGTTCTTGTTGCGCGCCTACCTCATCCGTGTTTTCGGTGACATGCCAGCAATGGCAAAATTGATGCGCATGCGTGGTGCTAACGCGGTTCATCCTTGCCGTGCTTGCAAAATTGAAGGTGTTCGGGATGTAGATGGTGGGGGAAAGACCTACTATGTCCCCCTTCAGCGCCCCGACGGAACGTCGTATGATCCATGGAGACTTCCCCTTCGAACTCACGATGAGTTCATTGAAGAGGCACTTGCCATCGATTCCGCTCCGACTGATGCCGAGGCAGAGCGACGGGGGAAGGCCAGTGGTATCAACGGGCTTCCTGTTCTCGCGACACTCTCCAGTCTCTCGTTCCCGGATTCGTTCGAGCATGATCTCATGCACCTGGTTCCGGAGAATGTGTTGAGCAACATGATCTCGCTGTGGACCGGCGTATACAAGGGACTTGACTGCGGTTCGGAAGACTATGAACTGCCTCCTGATGCGCTCGATGCGATTGGGGCAGAATGTGTCGCAGCTGGGGATACAACTCCTGCAGCTTTCGGTGCGCGTTGTAACGACTGACCATTTTTGCGCGTTATATCTGGCTATTTTAAGTCAAGTGCGGCCCTAAACAACCCAACTACCCGCCACGACTATAGTCTTACTCGACTATCAATAGGAAGTCAGTACCTCTGTTGGTGACACTAAGGAGGGTCAAAGTGAGCTCCGAGCTGTTGACCGTAAAACCCATCACAGGAGAAAGGCATTATAATAATAGCCTACTGCAGTACTATCAGCTCATATACCTACCGTTTCGCGAAAAAACGTGGCCACTGCCCAAGGACGTTTCGCGAAGTTTTGCGGCAGTGGTCAAAGGTGTTGGGACCATCAAATATGATGTCCCCGGCAGTTCGGCACATATATGGGGCCATCAATTCAGCTAGAAATTTACCATTTAGCATGCAATTTATTATTTCAGCCTCGGAAATATTCATTCAATCCACCCAATTGAACCATAGTTGTCTATTGTTTATACGCTTGATATTGATCTGGTTGAGAGTGGTTTGCCATCAAAACATGTCAAATATGTTTCCAAACCGCCGGGGTTTCGAAAATGTTTTGCATTTTGCGGGCCAACCAGCCCTCAGATCAAAAAATGTTGAGTGTAGATCTGATAGCCCTTGATGAGCTCTACCTGATCCATAGGGGCATCAGACAGTTTGTTCTGAGACTTCCTATTTCGGCCACTAACGCCTAGCATCTCAAAAAGGAAATTTCTGTGATTCTTGCACCCTTTGCTTTACCTGATACTATACACTATTCTATATTCAATCTTGATACTTTATGATTGCTCCAAGGCAGATTTCAATGGTGAATTCATAGAATACACAGCTATAAAACAGATCAAAAAGCGAAATTAGTGGGGATTGATTGATTTGATTTCACTGGGGGGTTTGATTCATTCTGAGCCCACTATATGGTTTCAATTATCTCCCTGAGCAATCTGAAAGGCTCTGATATGTACAATCATCATCCTATCTCATGCATAACTCTGTTTTGGGGATCACATCAAATATTGATCTGGAGAGTTTCTGATCTTCATGGATCTGTACTCTTGATTCAACCCAAGTAAGTTCACTCTATAAGCATACTCAAGCTTGTTGAATACAATAATAGCATTTATATACACTTCTTTGCCTTGCTTTTGCCCTCTGATAGCAGGTTGAAGGATTCCATGTTTTCACTCTTCCTCAACATACATACAGCAACTTGGGTAACAGAAACTTCTATCAACAGTTCATATTACCTCAAATATGAGCTATATCACTGAATATAAGCATACAATCAACTCAACCAGAAATCCACCATTTCACATCAATTTGATAATAGACTATGAAGGAGCCGGAATCTGGTCTTGTTAGTTTCATATTTGAATTCAGGGCATGAAATCAGTTCATTTTGGTTATTTACCCGTCTGGTTTCGGCCTATTTTGACCAAGTTGCATCTCCGAGCAACTTGGTTCAAAACTAGTTTACACTAACAACTAGCCTGAGATGTGTCCTCTCATATGTAACCCCCTCCATGCTGATTAAATAAGGAAAAAATCAATTCAGGTTCTAGCTGAATTATGGAACAAACCTACAGCTTCAAATCTACAGGTAATACAGAAGAATAGTGCAATATGAAAATGACCCGGTGAGAATTGTATTATCTAGGCCATGGCGAGTGCGTGATCACCAATTGAAAATACAAAATCTCTTCCTTCACCTTCGGAAACCTGTTAAAATTAAGCTAACACACCCATCAATGATTACTCTGTTCAAACGACGCCCCAAATCAAAGAAATAAGCACAATTGAAGCAGTAGGAGGGGGTACATCAAACACATCAAAATCGAAATTGGATCTTATTTTGTGCATAGACCTACCAGTGTTTTGTGTCCATTCTCATGGGATACACCTTGCAAACATTCACAGCGACTGAGCTGGGTCCAGAGCTGTGAAGAGGGGTCCAGTGGTAGGAATTTGAAATTTATGATTACATGAATGCTTCACACTTGAATTGAGGTGTTACTGCAGGGAATAAAGCATAATCAAGCTCATGCTGCATGCAGATAATATTCTGAGAGAATTTTCAGTGCTTTGTGGATGCCACTGGGTCTATACACCATTTGTTTTACATTTTTCCGACTTTTTATGTATAATTCATTCTACTGCTGCATTGGCACCTCTCTTGTGGAACAATGCTCAATCAAAAGTAGACAGCAGCAGTAGAAACACCAAAGGATCATCAAATTTGTTCAAATTGTATCCAGAACAGGGGGGGCATCAAAACCTTCCTTTTTGGGATGCTAGGAGTTAGTATCCCAAAATGGAAACGAATTTGATGTTGGCTTACATCTGGGAGGAGACAGGTTTCCTACATTCCTGCGATGCTTTTACATGATATATAAGTATATCCAATGAGTTCTCGCCCAGTTTACAGGGAATTAGTGCCCAGTAAAAGGCATTGTCTCACCAACTTCCTATTTGGGTTGCTAGGCGTTAGTGTCCCAAAGTGGAATATGTCATCAAAGTGCCTGATGTTTACATGCATCTGGTAGATCTCTTCAAGGGCTACAAGATCTACATACAACATTTTTTAATTGCATGCCTGCCTGCTCCATAAAATGCAAGACATTTTCGAAAAGCCGGCGGTTTTGAAAACATATTTGAGTGTTTTGATGCAATGATGCTTTCGGCAAGTAGCGGGAGCCCAAGCATTCAGTAATTTCAACATTTGATATATTCAGAGCATTTAATTGAATATGTCCTATATATATCATAGTAAAACATGTTTTTGATGGCTTCTAGGACCCTAGCAGGCTGCCGAAAAATGGCCCAGATGGTTCTGATGGGAAGTGTGAGGTGCCGGGATGCCAGGTATAACCACCTGAAGCAAACAAGCAATGCCAACGGCCCTCCAAACCTTGCCGCAAAACTTCGCAAAAGGTTCTTGGGCAGTGGCCAACATTTTTCGCGAAAAAACAACATTATGAGGTGGTACTATGGATCTGTTCCATAACAGAACCCTCAGAAGAGTGACGAAGAGTCAAGTACTTGTGTACTACGGACTTAGGCGAAGGTCTACAAAGATGTAGGAGGCGCCGCGGGGGCTATCAGAGTCAACATCAGTCAAAAGACAGATGCCGCAGGCTGCCGACTATAAATAGACGGCTGGAACAGCGGAAAGGGATCTCATACAGGAGATGCCGGTGCCAGGATCAAAAGGCAGAGATATGGCAAGACATGAGGTCTTTGACAGGAGTGATGATGGTGTGATGCTGAAGCCAAGCAAGTGCGGCAACTGCATTAGAAATCTATTTCTATATTGGAGTCAGTGCGGATGACTTGGTGGCTTGATAAATTGGACAACAGACGAGTCCGTGATATTGCGAGTGAATTGGAATGTCCCAAGAATAGTCTTAGGAGTTAGTAGAGGCGTTGATGGCACCACCGGAAGGGTTGCCGCAAGTGACGGATTGACGGGATCACCAATGATGGTGTTCCGCGGGCTTCCGCAATTCAGTGATTCAACCGTGAGAGTCATAAGTGCTGACTTTCTACCGTTGGATCGACAAGCCAAGAGGCTGCCGAAGGTCCTCCGGGACACCCAAATACCAATATACCATCTCTCTACTCAATTGGATCGACATTGCTTACTCTGTACTATTTATGTGATGTATTTCTTGGCATTAGTATAAAAGGACCTGTATTTCTCGTTGAGCTGGAGGACATCGCGCTCAGTCTATTGGACAGCGTTGGTGAACTCAGGCAGCAACGTAGAGGCACATATAAAGATATTGTCTACTCGTTTGTCTTAATAGAAACTGTGTTGAAGTTCAAGTCAAGTGTGAATCCTAAGCATTCGTTTCGAGAGTGTTCACCCGCGGAGGCTTCGCCTTTGAGTAGTTTTGTCGTGGTACTAGTGTGCTAGGAACTGCCTGCCTCTATAACCCGCGGACTGTCTATTGCGATTGTGAGGATACGTGTGCTCAAGAGTGAACTAGTATCTCCCTGAGTCTGAAGAGAGTGGAACTGTCCATCTGCTAAAGCATTGCGTTGGAACTGCTGGCGTATAACCTGAAGAGATCTGATTAGTCCTCTTCTGAAAGACTTGTGCTATATAAAGGAGTGTCAAACGTTCCTGGAACTTGGAGGTTCAGGTCTATAGTACAACTGGTGCTATAAGAATTGTACAGTCTGCCGCGGAAACTGTCTGTGGTCATACTTTCAATCTCGCCCTGATATTCAACTTGGTTGGTATCTTGTATCCTACTGTTTATAGTTTCCTATTCTTAGGAAAGGTCCGCGGACGGAATCACTTCCATCTACGGTGTGTGAGAGCGTGTTTTGTGCAAGGTTCTGCTTGCGAGTCGACTTATATCCTCGTCACTGAGACATCTGGATTTCGGATCGAACCCCACGAACTCTTCGAGAGACATTTGAGTGTATCTTGTTGAGATATTTGTGTTGTAGTGTTGTGTGTGTTGGTTGATTGTGTTATATATATATTTTGGTGGTAGATTCTCTGCTGCGCTATATTTAGCACTTCTGTCGATATATTCAAGTGTCAGCGTTACAGCGTGTGCCCAACCTAGCGACTCAGCGGCACTACTACACTGCCGAGTCATATACTCTTCTTGCTACAATGCTCGGGCCTGTCCTCTTCCGGAACTGTTTTCCTAAACAGAAATTTTATCGCCACTACCTCGAGCTCGTCGGAATTTTCAATGACTGTCTGCAAATGTCAATTGACCGTGAGTACGTTGAAATTACACTGCGCCGGCGTATCGTGGAATGGGTACAGAAATTTGAAAAGTGAGTTCCAGTTTCTTTAATGCATCTTGTCTAATCTCACCGGTATTTTCAAAGATACTACTATCAATACAACCCGCAGCGTCTCTCAACTTGTGTCCTCACCACCCATGCCCTCCTCCACATCCCAGACGACATCCTGAATGCCGGTCCGATGTGGTGCTACTGGAATTATGTCACCGAGCGGTATGTTGGGTATCTAGCTCGATGTAGCAAGAGCCGCAAGAACCCCTACGCTAGCTTTGCACACCGCATTCGTGAAATCACTCAGAACAATGCCATCAAGCTGTCTTATCAGCTTCGTGACGAGCTTGACCTGTCCGATTCTCGTGAAGAGGACAAGACAGGGCACTATTTGGCTCACTGTGAGTTCATACATCGCTGAAGTCTTGGCTACTTAATATTAACGCCCAGACCCTGGAATTTGCGCACTTCGTCCGCATTTACACGGCGGTATCACTCGAGGAGTTCGAAAAGCAGTCGAAAATCATCTCTCGTTATCGTTTGATCTCGACGACGTGCAAGCTCATGCGCTGATACCGTCTGAGATGTCACATTGGGATAAAATTTCATTCCTTGACGACGGTGATAAAATCCGGGGAGCAGAGTTGGTCGCACATTCCGAGAAGAATATGACACGAGATGCTTCCTATATCAAGGTTCGGTTCTGTTTTCAGTATAATTTGCATTCTAATTCCATCATACATAGTACTCTCACCAAGTCGATAAAAATGCAAGACGTCGCCGAATGCCTGTCGTGCTGGAGCGGCGGGTTGCCTATGGTCAACTTCTCCGGACCATAGAGTTCTTTGCTGACCTTCCCACCATCGTAAACGACAACGGACAAGTAACTCAAAAGCCTACAACATTGCTGCTTGCTGTTGTCCGTCCGGTCAAGCTTCAAGCGCAAAGTAAAATCCTCGGCACCCCATACTATCGGGAAGGTGATGTTTCGCCCATCGAGGTCATCGATGTGGACGACATTAGTTGTCTGGTATCGCGTATTCCGGATCACCAGCCTGGCCCACGGAAATGGGCCTTATGGGAGCGTCACGATGCGATGGGAGTGTCGGCGTCGGCGGGATTGGATTGAATTGCTAGATGTAACTTCTCCTGTACACAACTATGATGGATCATGCGTTGCACCTTGTATAGACGTAGAATTCTCTTGTAACTCACTCTTAACGATGCACAGTCGAGCCATTTTTCGACAAGGAATTGATTATTCCGGTGCTGATATGGTACATATTTCATTCACGGATTCCACAACTTATCGAAGTGAAATTCACGTAGCTCACGCAGCCTACAAAAGGTATGTGAATCAGCTATGTGAAATCAGAACCCCGTGAATCTGATTTCACAGTAAGATCCAGTGAAACGTGGAATTCATGGCCCGGCTATGGGAAAGTCAGGGGGTTCTGCAACCGCAGTGGCGTGCAGCCAGAATACGCAGTTGTGTGTCGAAAGAGGCCAAAGGTTGAATGTAGGCCCTAGGCACTGCGCAATGAGGGTGGGTTCCAAGTCACCGCGGGGAGGAAGAGCAGGGCGAAGATGGGAGACTATGTTCCTGAAGCTTTGGAGGGCCTTGCCTGTAGTCGCATCCCAAATCCCTCCAACAGTCTCTGACCCACGCTTGGCTTGATAGTCTTCAAGACTGATGGTGTCCAGTAAACGAACACCAGGAACAATACCACCAGCTGTCCGACAGACCCCAGGCCCGTTCTGGAGAACAGCTTCATATGAGGAAGCGTGTATGGTGGTGCCAGTCACATTGCTCTCGAGAAACTTTTTCTGGTTGTCAAGAAATCGATTAATGTCAGTTTGTATGTCAAGAGCTGACCCAGAGCCAAAGACGTCTGTGATACTGGGCTGAGCAGCAGCTACAATGTGTTGGAGGGAAGGGCTAGGAACAAAGTGGGGGATGAAGCCACCAACTGCGCTGTTCAAAGCAGGGGGACCGATGATCTCAATCAGCCCTACTTCGACATCACCAGCCTCGCGATCGGTGCGTAAGCCAGTGGACAGCAGCACAGAGCAATCTGGGATAGAGTAGGGTGTAATGGAGGCAAAGTTGAAATTGATCTCCATATAGTTCATGAAACGAGTCGCGCTGTCTAGCTTTTTGTCGTGAATCATCCGCTCAAAGGGGGTTTTGCGGTCGGAAACACCAAAGTAGAGAGGATGCCCCTCGATCTCGGGCATGCCATCAGAGAAGAGGGGGAGGAGAGTAATGAGAGTGGCGGCAGCATCCTCAGGAAGCTCCAAGTCAGCTACGATGACCTTGACATCCTCTGCTAAAAGATCCAGAGGGTGGCCAAGAGCGACGAGAGAAGTAACAGCCCAAGCAAGGTCAGCAGGATATGCAGCCATGTATCTCTGCATGCATGCGATGGGAGTACATAGAGGAGAGTTGTCCTTGGAGGAGATGACGCGAACATATGTGACCTGTCCTTTGGCAAGAGGTTTGTCTGTCGCCTTGCTCTCCACCAAGGCATTGGTCTCAATGCCTTCATTCACGGCAGAGACAAACTGGCCGCAGGCCACGGTAGACAGGAACTCGCAGGTGCGTGTTGGCAAGAATGAAAGAATGGCGGTGACAGAGCTGTTAGGCTCAAGGTGCTGCTGTTGGAAACCGATGGCGAGCATGGTCCGAAGAATGGGGAGAGGATGAGTATGGAAGGTGCGTTGTCGCTCCCGAGCACGCATCCATTGGGTGTACCGGTTCATCTCATCCACCCATAACCAAGTTATACGCTCAGCCTTGACTTGTGGAGAGACCCCGGAGTGCCTGAAGGCAAGGGCGGCAGCAGGGCCCCGGGAGAAGGGAGGTGGATCAGCAAACCCGACAACCTTACAACAAATCAGCCAGGATCAAACGTAGAATAAAAAGTGACGTACAGGATGGTCTTCAATAGTCATCTCAACATCCACTCCAACATCTTCCATCTCAACGTCCTCATCCTACCACAAAGTTGTTAGATAAGTTATAAGACAGCGAAGGAAAAGACAAACCTCAGGAACAGCACGCGCCTTGCCCTTGCCTTTCTTAGACGGCGAACCTGCTAAAACCTGAGAAGAGTTAGAAAAGAAAATAGAAAGATAGACAACTGGCAGTAGCCAGCTTGTCATGGCGCCTTTTCTCCAGTCGATTGGCCTTGCGGGATTGTGGAGAGCCATCCTATCCTGGTCAGCTGAGACGTAAAAATGAGAGAGAGAGCATACCGAGGAAGGTTGAGATCTAGGCGTCTATAAAGAGTTAAGAAATTTATCACAGAAGAATTAAATGCAACATACTTTAGGTGATGGCTGAGAAGAAGGTCCAGCTACAGGATCAGGTTGCACCTCAGGTGTTTCTGCAGGCTAGGGAAAGGTTGAGAGACGCCTTGGGAACAACATTCAGGTCTCTCTGTATAAAGCCAAAGGCAGCAAAAAATTCTTTGTCACTATCCTGCTCGACCTTTACGTGTCCTTGCTTGGCAGCCAGGGCCTAGAAAATATTAAAATCATAAACAGAAACAAGAAATGAGAGCCTACAGGGCTGCTGAAGGAGATCTTGCTGCCCTAGAAGTCTTGTTAGAATAATAGAGACAAAAGAAAAATATAAAGACGCACAGTTCTTTTCCAAGAGAGAGACATTCTCGACGAGGAGAGAGAGAAAGACCCAGGGAGTGTACCCTAAAGGAAAGACCTCCAGAGCACAAACTCAGCTCTCCGTCATGGAATGTTGCTTCTCTCCGCCCTGATCCTCTCCCCAACCCATATTATCCTTCCTTCTAATTCACTCTCGAAACCCCAAGACGTCTTCAAATAAAATCGATAGTGGTTGGTGTGGGGTAGGAGGACCAGAGAGGTAGGAGGCTGGCCTTAATTGGAGAGAAGCCAAGGCAGAACATTGCTGTGACAGCAGAAGATCTTGTGAGTCCCTGTAACGAATGAGTGAAGAACGAACCCCCGTTCAACCGGGGGTTGTACATTGTAGCATCATTTCTTTTATCTTTTTAGTACTCACCGATTCTGGTATATGTCAATTACGATTACGTGTACAGTAGTAGTAAAAGGCCGGACCTTCGGTCCGAAATAGATATCCTTTTCTACCATTCACGTCCACAGCCTCTGAGCTATTCAACCCTCTTAACGGTTGACCAGCCTGGAGGCCATTCAGTGAGGTACTAGGTAAGTGTTCATTCTCGTTTTCTCTCAATTCCTCAAGTCGCTGCAAGAGGAAGTCCTCTTGCAGGGAAGATACAAGCCTACGGAAGTCCAAAGGCATTGTTATTCCTTGACTCTACTAAATACACCATTCGGACACTCTAGCTCGTCAGTGATCAATCGGAGTCCCCCAACAATAAGTATTTGTAGGCCTCCCAATTCGACGTGTCCTACAGTCCCGAATAAAGTGAATGGGCAAGATACGAGCCCCAATCATTGTGGAGAGTAGGCATTGAGAGGGGTATACAAGCAGAGAAAAGAACCAGAGGTAGGAGAGTTGACCCAAGGAGAGGTAGGAAATGAGTGCTGGCAGGGCAACCCCGCGATGGCGAGGGTTGATGGGAAACAGTCTGATTCCCACGCGACCGATTGCGATCAAACGGTCACGTGACTAAAGCACCGTTTTCGACAACTGTATACGACCAGCGATAAAACGGTACGACTTTGTATTTTCCTTCAGGGTAGTATTGATTTGGCAGTAGTATATGTACTGAATTTTTCTTGAGGACTACGAATTCAAGGGAAAACAAAACTTTCTTGCTTCTCAAAGGGGAAAACCCTCGGCCGGGAAATGGCTTTTCGGCCACCAGAAAGCCCTCGAAATGACGGATTTTTCGCTGGCAGACGAAAGAGAAATGATGTATTGACATGTGATGTGGTGTGGTCACGTGACTGACACGCTCAACATGTCTATTTGTTTGGTAACAACCCAATGTAGAAGACAGCGAGAAAGAAGGCAGGAGGGAGAAGAAGGAAGTAGAGCAGATTAAAAAGAGAGAACCAAAAGAGACATACACCTCAAATCTGGAGTGTTGTGTCTTTGAAAAGTAGAGAACTAGCTCTAGAACCCTCTGCAATAGTGAGAGCTCGACAGATGTGGATCACAGACATAGAGGTAGCAATCAACAAACAAGACGTGTATGGTGGTGTTTGGCCGTTGTTACGCCCATGCAGTTTCACCCGGTCGTCCGGCCATCCGTCCCCCGGCCTCCGGCCATCCGGCCCCCGGCCTACTTATACTTGTCCGTCCTTCTGTGCTCCGGTTCATCCGTCGAAGCATACACCCATCGGGTTTTCGCAATGAAGGTCTTCTGAGCGTTCCCGAATCAATCCCATGATCTATGCCTGTATGCTTCTCTCTTATTGTCTCTATTGTCTTTATTGTTCTTTCGCTTACAACTCTTATTGTCTTTACTTACTATTACCTTATATGGCCTTTCTCCGTAATACGTATATATACCTATCTACTTCGTCTTGTAACTTCAGTTGAAAATTAACGTGCTTTGCCTCCGCATTGCTCCGTGGTCAGAATCCTCTATCTTCTTGGAAGTCTAGTTAGTGGCGTACCCTTAGCCCCCCTGTGGTATCGCTTCACCCGTCCTCCGTATCCGTCCTCCGTCCTCCGTCTCTTCCGTCATCTCCGTCCTCCGGCCTCCGGCCACCCGTCCTCCGTCCCTTTGTTCGACACGGATATAACAGTATTTTCAACTCACCCTAACTGGCTTCGTTTCCATGTCCGACTACTCGCACCTCGTTAATACCTCCCAGGTTGACAATCGTCGCCAATCGCGCCGATTCTCCCGCTCCATCCAAATCGATCTTCCAGGTTCTTACTACCAAGATGACCCCTACTCTCGGACCGCGCACTTCGATGAGTCTCGAATTCCTCGCCCCAATGCTCCGGTAATGTGGACTCATTCTCCACTTTCCCGAGCGAATCAGGGCTCGGCTCTTCGTGCTCGTCCGGTCTCCCCCGTCATCTCGAACTCTCCTCAGTACCCTGGTCCTTCTTTCTATGGCGAACGACGGGGCAGTCAAGAAAGTTACCCTTCTCCGACACCGATCCGGCCTTCTGCCTTTCCGTCCACTATCCACGAGTGGTCCGGCCAGGCGGAAGATGTTGCTCTTCCTGGTTCCTTGAATCCTTCGGAATCGGTTGAGGCACTCGCTCCTTTGCCTTCGATTGTCGCTCCTCCAATGCAACCTGCTCCGGCTGTTCCTCCGGTTCCGGTTGTTAAGGGTCCTTTCCTTCCTTTGGCTGATTTCTCTGGTCCGGTTCAGTTCGGTGGCCCTCGTATTCCTCGGCCAACTGCGCGCCCTGACACTGCGCCTCCCGTACTTCCGGCACCCAGCTTCCCGTTCGTTCCGCCTAGCCAACAACCCGCTAATCCTCTCACACCTGTGGCTCCGGCTGTCCAACCTCCGGTTGTTCCCCCGGCCCCACAGGCATCTACCTCTGGACCCCAACTTCCTGTATTGCCTCCTGTTCAATCGACTTCGTCTGTTCAAGCGCCTGATGCTCCGGCACCTGTTGTCACTACGGTCCCGGCAGCACCAACAGCACCAGTAGCTCCGGCAGCTCCGGTCGCCCCTCCGGCTCCGGATGCTTCTACCACGGTAACTGCTGCTCCTGTTGTCACAGTCGCTCCTACTGCTCCTGTTGCTCCAGTTCCCCCGGTTGCCCCGGTCGCACCAGCTCCTCCGGCTCAACCTACTGGTCAACAAGCACAGGCACCTTCTCAGTCGAACCCAGCACCTCCGGCTCCCCCGGCTCCGCCTCCTCCGCCCGCTCCTGGACCTGGTGGTCCGAGCGGTCCTGGCGGTTCTGGTGGGCCTAGTGGTCCTGGTGGCAATCCTCCCGGTCCAGGCGGTCAGCCTCCCAACATTCCCAACGCGCCTTTCCCACCCGGCTATGGCCCCGGTGGAGGTGGCGCTGGAGGGCACGGCGGCGGAGGTGGTGGGGGTGGTGGTGGTGGCGGGGGCGGCGGTGGTCCTTTTGGTCCTCCGCCATTTCCCGGTCCCCGTGGTCCTCCTGGTCCGCCCGGCCCTCCTGGTCCGGCTTATTATTATCCTGCTCCGCATAATCCCCAGTTTGATCTCGCAGTCCAGCAGATCTCCCAAGCCATGGCAATCCTTGCCAACAACGCGACAGCTCCTCCGCGTTCGAATCGCTCGGCTCTCAGAGCTCCGGACACCTTCGATGGTTCGGACCCGAGCAAGCTTCCTACGTTCATCGGCCAAGTCTATCTTCACATTGACGAACGCCCGCAGGATTTTCCGACGGATGATGATAAAATTAATTACATCCGTTCGTACCTGCGTGGAACCGCCCAACAATGGTTCCAGATGGATGTGTTCAATCAGGGAGCACCTCTTCCGGCTTGGGACGGCAACATCCAGCTGTTCATCCAAGAGCTCGTTACCAACTTCGGTCCGCCCGATATGGCCGGAGAAGCGCGGGCTCATTTGGAGCAGTTGAGTATGAAGCCGGGGGATCGCATCGCGACTTATCAAGTCGAGTTCGATGCGCATGCGAAGTTGACGGGGTATAACGACACGGCCCTTCACCGCTTCTTCTATCGTGGTCTTCCGTCCCGCATCAAGGACGAATTGTGCCGCGGCCTCATCCCGGCTTCTCTGCAGGGTCTCAAGAACCTTTCGCGTTCGATCGACCAGCGCTATCACCAGCGCTTGCAGGAGAAGAATTGGGAACGCGCGACCAATCCGCCTGCGGCTCATCGCTCGCCCGGCACCCCGAATGCGTCCGGCAATCCGCCCGGCAATTCTCCCGGTGCAGGCGGCGGCGGTGGTGGTAGACAACAGAAGGGTAAGGGCCGGGGAAAGCCCTTTACGTCCGGCAAGCCTAATCCGTCTCCAAACCATCCTCCCGCTTCTCCGGCTGCTAACGGCGCACAGGCTCAGCCTAAGCAGAAGCCGTACGCCGCCAAACTCGACTCCTCCGGCCGTCTCAAGCCGGAGGAACGTGAGCGCCGGATGAAGAACAATCTGTGCATGTTCTGCGGGAACCCCGGACATAAGGCTGCCGACTGTCGGAAGCGGCAGAGTGCGATTCAAGGCAAGGCGGCTACTGCTTCTCAGCCGCCTGGCGCCTCTGCTAACGCCAACACCTCCGAGCCAAAAAAATAGTCAGCGGCTCGGCCCCCTCTGCACCTGGCCCGAGCCGCGTTGACTCCGAGGTGTATCCAGAGGTGACACTCAACGCTTCCGCTCTTTCCCCGAACTCTTTTAATGTTGATCTTGATGTATCTGTATTTTCCGCGGACTATTTATCCTCGTCCGGCATTACGCCCGGCATTCTCGGTATTCCTCCCACTTCGGACGTAGGCTTAACCCTGCGTCCGGACGTTGTAACAAGAGTTGCCGCGGGATTCAACTCCCGCTTACGGGCACTCATCGACTCCGGCTCGTCTCACTGTTTTGTGTCTGCTCGAGTATGCGAATCTAATGGGTTTTCTCCGTATGCGGTCCCGCCAGTCAAACTGCGATATCTCGACGGCTCCTCTTCGGTCATCGACAAGCAAATCCAGCTTCTTGTTCGATTTCCAACCGGCGATGTCCATTCTATGGAATTTTATGTTACCCGTCTAGACTCTACCTGCGACTCGGTTCTTGGACTAAATTGGCTCCGCCGCTACAATCCGTCGATTGACTGGCGTTCAGCCTCCCTAAAGTTCTGTCCAGTTTACGGTGATTCTGCTGTGTCGACACACTCGGACGTTGCTCCGACTCTACCGGCGATACCTCCAGTTACGGAGAAGACGGACGACTTGGCAACCCCAATTGCTCCTCCGTCTCAATTGCAATCCAACATAATATCATCGCCAACCTCCGGCTCTGCTCCTGAGGTTCGTCCGGCCTTCTCCCCGCCGGCACCAGATCGTCCGGACAAGTCTCCTCCGGCGACAAGTTCTAGATTCACCGCACCCCTTGTGTCGATCATCAATGCTGCTGCATACAGCGTCATCATCCGCGACAAAGACACCACCCAGTTCACTATTCGTATGGAACCTCCGGACGAGGTTGCCGGACGAAGTGCTACTACGGATGGCCCGCCTTTCAGCACCGAAGGCATTCCACCCGAGTACCACGACTTCGCCGACGTCTTCTCCGAATCCGAGGCTTACAATCTACCGCCCCATCGAGACTACGATCTGAAGATCGAGACTATCGATGGTGCGGAGCCTCCGGTCGGTCCCATCTATTCCCTTTCTCCGGCCGAGCTGGCTGCTGTGAAGCCTGCGTGCTTCGGTTCGGGGGCTTCTCGTCCTTCTGAAGACTCGGTTACTGGTTTGGCGGTTATCGAGCGCTAACCAGGCGTTGTGACCCTTCCGCAGGAGCCTTGTCACCCTAGGCAGGGCTCTTGTTATACAGCTAGTAATCCGGAGCAGGAGGGCAGTTATACGGGTGCCCAGCCGTTGTGATGGTTGTTGGTCTTCGGCGCCCGACGCGTTCTTTTATCTCTAAGAAAGCATGGTGGGCAAGGGTAAGATATTCAATGATTATCTAATACATCATTGTGGCTATGTGTTCCGCGGATTGTTACCTAAACGGGAATGTTTGATGAACATGCTAAAGGGATATACCTCCCATATCACAGAGCCCCCCGCATGTTCAGTGAACATGCCCGATAAGTCGATCCTGAACATTTGGTGAACTCATCAAATGTTCAGCTGCTGGAAAAAAAAAAAATTTTGGCCCAAAATTTCAACTTGACGTTGCATTGCAAATGGATTTGCCGAAGACGAGTGGCGAAAGCTTATCAGCTTGCCACGCAGCAGGTAAAGCTCTAGAGCAAAGCTCCATCCAGAGCTTTCCCCTCTTGCATCTCCAATTCCAAGTCACTGTAATGTGGCTGAGGGTATCCGCAGATCTGAGACATAAAGTCTGGATCCGCATGCAGGGGATGAGGGCAGACGTTGTCTGTGTTCACGCATCAACAGAGATATATGTTGAATCCACAACCACTTGGTGGGTGGGTTCACATCTGAAGCCGTTGTCTTCATCTCTGTGATGACGATGAAACCCTCGATATCCTGAGCAAAGCTCTAAGGAGAATGTGGTAAAGTAGGAGAGTCAGACACAGCTGACTCTCACTATACATATACCCCTACACAGCCCCCCGCTTTTTTGCCGTGCAGCTCAATGACAGAGGAATTGGATGTGCGGCAGAAAATCACCAAACTTGGTAAGAAGACTTGAAGCTTCACGCGACAATCCAGCAGGTGACTGGGATTGAGAGCAAACAATGGCCCCCCAATCAACGAGCAAAGGCTTCATTTGCAGCCCCCCAGAATGAAGACTACAACGGAGGTCCGACATGAACGTTCCTAGCCAATGCCAGCAACCTCAGTTGTTGTGAAAAAAAAATTTGGCAAATTTTTAAAGCAGGAGCTCTACCTGCGCGCGCGCGCGATAGGGAGCTCAACTGCCAACCAACGTAACAGTTTGATGATGAGTTCATCCCTTGAAACGAAGTCGAAGGGGATCCATTCGTAAACGAATGAAGAGCGTCTAATGCTCATGAACTTTCAAAATCAAAAACATCAACCTATGCCCCCCAGTCTGGGAATCAATTCTCTCGAAGAGAACTACACCTTGGCCACCTCGTGCATCCAAAATTTAATTCATCCTTGGAATTGCTGCTACAAGGCATCCATTCCCTGATTGAATGAAGAGCACTAAAGCTCATGAATTACTTGCTTTCGCAGTAGACGAGAAGATATATTCATTTAGTAGCCACCATACACGGGAACTCGACGCATTCGCTGGCGGAATTCACCAATAGGGGTAAGGAATGAACAAGAAATAAACCGAGCGCGGCACAACGAAGTGGGGCTCAAGGTCTGGGTGCTCAAGTCCGAGCTCGCGCTGTCAGCGGAGCTCGAGGACACATCACAGGAATCAAGACTCCGTAAAAATGAATCTTCAAAGCCGCGATGTTATGGCGTTGGCGATGAAGGTAACTCCGTAACATTGAGATGGATGCACTGAGAACGAGCGAGCGGCGGACCGCGGGGAGATACGAGAGCGAAGGGTCTACCGGCGCTTCGGGCGCATCGGGCGCGTCAGCCGGAAGTGACGCACCCATTTGACCAGCACAAGCAGGCGGGTGACATCTGTGAAGCGCCACAGTCATATTGCCGGGGCCTCGACGTCGCTTGTGGACGGAAACATCCCGCGTGGTCAGCTGACAATGCGGGCAGCGAGAAGGCGGCGACGAAGAGAGTGGCGCGCTCGTGGCGATCCCAATGCGTCAGAGCAATATGACGTGAATCTTCGACATTCCAGGCCTCGACGTTTCTTGTAAACAGATAACGTCCAGTAATAGTAGTCGCCTTAAGATGTCCTATCGACCGGCAGGCTGACGAAAACGATGGCGCGAGCAGCTGGCGAGTCGTCGTGGACCTCCACCTCGCAATGTCGCACCAAGAGGGAGAACTTCCGGTACTGGAGGTCGCGTTGAATCGTAGTCGTCTTAGTGCTATATCGACCCGGATCCCTTCCCAAATCATTTCCTATCCCCAAGAACACCAACAGCAAGCTGATCCCTGAGTAAAGCAGAAGGAGACAGAGGCGGCGAGACGGAACGTCGAGACGCAGGCAAGGTTGTCGAGGAGGAAACGACGGTCTCGCCATGTCGACGACGACGGGCGAGTGCACGAAACGGATACGTGCGACGCGTTGGTGAAGCGTTGGGAGCAACGAGCCGCGGCACATGCGAGGGGCGGCGGCGAAGTGATATCGATGGCGCTGGCAGTCGGCACGGGGCCTCGACGTCGCGTGAAGACGGAGGTTCGACCCTTTATTAAGCCAAGAGCTCTTCCTTCTCCCTCAACGACAACTTCTTCCTGGGACATTGTGAATCGAGAAGCTATTTGCCCGGTGCCAGGGACTAAGAATCAAGCAGCGCACGAGCGTGTCCAAAGTATGGCGGCGCGTTTGAGCGAGGTCGGACGAAGGAGGACGTCCGGGTTTGAGACGGGGCCAAACGCGATAAACGCCATGGAGGGAGAGGGCGAAAAAGAACACAGCTGGCGTGGGAGTGACAACGCTGTCTTCCGCGTCGCATATCAACCCTCCGGACTAGTCTCAAGACCTCAACTAAGAGTATTTGCTGACTCAAATTACTACACCATCACACACAGCCCCCCAGGCAGCAAATGCTTGAAGAGAAAAAAATTTCCCGTTTCATACTTTTACAATTATCTCGCCTCCATCCTTCTTAATCCTTTCAAGCAGTAGCTCAGTAGAGCTCCCATGTCGCAGTAGTAGGAAACGAAAATAATTTCCAGTCATAGGTATACCGGCACGAATAGACTACAAACCGAGTGCGACGCTACCAAGCGGAACTCAAGGTTTGTAGCTGCAGCTGAGCTCACGCTCGTCGGACGACGTTGGAAAGTGACGACGAAGAGTCGACCAAAACGCTGCCTACTACCTAGGCGTCTGACTTAGACGGAGGTAAGCGAAAGATTGTCGAGATGGTGAGAGTATCCGAAGAGGAACCTGCTGTCATATCGACGGGACGAATTCTCGAGATGCGACGCATTGGTATTATTGAGGTCGCAAGCCAATCCCATTAGACGTCTTCTTCTTCCCTTCAAAGGCAATTTTCCCTTCCGCAAAATGTTACCGACATTTTGAGAAGTCAGACAAGCGACTTGCTCGAAGGCGGAAGTTGAGTTGAGGACCCGAGCGGCGCGTAGGCGTACGCAAAGCGGTCGCGATGGACGATGGATCGAGGCGCATCGCTAGAGCTGTCGACAGAGACGCATGGGCTGCGGCGACGTAGAAGATCGCACACATCGCAAGAGAAGACGGCGGCAACGCTCGCCTCAACGTCTAATACAGACGGATGCGAGACGGTGGCGGTCACGGCAACGACACGACGGGCGACGTTGGCACTCGCGGTCGTGGCATCGTACCAGGCCTCAACGTCGTTCAGGGACGGAGATCGTCTGGCGTGATGAGCGGCTCGATACGCGGCGAACACAGTAGCGGCAGGAAGTATATTCGTCTCGTTTGAAGTGTTGCGTAGAGCCGTGATTGGAGACGGATACAGAGCAGGCGTGAAGTCGACGGCAGGCCGTCGGGGTTAACGCCTGGCTTCAACGACTATTCAAGACGGAGGTCGGGCGGCGTCGACGGCGGTTCACGACAGCGGTGAATGAGGTGGCCGCGGTTTTCCTGCTGGCAGCATTGGGGGAATGAGGTGGTATACCTCGAGCGGGCAGTCTTGTTGTCGAGCCAAGCCTCGACACCGTCTGACGATAGAGGGAGTCCGATGAAGTGGAAGAGGCACCGGTCTCGCTAGAGCCAGCGGGAGCGAAAAGTCGGCGGTTCGGCGGAACGAATTCCGCGTGGCGCGTTGGAGATGCGCGGAGAAGCATCCGCCGAGAACAAGCAGCGGTCGGCGAGCGCGTAGCGCCATAAAGATGCATGCGCGTTGGCCAATTCGACGGCTGCGGCGGCGTACCGAGCCTCGACATCGTTTCAAGACGGAGGTGTCCGCTGTGGAGTGAAGAGCTTCCTGAGACGGCGGCGTAGGAGGTACGCGCCGGAAGCGACGACAGAGGCGACGAGCGAGACGCTGTAGCACGACGCGAGGAACCTCGCAAAGAGTCCAACTCCATTCACCTCTCATCTCGTCACACTGTCCAAGCCCTCGTACTTTCCTTGATCTTCTTCATCTTCCTTGCTTCCCTCTTTCCCGGCCAAAGGTTTCCATGAACGCAAAAAGCCAATACGTTGAAGCGGTGGAAGTGAAGGTGGTGCGAGGCGCTCTCGAAAACATATAATGCCGAGCCTCGACGTCTCTCACAGACGGAGGGTTTCCAGCAATCCGCAAGATCCCGTGGTCAAGAGAGAAGGAAGGAGGGGGAGAGACTGGAATGGTCCCACGTCGACCACGGGGCAGGAAGGAGACATGGCGATGGCGTAAGAGGTATCGGCAGTTTCCCCGACAGGGTAGGACTCGCGAAAGTGACTAGCTCACACCTTCGCAAGAGCGCTGGCGAAGGACGCGGCAGAGCGGGCGGCGACGCGAGATTGAGGTAACGAAGGCGCGTTGCGTACTAGTTTCTGCACATCTGACCTCGACGTCCATTCCCAGTCAACCCAGTTCCTTGAAACATCCTCCCCTTTCCCTCCAGCCACTACATCTTCCGTGAACCTCAAGATATTTCAAGAAGGTGGAGCTCGTGGAAGCCGGTTCAGTCGTAGACGTCGAAGCGCGGCGAGAGGCGCTCCGGAGAGCATGAGATGGTCGCGAGCGGAGTCGGCAAAGCTGAGCCTCAACGTAGCTTGAATACGGAGGCCATACAGCGGCGGATGACGATTCGTGGGCGAGGAGAGATAGTGGGGAAGGAAGACAACAGTCCGCTGCCACGTCGACGTTGGCGTGAGAGATAGCGGCGACAACGCGGAGCATCGTGGGAGACGGCGACAACGCGCAGCGTATCGTTGGAGCGGATTCAAGGTATCCCATGTCACACTTGATGCGCGCGGCTGGCGTAGAAGGCGCGCGTATTCGGCATCTTGGTATCAGTAGCAGAGGTAAGCCTCGACGTCCTTAACAGACGGAGGGTTTTCCGACCAGGGATTTATCCACTATCTCCTTCCTCTTCTCTCCCCCTTCAGTTTCGTGCCCGAAGTATTCGCTCGAACGGTTGGCTGGGTGCCGTCTGCCAGCATAACAGAATCTGTGAAGCTTGCTGCTTACTTGAAATTCTTCGACTGCAACTCTTCTTCGACTTGTTATACCGGCGAGGAAATGAGGAGACGGCGCTGGTAGTCAAAACAGTCGAAAACCCAGCGTCGATAGCGGCAAGCGATCCCAACGATTCAGAGGTAACGGAAAGAACGGCAAGCGGTCTTGCACGAAGACGTCGTTGCGCGCCGAGTCGCCAGTCATTTGATGGTGCGCGTCGTCTACTCATGACGATCTCTCCGTAGATTCGCTAGACCGCGCAACATATGGCCACAGAAACCTCGACGTCTAATTAGACGGAGGTTTACTTATGGTCATATTCTGCATAAGCGGCGACGTAGGCAGCGTTGCGCGAAATCTACGTCCCGTTTGAGAGCGCGACGTGCGGCAGCAGAGAAGGAGAGACAGGCGGTCTGCCGCTCGCGACTACGATCGTATTGCTAGAGCCCAAACGTCGCTTGAAGACGGAGGGCGTCGCTCGTGTCAAAGAAAAGCGCGTTAGCGAAGTCGGCGGCACAAGCAGTCGTCGTACCGGGCCTCGACGTCACTTGTAGACGGAGGCGTCCGGCGTGGTGAACTTCCCGAGACGGCGGCATAGACGGTAGAAGTGGCGATGGAGCCCCGAGGGACGTACTACCCTGATTCGTACCCAAAGATCTATCCAATTTTCTCTCATTCCCTCGTCGACATTCACTCCATTCCGAAATTGCTCCTGCGTCTCGGATTGAAACGATCAACTTGCTCTGGAGTATGCTTCGACGTATCCAAAGCGGTCGTGCTGGGCCTCAACGTCGCCTGTAGACGGAGGGTGTTCAGCGTGCGATGTGTTGTGGGTGGAGAGAGATGGTGGGAGAGGGAAGGGATAGGGTTTCTCCCACGTCGACGTGCGACGCCAACGTGGCGACCGGAAGTCGGGACGAAGTTTGTACGACCCCGGGCTCAGGTGTCGAGAATCTGAGCTTGTCGTGGGATGTCCAGTCGACGCACGTAGGTGACCCGAGTCGTGCCAACGGGATGGCGTAAGTAACAGCGCAACGGCGGTCGATCAATTCCCTCTTCCCGTTTTCCTCATCTCCGCACTTGTATTCCTAGTACACCGCTCTGATCTTCATCGCGCAAACGAAGGAGTTGGCACCCTTGATCAGCAAAATTCCGAGGGAGGCGTTGGTTCCTCTTCACGCGCGCAGGAAAGCTGAAACTTGAAAAACTAGACTCGGGGAGGCAGGCAGCTAACGAGCTCCATCGTGTAACGTTCTGACCGACGAGTTCAAGCTTGTGATTCGCGTTTGTAAAGACGTTTTCCAAGGTGAGTATCAAAAGCCTTTGATTGTACGCTGAGTCTTCATGAAGCGTGGCCAAATGGGAATTGTTTCGAGGTCGAAGCGGCGATGTGAGGATCGGGAGCTGACGAAGATGTGGAGTTGGGATAACGACGAGTCGTGTGGCGGCAGAGGAGGAGGCGAGGGCAACGCAAGGTGTTGTAGACTCAACTTGATTTCCCTCATCCATTCCTCCTCCTCATCTTCTTTCCTCTTAATCTTGTTCCCTACTGACGACCTCTTCGCCCAACGGGGTTGTTTCGACAAGTCCTTGAGCACAAGGTGAAGCAAGGCGGAAAGTCGTTGTCGTAGTCATCGCCATGGTCGTAGTAGACGGTGAAAACATGTATTCTCCACTACTAAGTACACGCCGGAGCTCACGCATTCGGAGCTCACGGTACGAGGATGGAAAGATAAAAAACCTGAGCGCTGCGCATGATAGCAGTGCTCAATGTTGATCGTCCGAGCTCACGCCGTCAGCGGAGCTCGAGGACGAGGTCAAAGGCCGTATATGGGTCTCCAAAGGTATAAGAATTGAAGACGCATGTTATCCCGTAACGAGGGACGTCAATTCCAGGAATAGCGGCCAAGGTGGGGTGAACGGAATTGACGAGCGGATATTGTCGCGGCCAGCAAGATCAATTGAATGAAGTGAGGGAGGCGACAAAGCGCCTCACCGTACCACTAGCGAGACAGAAAGCAGAGGGGAGGTTACTTGAGGCTCGCAAGAGGTGTGGTCTATTGTAGACTTGGTGAGGTGCTGAGAGTCTTCTGGAGGAGTTTGGTGAAGCCTCCCTGTGTGTCCACCATTGTGAAGCCTGCGTGCTTCGGTTCGGGGGCTTCTCGTCCTTCTGAAGACTCGGTTACTGGTTTGGCGGTTATCGAGCGCTAACCAGGCGTTGTGACCCTTCCGCAGGAGCCTTGTCACCCTAGGCAGGGCTCTTGTTATACAGCTAGTAATCCGGAGCAGGAGGGCAGTTATACGGGTGCCCAGCCGTTGTGATGGTTGTTGGTCTTCGGCGCCCGACGCGTTCTTTTATCTCTAAGAAAGCATGGTGGGCAAGGGTAAGATATTCAATGATTATCTAATACATCATTGTGGCTATGTGTTCCGCGGATTGTTACCTAAACGGGAATGTTTGATGAACATGCTAAAGGGATATACCTCCCATATCACAGCTGCGCTCCGGGAGTTCATCGACAAGAACTTGAAGTCGGATTTCATCTTTCCGGCTCGTTCCTCCCATGGCGCACCAATCCTCTTCGCTAAGAAGAAGGACGGAAGTCTCCGGCTCTGCGTTGACTACCGTGGCCTCAATCGAATCACTAAGAAGGACCGCTATCCGCTTCCTCTGATTGCGGACCTTCTCGACGCCCCGGGGAAGGCTCGAATTTATACGAAACTGGATCTCCGGCACGCATACCATTTGCTCCGGATTGCCGCGGGAGATGAGTACAAAACCGCTTTTCGCACCCGGTATGGCTCTTATAATTTCAGAGTCGTGCCGGAGGGACTATCCAATGCTCCGGCCGCCTTTCAGCGCTTCCTTAATTCCCTCTTCGCCGATCTCTTGGACGTTTACGTCGTCGTTTACCTCGACGATATCTTGGTCTACTCCGACGACCCGTCCAACCATACTGAGCACGTTCGTGAAGTGCTCAGTCGCCTTCGTAAAGCTGGCTTGTACTGCAAGCTTCCGAAGTGCGAATTCGGTGTTACGACTTGCGAATACCTCGGCTACATTCTGTCGCCGGACGGTTTCCGCATGTCGGAGGAGAAGATCTCCGCTATCACTGACTGGCCCGTCCCCCGGAAAGTGAAGGACGTTCAATCCTTCCTTGGTTTTTGCAATTTCTACCGTCGCTTCATCTATGGCTACTCCGGCATCACTGTTCCGCTTACCCGGCTCACCCGGGCTGCGGTCCGGTGGGAGTGGAGTCCGGCCTGTCAGCAGGCGTTCGACACTCTCAAGGCTGCCTTCACATCGGCGCCAATACTAGCCCACTGGATCCCTGGTCGTGAATGCATGGTCGAGACAGACGCGTCCGACTATGCTCTCGCCGGCATCCTCTCTACTCAGGGAGAGGACGGCGAATGGCATCCTGTGGCATTCCGGAGCCGGACGTTCACTCCTCCGGAATTAAACTACGACACGCACGATAAGGAACTCCTTGCTATTTTTGATTGCTTTACTCATTGGCGTCATTATCTCGAGGGTACCGCACATCCTGTCGACGTTGTCACGGACCACAAGAATCTAGAATACTTTGCGACGACCAAGACTCTCACCCGTCGCCAAGTACGCTGGTCCGAATACCTTTGCCATTTTAATATGGTGATTCGCTTCCGTCCGGGACGACTAGGTGGCAAGCCGGACGCGTTAACTAGACGATGGGACGTCTATCCGAAAGAGGGGGATACGGCCTTCAGTAAAGTCAATCCTCAGAATTTTCGGCCCATCTTTTCTACCGATCAGTTGACTGCGTCCCTTAATGCGACCTACCTAGAAGATGTCTGCCTTCGTGCTTCAGCCCTAATGGACACGGAACAACTTCATCGCGACATCAAATCCCATTATCCCGACGACCCCGCTGCAGCAGCCGGACTCGATATCGCATCGTCCGGCTCCTCCGGCACCACGCGCTGGACTCTTGACGCAACCGGTCTACTCTTACTCAACAACCGCGTCTATGTCCCGCAGGTTTCTGGTGATACTCCCGATATCCTACGCGTACGTGTTCTTCAGAACAAGCATGACCACATTCTCTCCGGCCATTTTGGACAGAACCGAACTTTGGCTCTCGTCCGGCGCGAATACGCCTGGCCCGGCATGCGAACGTTCGTCCGGGATTACTGCCGATCCTGTACTCAATGCAAGCGCAACAAGGCCCCGAGGCACAAGCCATATGGACTCCTCCGGCCTCTTCCCGTCCCTCTCCGTCCATGGCATTCTATTTCTATCGACTTCATTGAAAACCTTCCTTATGCTGGCGAGTACAACTGTATTTGCGTTATAGTTGATCGGGCGTCGAAACAGGTCATCCTCATTCCCTGCGACTTCCACATCACGTCCGTCCAACTCGCCCGGCTCTTTCTTATTCACGTCTTCTCGAAACATGGAGTTCCGTCCCACATCACCTCCGACCGCGGGACGGAGTTTGTATCGGCTTTCTTCCGCGCACTTGGCGAACTACTCGGCATGACTATGCACTTCACGTCCGGCCACCATCCGGAGGCGGACGGGCAGACGGAGCGCATGAACCAAACTGTCGAGCAGTATATTCGGATGTACTGTGCGTTCCACCAGGACGACTGGGACGAGCTTCTGCCTCTTGGCGAGTTCGCTCTCAACAACGCTCCGAACGCTTCCACCGGTATATCGCCATTCTTCGCCAACAAGGGCTATCATCCGGCTCTTACATTTCACGAGACTTCTGTCGAAGGCAACAACGTCGACAAGGCTCACGACTATGTTTATGAACTTCAATCCGTTCATGAATACCTTCGTACGCAGCTCACTATTGCTACGGAGCGTTACAAAGAGATCGCTGACCGGAAACGTCTTCCCGACCCGGACATCAAGCCGGGCGACCAGGTCTTCATCTCTACGGAGTTCATTGCCACGGCCCGTCCTACGGAGAAGTTCTCTGAGACGCACTTCGGTCCTTACGAAGTCCTCGAGAAGACCTCCGGCGCGTCGTACCGGATCAAACTTCCCAAAGCTCTTTCGCGCATTCACCCGGTCTTCCATGTTTCCTCACTTGAACCGCACGTTCCTAATCCATTCCCCGGTCGAAATGATATTCCGCCCGGTCCGGTCGAAGTGATCGATGGGGAAGAACATTACGAAGTGTCGGCTATTCTCGACTCCAAAATCGATAGACGATTCCGACGTTGTCCTCTACGCTACCTTGTAGAGTGGAAGGGTTGGACTCACACTGGCGACAATTCGGAATGGGTTGCTGCGGATGACTTGGATTCGCCCGAGTTGTTAGCGCAATTCCATGTCAAATATCCCGACAAGCCAGGACCCGAGTGGTAGCCGGATGAACACGTTCACCCGTCTTCCGGCTCCTCCGTCCTCCGGCTCACCCGTCACCCGGCTCATCCGACTTGGCTTACTTCACACCAAAAAGGACCAAGAAAACAATTCGGTTCGCTATTCGATTTTATTTACAAAAAGTTCATTTTTTATTTACAAGTCCGCCTGGGACTCTTCACCTCCAACATCCGGCTCTTCTTCATTTCCCCCGGCCTCTCCGGCCATTTCCGCCTCTCCGGCATTCCCGTCCTTCTCCTCCTCGTCGTCCGAGTCCTCGAGAACGTAGATCACGTTCCCCTGTTCAACCGTCATCACGAATCCCTCCGGCACTTCAGCCGGAGGTACGACTTGCTCCACCGGCTCGGACTTCACCTCATCCAACGAGACCTGGAGCGCCTGGATCCTTTCATCCCGCTCCTTCTCCTTCTCCTGTTCCTCCGCTTTCCGCTTCTCCGCTTCCGCCTTCTCTTCCATCAACTTGTTCAACACCTCCTTCTTCTTCTTGTCCTCCACCTTCTCCGCCTTCCTCGCCGCACTACGCTTCAACGCCAGCGCGATCTGCGCCTTCTCCTCGTCGTCCGGCTCCCGCTTGACCTCCGGCTCCTCCGGCGGCATCTGCCACAACGCCGTGTAGGGGTTGAGCATGAGGTAGGGACCGGCAAAGGAGCTCACCGATATTCCAGACCTTCTTGAGCGCCCAGAAGTAGGCGCGCGCGTTCCACGGCGGGTGTGAGGCGTACGCGGAGTACGGGGAGTGGTGGTTTGGCGCGACGGGCCGGGGGTAGGCGGACGGGTCGGGGCCGGAGCCGGAGCTCGCTCTTCTTCGTCCTCGTCCATCTCCTCTCCCTCCTCCGGCTGACCCGGCGAAATGTTCTTGCGCCAGTCATCCATATCCTTCTTCTTCGTCGCGTCCTTCTCCTTCTCGTCGTCGTCCTTCACCTCTTCCTCTTTCTCCATCTTTCCTCTTCCCTGCAAATACTCCACCACTTCGTCCGGAATTTCCCCAAGCTCTTCTCCCCACTGGTTGCAAAACCGCTCCGCCATGAAATCACACAAGACCTCGAGGTTGGTAACGCGCACCCGAAGCCGTCTCAGCTCCAACGCGTGGGCAGCGGACGTTGGAGTAACGTCCGGCCCACCCGTCGCAGCCGGGGCGCGCGTCACCACCTTGGCCTTGGTCTTCTTGACCTCCGGCTTCGTCCGGCCCTCCGACTTCGCCTTGAGAGCCTCCTCCACCCGGTGTTTCTTGACAGTGGGCGGGCGGGCAGCGTTCTCCGGCAGAGCCGGGCACTTGATGTGGGCCGCGGCGCATTGCTTGCAGGCGTCTTGTTTCTTGTTTTTGGCGAAGAGGCATTTGACGCCCTTCGCCACGCATTTCGCGCATGCTAATGGGAGTTAGTTGTCAATGAAGACATCCGGACGAATACTCACCCGGCTTCCTCTCCTCCCACTCGATCTCTTCCGGCCTCAACTTCTTGCGAGGACGTTCCTCCGTCTCCTCCGTCTTCCGTCCCCGTTTTCCTCCCGCCTTCTTCACCTTCTCCTCGACCTCCACAACCTCCTCCATTCCCTCCGGCACCGTACTGTGCTCGCTGGAGTGCATCGACTCGTCCGGCACGTCCGCCTTGTCCGGAGTGACCCCGCGGACGACGTCGTGGGCCTGGACGCGGTCGTCGTCGTCGGCCTTGCCAGCCTCCAGTCGTCGGCGGAGTACCTTGTTCTCCTCGATGAGCTTGTTCAGCTCCTTGATGTCCTCCAAGTACACCAACTCCTGTTCGTGGAGTTGATGAGCAAGTAGCCCATCCGCTTGCTTATTGGCCTCCTCCAAGAGAGTCTTGGGGATTTGTCGGCGGTGGTGGTCGTTGTCGACAGCGGCGGCGTCCTCGGAGTGTTCCTCTTCATGATCACTGTCCACCCGGCGACGTTGCACCAGGCGGCCCTTGGCCTTCTGCTTTGCGGTGAGACGGGGCGGGGCAGACGAGTTGGACGGGGCGGACGACATGGTGGTAGTAGGAAGAGAGAAGTTTTTTGCAAAGTTCAACTTCCCACGATCTCACGTGACTTTTTGATGCGCAGTCAACAATTATTCTATCGGACTCTTCGGCCTTCCTTTCGTCATCCCTACGACTCATTCTGATTCCACAGAACTCTTAGGTTCCTTAGGGTCAAGGAACCTTAAGAGGGGGATACTGTTACGCCCATGCAGTTTCACCCGGTCGTCCGGCCATCCGTCCCCCGGCCTCCGGCCATCCGGCCCCCGGCCTACTTATACTTGTCCGTCCTTCTGTGCTCCGGTTCATCCGTCGAAGCATACACCCATCGGGTTTTCGCAATGAAGGTCTTCTGAGCGTTCCCGAATCAATCCCATGATCTATGCCTGTATGCTTCTCTCTTATTGTCTCTATTGTCTTTATTGTTCTTTCGCTTACAACTCTTATTGTCTTTACTTACTATTACCTTATATGGCCTTTCTCCGTAATACGTATATATACCTATCTACTTCGTCTTGTAACTTCAGTTGAAAATTAACGTGCTTTGCCTCCGCATTGCTCCGTGGTCAGAATCCTCTATCTTCTTGGAAGTCTAGTTAGTGGCGTACCCTTAGCCCCCCTGTGGTATCGCTTCACCCGTCCTCCGTATCCGTCCTCCGTCCTCCGTCTCTTCCGTCATCTCCGTCCTCCGGCCTCCGGCCACCCGTCCTCCGTCCCTTTGTTCGACACGGATATAACAGCCGTGTTATTGATCTTGTCACATGTCCATGATTTTGTCATTTCTTAGCAGGTGTCACCCTTTCCCTCTGAACTATTCAGATTTCAATTTGGTTCTTAATGGATGCCAGCCAATACATGAAGAGAATAGTGGGCAATGTACACTATCTACACTATACACTCGCTGAACTCACAATAATGCATGACGCAAGATGTAACATTGTGACCTGTGGCTGTGCTAAATAGCCGGAGCTGGTGTCACATGGTCATGGTGAAGTTGTTGAGAATGAGAAGCCAGCATGACTTGTGTCTGCATGGATATGATTGAGTTTCAGGGAAAATAAAATAAACAATAGAGCACTGTATTCAGTGCCAAGGAAGCTTGGATCAATGGCTGGTGGTGCCAGGCAAGGCAGTCTGTGCTTGGCAAATAGGCAGTTAAACGGAATCCAGAGGTCAAGACGCAGAATGAAAATTACAACACTACTGCGACTCAACCTTCGAATATTTGCTCCGTGGAGTTGCACGTCAAATTGTTGTTGATCTGTTGTTGTAAGGTACTGTCTACTTATAACCCCATGGACTACAGTTTTCTCTCTGTATATGAACTTACAGCGGCTAACTCCACCCACAATTTCCTTTTGCTAAATACGTGTACTTGTACTCACATCATTTCTCTCTGTAAGGTGCGCTACGCTTATAACCCCAGGGACTTACTTTTTTTGTGTTACCTATATGTTTCTCATCGTACGAATTACAGCGGATATTCCGCCCATGAATCCATTCACTCATCTTTGTACTTGTACGTATCATCGGTACCAAGTTGCTTACCTGATACTATATTAGTAGCATGTGACAATATACTTCTTACCTTTGATCTTCCGCCTCTGCGCGTCTCCGCTGTAAGTCATCGAGTACCTCCGACTTCAGTGAGAGGCAGAGGCTTTTATTCCTTGTTCTCAACCCTTCACCCCATCGCGAGTATTCAGTTGGGGCCGCGGAACACTTTCTTGTGTTGTCGAGAATTCGCTTCGCAGATTGCAACCCGTTGAAGGTTTCAGGACCATTGGCTGGGTCTTTCCACCCTATAAGACTGGTGTTAGCGAACTTCAGGTGAGTACTTCTTTAATCCCAATCTTACACTCTCTACACGGATTATGCATGAGAATCTTATCATACTTTTCATCTCACTTCCATTGCGGCAGCAGTCAGTTCCTCTGAAGGTTGTTGAGTAACTCCAATGTTGCAGAGGGATCTGAGTATAACAATTTACGCAACCTTTCCTCCCCTTGGCGAGTATCTGGTTGGGGTTGCAACCTGGTAGTTGAGTTAGCGAGAATTCACTTTCAAGCTACCAACCAGTAGGAACGACAAGACCGTTGCGAAGGTTCTCACACTTAGCAAGACTTAGTATCTTACACCTTCAAGGTTATCTTTTGCCTTCAGAAACCCATCTTGCAGTTGTCACATCCCAAAACCCTCCAAACACCTCTGATCCACGCTTGGCTTGATAGTCCTCCAGACTAATGGTGTCTAATAGGCAAACACCACGAGGTGTCCAGAAGACACCAGGCCTATTGTGAAGAATAGCTCAATACAAAGAAGCAGTCATGGTGGGGCCAGTCACATTGTGCTCAAGAAGTTTGGAGAGATATTGTTTGATGTCAGCTTGTACGTTGCAACAAATCTTATTTATGTCACATTTCACTAACAGACTGTCTATCAGCAAAATTTGAAGAGTCAACAATAGTTTCCCATTTCAAAATCATCAAACCTGATCAAATTATGATTTTGACCCTTCTATACTCTTTCAGTTTGAAACACTTCAGCGGCAACGTGGCCGAGTGGTTATGGCGTGTGACTCAAGTGTGACAGCTTGCCTGTTGTGGGTTTCTCATCACGTAATGTGGCATGGGTTCGAATCCCATCGTTGTCATTTTTTGCCCCTTTTTGCATCATCTCAACTTGAAACTTCCCTTCTGCGCTGCCCTGTGAGATATTAAAATGCACACTTACCTTCACTGTCAAGCCGTTTTCAGATCTACAAAACTTCTTCTCGACCCTAAAACCATTTGGCAAAACAGCGTGGCGGGGCTTCGCCCCGCCCGCCACTGCCAAGCTCGAACCAAATCTGATAAATACCCTATGGAACAAGACCCCAATGTGCAAGTACTGGAGGGTGGTCTCAATTTGAGCCCGCCAACGTGCGCCCCCGCGCGCCGACCGGGTGAACTTCGAGATGTTTGTGACAATGCCAAACTTGAAATCAACTTGGACAACTCCTCTTGAACAACTTCGGCGGCGCGACGCCGCGCTGATTCCCAACTCCGAGATGCTTCAATAGCTCTTAGCCACGCATCGCCAGGTTCACAATACCAGGTGCTCAGCAGGCCTGAAATCAAAGTTCCTCGTCAGTGTTTGGGAGACTCGATATCCAAGTAATACGCTTCTGTCGAACATCGTTTGCGCAGGAAAATACACACTCTTATTCATGAACTGACGCAATACAGCCGTTTTGGGGCCTTTGAATTCCAACTAGACCCCGAAGCAAGCGGCGGGGCTCCGCCCCGCCCGCGACTGCCAGTCAAGAATTACTTCATGAAACAGCACTCAATGACTCGTTGTATTTTTCAAAAATGCGTGGAGGTACCTTGTCATCAAGAGTGGTCTGAATCGAGCCGACCAACGCGCGCCCCGCGCGCTGACCGGGTGAACCTCAAGACATCCACTTGCGAGGATGAAGAAATTACTTGAACAACGGCGCGGCGCGGATTCCAACCCACCCATCGCCAGGTTCAAGTTCGCAGTACCAGAGGTGCGCGGCAGGCTTGAAAACATGAAAATGCAGCTCCTCTTCTCCCGAACTTTGGGTGACTCGGGTGATACGCTGCTGTCGAACATCGTTTCGCAGCAGCCTCTCTCATTCATGAAACTGCCCCAATGCAGCTGTTCTCGGGATCCACAAGACCTTGTAACCAGACCCCGAAGCAAGGGTGCGCCAGGCCTCCACCTTTGGGAAAATTGCGTGGCTGGGCTTTGCCCCGCCCGCGACTGCCAAGTGCCAACCAAGAAGTATTATATGAAACAGGACTCCTTTCAAAGTTGTAACTTTAAAAATGCGTAGGTACGTGGTAACCTTTGAGAGTGAAGAAATCAACAATGCTGAGCGCCGCCGATTCCAACTGCTGACTCCCAAAATCTGCTTCAGTCTCCTAGTGAACCTGCGACGCACCGTAGGGCGTCTGAAAAATTGAATTTACTGGTCCCGAAAGCGTTGCGTCAGTCGACAGCGGTTTACATCTACATTCAGTTTTTTCTACGGCAATTGCTCACCGTAGCGTCGCATCTCCAGTTAAAATCATTGCAAGTACCTGGCTCTAGTCTACACATTACGATATTGGACCGCAGGATTCCCCGGCTCCGCTGTATCAATTATACTCTTCGTAAATCCTTCCTGCTCCTGCCTCGCCAACGCATCCTCCGTCGAAAAGATCTCCACATCCACCAAATTCAACGACTTTCTCAGATACGGTGTCACCTCTGCGAGAATCTCACGCTCAGAGAAAGGGAGGGTGCGACGGAACGCAGTCTGTGCCCCGAATTGCGCCATTCGTTTCTAAGCAAGGAGGATCAATTTTCAGCCCCTAGGACAAGACAAAAAAACATGCCTTGAACTCCTGGAAGAACGGCATAACCCGCTTGTCCTTGATCAACCCGCGCTCGCCCAGGATTGTGCGCGCTCTCGCGTCATCCACCCTGTCCGTACTCGCATCGTAACACTCCCTGATGACCTGCACACACGTCTCCTGCCACTCTGGGAACGTCGTCGCTACATACACCCTCACGCTTTTCGGCTTCTTCGGATCGTACGAGACGGGCTTCGCGCCCCCTTTGCCCTTCGACTTGGTGAGCAGCTTCACCAACGTGGTCTCGGCATCACGAATCGTCTTGATCGTTCCGCGCATGTACACGCCCGACTCGATCGTTGTAACGTCAACCGGCGTCGAGGGCGTGGGCCAGAGCGCGCGCTGAATTGATGTCGGGGATCGGAGGAATGTGCGGTAGATGTGTTCGGAGAAGTGTGGCGCAATGGGTGAGATGAGCAACGTCGCGACCCGAATCCAGTACATGACCAAGTCAGCATGCATGGAGATGTCGGAGGTGACTTCGCGATACCAGTCGCGCGAAGTTTGAAGCTCGTAGAAGCCGTATTTGAGGGCATCTTTGTAGTTCAGACTAAGCGGAGGTCAATAACAAGAAGCCAACTATCCCAACACCAACTCACGCTTCGTAGTGGGACTGAGTTATATTGATCAGGTCATTAATTTCATGCTCAAAGACCTTGTCGTGATATGAATTTTTCGGTCCTTGACGCAGGTTGGGAGCTTCTTTCAGCATTTCCTAGAAGTGGCAGTCAATCCAAGCTCTCGAGCAACAGAAAAATGAACACTCACCTCACACCATAGCACCAACGTGTGTACACGCAAGATGTTAGCATTGGCGCTTTTCTCGTCAAAGTTCGCGTCCTCGACGCCATCTCCTGCGTCTGCCAACGTCAACCGCGTTGCATCCGCCCCGAATTTGGTGGTCGCCTCGCGCAGACTCAACGAATTCCCCGTGCTCTTGGACATCTTCTTGCCATTCAACAGCAAATGCCCATTAGTGCGCATGCTGCGCGGCCTCTTGTCTTCGGGGAACAGAGCGACGTGGTTGTAAAGGCAGAATGTAAGATGATTGGGAACGAGGTCTTTCGCTGAAGAACGAATGTCCAATGGATAGAAGTAGTCAAATTCATGCTTCAAGGCATCAGCCTTTTCGCGGGGTAAGGGTGAAGGAGAGGGGAAGGGGCCGGAGCAGAAAATGTATTCCCAAATCTCGTCGGTCATTTGGTCGGGGGTAATTCCGAGAGGGCCAGGTTTGCTGCCGTCGATGCTGTCTTCTAGAGGGAATGTCAAGATACAATTGAAACCAACAAATAGAGGCGCTTACCGTGCAACAACTGCGCTACTGTATAGTAACTCATGTAAATGGTGGAGTCACTCAGCGACTCGACCAAAAACTGCGGGTCCCAGGGCAACTGTGACCCCAAGCCGTACGTACGCGCACACGCCCACTTGTTCAACCAGCCCAACGTTTTCTCAAACGAATGCCGGGTTTCCGTCTGGTACAGCTCCATGTTGCTAACCAAACTAACAAAAAAGCATCATACAATTAGCTTACAATGAAGCCAAAAGAAAGGAACGACCAACCGTTCAGTTTCAGCACGCCAACCGGCCTCTCCATAGTCCAAATACCACTGATCCATCAGCGCAACAACACATTCATCCGCACTTCGACTGATGATTAACCCTTCGGGCTCGGCATATGCCATGGCCAACCCAGCCTCAATCATCCTCTCTCTAACTTTCGGCTTCGCCTCCTCGACCTTCATTCCTTTGAACTCTCCCACCAACATGACACCATTATAAAACCCCTCCTTGTACGCAATCTCCTTCGCCTCCGCGAGCTGCTTTACATCCTTCTGGGACTGGATTTTCATGCTCTTGATGAGCGCGGGGGCGATGAGGTCCCCGTACGTCGGCGTGGTGAGGACAGGGACAGGGGGGATGGCGGCCCAGGAAGCCTCGATTCCGTAAAACGCCGGTTTTTTCGCGAGGTCGGAAAGCGTGGCGCAGTCGTCCGGGGAGTCGGAGGGGACGGAGGTAACGACGCCGGTGCCTTTGGTGGGCAGGACGTTCTCCATCGGCAAAACGTACACCTCTGGGTGGATCGCAAACGGCGCTTTCACGCGCGTGCCGACAAGAACAGAGCCGTCGAATTCCATCAGTTGGTTTATCTCGCCGCGACTTTGGGTTATGCCCTGGAAGGCCATATTACGGGCGGCGCGGTAGGTGCAAACAAAGGCCTCCTTGTCGTTCACAGCAAATACACCGTATTTGATAGTGGGGCCGACAAAGCAGTTGGTCTGTCCGTACATGGTTTCCGGGCGGAGGGTCGCGGCGACAAGGAAGATTTTACGACCACCGACTTTGTCTGATATGGAGGCTGACTGAGCGGCTGCACCCCACTCGGCGACCTCCATCTTAACAGCGGTGTATTCTTGTGGGCCAAGAGCTTCGCCATCCGAACGGTCGTGGTCCATACACGGCTGGCCATCCTTCGGGCTGTAGATGGTGTACCGCTCGCCGAATTTGATTTTCCCCAGTTTGTGTAGTTTATTCATCTGCCAACGGACAAAGGTGTCATAATATGGGTTTGCTGGGGTTGTCAAGAATCGGCGCCGCCAGTCTATTCGGGAGCCAAAGTTGGTGTGGTCTTCCTGTAGGCTAGACTGTTGGGGGCGCGACGAAAGAGAAAAAACCGAGATACGCACTATTGCGATCGGGGGAAAATGTGTTAGCCAGTGCAGAGGGTCAGCGAATTTCTTGATGTCAGCGGTGGGGATGTCGATAGATTGTAGAATTTGGAATTGATAGACGTGACCTGTTGACTTTGCAGCCAGCTTGCCCTTCTTTGCTTTAGATTTGTCGACGGGGCCATCCCTTTCGACGACAGCCTTCTCCTTCTCCTCCGCTTCCTCGATGAGCTTTTGTTGGACAGCCTCGAAATTTTCAAACTCCGGCCCAAACATCTCCATCTCGCGGATGAGTTTATCTGCGGATGCCTATTCGACCATGAACGATTAAGGACGCGAAAAACAAGATCAAAACACACCTTGATTGGCATACCGGTTACATGGAATCCGTGGGGGAAGAGGGCGCGTTTGCCAAGCATGCGCTGATACCCCGCAGCGAACTCGATCTTGGAGATGGTGAAAGCGTGTCCGAGATGCAAACTGCCATTCATATACGGGTAGGGAAAGGTTCCGAACCATTTTGGGTATTTCTCGTGGATCTGTGCTGGCGACAAGCCCTGCACATCGGCAATATCGGGAGCATTGACTTGGAATACTTTCTCTTCCGCCCAATACGCGCGATATTTCTTCTCAAGGTCGATCAAGTAGTCACGTTTACCTGTCTTGAGGGGAATGAGAGTCCGTTAGGAGCCAAGCAGCGTAGAACACACCTGGACGAGCTCGATGGGTTTGGCGTCGGTGTTTGCCATGGCGGAGAACGGACGGTGAAAGAGGGACCTCTTTCCGATGAGGCGGAGAATTGTGACCTGCCCAATCAGCGCTGTAGCCTTTGAATGGAATCGATGGACTTTGAACGAACGACTCAAGCCGAGTCACAAAATTTTCAGAGCGAAAGATTAGAACAAGATGCTAATCTAATCTATCCTCAGGTTAGGGTTACGCGTCCATATTGCCTTTCTCTACATCTTGTCTACATCCACCAAGACATCCACAGCAATCAAGTATGGCCAGGGCTGTCTATGTATACATGGCAGTTATCAAATCCAAGTCAGTGACAAGCTCTCATCTCCGTGAGGCAAATGAAATTCATTGAGGGGAGTCGACCCTCGCGTACAAATTCGTCGAAAAAAGGAATATATCCTGAGTAATGGGAAGGTTCAAGGGAATCGAGCTACTCTGCCTCTGCGAGACCAAGTAGAGCTTCACGTTCGAGGTACGAGTCGAATCGATGCACCGTCTACGTTACCACAAAACTATTCGCCTCCAACGCAAACATGAAGAACAGGTTGCAAGTGTCTCAATCTTGTGCGGCTCTGACAAACCACCGTGAGGTACGAAGCCAAGAAGGAGCTCGAGAACTTCGTAGAACACCTCTTCTGGCCCGAGTCGGACGATCGCCTTGTCTGGGGTGGAAAGCTCCATCGCCTTCTACAATGGAACTTGCTGAGCTGTTACCCAGACAAAAAGCCTTTGGTAGACGATGTAGCGCTGAGCGCAGCAACAAATCTTCGCCTCTGCAATGGCTGCGCGACTTCTTTCAGTCTCGTCCCATTTTGCCTGGGAGGACTTGGAAACGTTTTCGAGTCCACGCCGAGGAACTCCAGCACATAAAACTCTTGCAGTGTTTGACTGGATGCTCGCCAGCAACCTCTCCCAATGAGTTTCTTGGGTAGAACGCCCAGCCGAGTTGAGAGCTTAGCAGGCAATGGGCGCGCTGCGTGAACAGTTTATCATCTTCATCTTTTGCTCCGAGGAACCCTATCCAAGGAGAATCTAATCTGGTGGACAATCAAAATCACCCTTACTGAGAATGCACACACTTACTGCGCGAACCATGGTTGAGCACAATATATTACTTGCTCTTCGAGGACCATGTGCAGATCGGTCGTGAACTTGGAAGCACAGATGCTGCAAAGCTGTTGTGATGGTGTACTTGACCACTTTAAATGAATGCACCTACTATAAAGCTAAGACCGCGACACCCACAGTCTGGTGAAAGTTGAATCCTCAGACTCGACAAGTCGAATTGGTTGTGTTACTCACCGTGCAAGCAGTAAAGAGAATTTTATATTGCGGAGTATCATATGCCGCAAAGAGAAGCTACCTCAAGGCTGGGTAGGGAAACGAAGGAATGCAGGGCTGAGAAAGTATGAGTCAGAGATGAGGGGAAGAGAAGCGCTCGCAGTGCACACCAAGGATGAATACGAAGACCGGCATTACACTATCCAGCCAAGGGATGCAAAGGGTGTGAAATGTGAAAGGAATCAGAACGAGCAAGAGAGGTGCCCATAGGCAGCAGTAGACAGCCGGCAAGAGCATCCGAAGCTAGATGCCAGGCGAATAGGATAATGGACGGAGGGCAGCCGGAGTTTCGGAAGCCACAGCCAGTGATAAGTAGCTGTCAGATGCCTGCGCAACCGCATACTGTAGCGCGAAGTGAGAGTAGAGAAATAAGAGCGCTCTTGTTTCGTGGGGCATCAAGCATCCCTTGTTCTGGTCTGCAAGACTTTCCCAGATTAATCACTGCAAGAGTTCACAGAGGCAACAATATTCTCCTCAATGCGCAGGCAAAGAGTTCAAAGTGATAGAAAGTTAAACGTGACTTGTCGAGCAGGAACTTTAAGAGTGAGAGAGGTTCATCCGTATGGTCCATTCCCGAAGGCTCTAACGCCGCATATCGCACGAGAACGTCACAATGGCGACTCGAAGAGCTACGGCAGATGGAAACATGTACTTAGTAACAAGTGATGGTGTCAGGAAGAGGGATGCGCGCAAACACTCGCAAGCAGCTTTTGACAATTCAACGCCAGCATCCAAAATAGGAAGGCATTGGCGGTTTTCTTCTCATCGAGCCACTCGATATCTCTCGTTCGTCCAAAGAGCGCAACGAATCGTTCAGCCAATACGTACCGCGCTCGAGGAATAACTTAAGCCATAAGCTGTTCAACATAGCATAGCGAATCTTCCATTTTGATTTTTTTCCGTCCTCGTAGCTAACGTACACGGCGTGCGGGGAAATAAATATGTCTTCTCTTCTCCTTCTTCTCCTCTCCTTCTCCGATGATGTCTATAGCCCGCTAGCACACGACACACTCCTCGCCTCCGCCTCCCAGTGCACCGAGCCCGGGGGGTAGGGGCCCCATGAGCTCGGTTGGTGGGGACCCGAAGGATTGCATCTGATGAAAGACAAGACGTTAATAATTGAATGGATGGGATATGTAAGGATACGTGAAGTGAAAGGAAGGACGGAAGAAAGTCCACGAGATGAGATGGGGAAAAGCGTTGAACGCACCTCAGCCATAAGCGCGACGACCTTCTCCCTCGCCGCCTTATCCTCGTCGCTAAACCCCGGCGCGTCGAATATCGCGAGTATCTCGCGCACGCGTGCGAGCTGGGACTCGTACCGTGTGCGGTCTTCGGCGGAGAGCGGGGGTGCGGAGTCGGGTGAGTGGGTGGCGAGGTATGGCGGGAACTGTGTGTGGCAAACATGAGTTATTTAATGAATCGGACGAGGCAAAGACACACAACACACCTTCTCCGCGAGCTCCGTTAACGGCTCGTACAACACGTCCTTGCTCATTAATTCACCCATCATATTTTCGAGGAATCCCGCGAGCTCGGTTTCGTCGGTGGGTAAGCCGGCGTCGCCCTCGCCGCCTTGCGAATTGTGATTAGGTCGAGGTACAGAGGTTGAATGGGGGCCGAACGTACCGAGCTCATTCAGCTGCGCGAGTAATGCCTCCAAAGAATCGGGCGCGGGAGCACTCCCGGACGCCGCAGAATCCGATTTCAGGGTCGATTCGCCTTCATTCACCTTATTCATCGCTGCGCGTATTTTAGCTTGGAAGTCGTCGACCTCAGGAGCGCCAGACGATCCTGATGCGGTTGCCGCCGCCGCCGCCGTCTCAGATGCAGCATTCCCGCTTGTGCCGTCCATCTCCTGCACGAGCATCGCCTCCCAAGCCGCTTTGAACCTCGCCGCCTCAGCCTCCGTATCCGCATCTGCCGTCGTGTCCCCCGGTGGCGCCTGCCCCTCAGCGATCTCGCGCATCAAAGACTCCATCCCCTTCGCGAGTTCCTTAGCGAAATCCGCCGCCAGCGCGTCGGCGTCTGCGTCGTCGTCGTCGTCGCCTTCGCCGAGGGTGGGCAGGCCGTTCCCGGGGGCGGGGATGGGGGGCGCATCGACGCGGGTGTTGGTGCGGGGGCGACCGTGACCGCCGGTGAATGTGGGCTGTGTTGCGGTGGGTGGTGGGGGCGGGGGAGGAGCGGATATTGGGGAGACGGGGAGGGTGGCGGAGGAGGGGGTGGGAGGGGCTGGTTGGCGGGAGAACTGGTCGAGGACGTCGTCGAGATCGTCTAAATCGTCTTGGTCGAGTGGGCGTGCCATCTTTGGCGCGTGTGTCACGCCGTGACTTCTTTGCCTCTCGACTCTATCCAAACTCTGTCTTGACTCTGTCTGTGTTTTCTGTTATCTCGCAAAGGGAGGGGTTGTCAGTAGTTTTCCGTGAAGCGCGTTGGGGTTTGCTACCGGCTTAACATTTGTCGGGCTGTATACTGCTGCCCTGTTCTCGCCGCAGCTGCTTTGTTCTCGCCCCTTCGTTACCTCCAGGCTCCGAGCACCTTTCTTCCGCGTAAAAACCTCGATCAAACCTCAGATTATCGGCGACTGCATGTTGTCAGCATCCTGGTCGACACTCGCCACTTTTACTCGCCTCGCGATCCGATTCTTCCTTACTGTGCTGGAGCTCTGAACAATTCACAAACCATCCGACTCCCACCTTTAGACGCAGAGTCTCTTAGACCCACTCATATGAATCGTCTGAATCTGACAGCCACCCCGCAGCTTAAGCTTGCATCTGAATCAAAACTTGACGACTCGTGTTATCTCATCTGGCACTAACTATATCTCTGCGCACTGGGACTCCGATCTGCGGTACACGGCAATCGATATTGGCGTGCTCTCGATAGCAGACCTCTGAATGATATTATTCAGATGCTAACCCAGGCATAGCAAGTCTGCTTGTTTCTTGACGAAATTGGTTTACATAGATGGACCATGCTGTCAGAGGAGCCAGCCTATACTTATTACTTCCTGTACAGCGTATACGCGTACACCACTAAGTCCGTCTTCTGTTAAGTTATCTACCGCGTTCGATGCAATTCGCGCCAACATGATCGTTTCATTCTCCGCCTGTGAACTGCATGCGCTCTCATTGATATGTACGGTAGTAGTAATGCTTTCGCTGTCGATGAGCGTGTTGGATGGAATGGTATAGGGTTGCGGAAAAAAGTCCCAGGGGTACAACAAATTCGGTAATTTACCACCCAGAATTTTGGCCGGGTGCAACTATTGTAATTTACCGTGTAATTTACCTTTTTGCACCATTATCACGTGATTACGTGATACTGCCAATTCCCGCCGTTTTCTGGTCGTTTTTTGAAAAATTTCCTTCGGTTACTTGCTGGTTCTCTACTATCTGCACCTACAATCAGGTAAACAATGAAGTGCTTCACAATAGACTGAACAACTTCAAGAAACAATCTGGCGCCAGAATTGATTGCTGATCCTTGATCGTGGTCTGCAACCTTTGCCGCATTTGCGGATTGAAGCCGGCGGCACGGTAAAATCTCAAGATATTCGATCCTCACGCGATACTTGAGTGTGCATAGACCAAAGGGAGATCTACTGGAATCTACAGCAGCCGAGGTCCCTCATCATGTGAGCAAGGTGTTGGTGGTATATTACAGCGCGTTTTCGGGGAGAGGTATTAGAATAGGTAATTTACCTGTCACGTGACCAAGGTAAATTACAATATTAATTTACCACCGAGTTTTTTCCGCAACCCTAGAATGGTACTTCAACACTCAGACTCAGAGTGAGCAAGTCAGTGCATGGTGACCGGATTGATCGCATTTCAAACTCCGCCAACAAAGTTTTCCTCGCCTGCCTTGTCTGCTCCCTCCACATCCCTCCCTTTAGATCTCCTCAAAAGTACTACCACCCCACCACCACAACTGTTGTCACCTACTTTTTTACTATATCCCCTCATCTAACTCCCTCCGCCAGTGCCAGCCATGTCCGACGATGAACAGCACAACCAAACCTTCGAGCAGGTAAGTATTACCGCTTATTTTTTTTTTCGGCGCTCAACTCAATATTCGTTCGTTTTCGAAGGCGAGCGCCGGAGCGTCGGCGACGTTCCCGATGCAGTGCTCTGCCCTGCGCAAGAACGGTCACGTCGTAATCAAAGGTCGGTTTTAATCGCTCGCCATCCATCCGAGCCGCAATCGAATCGATGGCCAAGGTCGCCCCTGCAAGATCGTCGACATGTCCACCTCCAAGACTGGCAAGCACGGACACGCCAAAGTCCATCTCGTGGCTATCGACGTGGGTTTTTTTCCTTCGCCGTCGTCGTTGTGGAGCGACACCTTATTTAATGATAAACAGATCTTCACTGGCAAAAAATTGGCGCGTTCCCTTCCCGCTTCATGCAATACCGTAACTGCGCTTACGCCCCCCGCAGGAAGATATCTGCCCTTCCACTCACAACATGGATGTCCCCAACGTCTCCCGTAACGAGTACCAGCTCGTGCGTCCTTTTTTTCCACCCCCGTTCTCCGTTATCCCATTATCACAACAATCTAACCGAATTGCGCTTGCGCAGGTTAACATCGACGACGGGTTCCTCAACCTCATGACCCAGGACGGCACCGCCAAAGACGACGTCAAGGTCCCCGATGCCGACATCGGCACCGAAATTCAGGCCGCGTTCGATGACGGCAAGGAGCTCCTTGTCACCATCGTCAGCGCCATGGGCGAGGAGCAGGTGCGCTTCCCTCCCTTCCATAACTCATCTTCTCAATGTCAATTCTGATCAAATGCGAACAGGCCATTTCCTACAAAGAAATGCCCAAGGGCAGTTAATCGCGCTCTTCTGTTGCTCCGTGCGTCTCCTCTCCTCTCCTCTCCTCACCCTCAACATACTTTCTCATACATACCCCGGGGACAGGTACATTCTATCTTATCGCTCTGTGTTGTTCTTCATATCATTCGCTTACGACCATCTCACTCCCACTTCATCCGATCCGATCCCTCCTCTACCTGCCGCGATCCCATAATCTTACATACCTATCTCCCGCCTCTTTCGCGCCCGCGCCCCGCATCCTCGTTCCATCGTACATCTCCTCCATCTGTGTGACTAGGTAGTCAACTGTAACTCGAATATACTGAATCTCGTAGGAGGCCGAGCTGTTGTGTGTACTCTATGAGTCGTTGTTCGATTCTCGCGTTTCACGATCGCGTCCTACGCCCCGATCAATGCTGAGTTTCTCTGATGAATTTTTCTAGGATGAGAGGTGAATTGCGTACAGCATACTGACTATCGATACATACAAAGAGCAAAAAAAGGGCAACAAGGCAAATCAAAAACAAAACGGAAACCTCCAATCTCATTGGTCTTTAGAGCAGTAAATAAGATGAGCGGATTTAAGGAAATGGCTATGCGACAGGTACGAGTATATGTGATACAGGATTGGGGTGCGACAGTGGATGACAGACGAAGAAAACAGATGAAACACCAGAGAGTATAAGTCGACGGACGGCGTGTAGGGAAGGAAAAAAAAACGTGAGTTTGGCTGGCTCGGCATGTCGAGGAGATAGGATGACAGGAATGTTGTCAATGTAATATAGCTATGATATGATTGTTGAATGAATTAGCCAGCCGCCGTCTATTCATGCAAATCGTGAGTGGGTGCGCCTCCTTGAGATGGCTTGGGGATATAGATTGCATGCGCGCGAGGTGAGAGATGATGAGGTAGGTTCGTACGTACGGAGAGTAGGAAAAGGATGGATTGAGCAGGAGGAAAAGGTAAGAAGAACAGAAAAGTGAAAACAACGTCTATTGCGTAGCCAGCTTGACCATCTTTTTAGACTCCAAAGATCAGCACCGTCGTCATGTAAAACACTAGAAAAGGAAAATCACACACCTCTCGTGCCCATCGCCGGGTTTTGCTCGTTTCTTCAGGCATCCGATGCTTGGCTCGCAGCTCCTGCGCAATCCAGGGCTTCATTAGCGACTGCTTCAGCTGCGGGCTCCCCGTGAGGGCCTCCGCCAGGTCACCAATCAACCCATACGACAATTTCATCTGCGTGTCTGTTCGTTCCTCGTCCGAGAAGCAGCGATGAATCAGTTCGAAGATGGAGTCGACGTATGGCAAAAGCACAGAAACTAGGCAAAAAAATCATCAGCCGCAAGCAGCTGCCGGAGGCATTGGGATCAAACCTTTGTCAGTGGCCTTGAAGCCACCAACGAGCCCAGTGTACGCCTCGAGGATACCCTCACGAAGTTGCCCTACATAGTCCATGAGATCATAATCCAACTGGCAGAAACAAGTCAGCTCCGGGACGATCAGGCATGTAGCCAAAACCTACCGGATTGGGCTGCAGAGCACCCGCCTGTCGAAGCACACTCATCGTCGTCTCCAAGAACGGCTCAAACGCAGGACCGATCGCCATCGCGATATCGCCAAAGCCGCTCAGTATGCTGATCTTCACGTTGCGGTTCAGCACTTCGCTCTGGAGATTCTCCAAGAGAACAGTCATGAACTGGTTCGCATACGGTGCAGCTTGCGGTCCGAGGGCACGGGAGATGTCGCCGATGATACCCACGGCCACAGTGCAAAGCTGCGTATCCTCGTGCGCCTTCAGAGCTGGGTACAAGAAGGGCAGGAACGCCTGAATGTATGGCGAGAAGTTGATCTCCAACGCCGCAGCTAGGGCACCAACAACGAGGAAGGCATCTTCGAGGACCGTCGATGTTTTGCCGGCTATTTGGATGAGCTGCAGTATCAAGGTCATGATACGGTCTGCGAGAGGTTGAATGCCAGCCTGGAGTTTTCGGATGACAGCCTGTACAACGGGTCAGGACATGAAAACTAGGTAAGGCGAGATACATGCCATGACTACACTGCAGAAATTGCTCTGCAGCTCATTCCAGTTGTTGCGGTCGTCGACCCCAAGTACTTGGTTCTAAGGATGAAAAATAAGTCGAATATACGACGAACGATAGATGCAACACGCACATGCAGACCAAGTAACTGCTCCATTCTGTTCAGGACGGTGACGACCGTATTTTGTACAACATGGATAGTGTCGACCGTTGCTCCACTGAGGTACGCTGAAATTGCCTCGTATGCGGCTGTTCGGAAGTTGTGCTCGTTTCCGGGGCTGCGAGTGGATCAGCGATGTTTTTAATCGAAAACAGCGAGTAACACACTTCTCCGTGACACGCAGGAGCGCCTGCACAACACCTTCCGTATACGGTGAAAGGGGACCAGTCTGAACCTCACTGTCGAACGATCCAAGCTGTTCGGCCAGGTTCATCAACGCCCAGCAGCAATTTGATACGATACGAGGATGATCTTCGTCGGACAACCCGCTGACAAGGGCAGATATCAGGGCATGAAGATGAACGTCGGGCTTGATCGTCTGCACAAGAAGATCACATATCCGGCCGAGGGTCCAGGCGACAGTGTCTTTGACTTCAGAGTGGTTGTCAGACATCATGTCGATCAGAAGAGGGAGTGCCTGCGCTGTAAGAGGCGCGAGGACGACGGGATCAGGGCCTTCCAAGATGGAGCCAAAGGTCATCACGGCAGCATCGCGGTGATGCCAGTCGTTGGACTTGATGTGAGCCTCGATGAAAGGGATGACGGCGGGGACGATTGAGTCTTGTACAGCGCCGGCCAGGAGAGAGATACAAGTGCCTGCAGCCATGGAAATATTCCATTCATCTACATCTGCTAATTCTTCTTGTTGAGTTAATAATTGCAAGAGGACGGGAACGATTTCAGGCAAAGCGACCCGTGCAAAGTTTTTCGACTCATTCTCGGGTGCTTCACCGTATGCCTGAGCCTTGGGAGTACGTCAGCATTACTGCATATAGCAGGGTAACGTGGACGTACCTCTTCCGCCTCGATGGCGAGATCTACCTCTTCCTCGCACACTGTGGACCAAAATTCCACAGCCTGTAAGGCCACTCTTTCGTCGTGGTGCTTCATCCCCGTTACAGTGAGCTGCTCCGGAGTTAGATGGCGGGGCAAACTCAGGAGATTTAGAACGCACCCCAAATAGAGCTTGCTCCATATAAAAACTCATTTTGTCATAGTACAGACCCATGATACGGACGAGGCACTCGAATGCGGCGACCTGGACTTGTACTGCGGAATTTTGGGTTGCTTCGCAGACGACCTGCATGATATAATTGCGTTCACCCTACATCATTGTCAGTCAAAATTTGAATCGATAATGTTCGGGATCCACCTCTCGCTCAAAGTTGTCGCGCACGAACTCCAGAGAGTTGTACAGAGCATGGATCGCAGCCAACTGAACATCTGATGATGTTTCTTCCTTGCGTGCGCCATGGACGACGGCGGTGAGAATTTCATTGGCGCGGACGGTCAAGATTTCCGGTTTCTAGAACAAATATAATGAGCGGTGGACTTGAATTCAGTGTGAAACCCACTATCGACTCGCAGATGAAACCGATGGTCTGCAGAGTTGCGATGCGCAAATTTGCGTTCGTCTGTGTGTTGACGAACCCCAATAAGATTTCGATGAGATCTCCCCACTGATTAACAGGGAGCTCGACGGCTGCGATTGCCGAAATGACTTGGGACGCGAACGCGCCAGCCTTGGGGGCGGATGAACCTAGGGTAACAAGGGCGTCGTTCTTGATCTTGGTTTTGGCCTCCGTGCTGAGATTGAGCCACCGGCTAGCGTATTCTGCAGACCTTCCCATTTCCTGACGCAATACGTGAATGGCTAGCGACTGGATGGAGAGGCATGAAAGCGTACACGGGCAGTCAAGGCGTTCTTCAGGGCCAAACCTGCTGCATTCCGCACGGTTATAGGTGAGGTCTCGTCCGCCAGGACTGTCGAGAGCATGACCATGTACTCCGGCTACATCGCGCGAGTCAGAAAGGCAAAGATGAGTGAAAATGGCGAGAAACGCACGTAGTTTTCCCGGGAGGCACTCTCAAGCTTGGCGGTTGCATCTTGACGCGTATTGGCATCTGTAGAGAGCGAAAAAAAGGAGAATATGTTACGCCGGTGAGAGAAAACGCGCGAATGAAGAGTGGCACGCACCGGCCGAAAGGGAGTTTGCGAGAAGGTCTGTCGCATTCATTGTGGGCTATACACAAAGAAAGAGACGACGTAGATAGAAACAGCGAAGAGACGATGGATGAGGAGGAGGAAGATAGGATGGCGGAAAGAACAAGAGATTTAAAGGCCACCCCAGAGTCGTCGTACAGGAACACAATTTGGAGGGAACACCGCCACCAAAAATATTACTTAATCATTTGCCAAAGATTCCTTTCAAAGTCAATTGCATTGTACAGGTTTGCTCTACAACTATGCTACAATTATGTTCTACTTCCAAACCGAAAGAATCTCATTCAAAGATTTCACTGTCCAACCAGACCCAAGTGCCGTCGTCAACTTCGTCCCCGTCGCATGCAACACCTCTTTGATCCCCTGCTCCAAGGTCGCAGCGTCGTCAGTCCCCTCCGGCGGAGGCTGCACAGAACACTGCGCATACGCCTCATTCGCAAGCTCTTTCAGCACAAGCAACAGCGTCGCGACAGGCACGCTGTTCCGCAACATATACCACGCGAGATACTGCGATATATTCGGCGACACCCGCTCATCCACCACCACCGGCTCCCCACGCGCATACTGCCGCAATGCACCCAGCAGCTCTGGCTTCGTGCGCACCACGTCCAGCTGCTTGTCGAGCGCATACAACGCACCGGAAACAGTGCTGTCTCGGATCAATGATATCCTGAAGTTGTTCTCTCTTCTTCCACTGAACCGCCGCTCGTACACCTTGCTGTAGAAGTCCGCCGCGAACCGCAGGTCTTGTAAATGCATGTGGAAATACCGCGAATCCGGCGTAATCCTGCGATACCGGAACAACGTGAGGTGTGATTGCAAGGTCTGCGGTTTTCCTTGCAATATGCTATCCAGCAGATTCGCATGGCAATATCTGTGGAACAGTAGCTCCGCGTCCGTCTCTCCCTCTTCCCTGGCCAGGTGATCCGCAAACGCCAAAAACAACGTATCATTCGAGAACGAGGTGATAAACTCGGACAAGTCACCCGCAGGATGGACCTTCGTGTCAGTAAGCTGAGGAAAATCAAGCGTCGCCGCTTCCCCCGTCGACGATCGCGATCGCACAAACAGGCTGCGACTGCCACGCGGATCTTCCGTGTAGCTGAGAAACGCTGTCCTGCGTTTAACAAACAGCGTCTGGCTCCGTAGCAGACTCTCTTTGTGCCGCGGAATATTGGCCGTGTCGAAATGGAACGGCCAGTACCGCGGCGTATCAACGCGGATGGCTGCCAGTTTATCCAAATCCGGGATGAGGGTCGGGGAGATGAGCTGTGTGGTTCCAATTTCCTTGCCATCGTTGACGCTGATCTTCACGGGAAGATAAACAACCTCAGTCGTTTCCACATCCCTTGCAATCAAGCATCTAGGCTCGATCGCGAGGACCCAGAAATGGCGAAGCGCCTGGAGAAAACTCTTGTTGTCCGACGACAAGTGATGCGCGCGGGGGAAGAAGGCCGTGACCATGCAGGCAATGGCGGCGTCGGACGTTCCGAGAGTGAATCGACCTCCACCGAGGAACAATAGGCCCAACGACATATGCGTGGCGACGTGGATCCCGTACTTGAACGACGGATGATACATCGTCTGATGATACATCCCATACGCAAACCGCAGACGACGAAGACAAGAAATTTCACCCGTCCCAGCCATGACCATGCTGAGGGAAATCGAGATCAGGTTCAGCCCATCCCGCACAGCGCTTCGCCGGATTTTGTGATCGAACGCCTGGCCTAAGTGAAGGTGAATGAATATGAAGCCAATAAACAAAGAAGCACGCACTATTCGAATACACCATCCGATTGAACAAATCGAAATAGCGGATGATCATCATATACGCCTCCTGCCGCGCAGTCCCCGCGAACTTCAAGCCAATCGCGAAACACGAAGCCGCCAAGATATTATAATACGCCAACTCCAGCGCATCATCCATCGGCTTGCCTTGCTTCGTACGCGCATCCACCGCCTCTCGAATGGCGACGGGAATCTGCGCTGCTTGCCAGTCAGAGGTCGGAGCAACCGCATTCCACATAATCAGAGCTTTAGCGAGGACGCGCATCAGCAAAAAGCTCGGCTGGATGCGGTTGAGCGCGAGCACAGTGTCGGGAATCGTGAGCATGTCCGCAACGTCCTGTCTTTCAGTGCGGAGATACATCAACCCCAGAGCGAGCGTAGCAGCGGGGGAGGTAAGATTGATGTCAAACGAGGGCCCTTTCCTACCAATCGTCGACCGTGGCTCTCCATGAATGAGCATGTTCAGCCGGCTCAGCAGGTGCATATCCGCCGGGATCATGCTGCCCTTCCCCAGCATGATCATCCCAAACGCAAGAGCGGCGGAGAAAGTATAAGCTTCCCGATATTCGTTGCTCAAATCAGGCTGCACCAGATCGCGCCGCCTGATCTCGCTCAAGCACACCTCCGCCATGCGTCGGTTCTTGGTCCCCATGTACAGGAGACCAAGACCGGATAAACCGGCTGCCTGGGTCATGAGCGAGACGTTCAGGTCGACAGCGGGGGTGGGGAGAAGAGCAGGAGTGTGTACAGCAAGCAGCTTCGTAACGTGGGGATCGGCGCTTCCGACGTTGGCCGCTGAGAGTCCGAGCAGCACACCTATGGATGTCAAATCGTGCTTGGGCGTCAGATAGGCAAACGTATGCCAAGTAAGCATTTCCTTCAAATGCCCGGTGAGACCGATTCCGAACAGAAACCCAGCGTGTTCCGGTGTAAGCTCAGAAGGCTTGTTGAACGCGATCCAGGAACTTTCCACACCTCCAGCTGAAGGAGAGATCCGGAGCCCGGCAGCAACACCGTTGTGGAAATCTCCCCAGTTGAGGGACTCGATGGGAATTTTCCCGGGTTCCGGGGACACAGTCAGATTGAGCGGTTGCAAACGAATTGTGAATTCCATCTTGGGGATGGAATACGCCTCTCTCGTGACGGTTGGGAGGGATCCAAAAGTGAACATCCCGCGGCCGTAGGGAAGCGCAAGCGTGCGTTCTGCTATTCGGAGAACCTGTCCCTGATGTTCCTTAGCTTGGTCATGTTCGCTGCGAGAGGTAACTTCAGGGTAATTCGCTACTAAGAAACCAATACGCACTTCAATTCCGGCCGGTCCATGACGCGTGCAGCCGCAATGTTCGAAGACGACAACATCCGCGCAACCTCTTCCAACCTCCTGTCCTGACCAAACCGTATATCCGTAAAATCATTGAGCTCGAGCTCCACCCCCGAAACAGAATGCACTTCCCCGGACCCAGCACTTCTCGCTTGGATAGCAATCTCGCCAACGGTCGGACGCGCGCGAGATGGGTCCTAACCATCGAGAAAGAATATTAGCAAAATAACCTGAACACCAAACGACGAACTCACGATGAAATCCTTGATAGACCTATACCCATCACCAAAAAGCATCTCCGGCGCCTGACTCGCGGACGCCGCCACATCGTTCCTCCCAACGACCCTATACGCCTCCAACGGCCAATCACTCGGCGGCGCAAGCTGACACGTCCTCGCCGCCTCCCGAATCGGCATCAACACCCCCAACGGCAGCCGATTCAGCAGCTCCGGCCCAATCCTCAACTCCACCATCCGCAGAATCGCGTTCTCCGCGCGTTTCTGCCCCGAGGGCTCGTTGGCGTCCGCGAGGCACTTGTAGAGCGCTGTGAGGCGGCTGAGCGTGCTGAGGGGGTCGATGCGGCCGAATGCGCAAGAGGGAACGACGTGGAATCGGCTGGCCATGTGTTGCGTGTCGTGCCAGGGGACTTGCCATTCTGGATTACTGATTCGGCCGTATAGAATTGCAGAAACGTCTGGAGGCCAGACGGGGAGGCGATCGTCGACTTGTTGGTCTATGCATGGTGGTGAGCGAATGCGAATGAGATTAAAAAGCAAGTAGAAAAGAATAGTTGTGCGTACCGGTTGTCGTGGGTTTCGGCCATCCAGCCATTGCGTCTGGACACAATCGTTTCCAGTAATCGCACCATTCCGGACGGATAACAGCGGCAACCATGCATATAACGGGTGTTAACTGAGTAAGGGCTTTGTAGTGATCAACACTAAGCCGCAGATCTTCGCCCAGAGTGTGCAGCGCGTAAAGCGCGGGCGCAAGTAGACTCTTGCGCTCAGAGGGAGGACCCCGAGTTGGGTCAAGCACAGAAGCCAATGAGTTGGAAAGCGGAGGTGGACGTAGCAAAGTCCGCAGCGCAGGATCCTCGTGGAAACGATTATGCGAAGGAGACCTTGATAACGACGACCACAAATCGTCGTCGTCACATCCGGTGGTCTCAAAAGGGCGTAGATGGAAGACATGACAAAGCGCTGCAGTTAAACAATCGAATTCAATGCCATCGGAAGTCTGAAAACGTCGAGAAGACCATGTTTGCAAGAAATGGCGATGGAGTTCGAAGAAGATATCCTCGGGCAGCGTGAGGGCAAGAATCTGGAGCGTTTGTCCAGTCAAATAATCGGGAGGGACCAGGTCCATGGTGAGAGGTTGCTCGTGCTGCTGCTGGCGAGCATCCTCCAGGATCAAAGTAGCCGAATAGAACGAATCGCGTCGGATTCCAACGATTTTGACATCGCCGGCGTCCACAGGCATCATTGTGTCGTCGACTGCCATAGAGGGAGGGTGGTCTTGTTCGGGAGGACCCTTGACATGGACCGACAGCGGCAGCACTTTCGTGCCGTGAGTGAGAACGACGAGCTGGTTGTCCGGCTGAAGGACGAGTAAATCCCAGGCCGTCGGTCGTGTGATACGAAGCGAGACCGCACCGAGGGCGGGGAGCTGCAGGACGGGTTTGATCTTGAGAGCGTTGTCTTGCGCGGCATGTAGATCGAACAGATGGAGGGTTTGGGAGGTGGGGAAGTGGATGGAGAGGAGCGAGCGTTCGGAGGAGCCGCCCCAACGACCGTCGAACAGCCAGCATGAAACGTTGCGCCAGTCGTCGCTGCTGCAAATGTACATGTTCAGATTAGATTAGACAAACGAAGCGAAGAGACACTCACTCAACGCTCGACAGCTCTTGTGTATGCAGCAGCTCCATCCAATACGACGCCTTCATTCTGCCATGCTCGATGGGCGCGAGGACACTGTCCGCGTCTGGTTTGCCTCCCAGCACCATGCGATCGAGCGTGACGCTGAGATCGTTCCGCGTGAGCGAGTTGCGGCGCGGCCGTGTTGGGGCAGACCATTGGGATGCGGTACCGGATCCAATCGACGCCATGGTCGTCGTCGTGGACAGCGCGGGGGCCATGCCTGGGAGCGCAGACAGCGACAGCGGGGGCATGTCGGGCGGGAGTATCGGGACATCGGGGATTGGATCCGCCGGCCGAGGCGCCGCTTTGGGTGAGCGGGGGTGCAGGCGATCTAGATCAGAGTACATCGTCGACGTCCGTCGGTTCGTCGGCGCCGTGGATAATGACTGACGGTGACGGGCGACTTTGGCACGGCCGAGTGGGACGGGAGTGTCTTTCGGCTTGATGTAGACGTATCGCCAGACGGAGAGTTGTCGTTTCTCAGTATCCACAGTGACCGCGATGTCGTTCATGCCACCGGGACCGCGGTGTGAGACCCAGACGAGGTTTTCTGTCGAGGGGACGGCTTTCAACGGCTTTCTGGAGTTTTCTTCTTCATCTCTGAGAGTGGGTGGGCTGACAAACCCACCGAGGATTCCTGAGGTCAAGGCGACAGTGCCTGCCTCTGCAAATGGGCTGGTAAGCGAGAAGATGGTGGGGAGGACTGGCTCCCCGGTGAGCGCCGCTTCCTCGAGTTCGCTCGCTTCGACTATTCTCTGGATCATCACGCCATGGGGGAATAAAGGCCATGCCTTGCGCACCACAAACGGCACAGCGAACGTAAAGTCCAAGCCGTTCTTGAGAAAGATTTTGCCGATGCTGCGAAGGAATACGAAGACGGCTGGAACGCGAGAGAGTTTGTTGCGTTGTGGTTTGCGATTCTGTTGGGCGCGAGCGAAAGGACCAAATGTGGGTCGCTCAGTGGACGGCATCGAAGGTATGGGAGGGGCAGATGAGTTGTTGCCGGCAGGAGTATCAGAGCCGTTCTGTTCAAGCCAGCCCAATGTAGCGTATTGTACGTGCTGGCCGTCCGCGCTGAAGGTCCATTTTTTGCGCATGACACCGCCGGAGCCCCAGACGACGGTAGTCGAGTTCCATGCTATCTCCTCCTCGTCCCAAGGCTCTCCGCGCGGTGTCAGGAGCTGAGTGGTCACGAAAGTTGCCCGTTTGTTCTGCGGTGGATCTGAGTTTGTGGCATGTAGGGTAGCGCGGATGGCGTCGAGTAGAGTAGGCTCGCGATCATTCGGAGCGTTGTCGACGGAGTTGTCGGGGCCAAGATATGCGGATAACGGAGACTTTTCGTTGGACAAGGTCAGTTGGATCGTACAAGCTTGCATCCGACGCGTCAAAGGCAAGGAGGTCACGGTGTGACAGACGCGCCAAAGATGGCGCCTGATGGCGCTTGCGAGAGAGACAAAATCGGGTGTAAATTATAACAACATGAATTTGCTGAAGCGAGGGGTGTTCGCGAAGCATTTTGAGTGTAAACATAGAGAATAATGAATTGAATTCCATAGATCCCTCGAGTCAACGTCGACCTCGATATACATAGTGTCTAATTTACTACATGCGAGGTCATCTAATCGATACTGGTAACTTTTAGCACTCGCCAGGCGTTGTACGCCCGTAAACCAAACGGTCCGACTATCATAAGGGCGTCAATGGTCTTGACGCGGGGCGAAGAGGGATTTGAGGTCTTGCCATTGTGTTCGAAAGCACTACCCTTGGTGGAAAGGGAATCATCGTCGCGGTTCGGATCGCCAAAGAATTGGATGAGTGTAAGTTGGGCAGGACAAGAGAACAGCGAGAGGAAGGTGGGTGCGTGCAGATCCTGACATCGCTCAGACCACGTCCTCCACTGTACCAACAGTCGCATTGACGAACCGTGAAAGAAATTCAGGGAACCATTAAGAGCTCCGGCTGCAATGAAGAATCGGATCGCGAGGTGGCGAGGGTACACTTGAAGGCTGACAACATCCAGGCTAATACCCGTGCAGGCGATTTGAGGGTTCATCGTGTTGTTTTAGGCTGGGGAAAGGTACTCTGAGGTAACGAAGGGGCGAGAACAGGGCAGCTGCGGCGAGAACAAGAGAGTGAGTCTACATCGAAGACATCGACAGTACTCTTGACGTGTGGAAAGGGCACTAGGCGGGGCAATTGGGTCGGTTCGGTTCGCAAAGAGTTGATCCAGTGTACAGTAAGTTGGACAAGATCTAGACAAGAAAACAACGAGAGCAAGGTTGGAGCGTGCAGATCCCAGACCACGTCCTCAACAGTCGCTTTGACTTGAAAGAAATCGAGTGAAAGGCTCACAAACAGAACATTTTCCTGACGGCCGTTGAACGTTGCCCCTTCGCTCGCTGCTGTACGAGAAGCGGCGCACCGAAACGAACTCGAGGGCGCGTGGCGCTGTAGATTTTTCCTCGCAAAGGAGGGGCTGCAAAAATTCACAACCCCTCCCTTTGCGAGATTGAGTGGACGCAACAGAAGAAGCAGAGTGATAAACAAACAACAACATGGTCACCATGCACCGCGTTCTTGACTCTCTCGCTCTCCAATGGCCTCCTTCGGCGGATCCGCAATATGCCCCAGGTGCTCAAAGTCCGTATACGCCGCCGAACAGGTCCTAGGGCCAGGCAGAAAGGTATGACTTCCAATCCCTCAGCATCATTCAGTAGTGGAATCATTGCTGCTAGTTCTACCACAAGGTTCATATAACCCCCGCTCTATCGATACCCTCGCATAACCTATAACACCGCTTGCTGCAGCCCTGCCTCTCATGCACGACTTGCAAGAAACGCCTCGACTCGCTCTCTCTGCTCGAGCACGACCAGGAGGTCTGTATGCCTTCAATCCAACTATCTCATTGAACCGCATTGAATAATAATCACATCGCAACAGCCATATTGGTCGGTACATAGCGCTCCCTGCATGCATTCTTACTTCTCTGGGGATATCTAACTTGCAATATATAGCAAACTGTGCCACGCAAAGAACTTCGGCACACATCATATACCCCACCGCCCAGACCCACCACTGACTCCCCCGCGCAAACGGGATGTCGCCGCCTCAGAGTCACCGAGCCCATTATCTGAGAAGACTCCCTCCCTCACTCACTCGGGGCGCTTCGGCGTTGAAGCTCTACCGCGCACAGTCCAACTCAGCCCAACACGCGCTCCAGACATCGATAGCCCTTTGGAACCCGAACTCGTTCGCTCTCCAGAGGCCGACGCAGAGACCGAAACCGACCCCACATTCGACCTCAACACAAGCGGCTACTCCAGCCGCGCAATGGCGCCCGTAGCGGAGCGCTACGCCTCCGCAGCAATGGTCCAACGCCGGCACATGACCGGCGACGGTGAGAGTCCCCCCCGCCCCATCGCCCGGACTCTCACCGGCGGAAGCCCATCTCCACGTCGCTTCGGAGGCGACAGCCCCAAATGCGCGCGTTGTGGGAAGAGCGTATTTTTCGCCGAGCAGGTATGCATTGCTTTGGGGTTTTTCTTGAAAGATGCATGTTGAGCCGAGTGATTTGCAGGCCAAGGCTGTCGGCAAGATCTACCACAAAGTCTGCCTGCGATGTACCGAGTGCGACACGCGGCTCGACTCGAATCGTCTGAGGGACCACCACGGCGATCCTATGTGTGTCCATTGTCATACGAAACTCCATGGCCCGCAGGGCTTGAGGAAGTGATATCCGTGCTGCTGCTGTTTGTTCTGTGCAGACCATGGAGGGTGATCGGAGACCCACACCATAATTTTTCGCGGGGTGCATCTAACCAGCCGATTTCCGTGACGGACGAGTAATTATAACGTATGTATTCTCTGTGTTGCTCGCGCTTTTTGTAGCTTAATGAAATGTAATGTCAATGTAGCCAGATCTTGTACATGTTGTGCCCGTTTGCAATGTCTCTCCCGTGCGAAAAGATTACTCAATTAGGCCACAGTCCCTTCACCCGAACCATCATGTCCACAACCGCCTCCATCTCATTTCGCGAGTCAATTCGCTGGCTCCCCTCCTCCGCACCCTCGGAACCAACCCAAACAATCGTCCTCACCTCGCTAAAGACCGGCGCCTTCCTCGACGTCCGCTTCAACAAACACGATGGGAGTCTGGACTGGGCGTTTGCTGGGTTTCGCGTTTCTACTCCTCTCGATGACGACGAAAACAGCAAAGAATCGATTACAAAAACAAAATTCACGCATTATCTGGACTCGCGCACACTTGTTCGTCTGTCTCTCTCTCGGCGATTACCTCGGCTCTTCTGAAATTCTGAATGCTCTTTAATCCGCTCTACTCTAATCTGCTTTGGTTTTGATTTAATCTACTCTGCTCGCACACACCACCACCAAACAGACCCCACTAACCGTCCTCGACATCGGCCTTAACACCCCCCTCCCCAACCAAGACGGCCTTACCCTTACCCTCGAAACGGGCGAAATGGTCAACCCCGCTACAGGCGTCCTCACACCGTACGAGGAAGTATGGCGCGACGAAGACTCCGCCGACGCGGTGTTCATCCGCACCCTCAACTCAGACTCAGACAAGGCGTCAGACTGCTGGCGCGCCCGGGTGGGGAGGTGGCAGCTCGCACTTGGGCGGACGGGGGAGGGGGAGGGGGAGAGTGGGCATGAATTCTGGGCTTGGCAGGCTGAGGCTCAGACACCACAATCACAATCGCAATCCCAATCGACGAAGTCTTCCAATGCTAATTCAGCTTCAAACTCAAATTCCCTATATCCAACCGAGTGGACGCGCGTCCATTCCACCCCCCTCCCCTCCATAGACAGCTCAGCTACGAAATTCCTGCCCGACGAGAGTATAACTTCGCGATGGGAGAGCGGGTCTACGGTGGAGTGGGAGGGGCAGGCGTGGCTTGTTCTATAGAAGTTAGAACCTGACTTGGATTTTATTGATTTGCTCTGCATGGAGAATACAATCCCCCGAGGCGTCGATATCTCACTCGGAGCAGATACTCGAAGTTGAATCGTCGTAGCAGTCCTGCGTTGAATCTAAGTATCTGTTCCCAAATCTTCGCCGGGCCGTCCGTGGTCGTGGTCGTAGTAGACCGTCATTTCCTTGTTCCGACAGTGTTCGAATTGAAATACTTAGGGAGGCGCTGGCCGTGTCTATTCAAATCAGCGTCAGCCCTGAGACCTGAGATTCAATGGATTAACAGCACTACTCGTTGTATGAATCGCGCTAGAAATTACGAAGTTTGGCGCGACAAATCCACCAGAACTTGATTTTCAGCTCATTACAGTGGTCGGTGTGAATGAAATGTTGCAGCAACATTAGCCTAGTGTCGTCCCGGGACCCGAGTGCCGCTTGACACTGAACAAAAGTGAACCAATATTTACAACGGGCTGAGCAGCAGAACATGTATTTGCAGGATTTGCAGGAAGGTACACTCCAGCCGCCGTGCAGTGTTCATCATGATACATTTGCAACAGTTTTGTTTCTTTGTAGCGTAAATTGTCCATGCTAAGTAAGTGCTGTCAAAAAAAACTCGTTAGCAGGTTGCGCAACATCACCCAATTCTCAAGGAAGGAAAGAAAAGACTCACTATACTTCGGCCCCCCTCCGCCTTCAGGCGTAGTCCAAGTAATATCCTGAGTCGGAACCTTGATGTCGCACAGTTTGCAGTGGATGCAATTCTACAACGAATCAGCGACTTGTGGTCCAGGGCGAAATCAACTTCACTTCAAACCATACCTGCGAATTGATAACAAGTTTCTTCCCCTCCCACCCCTCCTCCTCCCCCTCCCTCTTCCCATCCTCCGAATTGCCATTGCCCGGAACAGCCTTGGCCCCATCGTCCGCGACATACTCATACACCCCCGCCGGGCACGCTCGCTGCAACAGTCCCGCATACGTCCCAGCATTAGCCTGCACATGCGCCCGCCGACGCGTAGCCGTCTCATGCGTATCTACGGGTTCATCCTCTTTGACACCCTTGTCCGCTGCCAAGAATAAATTCGAGGTAAAATCAAAGAAAAACGCAATGTACCTCCCAACGCCGGCCCTTGTACGCCCCGCATGACACGCAAATGGACCGCCTCGCCCTCGGCATGATTCGTCCCCGTCAACGCCACGCTCGTCATCAAATCGGTGCTCAACGGCGGCTCGAAGGGCGGGTACGCAATTGGCGTGCAGGCGGATGCAGGTTGCGTGGCTAGGGCGTCAGGCGACGTCGTGCTCGGATTCCTCTGTTGCGAATTTAGAATTCTGGCCAAATCATGCGCAATGACACACTCACTATCTTCGCATGATGCGCCAGCGTCCACGGCACCCGCCCCCCAAGGATGGTGTCCACCCCGGCATTGAGCACACCTCCTAACAACCCAAGCCGCGTGTTGAACCCAGGCCGCACGTTACGCACGGCCCATAGATCTTTGTGGGCCGGAGAACCCTCGAACGCGGCGCTATAAGAGGCTAGGGAGATCGGCTCCGATGAGGGCTCGGCGGAATTCTGTGGTAAGGTGAAGATGTCATCTAGGAGTGAGCAAGCAGATATCACAGTGAGGGGCGTATCATACAGAGTCTGCATTGACAGCCGCCTTGACTTTGAATGTCTGCGGAGAGGCGGTAGATTCAAACTGTACATCGGGATGCAGCTCCGCAAATGCCGACTCAGCCGCAAGCATTCCGGTCTATGAAGCGTTGAGCACAATTCTAGTAAATGTCGAATTGACCTCACTCGCATCGCGTTATGTGTGCCTTTGATCTTCGCAGCATTCACGACACCCGCGGCGCACCTGGATGTTTGTTTATCAATATTTCAGCGTTCTTTCGTTTGTATATACTACACACCCAATCAACGCACCGCCGGGGAAGTCGAGCTTCGGCAGACTCTGGAACCCGCCTTCGGTGAGAGAGCGACCACCATATGCGAGGCGTTCGCCGCCTGCTAGAAGGGCACGGAAAGCAGGATGGTGTTTCATGCGCTGGATTGAATTCAGCGTATTATGCAAAATTCAGTTGAAAGAACACTCGCCTGGAATTCACGATACGGCTCTAACCAAGGATTCTTGTAATCGAGCCCAACGACCAATCCAATACTAACCAGCCCATCTGCCATGTGGTATTCCCATCCACCGCCATATGTGTTCGTACTGAGTGGCCAGCCGAGCGTGTGTATGACTTTGCCTGTAAAGAATTTGAATAAGAGGGAAATTAGACGGAAAGCAAATTAGATGGCACCAGGAACATGTTTCTTCTCATCAACGCGCCAGACCTCCTTCAACCCGATCCCATACGTCTGTGGCTCCTTCCCATTCCGCAGATCATACATCGAGATGGCCTGCTTGGCGAGCGACCCATGCGCACCCTCCGCGAGCAGTGTCGCGCGCGCACGGAACGCTACGCCCGGTTCAAATCGCGCAGACTTCGTGCGCTGGCGCGTAACCCCCGCGTCGTGGGTGATAACCCCTCTCACAGACCGTACTTCGCGTCCTTGAGCATCCTTAGCGTCCGCCTCTTGCGCCAGCAGAAATCGGGCTCCGGAAAAGCCGGGATAGACCTCGACGCCCAGCTCCTCCGCCACACCCCCGAGCCATGCGGCAACGCGGCTGAGACTCGCAATGTAATTACCCTTATTATTCATCTGCGGCGGGTGCGGAATCGGGATGGAATATTTCTGCGTCAGGAAGCGCATAGAGGACTTCGTTACGGGTTGAGATAATGGGTGCTCCGTGGTGCGCCAGTCGGGCAGGAGGGCATCCAAAGCGGATGGCTCGATTACCGCCCCAGACAAGATATGTGCGCCGACCTCGCTGCCCTTTTCTAGTAGCACTACGCGCACCTCTTTCCCTGTTTCTGCCTCGAGCTGTTTGAGCCGTATGGCTGCGCTGAGGCCGGCGGGACCACCGCCGACGATGCAAACGTCGACAAGCTCCTCTTCGCGCGGTTCTGCGTCGGGATCGTATGCAGCGGAGCTAGAGTTGCGAAGAGTTGAAGTGGTGTGTAGACATCGCGTAGGAAGACGTCTGAAGAGACGAGTACGGAGCTGGGTGAGGGGTGCGGGCATCCTGAATCTTCCGACCGCCGGTAGCAGTTTCTGTCTACCACCACTCAACTCTCAACGTGTAGAATCTTCGGCGCGACTGTGGAACCAGCCAGACAAGCGATGAGCGTCGGAAACACCAGAGACGACTTTGAAGGAGTTGTAGACAAAAATAACGATGACTTCAAAATGAAATCAAAGGTTCGGGACGGTAACTCAGAGTCCCGTATCCAATCAGGACGACCGTATTTCCTCGTCCTCATATTTCCTCCTCAAAAGTCCATCTCAAGAAGACTGGGCAGCTAGCACAAAAACAAGCTAAATTGGTTCTAAAACAACACAAGGAATGTATGCGATCCGATGCTCAGTTAAGTTAAATGCAAGTAAAATCCCCCAAGATACACTGATAGATACACCACAACTCAAAGAGCGTACATGTGCACCGGGATCTGAGGACCCATCTCCGTCTTATCCTTGAGCCAGGGCTGGAGACTCGACGCGATGCCGAGAGCAAGCTCTTCGCCGGTACCTTCGAAGCGGAAACGAGTGACGAGACCGCTGAGCACGATCTAAAGAGGGGAATGCAAAGGGAATTCAAAGTAAGCATTTATTCTCACCACGAAAGACGGGGGCTATCATCACCTTGTAAACAAATATGGCCAGTTTGGCGCCAATACACGTGCGAGGTCCGTTGCTGCCAAAGACGAGCAAATTCGCATAGCCAGGCCACATCTTCTCCAACGGGTTGCGGTCGCCGAGCCAGCGCTCGGGGCGCCAGGTGTCGCCGTCAGTCCACACAGAATCAAGGCGTTGGATGGCGATAATCGGCACGAGGATAGTCTTTATCGGCAACCAATTTGTTAGTGCACTTGTGACTTTCTTCCAGAATACAAGGAAGGCGACTTGCCTGTCCAGGAGACACCTCTACGGAGTTGACAACCCGACCGTCCGTCAAAGTGATCGGCTCCTTAAGCGGGATCGAATCTTCCTTCGTCGCGACACGTTCCATGTACGCGAGACCAGGATACTTCCGCAGACTACGTTCAAACGGAGTAAGTATCATTGAACGTGATAGATAAAGCGAAGACACGACTACGCACGTCTCGTTGAGAACAGCATCCAGATAAGGTAGGCCGGAGACATAGTCGTCGTAGGTCGGTTCGCCCGGCCAGTTGGCAATTTCTTCGCGAAGGCGATTCTGAACCTCTTGGTTGTGCGCGAGCTCCCATAGAGTAAACCCAAGCGTGAGAGTGGTCGCCTCATGCCCAGCCATTCTGACGTGACCTCAGCATTCGAGAAAAAATTACAAACATCGAGGAAGATTGAATGCGTACACGAAAGTTGAGATCTGCTCGTTGAGTTCTTCCAATGAAATGCGATTTTCAGAGTACGCGATGACTAATATAAGTGAGGTCCAGAAATTGAGCAAAAGAAAAAATCATGTCAAGGCGCGGAGAGTCACTTACGAAGGGCACTCAAGAGATCTTTTGAATGCTTGTCCACAAAATCCTTATTACGCCGAATCATTTCGCGGGCTACACCGTTCTACGCAAAGACACAGACAGCTATTAGCTCATTTAAGTTTGTATGAAGGCGCGCATTTCACACCTGGATTGTCAGACGCGCAATGGCCTGGGCTTGAATCGCCGGAATCGGCAGATCGTTGAGGATGGGGAATCGCCGAAGAAGCATCAGGAACTGAACGACAGATCATTATATTATAAGCAACCCTCGAAACGAAAATGAAGGAATGGAAAACTTACTATGAATCCAGTATAACGTGCCATTGGGGTCACACCGCGCCGACGCCCGTGAAGGATATTTTCTGCGTCTTCACCATGGCCGCCTTCGAAGTCGTATAAGAAAGCCTACAGCGAATTAATTTGATTTGTATGCTGAATCACAGGAGAAACAAGACGAACAATCCGGCCAACGACGTTCAGACTAGGAAGGAAAGAGATGGGTAAGAGATATAAAAATAAATCTGAAAGAAAAAGTGAAGCGTACGCTGCCCTCGCGGTCCAATGCAAAACATCCACATTCTTGATGGCACCGTTATTGGCCTCGAGCACCTGGCTCATATCATTCAAAACCTATGATATAAGAAACTCGCCTTCAGCAAAAAAAAAACCTCGAATGCAGAGTGGATCACAAACCCTCGACGCAGCATCCCGAACGTCCGGAGCCATGGTGCGGAGAGTTTCAGCACTAACAATCAAAACTGGTAAGAGTCGAAAACGGGAAAAAAAAATCGATATGGTGTGCACCACTGACCTGAGAGAAGGGTTGATAAGCCGCTTCATGCGCTTATGTTCATCCTCGCCCTCCACCCAGCCCAACCCTCTCCCGAGGAAGCGACCTACGCGCGGCCGGACGACACGGCTGTGATCTTTGAACATTGTGGGTGACGCAGAAAATTGATCAAGCTGAAAGTAACGCACGATAGTCGTAAATTCGCTTTTGCGTTAGATACTCGATTCCCATCGGATCGCCGAGAACGACCTGAATTATTCAAAATGAATTAAGTTAGTTATAGCTTCCTCGGGAATGGACTTGAGAAGGCGCACAATATCGGGAGCCTAAAGACAATATTATTGATATGAATACTTGCGAGCAGTGGGCGAAGTGAAGTCATTGAATGCTCACCCCGAAAGCAGCCTTGATTCGATATGTAAGCCCACACTTCTCAATCCAGTTTCTGAAGGCTCTGCCAGGTTGCTCGTAGAACACAGTCTTCTCATGACCAAAGAGGAAGCTCGCGCCAGGCTGATTCAAACCTCAAGTGATCAGTATACTTGTGCTTTGAAGTCAAAATCTCTTTTAGACGCACAGGAACGGGAAGCTTAGAAACGGAGGAGGCACTCTTGCGCTCAGAGGACAACTTCAGAGCCCAGGCAGAAATAACGAGGGTGGCGCCGAGCAGCAGGTAGAGAGAGATGGACATGTTGAGGGATCGCGGCGGGTATTCCCATGTTGAACCAGTTTGATTTTGGCTTTTATTGCGACGCGCTGCATTGGGACTGTTGTTATCATGAGCATTTGGGTTACGGGGAACCGGAAGCTGGCCGGCGTCGGATTTGGGGTGATTTGAAAATGAGTCGGTTCAGTTTCGAAAACAAATCAAAAGCAAAAGGTACAAATTCGCGGAGTCACATCTTTTGGTCACATCTTTCTGATTGATCCAAGAAATTGTTCGAATTCGACTCTAGCGTTGACCGGAGCGCTGGCTGACCACCATGACCGGCGTGCACACCGAGATTCCCTCAATTCCACGAAGGCGACTTGTCCGCTTGTAAAAGAAGATCCCTGGCGAACCTACAATCGATGCATACTCGGCAATAACCTTGACATTCTATCATGAATTCAACCTGCAGTTCCCCGCGTTTTCGAAGAGACTTACTCCTGTCCGGCATGGAACAAATAGAAGACTATCCTTTCAATCGAATCGCAGAAGCATCCAGTTCATCAAATGTAAATGCGACTTCCGCGAGGTGCGGCCCAAGGAATATATAGCCCGTAAAAACACACAAATACTGGGATGGTACTCGTCTGTTGTCAAAGTCGAACTCGCACTTCACGCACTTCTCTCAAACGAAAATCTACTATGGCCAACCAAACCGTCGAATACCGCCAGTTAGGCAAGTCTGGTCTTAGAGTGTCGGTGCCCATTGTATGTGTCTCCCTGGTTTATACAACGCGTTCTAACCCGAGTTGACCAGGTTGGTGGAATGTCCTTCGGGAGTTCGAGTTGGCTGGTATGTTTTCCCGCATAGAATCATTCAGCTGGGATCTCATCGCGACTTAGCCCTGGGTAATCGACGCCGACAAGGCTGTTCCTCTTCTCAAGACCGCTTGGGACCTTGGAATCAACACCATCGACACCGCCGATGTCTATTCAAACGGGGAGTCCGAACGTATCATCGCTCAATTCATCAAGGAGGTAAGTTACGATTCTTGAATCCTAGGCTGAACCGGTAGCTCACCGTCGATTAGCACAACATTCCCCGCAAGAGCCTAGTCATCATGACCAAAGTCAACTTCCCCGTCGCCCCCGAGCCCAACACCTTCACATTCATGATGCCCCATCTCCCTGGAACCCGCGACTACGTCAACACCTGCGGCCTCTCTCGTGCCGCCATTTTTGCTTCCGTCGACGCGTCCCTTGCTCGTCTCAACACGACCTACATCGACGTGCTCCAAGTTCACGACTTCGACGCGTCCACGCCCATCGAGGAGACGATGAAGGCTCTGAATGATCTCGTTGTGTCGGGCAAGGTGCGCTACATCGGCGCGTGCCGGATGAAGGCCTGGCAGTTCATGGAGATGAACCACGTCGCCGAGATTCACGGCTGGACGCAGTTCACCAGCGCTCAGATCGAGCATTCGCTCCTATACCGCCCGGAGGTACTATTCATCTTTTCGTTCGCTGTGTTCTCACTCATCCGTTTCTCCAGGAGCAAGACATGATCGAATACTGCAACTACAAAGGTATCGGCGTGATCTCGTTCTCTGCGCTCATGGACGGACATCTTGCGCGCCCGATTGGCACCGAAACCACCCGCGTCAACGCCATCAAGGGCTCGCCGTTCGAGAAAGCGCGCCGTCCCAGCGACGAGGTCATTATCAAGCGCGTCCAGGAAATTGCCGGGAAACGAGGCTGGGAGATGGCACAGGTGGCGCTCGCTTGGTCTCTCACCAAGGTCTCCAGTCCGATCTTGGGCGCCAACAAGGTCCGTTTCACTCGCGATCTTCTTTCTTGTCTATCACATCCACTAAACTGGCATGTTCAGCCCGAACGATTGAGTCAGGCGGTGCTGACAGGGAAGACATTGACTGCAGAGGAGATTCAGTATCTTGAGGAGCCGTAAGTGCTTTCCCCACTACCCCATAACTGTACATGCGTTTTCTGACACGAATCTCTGTGCAGGTATGAGAGTAGGTCTCGTCGTTGAACCAGCCATCTCGTCTCAGTTGTCTGTATGAAACATATACCTTAGAATGCAGTCGGTTCTGTCTGTTTTGCGTCATTCAATCAATACAAAAGTTTTCCCATCATGAAACCCTCCCCACTGAGTAGGCGAGTCGAACGTTCACAGTGTCCGAGATGTCCTGGATCTTGAGCGCTGAGCGGCGTAGTGCCCTCATAGCAACGTAAAGTCGGGCGGCCGTTCCAGTCAACGGCAACAGAAATTTATTGCGGTGATCTCGCGTGCGAGACCAATATTCTGGGCAGGGGTTGTTCTGTCTATGAATTTGAATTTTTTTGCTCCCGCCGCTCGGTTGCATCCCGACAGCCTGCGGTACGTGCGAGGGCGGTCCCGTCGAGGCCACACGACTATCCCCATGCTGCCCAGGCCCACATCTTTGGTGGCAAAGTGGATATCTGATGCTATCAACTCTATAGAACCGCGCCAGCTCGCGTGTGATTCAAAACGCGCCTCCGTTATTGCGCCCGGCCAATAGTCTATTATAGTATTACAGTTAAAGACAAGCGATGGCGACACAGGTGATTCCAAGGCTGCTGCTTCATTTTCCTTCATGTTCCTCTTCTCTTCAACCCTATTCGCTTGCGCAGCGACCACTGCTCTCGTATCCGCCACTCCTTCCTCAAAAGTAGCCGCGGCTTGCCAGAAAGCCGCAGATGCCAGTGTTACTCGGGATCCGTCTGTCTTCACTAGCGTAACATACGACTATGTCGTCGTCGGTGGGTTGCCTGCATTCAGTAATACCACCTTCCCCGACCGCTGAAACGCGACTTTGAAAGGTGGCGGAACGGCGGGGATGACATTGGCAGCGAGGTGCGCAAAATTGAGCACACTTTTCTTCCGCATTTTCATTTTTCGCGTGTAGACTGGCTGAGAACCCTCGCGTCAAAGTCGGGGTTATTGAGGCTGGTGATTTCTTCCTGAATGACACCATCATCAACACACCGAGTGAGCTTTTCAGTTGCTTTCGACTCAGATTCTCGATGCCTAACTCACGCAGGTTCTTCGTTCTTTGCACTCGGAAATCCTACCTATGACTGGATGTTCGCCACCGTTCCTCAGGAGAGTGCAGGCAACAGACAAATAGCACTTCCTCGGTATGTTCATGGCGCGATACTTGGCAAACAAATCTCACAAAAATTATAGCGCCAAGCTGCTCGGCGGTTCCACTGGTATAAACTTAATGGCTTACAATCGCGCCTCAGCTTCAGAGTACGACGCGCTCAACAAGTTCTCTGGGGACTCAAAGTGGAATTGGAAGAGCTTTGTTCCGTTCTTCCAAAAATCGTCCACCGTCGCTCCGACATCCGACAACACGCTCTCCAGCCGTGCTGCTAACACTGGACCGGTCCATGTAAGTAATGCATCCTCGACAAAACGTGCCTTTGACTTAGCATGTTGCCCACAGGCGTCGTACAACTCGTTCTTGGTCGAGCCTGTTGGAAAGATGGTCGCCGCTTTCAACAAATTGGGTATCAACACCAACTCGGATTTCGTGCGCGTTTTTACTTTCCGTTTCTTCAAACTTGATCTAATGTAACTTGTTCATCGTTCTCTCAGTTGGACGGCAACGGAACAGGAATCTACAACAGCTTGGTCTCCGTCGACCGCGAACAAGGTACCCGCTCATACGCGTCGAGCTACCTTTGCGGTCTACCTCCCAAGACGAACTTGCACATTCTGCTTCATGCTCACGTATGCGACTATCATTATTTCCTTTCGTCCTGTGAAACGATCTTGCGTTTATTTTTAGGCTGCGAAAATCAACTTTGTCAAATCCGGCAAGACCAATGTGAAAGCTACTTCCGTCGATATCGTGGTGGCGTCGAAGACATACACTGTCAAGGCGTCGAAGGAGGTCATCGTGTCCACCGGTACCGACCAGACCCCGCATTTGCTTGAACTTTCGGGTGCGACTTGAAATAACTTTCCTATTTTCATCTCTGATCGGACTACTCATTACACTGTCAGGCATCGGGAACTCTGCGATCTTGTCTAAGTTTGGCATCACGACACTCATCGACCTTCCCGCAGTTGGAGAGAACTTCCAAGAGCATCTTTACACTGGCGTTGAATGGAAGCTCAAACCCGGTGTCACGACTTTCGGTGAGCCAATTTGTGGATTCCTCGGGTGTAGGAACTGAATCTTGTAAACAGATATCCTGCAAAACAATGCATCGTTCGCTGCCGAGCAAAAGGCGTTGTAGTACGTCCATTCGTTCACCCTTGCAATATCCCGAGATTGAGTGTATTTCAGCGACGCAACAGGTTCTGGATGGTTCGCCGGATTGGACGCTACCATCGCGTTCGTTCCCATGCAGCAATTGGCAGCTGATAGTGCCGACCGGGTCGCTGCTCTGTCCAAGTTGCTCGACGACGAACGCAAAGCTGCGAAGCCGGACAGCATCCAGAGCTTGCAGTTGCCTATCCAGCAAGAATGGCTTCAGGAAGGCAAGGTTGGCCAAGCCGAGTTCATCCTCTGGAGTCGAGGCTTGGTGAACCCTCAGCCCAACGAGTCCTATGTCTTCATCCTTGGCGGTGCCTCGCATCCTTCGAGTCGGGGTAGCGTTGTAAGTATCATTCGTCTTGACCTCCCGATTCCGTCAGATTATTGATTCGTTTGTAGCACTTGCAGAGCGCAGATCCTCTGGCGCCACCGACCATCGATCCCCGCTTCCTCAGCACTGAATTCGGTGCGATCTCTCTTGTTCGTTACTCTCCCCGAAACTCAACCATACTCGCGCAGATATACAAGTCATGCTGGACTGCATTAAGCACATCTTTGCAGTAGGCAAGACCTCGCCATTTGCAGATATGCTCGATGTTCAGATCACTCCTGACCCGTCGGTCGTCAGCGATGAGGACTTGATTGAGTGAGCTATCATTATACCGCTTACCCGTTCGCGAATTCATCGACCCTCTCTCAGATACATTCGCGGCGAAGCGGCGGGTGGACACCACCACATTGGCACGGCCGCCATGGCACCGAAATCCGCAGGAGGGGTGGTCGACACCCACCTCCGTGTATACGGAACAGACAACCTCCGAGTCGTCGACGCGAGCATCATCCCTGTTCACATCGCCGCCCATCTCGAAAGCACGATATATGCGATCGCTGAGAAGGTTTGTTTTCCCCGCCCACCGCCCTGCGCTATCTGCTAACGAATGCAAACTAGGCCGCAGCTATGATTCTGGCCGATTGTTAAACTTTTCGCATTCCTCTATTAACCGTTAAGTTATGCAGAACTCTCTCGTAATTTATCCAGGCACTGCACTCACTTATTCTCCTACTACACACATCCCCTGGCTCTGGGCTACTGGGCTGACTATCGTTGATACTTACTGTATATACGCTTTGACAAATATTTTCTATAAACTATTGATTATGTATTGTTACATAAGGAGTCGAACTGAACCTGATCCGTGTGAATGCGCGAGACGAATTGCGTCGGTTCAGCTCACCGGCAACCAAGTCGGTCTAAGTCGGTCATGGGATCGAGATCTGTGCCTGCTGCATCGCCTCTTGTCAATCGCATCTCGAGAAACAGAAGACGCCGTCGATCATTTTGATAAGACTCAGATAGAAGATTCGGAAGACATGTCCGAAGATATCGACTCTTGAGACTTCCAAATGCGGAAGTCCATCACCATGTGGCGAACAGTCAAATATCTGTTCCCAGAACCTGGGTTCGGCACCAATAATTTATTGGACCTCGTGCAGGCTGAGTTGGTGGCGCTGGTCCCAATCGCACGTTGTGGGCTGAACAATTTTTACGAAAAAATCTTCGGCAACCAGGGTGTTTGTATTCTATGTGCGGATCTCCTCATTGATTCGTACCTTGTGCCAAGGCCTCCGCGCAGGACTCAGCCCAAGCTCACCGCCCATGATCTGAGTAGAAACGTGCGCGTCGGGGACGCTTGAAACTCGAAGAGCAACGTTTCCGAACGCTGAAAGATATCATTGTGTTATGAAGGCAAATTGCAAGTCTACAAGGGGGTGTGATACAGATGCATTATCCAAATAAAAAAAGCAAGCAAAATTCCACGGAGGTTCTACATCAACTTGTATCGCATGTTGAAGGGAAGAAGATGTGCGACAAGAAGCCACGCCTAAACGAAGACTTGAGCACGGCACCAACCAAGCGAACGGTTAAAGCTTACATTGTAGATCTTGTATGACGTCTTGTCTTCCAAGTTGGACCGTAGCGCGTAGTACCTCCACCCAATATAGACGCCGAGAGCGCAGAACACGGCTCCTGCAAGACCCTCTATCCTCCATAACCCAATGAGATGAACAGACCATAAAAGAGGGAGTAATAATAATATGATGCGAGAAAGTTCGGGGGCATATATTGGAAGGGTTACTCTTCCGAGCGCGCGGTCCCCAGTAACGTCGGGACAATCCTGGGCCTATACAAAGTGAGATTCGGCGAATCGACGCGTTGTGCATAAGGACGCGTACATGGATCGTGGTCAAAATGACCAACGCGCTCATCGAAATTGCTTGCAACGATATCTCGTCCAGAGATGTCGATTTCCCTTGTAAAGATTAGTTCAATCGAACGAACGTCAACGAAGACCGCGACTGTGCTGCGACTCACCCATGAGTTTCGTTGCGCCAATCTCAAACACCGTATACCCAAACATCGCGGACAAGTTCTTCCCAAACCAGTGGCCCGCCAATTTGAACTCGTCGTAGGCAATGGTGACGGCAGTCAACGACGCGCTAGTTAGCGCAAGATCTGCGCCATACAATGCCGACAGGCCTATACATGTTGGAACGAGCGCCCAGCGAAGAATTGTTGCGGTGGTTGCTGAGATTCGGCCAGCAGGAAGCGGTCGCCAGGGTCGATTTATCGCGTCCTCGACCACGGACTTGTACTGATTCGACACATTGCACTGCAGGAGGTGCAGCCATATCCAGAAAACGCCGCTAAGCAAATGCCTCAAGGACGCGAGAGGCGCGACGGCGATAGCAAAACAAGTAACAGGACTGCAACGCGATGATATGATCGTCGGTCAAAGAGGCTGCGCGAAATATTCAAAAATCGATTTGTGCGCACCCAATGATAGTTTTGAAATCGGTATAGGTAAAAAGAAATAATGTTACGCCGCAGTCCCATATACTGTGGACCATTCGAGAGAGTGTGTGAGTCGCCATGGAAGGAAATTTGGCAGACGAGAGGGCGCAATAAAAGGCAGGACACCAGTTGTACTGGACGGTCCCCCCGATTGAGACAACCAGCGGGATCAAAGGGCTGAGCGGGAGGTACCACCTGCATATTTGACGAATCTCTGGTTAAATCATAAGCGTACGCCCCCGTTGATGCATCAAGGCAGCATCATCCGGCTGGAACCATCAGTTCCGGAAGCTTGCCCGACCGACCCGGGGATCGCCGTTTAGCGTTTATCATCCGTCATAGCTCTGCACTGGAACATGTTGCACAGATTCAGAAGGCGAATACGGTGCATTCAATTCCGTTAATGGTAGGAACGAAGAGATTTCGATAGATAAGCTGTACATAGAAATAAGTTCTAGTCTACTCTCAGAGTTCGCTGTGGTGTTTCCGTCGAGACCAAGTAAAGTACATTGTGCTTGTCGAAACTGTGTGCGGATTGTCGAGATCGTCAAGGAATTGTTTGAGAATGGTGGCCGTTACCCGCGTCGGATACTTTTCCTCCAGACCACGAGCAACGTCAATATACGACTGTCTCCAAGCGACTCCCAGAAGTTGTTCGGGCGGGGCTACGAGTGTCAAATTTCAATTAAAACGGCGCCCATGAATTTCAAAGAAGCTGGCTCGTACCGTTGCTTTTCACGGCTGCGGTGTCGTGTGGGAAAGGTATAACGGTTCGACGAACATTGACCTCGCTGAAAGCGTTCGATGCCAATAAAATTCTTTCAAGGTCGCTTCCGATGCAAGGATTTGCACCGGTTTCGCGCATGATGACATGAAGCTCGCGAACCAAGGCAGTCGTATGCGCTACTCCGTAGTTGTCGTGCGCGTCCGGGATGTAGTCGTCCGGATCCTCGACAAGCAGCCATCCCCCGGGTTTAACGAACTCTGCGATATGTTGGAGTCGCTCTTCAGCATTTGGTATCTGTTCAAATGCAAGTCAGCGTCTCATTTAGATTTCAATAAATTGAATTCGGACATGAAGCATAACGAGACGACAATGGACAACATCGAACTTGGCTCTGGCAAAAGGCAAGGGCTGAACAATATCGTGCTCTACAAACTTGAGATTTGGAGGAAGCGGCCTTCATCCTGTGTGAGTGGACGAAACCGAACAAAGCAAAATCGGAGCTCACCTTGGTGGAAGAGGATGCTGGTCGATAGCAGTGACCGAAGCACCCGGAAATCTCGTAGCAGCAGCAATTGCCCTGAGCGTATCTATGAGATAAATTTAACCAAACGGTAAAGAGCAATTACCATGCACCACCACCGGACCTAAATTGAGGGTCAATGATCAATGAGCGGCGGTTGTGATGCGTTCAACTTGCCCAATTTCGAGTATTTCGTTGGGATCCGAGACTTCGAGAGGAGCAAATGAAAGACGATCCCCAAAGTAGCGAGTGTACGCGTTGTGAACGCTATCTAGCCTGCAAGAATGTGTCAATTCTACCCCCGATAATACCTTCAGGGCTTGAAACGAACCGGTTCAATTCGCTTTGGGTGGTAGACGCGTGCTGAAAAGCAGTCAGAGTTGAACAAGGAAGGGCAAAGTCATGGGGAACTCACGTCGAGAACATAAAGCTCTTGATTGACGGACATTGAGGGAAATGGTTATTGGCCAAGTTGCGGCTTATAACTGCAGTCCGATCAAATATATACCGTAACAATTCCCAGGGTTCGATTGCCTCCATCTTTTTGATGTGCATCCATCATCTGGATTTGAATGGATCAATGTCTCCCTCGAAACTGCGAAGGTCTTGGGCTCTTCTATCCAATTAATCGATCTTGTTCTTGTACCACAACGTCCACCTGTTTGCCCCCATAATGACTCTCCAAACTCTGCCTGTTGACGCCAATGGAACTGTCCTGGCTTATACCGACACGGGCAAGCCAGCCACCGACACATATACCACCATCTTTGCCATCCATGGCATGGGTTTCAACGGACGTCAGTCACTCCACGCCGATTCATAGCCTCGGTATTGACGTTCGCATTCGATAAGTCGTTTTCAAGCGTCTAGGGGCCGCAGCGGCCAAGCAGAACATTCGTCTGGTTGCTGTTAATCGTCGCCAGTACGAGGGATCTACACCATATGCTGGCGCCGAAGGCTTCATTCCAATTACTGGCTCTGACGAGGAGAAGGCTGGTTTCCTCGCTAGTCGCGGCATCGAGCTGGCCAACTTCGTCTCCACTTTCATCGAGAAGCATGAGCTTCCTCCCATCTCTGCTGACGGTAAGACTGGCGGGGTAGCATTCCTCAGCTGGTCCGCTGGAGGCACTCTCCCTTGTGCTGCTATCGCCAACATCGGCAGTCTATCCGCGGACGCTCAGGCTCGCTTCAAGTCGTATCTCAGAGCGCACGTCATGTATGGTATGTCGTGATATCTTCTCTCGCACAACTTCGGCTTACAACGGTTCAAACAGAAAGTCCATCCCTCGCCCTCGGTCTTCCCCTCCCTCCCGACAACTGGTCTCCCCACATGGACAAGTCCATTCCCGAAGAAAAACACGCCTTGATGTTCACTTCGTGGATCTCTGGCTACTTCGACCATGGTGACCTCTCCACCAGGGATCTCAAGGTCCTCAACTACCACGTTCCCTCGCCTTACCGCCGTCCCTCTATCTACGACATGACGAAACAGGAGGTCGACTCGATCGTCGATATGCGCGTCGTGGAGATTCCAGCCATGTTCATGAGCATGGCGCAGGCCAACGCAGCATACAAGAAGGCACTTTTCGACAAAGAGATTAAGACTCTTGTACCCTCGCTCAAAACCACCTATATCACCGGCGATGCGACTGCGTCCTATTCTATTGCAGCCTTGTGGTCGATCCAAGACGACAACAAGGCAGAGGGCGGGGATGTCAAAACCGTGGTTGTTCCCGGCGTCAACCACTTCGTGAGTTCCTTATTTTTCACTGTCTCGAACTAGCTTTGTTCATGCGTCTCGCTCTAGTTTCACTGGGAGGACGCTGAAGGTGCACTCAAGGTCTTCACGAATGCTATCTAGAGTACTTAGATGTCTTCCTCCTCTTTTTCCTCCTCACTGTGTCATCTTCGGGTTTTTAATTGAATGGTTCATCACTCTGTTGTATGTATTATTCTACAATGCGTCAACCTCCGAGTCTTCCGCTCTCTTTTGTTGGTTATTCTACCAAAGGACTCCGGACATCGTCCACCTCCGATGGCGGCGACCCGGGAACCCCAGGGTATACGTAAGTTGAACAATCTCAGAACCGCGTACGGCGCACCTGTAATCGAATTTCTTTGGATTGGAAAGAGCATACTGAGGTGGAGGCGACGCGACCGCAGTCCACAAAGATGAGGCTGAAGCAAGCAAGCCAGTTCAGTGTTCTGAGCTCAATCAGACATGATGAACATTCAACGATATCAAAGATTGTGGTGGCCTTAAGCTTCTCTTCTTTGTTGTATGTACCTGGCCTGATATCATCTTCGCCCAGCTTGGTTGGAACAAGCTCGCCGCTATTTCTGGATGGATCCAATCCCAGTTTGATCCCAGTATTCAGAATTCTCGTTCCGTTCCGTTCAGCCAACCGAGGATGATCTACACATGTACACTGAGATCCGCTGCGAGGAATCTACTGCACTGCTGTATCTGCCAGTGACATGATTTTCCGCTGGGATTCTTTGTTTCTTCCCGCGCCAATAGACCCGTCTTCCGTCGAGCACCCAATCGGGATACAGTAAGTGGTATGGTATGTATTTGACAACACCGAAGAATTCCGCATCTCGCGTCGGGTCGGGGTCAATATTACAGCGCTCAGCGCTCTCAGCCTTTAGGTTAGGTTAGGGTCCGCGCATCGTTTTCTTGCGCCTATCGATCGCTGGCATTCGAACCGAGACACGGTCGTGTAAAGGCAGCGCGTGTCAAGGTTGATCAGGAGGCTTGAAACCACGGGCTGCATGACGGAAAGGGACTGAGCGTACCGTGGCATCCACGAGCGTCGATATCCACGCCTCCGTGTTTGAACTTCGAAGCGGGGCGATCCTACATATTTCAATTGCGTCAGAGCGGTCTCCGTCGGCAAGCGGAGAGTTGAGTTGAGCTGGCCTGCTCGTGGGCGTCCCGCCAAGTAATATATTCGGTTCCGAGTTGAACGCGCCTTCGTGATAACGGATCATCAGCGTCGCACCTTGTCAAGCAAGAGTAAATGCGCGAAAGGAAAGTCGATGTGGGCAAATTGGGAGAGCTGTTGAGTAGAGTAATACCAACGGTGCTTGAGCGATTTCGTGGCGGCGACAAGATAGGAATAATAATTCACTTGTCATACAGTTACGAAGTGAATTCTCTAGATCTATGGAAGAAGAAATTCTGGGGCGGAAGTAAGACAGTGTTTCAGAAATGAGGCTTGAATGGCAGAAAGAACAGATTAGAAGGGGGTGGTGGGGAGAAACATCGGACTAGTACTGGGAGACCTCGTTTTGCAATTGAACTCAATGTCAAGTCGAAACCTGTAATTCGAATCATAGTTGGCGCCCAGCCATAATATAAAGGATGGGTATGTACACACCGGTACTTGAGAAGATGGGGATTCGTTACGCGCCGCATGTTCGGGCGCTCAAGTTCATACAAATGATATCCGTATCAATGCGTACCTTTGCAGCTTTGAATGGTTGGAAAATTGTTTCGAATCAGGTCGAACTCGTTGAGAAATGTTAGTGCACAGAGTTGACAGTTGTGCAGACAGACCAGCGCGAGGGTGTTATTTGGAAAGCCGGAATGCTTAGTAGCGGATAACGAGCAGCGGAGGGGGATAATATATATGACAATGACAACATCAGTGCCTGCTCAAGTTCTCCCATGTAGAAGACGACACATTGTGCGGAATCCGCGTGCAAGACATGGAACCGGAACGCACACTTCAGAACGGATAGAGCTAGCCTCTTAGAACAGACGCGTAAGAACTAAGAAACATATTTCTTTTCGTACCGGGATAGAGCAGAGCAAACCAAGCCTGCAGCTGGTGGGTAGGCTCACCTAGAACTGACTTAAAAATACTGAAGAACTTAGAAGGGCCGGTAAATTTGTCGTGAATAGAGTAGAGGTTGTACTGGGACTTGTAGTAAGAAGGTAGACGGATGGCGGATGAGCGTCGCTCTCAGGTCGCGAGTTGTTGCGTTGCGTGGCATGGTGGCGGACGCGAAAAAAACGCGGTCACACTGATAGAGCGTGACCTTTATAATGCCGGAATGCCGACGGGGATCTCCGGCGACCGGCTGTCAAACAATCGAAGATTCTGATTTGCGATCCACCGACTTGAAAGGTGATGGCTACGAACTCAAGGCACCCTTTCTCTTGGACTTTGACCTCCGTTCTGAAATGAGCTACTTTGAAAACTCGAAACTACTCTGGAAACCACAACAACCCTCCCAAACTTCTATTGCAAGGTTGCGCAGGTTCATTAACAGGAAGCATGGACTCAGTCTAGGTCAGTTCGCAACGCAAATTGGCTCATTCAGGCTGGTCTGTTAAGTGCATTTTTTGCACATATAGAGAACTATGATCAGTTGCACCAATATTCTATTGAAACATATACCTTCTGGGTCGACCTCTGGGAGTTTCTGGGCATTATTTCATCTGTGCCGCCTGGTGACAAGGTAAGGCTTCTGCCAGCTGAGTCTTGCGCTTTAGGTTTGACAATCTTGTAGATAATCGAGCCCGGAGCTATCCCTGAGGTTCCTGTATGGTTCCCGGGTACCCGCTTGAACTGGGCCGAGAACCATCTGCGTCGAGTCGACGATGCCATTGCATGCACAACTGGTGGCGAAACTGGTGTCGTCAAAGATTATTCTTATCGTCAGCTCCGGGAACTCGTTCGGCAAATGGCAAGTGCCATGCGTGCCCATGGCCTGAAGGCAGGCGACCGAGTCGCAGGTTTGTCAACTGTCCGCTTCTTTCTTTCGACAAAACTAACCCTCGCTAGCTGTCGTGAATAACACCATAAATGCCATCGTTATTTGCTTTGCCACGGCCAGCATTGGCGCTATCTATTCCAGCACCAGCAGTGATATGGGAGCTCCTGTACGTTCGATACTCAAATTGTACACATGCTTCCACTCACTCATACGACCGACCCCCCAGGCCATTCTCGATAGATTCACGCAACTCAAGCCTAAGCTCATTGTTTCGGAGACCGAAGTTGTATATGGCGGAAACGTCGTCAATATCTCCGCCAAAACAAAAGAGGTTTTCCAAACCCTGCGGAAACACGGCACGCAGCTCGCCATCGCGCTCCCCAGTGTTGCGACCGGAAAGGATATCAAGATTCCTCACAGGTACGGTCACACATATAGCCGCATTTTGGATGGTTTAATTGCGAAACTAGTGTCTCTCTATCCAAATTCTTGAGCCGGGATGACGGACGGCCATTGGTATTCGAACAATTGCCCTTCAGCCATCCACTTTTCATTCTCTTCACTTCGGGAACATCCGGTCCTCCGAAATGCATCGTTCATTCTGCTGGAGTCAGTGTCGGTCTCACTGCATAGTCTACAGCAGACTGAATCCATTCGTAGGGCTTCCTCCTTCAATCTCTGAAAGAGAAGAGACTGCATTGGAGTGTCGATCCTGAGGATACCTTCTTCCAATGGACAACGGTAATTCCATATTCCGCGCTTGAAACTCGGGTTCCACTAACTTGTTAGACCGGCTGGACCGTTTGGAACGGAATGTTGTCAAACTTCGCGAACGGCTCGCGTCTCGTATTATACGACGGCTCGCCGTTCTACCCCTCCACGCGTGAGTTCTTGAAGTTCGTTAACGATCAAGGGTATGTCCTCTTACTCTATCGTCCTCTCGATTCTGAGTCGCCTTTCATAGAGTTTCTGTATTTGGAACCGGCCCGCGGTTCATCGCTGAAGTCATCGCTCAAGGAATCAATCCTCGTAAATTTCAACACCAAACCTCCAAACATATCGCATTGACCACCTTTATAGGAGAAATTGGTTCCTTCGAAGCCCTGAAAACTATCTCATGTGTCGGGTCAGTTATGACTTCGCCCATGTTCGCCTGGACGCAGAAGGCGTTTGGCGACCATATCCTTATTGTGTCGCCATATGGCGGGACGGAGACGTGTATCGGCTGTGAGTGTTTCTGTATTCTTTCCCGAGTTCAGTTGCTTACCACTCCCGGGTAGTGACCACGGGGAATAATTCGTTGCCCGTTTATGCTGGCGGTGAGTGGGGTTGTACGATTTCGCGAAGGCCAAGCTAAACCAGGGCCCCAGAAATCCAATGCAAAGGGCTTGGAATGGATGTTCGGGTATTTGATCCCCAAGGTAACAATATCGAGGATACAGGAGTTGCTGGCGAAATAGTACGCCTCTATCGTTCCTTCCGAGTTTTCAGAATACTCATGAGAGTGCGTTGCAGGTTGTTGTGCGGCCGCATCCGACTCAACCTCTATACCTATGGGGCGACAAAGACGGGAAGAAGTATCGTGAGACGTACTTCAGCATGTATCCTGGTTTGTATCTTTCTTGTCCTCGCCTCCTCCTTACTTACGACTTTCGTAGGCGCCTGGCAGCAGGGCGACTTTGTCGTCATGAACCCAGTTACCAAGGGAATTAAGATCCTTGGACGCAGGTGAGTACATTCCAATCTTTCTATGCTTATGCGTTGGTTCGTGGACTGATTTGGGCATAGCGACGGTGTACTCAATCCCTCCGGTGTCCGGTTCGGTGCAACGGAGATATACTCAGTGCTCGAGCGATTCTTGGGGCCTATTACAGATTTCCTGTGCGTTGGCCAACGCCGCCCGGAAGACGTCGCGGAGCGGGTTCTGCTGTTCCTCAAGATGCGACCGGGTACGAAGCTCGAGGATAGTTTGGTTGCGGAGATCAAGACGACTATCCGAAATGCGTTGAGTCCGAGACATGTGCCGGCTTTTGTTCTGGAGGTTGCGGATATTCCGGTTAGTCCTCCATTGCGACGTCCTCGAGTCGGGGTGTTGATGTCAACTGACCATATTACTCCAGTACACGGTCAACGGTAAGCGCATCGAACAGGCGGTTAAGCAGATTGTGTCGAAGTCGGGCATGAAACCCAGCGGGACCGTGGCGAATCCGGATTCCTTGAAGCTGTATTATAAGTTCCAGGATCTGCCTGTCGCCGAATTGAAGTCACGGATGTGAGAAGGAGTTTGTAGAGGATATACATTCATTTTTATCTTTATTTTATTGGGTTGCAGTCGGCGTTTCGTAGGAATTGAAGCTGGAAGTGTGGAGGCATTAAGTAGATGAATGACCGGAACCTGGTGATAGTGCTGAACTTGGAAAATTGCAGTAGATTTCGGTCGATGGAGTGGCTGTGCTCGCCCCAACTTGTGCCTCGACCACTGCTCAAAGTTATGTCTGTATCAGTAATATCAAATGTTCGGTTAACCGCTCTCTCTCTTCCCCACCATGTCCCGCGTCCACGACCCCAGCAAGCAGAACGCAGTCGACATGGACAAGGCAAGAACCACGGCGTCCATCAATGTCGTGGATGTGCGCAACTTCTTGAACGGTCAGTTGCATAGATGACCGTCGCAGAACGGCGTCGACAACGTATGCTTGTATAGATGGCGCTGCGAGGTGGCGCAGAAGGGAGGGAATTGTCGGGATTCTTTCTACGGACCCTCTGTTCGACAAGTCCAAGCGGTAATTCTGAAGTAATCGAATGCGTGGTGCAACAAAGCTAATGCGGAGGGAAGACCGTTTCAAAATCGCCAGCAGCAGTTTCTGCGCGGCGAAGCAATCTCTAATAGATTGTACGAGTTGAAAGAGATTCACAGATGGACGCAGGAGGATATGACTATTGCTCTTTCGGTTATGGATGAAGGTCTTGCCATATGTGAGGTTCCTCAGCAATAAATATCTACATTTTTTTGACCCATTGTTCCCATTAGCGCCTCATAATGTCGGTCAGTTGCTAACTGTCCGAGTGCTGCTCACATACCAACTCACTTTGACGCAGCTTTCGAGCCGGTTATTGATCTCCAAGCCACACCTGACCTTCTCTCCAAATACTCCGCCCTCGTGGCGAATAAGGGCATCCTGGGCTGTTATCTGCAAACAGAGCTCGGACACGGAAGCAACGTCAATAAGTTGGAAACAACAGCGACATACTTGCCTCAGACGCAAGAGTTCGAGATTCATTCGCCCACCTTGACGAGCACAAAATGGTGGATTGGCGCACTTGGAAAGACTGCTACACATGGTGTTATTCAGGCTAAATTGATTCTGCCGGGCGGGAAAGATATGGGTCCTCATCTCTTTCTGATTCAGCTTCGTTCGCTTGGTGAATTCCGTCTTATCGTAATTTCGATTCACTTTTACTGAAGAATACTACAGAAACACATAAGAGCCTCCCTGGTAGAATCATCGGAGACATAGGTTCACCATCTTCGAGTTTTTCTACGTGTCTGCAACTAACTGGATTCAGGTCCTAAGGCATTCGGCGGCTGGGCGTCAACGGACAACGGTTTCGCCCGCTTCGATCATGTACGGATACCTAAGGAGAACATGCTTTCCAAGTTTGCAGGCGTCACCGATTCGGGTGAATATGTGACGCCGCCGCACGCGAAGATGAGCTTCAGTGGGGTAAGCATGATTCATGCTTCAAATCCTTGAAAATTCATGAAATTGAAATCAACCTCCCGAAGCTGCTTTATTTCCGCTCCAAGTGAGTTTCTACGGGTCTCCGTCTGTCTCCGCACTGAGCTGGGGATTAGGATGGTAACCAATGCCGGCTGGCTTATCGCGAAAGGCATTCGTCTCTTGCTCTTCCTTGAGTTGATTAGTAATTTCTTTCTTTCCAGGCGCCACCGTTTCCATTCGATATGCCACTGTGCGCCGTCAGGGCGAAATTGGTCCCGATGGGCTTGAACGACAAACAATCAGTTACCCCTCCCTCCACGCACGTATCATTCCATTGCTCGCGCGAGCGTATGTCTACATCGAGCTTGGGCGTGCCCTGGTATGTATTCCAAGTGTCGAGCAGCCGCGCACTGGCTGATAGATAACGTTCAAGACGAAACGCGTCGACGACCTCGCGCGCGGGTTGTCCTCAGGAGATATGTCGCAATTGGCTGAAATGCACGTTATGACCAGTGGTCTCAAGGTCCTTGTATCGACCACTGGTATACAGGATCTCGAGGCTGCGCGACGGTCGATGGGAGGTCATGGATTTAGTGCGTTTTCTGGCATAGGAAAACTATACGCGGATTTCGCACCTGCTGCAACGTAAGGAGCTTCTACCCTTGTCTGGAGGAATTGCCCTTACTCAAGCGCTGATCGGCTTAGATACGAAGGCGAGAATTTCGTACTCGACCAGCAGGTTGTACGTGCAGCGCTGAAGACGTTCCGCGGACTATCTTCCACGAAAGCGCCTTCGCTTTCCATAACCTCGTTGTATCTTCGTCACCTGCTTGATAAAGACTCTGCCCCACCGAGCTTGGATGACCAGGCATGGACGCAGCCTACCTTTGCTATCCTCCTGCTTGAGTGGCGCGCAGCGTTCCTTGTCCAGGAAATTGCCAATACCACGAGTGCCCCGGAACCCACAGCTGCTCACCGTGCTTCGCGTGCAGTTACCGAAGCCTTTGTCGCTGGGCGGGTGGGGGAGCTGATAACCGGACTGGACGCCGCACTCAAACCGCGTGAAGTCGCTGTTGTGAGGAAGGTCTATCTGCTGGTACGGTACCTTTCTCGCTATCCGTTTCGTCCCTTTAGCTCACGAAACACCGCCAGTACCTTCTCGTGACTGTAGAATCGGGGCTGGTCGATCTATTTTCTTTCGGCCTGTTCCCAGCGTCCCGTGAAATGCAGTCTCGGGACGCGACCCGCGGGCTCCGATTGGCAATTGCAGACTTGTGTAAAGATTTGCTTCCCGAGGCGATTGGGCTGAGCGACGCTTTCGGATTCACGGACTGGGAGCTTGATAGGTATGCTGCTGACTGCGTTTCGTTAGTCCTTTGCTAACACCGAAACAGCGCGTTGGGGGTGTACGATGGGAAAGTGTATGAGGCACTCTGGGCAAAAGCTCAGCAGGAGCCGTTGAATGAGACGGATGTCACGGAGGCCTACCAGGTGCGCTCAATCTTAATTGGCTAATTACTCGACCAATGACCGACCGGAATCACTTAGACATCGATTCGACCTCTGTTATTGCGTGGGCAGAAACTGGCGAAAGCTAAACTGTAAACATATGCGACGGAAGGAAGGAGGATTTATAGAGGCTGTACATGTATTTATGGTTTAAATATCGATGGTGGGCAGAATTTGCGATTTGGGATATTAGTTGTGTTCAGCGAAGTGTATCTTTCCTGGTTCTGGTTATCTCACTGTCAGTAAGCAGCATTGCAGCAGTGAGCTGCCTGAGCAAGCCTGAAAATGATTAGATCAAAATGAGTCACGCATTTTTGGCGTGATCGTGTTTCTCTCCAATTTGCCACCTTGCCGAAGGCTCGACGTTGCCAGCCTCATCTCACCCACTCACTGCTCCTACTCCTATACACAGCTCAGTTTCATCGACGATTGGGCTGCTGACCTGAACCTGGACTGCAACGTGGCATATTTTCTCAAGGACTAGAGCTGTATCTTCCACTGCCAAACACAATCGCTAATCAACCCAGTGCGTCCAATGCCTCTCTACTAACGACATTTGCTCTAACATTCGAAAAGATCGACACACCTTGACTCGACTGGGCCATGTATTCTGACGACGACCCAGATCTTGCTCGCGCGATCGCATTAAGCATCAAGGAGGCAGAACAATCCAATGGTCACCCCAATACAAGTCGCGGTACGAAGAAGAACACTGTGGCAAAGAAAAACTCACCGCAGAAGAAAACAAAATCGCCCGCGCCAGAAGTCCTTGTCATTAGCAGCGATGAGGATGAAGATGACATTGTGGAAGTGCCCGCGCCGCGCGAGAAGGGTAAGGCCGTGAGCAAGCAACCTGTGACTGAAGAAGCGAAACCGCCAGCAGTCTCCGCACCTACTGGCGCCGCGCCGCCTTCTTGGCTCAATGATCGCGCGCAAATGGAGCGCGAACGTCTCGCACGGCAGAAACGCATGCGAGGACCATCACCGCCGCCTGCACCACCTGGATCCGAATCTGATGACGAAGAGCTCGACGATTCCGATGTGGGAGGCAGTGGGAGCGAAGGCAGCGCGCGGAAACGCGCGAGACTTGACTCTACTGGAGCTTCTGTTACCACAGCAGGTGGCACGAAATCAGAGAGCGGGCGGCGTATGTTCCTCGACGGCGCGTTACTTCGCATCGATACTAAACATGCCGATGCCACAATTCCCAACAAGCCGGAGTCCATCCGACTCACTGAAATCTTAGGTCCGAAGACGGACTTAGCGTTTGCGATTCTCAGCGCATTCGTAGTCGACCCAAGCTGGATATACGGCTTCTTCGACCACGAGACGCCGGTGGTGCTGGTGACGGACCCCAATACATGCGGAGCAGAAGATTGCTATGATCGGTGAGTTGGTATGTTCATTGCCTGTGACCTTTTTCTCAGTGGCTCTATACATAGCCCGAGTTTGAAGAACATGTTTCCACACTGGGTTCGCGTGGCCCCTCCTCTGCGCGATGGCCGCGGCTGCATGCACATGAAATACATGCTACTCTTCAGCAAGTCCGGCGGATTGCGAGTGGTCATAAGTAGTGCCAATCTGGTACCCGAAGATTGGAGAGACGTGGAGAATGTGAATTCTTTTCCTTGCCTCGATACGGGTTGCATTTGATTGACCTGGAATTCTCAGTATTTATTCGTGCAAGATATTCCCCTTGCCGCCGAAGGAAAACCCACTACCAACGCTCGACCTCTGGAGAAACCCGGCGAATCTTTCCCAGCGATGCTTGCCCGTGCCCTGCGTTCGACTGGGGTAGAAGAAGCACTCTCGATCATGACGCGCCAAGGGGTAGTGCCTTCTGCCTTTCCTGTCGTCTCGTTCTTGCTAACCGCGTTTTTAGCACACTAATCTTCCGCTTTCCACTCTTCTTCCACCGGCCTCCGCGCGCTCCAAACACGGTCCGTCACCAACACACCTTGAAACGCGGTGGGATTGGAGTCGCGTGCGTGCTGCCTTGGTTCCCAGCGTGGCGGGGAAGTGGGAGGGATGGGCAGGCGAGAAGGCCGTGGTTTGGTATGTCCATTTTCCCGAAAAGATTTTTGATGCTCTGCGTCGACGCTTTCTGTAGTGTTATACTTTACAACTGTCGCTGACTATGGTCGATTTATAGGACTGGAAAGTCTCGTCTCCTCCGTGCCATACAATCACTCGGTTGTTCGCTTGAAGATGGCGGTGCTGTCAAAGGAGGAAAGAGCAGTACAACGGTAAAAGGCAAGTCGAAGGCGAAAGCGCCTGAAAAAGATAAATGGGAAATCGAACTCGACTGCCTGGTCAGTGATCTTCTCCTCAACTAGTGTGGTGCTGATGGTCGGGTTCATTGTTGTCATCGACTGTTTCATTGCTCTCTATCCCATCCCATTGTACACTATTCCATCGTGTAGACGTCTTCCATTGGCACCTACACTACGCCATGGATCGCCGTCTTTCGTCTCTGTGCCGCAGGCCGCGGGCATGCGGTACAGGAATGGCTCGATCGGGGGAGGAAGAAGGTGTGCATGCCCCCTGCTGTCAAACCGCACCATTTTTGATTGAAATTTACAGACTCCACCCCAGGGCCCAACCCGCGTGCTCTTCCCAACGCTCGAAACAGTACGTGGGACTGCGCTCGGTGAAAGGGGAGCAGGAACTGTGCGTTTGCATTCGTTGTCATCCGGAAATGAAATCATCAATTTAAACTCATCCTCAGGTTTTCTGTCGTCGGGGGCAGTGGGTTAAGATTTCCGCGTTGCTTGCTGACACTCGGTCTGGGCTCGAGATGCGGGATGCGCGGAGCCGGAGTGGTAAAGTTGGGATGCATACGAAGGTGGGCGAGACGCTGTATATTTGAACACCAAGTTCATACATGGCACAGATGATCTTGGGCACCCTACGAGGTCCTCCCGAGCCTGAAAGCGATACCGAAACAGACAGCGACTCAGAGTTTGCGAGCAGCGATGTCGAGGTGATAGAGCCAGAGAAGGAACGACGGCCACACGGGTGGCTGTATGTCGGCTCCCATAATTTCACCGCGAGTGCGTGGGGAACGTTCAGTGGAAGTGGATTCAACCCAGTACTAAATGTCCGCCACTTTGTTTATCGCAGATTGGAGTGAGGACTGACCATGACCTGTAGGTAACGAATTATGAACTCGGTGTCGTGCTGCGACTGGAAACGGCTGAGGACGCCGCGGCGGCTGTTGCGTGGGAGAAGCCTGCACGGAAGTATGGCAGAGGAGATTTGCCTTGGGTATGTGGTTGGATGTTCACTATTCTCTCTTTGTGTTGACCCGATTCACAGATACAAGACGAATGTCCTTTCTTTCAGTGAATCCCTTTGGATTCCATACTGTCTCTTAGACGACCATTCCAAGACTCCCACTCTGTATTCCGTTTAAGATTAACTTGAAGCTCGTGTACCATGTAGACTAGAAAGGCTCGAGCATGTCAATTGACCGACAATTTTACTGGATCGAGGATGAAGCATATGAAGTTGGGGAGATCGTATCCGGTGAGTTTGAAAGGTAAGGGCCGCTTTTTCGCTTTCTTCGAGTGTCTGCATTGTGTGCGGTAGGTCCTCAATATAGATTATGCCACGAAACGACAGAATTCCTAACTATAAAACGAGTGGTTTAATTCTACATATGTGTTCAATCCTTCTTATCAGGCAGCATGCACTTCCAGCACCGATTTCGCATTCGGCCGAGCTACAACTCGACATTTGTATGGCTTGGGAATCCTACACAAAGCGCGATTCGTTAGTCAACAATTCAACTATGATGAAACAGTCTCCTCACGTCACAAGCCTGGGCACGACATCGAACGGCTGGTTATCGCCCTCTTCCAAAGAAAACTCAAACAGGGTCAACATCCTCGTAATCGTCAAGAAGATGATCAGCTCCGCAAAGGGCGCTCCGGGACACCTTCGCCTCCCCAGACCGAAAACGAATGCTCGTGGATCTGGCGCGGGTATGCCTTTGCCCTGCTCGAAGCGCTCTGGGATGAATTCCTCCGGTTCTGGATATGTTTCTTCGTCGTGCAAGATAGCCCTGTAGTTCGTTCAGCTTCATCGACGGAAATAGCGCTCGCGAATGCAGTATAACTCACCAAACATTGATCAATATCCAACTCTTCTTCGGGATGAACGAATCTTGATATACGTCCTCGTTGGTATTGCTATGCGGAATCAACGGTACGCTTGGGTTAAATCTCAGTAGTTCTGAAATGACACATTCGATGTAGGGCATCGACGCCCGATCGTGCAGGTTTGGAAGACGGTTTTCGTTTCCGAGGACGGCGCGAATTTCGTTGAAAGCTTTTTGCTGGACCAGAGGATATTTGGCCATCATGGCGACGAAAGTGAGGAGGGCGGAGACGGTCTGGAAAGGAAGTTGTGATAAGCAGCCATAGTCTAGAAACCCGAAGTATACCGACCGTTTCCGTGCCAGCTGTGAGGACGAGCAATGGGTCAAAAAGTGTCATTATCGTCGAGACAGAGAAAGAATTACCCGTTACGAAGGTTCCAGCTGCATCGATGAGCACGCTCTCATCTTCTGCGTCCATGTTGGGTGCATTTAGTAGCGCATGCTGAACAAATGAAAATTGTGCCGTGCCCGAGGCCTACTGCTAGTGAATTTCCCCACAGGAGAGTCGGCCGAGATGCACGTACCACATCGGACTTGGCTACGGAAAAAGGCTCTTCGATAGATCGCAAAAATAGAGTTTTCGCCTCGGCAGCCCAGCGTTTGAACCCGGCACCTGGAACCCAACTCGGGACATACAGTACTGAGAGGGGGTTTCTCTCAGTTGAGTCAGCAGAAAGAAACGGGATTCGCTTACATGCTGGCCAAAGATCGACCAACCAACGACCTGGTTGTAAAGCCATGCTAGTTTGGTCCATCACGTCCTTGAGTATTCGACAATGGTCAGACGTCGGCTGTCTGCCATAAACATGCCCAATAACGTGTCGTTGAATATTACTTATGCGCCGAATTAGTTCAACTCGCGTCTCCTCAGAAATAATTGAAAACTCACTCTTCAATGAGCGCAAAGAAATCTTCAGGGTTTGCCAGCAGTGCCTCACACAGAGAAATTGATTGCACATCCATATGGTTGCCCCAAGTCGACACGACGATATTCGCATTCAGCGACGCATGGAGGACTTTGCGCAGTTTCTTGTGCCGCTCGCCGTAATAAACGAACGCGACACTATGTTGCTTGCCTAGAAGCTCGGCCATGGGCCAACGCGGTTTGCATGCAAAATTGACGCGCCGCTCGACCAGCTCCGTCGCGCATTCGGCGGTGTTGATTATCACGACTGTCTTTCCGAAGCTGGGGACGCATATTACGGGGCCTGTAGGGGTACTTGAGCGCGTATTGAAAATCAGGAATAATACTGGATGCACCTAATTTCTTGGAAAGCCTCGCATAAGTCTTCCAAGGCTTCTCACCCAGCGGAAACTTTGTAACATCGACATCTGCATTCCATTCGAGGTGAACGCTGGAACATACAAAGATACTTGATGAGACTAACTGGGCGGCAGCTTCCTCCGCCTCCAATGATTCAGCGCGAGAAATGAAACAATCGAGACCAGCCCTATGAGAACGGGTGCTTGAACGACAATCTTGTTCATGGCCACGGGGAAGAGGGAGTGAAATCGAAACCCTCAGCTCAGAGAGCGAATGGAAAGTGGAAGTTTAGTGATACAGCGGTGTCCGAGTACAACGCAATGCGGCGCGCGCCGGTCGGTAAGTTGTTCAACATTTTCTGGATTGATATTTGCAATAAACAGCCAAAGGAGGCAGAGAGTATGATTCTGAGTATCTCGCTAACCTCATCTTGATCCCGGACGGCCAGGGGTTCCGAAATGATCAACTTCGGCCCGATCATCAACTGATCGGGGAGTCGTTTCGCACGGGGATCTACGACCATGGAGGTTCTCCGTCGCCATCTTTGATACCGTTCTGATTATCTGCCAAAGGTATGAAAGTGTGATGAAATTATCCCTGGACCGCTCCGACAGCCCGAGTGGTTTTTGTTTTACATGCTACAGTGTCCCCAAACCCAAGAGAGTGAGTTGTGTACCAGGACACAGACGATAAATAGGTACAGGCTGAACGACAGTACAGAATTCGAGCCCAACAAGATAATTTAAAGAATACTATGTACCGTAAGATTGAAACGCATCATGGGTAGACCTTCGAGTCGATATCCTTGTCAACCTGTGAGCGTTCGGTCATGGACGGGCGGAAGGAAGGAAAGTAAGCAACGTACCCTGACTCGTACCCCACCCGTGCTCGCCATGGTCTCCGAAGCGTACATCGGCGCGAGCACCAATGTGTTGCCTGACGTCGGCGCTGCGTGGAAGCCGCTCGTCGTCATGATGTTACCATTCTTTCCTTGTACGAAGTCGCGCGTGTTCAAGTTCGCTAGCAGTGTACTGAAGTAGAGCGAGCAGAGACTGTACTCGCAAATGGTGTAGGTTAGGTCGGCGGGATATTTAGCAACCTAGATCGGGGGTTGGTTGAGTCTGTGGAGTTCAAGAATCAACGGGAGGAACGTACGAGAATCAGGACAAGAGTAGCCATAATGGCCGTTATTGTTCCACTGGTGACGGTAACAAGGACAAGACGGTGCAGCATACGCCGTGTTCTAACGATTCGGAGATGGTCAGCTCGAGGAGAATACAAACAGTTATGGGGGAAACGCACTGGGAAAATTGATTCTTGCCGCCGCGGGTAAGGAGGAACAACATGCAAAGGGCGACAATAACATCGGTGGCCACAGCGGCAGCACGGAGCGACATATTCAAGTTCTACCCCCAAGATCAATGATCAATGAAGAACGCGACATAAATGTGTGCTTACAATCTCTCGCGGTGTCGAGAGATCGGCCAGAGCTTTACCATATCCAAAGACTTGGTATAGTATAATTCCAATGACTTGCCAAGCCGCGAGACAGGACTAAATGACGGTGCAAGTTAGTGCGCCGTTCGCGACAAAAAGATCATTGAACTTGCCATGATGACCAAGAAAATTATGCTGCCAATATTGCCAAAGCTCGACCGAATATATGTCTGCTTGCCGACTAGAATCGCTGAGCATGGGCTGAATATTGAATCGGCGAGAACACTCACAAGTGTAGATGCGACGAATAAAATAAAGCTGGATCACGGCGATCACGACGGACTACGTTCCAGAGATCGTTCACCCTGGGTTCCTCGAATAGAAAAGGAGGATCACGTACCTCGAGCATTGTGTGTATCATGAATTCACTAGCAAACGACGTCAGCGTTAATTCTCGAAGCCATCGAGAATGACTGACTTCTGAATCTCGAACAAGTTTGCAATCCGCCCATACTCTCCGATCAAGACCTTCCAATCTGTGCTTGCGTTGAGCACTGCGAGCGAATCAGATAGAACGAAACAAGAACTCACTGCCCTTGAACACGAGCGCCGTATTGGTCGTGTCTATTAACCAGATCGCGGCAATCTGTTCATCACATCATAGGACGATGAGCAGGGAGGAAAGTCTAAGTAGAAACCAAGACGGACCAAATATCGAAGGAGCGCGATATCATGGTCGCCGGAGCTGAATAACGATAAAAATAACAGTTCAGAACCCGAAAAGGTCATCGAGACCGACGATACGCACTGAGAGAAATAAATGAACCTGAGCGAAATAAAATATCAGCAACGTTCCCGTCTAGTTCAAAGACGAGAAATAGACTCACACTTGCAAACTCGAGATCCCCCACATCGCGCTAGCCAACCACGAGCCCACAATGGAGGCACCATAGCTGGTGGTGAGGTCGAGAATAATAGGATTGTCTTGGAATTGAGCCATGGATCACGGTGACTATATGATTCGAGTTGCCCGAAGTCGAAGTCGAAGTCGAGAAGGGTGATGGGTTAGAGGAGAGAAAAGGAAGAAATCGACCACCCGTCCAAACCCAAGAGGCTTGGTATCTTATAAATAAATACCCGCCCCCGCGACATAACCAATCAGTTGCGTAGTTGCTGATTCCAGACCAGTTTGTGGCTGAACCAGAAGATTGGTCGAAGAGGCACAGGATACATTTGGCTGCTAAACAGAGTTGTTGCCAACAGATCCCGAGGTCATACGCGCGTGTTTCAGAGGTCAAATGATGGGTGATCCAATTCAGTCTCCGCTACATGTTATTCAGTTCGCGCATCGCCGTGTGTCAACGAAATCTGGGGCTTTATCGTCGCTAATTAGGCCAAAACAGGTTTCGGCGAAAGTCCGGCTGAATCGGAGACGGGACGGGCCTCCCGCGTTTCTGCAGGACGTCGAGCGGGGCGTTCGGGCGCCGCCAGCAGCAAGTTATGCGACTGGTTTCAAATTTTTACCGATTCTCGACGAGCAACATTGGCAGGCGGAGGCTTTTGCGACACGCGGACCCCGACAGACAGGGGACGGAGAAATATACTGGATAGCAGCCAATTTGTCGTGGAAAACACATGGCGCAATCCGGGAGCAGCTCGACATGGAGGACGATAACGGGAAGTTGATCGAGGCCTAATTAGGCAACGGGAGCGCATCAACACGTTTCGGGACTCGGTTTACGTAACGTCCGCATCGCAGACTGAAACGGGATAGCCCGCTTAGGGTGTCCTTCGACCAAGATTGTAACTTAAACTGACAGTGTAACCGAATACAGTGGGGCTTGCTTGCTGAGCACCATGCAGGACAGAAGATAGAACCCTCCGCCACAAAGTGATTCAGATGAACGTGTTGGCCATTGACAGAATCCTCGCGGAGGTTTGTCATATTCTAGCGGGAGATTTCTCATGCTCCCAAGTTCGTTCAGATCTCTGCCAAGTCTCACTATCCGGATCCTAATCAATAGAATGCCGCCTTACCAAAGGTAGTATTTTTAGTCAAGCTGGCCCGCACCGCACTTTGTCCACGACAAGATACATTGTCGAGATTTAAGTGATAAGTACAGGGTATAGAACCTTAATCGACACACCACTCCACATCTTGAGCGACGGGGTGGAATTTAGATCTGCGAGATTCGCGAAGGAATTCAATGAACATCTTCATGTTTCATAAAGACAACTGAGACGAGACTGCTGGTTCAACGACGAGGACGACTCTCATACCTGCAACACAGATTCGTGTTAGATAATGCATGCACCATGACATAGGGCAGAAACACTTACGGCTCCTCAAGGTACTGAATCTCCTCTGCAGTCAATGTCTTCCCTGTCACCACTGCCTGACTCAATCGCTCAGGCTGTACGAGTCGTTTTAGTTTCATTTTAGAGAAAGATCGCAAAGAGAACGGACTTTGTTGGCGCCCAAGATCGGACTGGAAACCTTGGTGAGAGACCATGCGAGCGCCACCTGCGCCATCTCCCAGCCTCGTTTCCCGGCAATTTCCTGGACGCGCTTAATGATAACCTCGTCGCTGGGACGGCGCGCTTTCTCAAACGGCGAGCCCTTAATGGCGTTGACGCGGGTGGTTTCGGTGCCAATGGGGCGCGCAAGGTGTCCGTCCATGAGCGCAGAGAACGAGATGACGCCGATGCCTTTGTAGTTGCAGTATTCGATCATGTCTTGCTCCTGGAGAAACGGATGAGTAAGAATACAGCGCGAAAGAGCAAGCTGAGTACTACCTCTGGGCGGTATAGGAGCGAATGCTCAATCTGAGCGCTGGTGAACTGCGTCCAGCCGTGGATCTCGGCGACGTGGTTCATCTCCATAAACTGCCAGGCCTTCATCCTGCACGCGCCGATGTAGCGCACCTTGCCCGATACAACGAGATCATTCAGAGCCTTCATAGTCTCCTTGATGGGCGTGGACGCGTCGAAGTCGTGAACTTGGAGTACATCGATGTAGGTCGTGTTGAGACGGGCGAGGGACGCGTCGACGGAAGCGAAAATGGCGGCACGAGAGAGCCCGCAAGTGTTGACGTAGTCGCGCGTACCAGGGAGATGGGGCAGCATGAATGTGAAGGTGTTGGGCTCGGGGGCGACGGGGAAGTTGACTTTGGTCATGATGACTAGGTTCTTGCGGGGAATGTTGTGCTAATCGACGGTGAGCTACCGGTCAGCCTAGGATCCGAGAAGTCGTAACTTACCTCCTTGATAAATTGAGCGATGATACGTTCGGACTCGCCGTTTGAATAGACATCGGCGGTGTCGATGGTGTTGATTCCAAGGTCCCAGGCGGCTTTAAGAAGAGGAACAGCCTTGTCGGCGTCGATTACCCAGGGCTGAGTCGCAATGAGACCATAGCTGAGCTGTCACTGTACCAAATAACCTACCAGCCAACTCGAACTGCCAAAAGACATCCCGCCGACCTAGTCATTCCACGATTCAACTTGGAACTGAGGTTACATCTAGCAGACACCTACGATGGGCACAGACACCCTAAGACCAGATTTGCCTAGTTGGCGGTATTCAACAGATTGGTTGGCCATTTTGTGGGACAGAGAGATCGCTCAGAGATGGAAATCGCCATTTCGCTATGTTCAAGTCTATTTCAAGAGGCTTATGGTGGCGGTGTTTGGCAACAGCCACCCATCACACGCCAACACCCTCTCTTCGATTTCTTGTTCGATTTGCCTTCGAATTTCGGTCATTGAATTCAGCGGGTCGATCATCGGACAAGAACTGAGCTGGCGACGATATGCTCTATTCGATTTTGCACGTTGCTACTCCGATTGAAGACTGGAATCAAAGCTACACGTCAAAATTTGCACTCGTTCTCATAGTTTCTATTCGCGTTCATTGCAGCATCTGCGTGTTTGGTGTTTAGCAGGCGTCCGAAACCACGTCTTCTGCACAGGAGCGTCGAGAGACTCTACAATATATACAGAAAAAAAAACATGCCTTACAATCAATACAACCCAGGGAATAATTTATACTGAACCCTCTTCGACCACTCTACCCACTCGTCTCCAAACTCCGCCTCCAAAAACTTATCCTCCACCTTCGTCCTCGTAATCAAATTATAACTCAGAAACAGCTTCCAGCTGATCCAAATCCCAACGCATGCCGCCCCAAGTACGGTCTTGAGCGCTCCGGATTCCCGCAAATAGCCGCCCTCGCTCAGGAAGAACGTCGCCGTTCCGAGCGACGCGAGAATCGAGCCGGTGTACGAGGGATGCCGGACAAAGCGGTACGGTCCCGAAGTAACGAGGGCATGGCTTTTGCGGATCGCAAGTTGGAAGGTGAAGAAGCTGCCGAGTGTTTGGAAAGACTGATATCGCAGTAGGCAGCCGAAGATTCCGACGGCGGCGCCGAGGGCACCGAGACGCGTCAAACGAAGGTTGACTGAACTTGCTGGCGTAAAAAGAAGGTATTTAAGGAGAGTTTGCCGTAGTTGGTGATTGGTTGCGAGCACGGCGGGGGTTAAAGTTTCGGCGAGCGTTCCGGCGCATAATATCAACTAACAATCCATGCTCAATCTTGGGATACGCCTGACAGAGAAGACGTTCGAACGCACCTGAACGATGGTGAGGGTTGGTCCCGCAATTCTTAGGAAAATGGACTCGCGTCCAGCTTTAGAGAGTGACTGGTCATTCTTGGCCGGGGTATGAGGAGGGGAGGATATAAGGCCGTTCAACACTGCGAGCACAACGGCGAGACCAGGGCGGAGAGCGGCATTAGTGGGCATAGTGGGGTGCGGGATGGGGGTGTGTTACTGGGGGGTAGGTGATTGAGGCTCGTTGAGCATACTAATTGCATATCACCCAAAGGGCCAGACAGCGAACGCGAACCAAGCCATCTTGCGGAAACGGAAAGTCGAAAATCAAGATCTCGATTTGCGTTTTGATCGCCGGAAGTGAGCCAGCTCAGTTCACAGTGTTCACTCACGATCGGACCTCCGGTGTCGGCAATCTTACGTGCTTTCCCTTGAATCAGGGAACATATCATCCTCATCTCATTTCCTTGAAATCAGCGCCTGAACGTTCAACCATTTGGCGTTTCGCGCACAGTCGCCGCGTGCTGCACAATACTCCGCCCGACCACTTGACCTCCCGTCTAACCGAAGAAGCATTCAATTGCACCAAACGGAATTGAACGCGACCCGACGCGACCGACACTCACGCTGCTCAACATGTCCGAGCTACTGACACCCACCAACGTCGCCGTCGCCGTCCTTGTATCCGCCTTCCTCCTGCGTCAACTCACCAAATCGACACCGCGATTCGCCCCAGGCCCACCGACTCACTGGCTCCTAGGAAACTTACTGAGCTTTCCGACCAAGTCTGCCTGGTTCCCCCTCACTGAGCTCAGCCGTAAATATGGTGTGCACTACTGAACGCGTCTAAAATGCGCGATATTTATCTCGTGTCATTCATTCAAGGCGAACTTGTCTCTTTCCGTGGTCTCGGCAACAATGTTCTCGTGTTAAACTCCCTGGAAGCCATCAACGATCTCCTCGACCGCAAAGGCAGCAATTATTCGCATAGACCCGAACTTGTGTTTTGCGGAGAGCTTATGGGTGTTAATCAAGTGCGTGCCCCTATTCATCAATCCACCCAGTCTCGCGTTAATTTCGAGACGCGTAGGGCATTCCTATGCTGATGTATGGACCAGAATGGCGCATGCAACGTAAAATGGCTGCGAGCGGTCTCAATTCTGCGGCAATTCGCAGATATATTCCAATACAAGAAGATTTGGCCGCGCTTTTGGCCCAGAAGCTACTAGACACTCCCGAAGATTTCTTCTCCCATGTTCGTTTGTGAGTTCAGTCCAATGTTTACCGCCGTTATAGTTTCTGAGCCCGGTTCTGGCTCAGAACAGCTGGTCGCATTGTGGTAGCTGTTACATACGGGTTTCCGGTCAGCGAAATTGACCGTCTGGTGCGTAGATATCCGGCATAGTCAGAATTGTTCACTAAAATTGTGCCCCAAGTATATCGACCATGCGGAAGAGACTATGGTTTTAGTTGGGAAAGCCACAGTTCCTGGCAATTTCATCGTAGATTTCTTCCCATTTCGTAGGTCCTTGCATCCACCAAGTCCTCCACAGTCGCCGAATTCAATCTTGCAGTGAAACACCTGCCGTCGTGGGTCCCCTTCATCAAGCTTGCTGCGCACGGAAGGGACATGGTGTCGAAGTTAGTTACGGAGCCATATGAGCACGTCAAGCGCAATGTCGTACGTATTTATGACATTCACCCGCAAGCAAGCTAGCACCGAAAAGGCTAATCTGAGTTACAGAGTCAAGGGATTGCTCGGCCGTCTGTAACAGAACAACTACTGCGTACTTTTGATCAAACTCCAGAGAACGAACACCACATAAAGTGGAGTATGGGCTCGTTGTACGGAGGCGAGCTTTCTTTTGTTTCACTCTATATACCGCAGCTCAATATTCTCTCCGCTCTCTATCACAGCCGGTGCAGAAACGGTGAATTTTATACATTCTTCACGCTTGACGAATCTTTACTCAACGGCCGAATACAAAGACATACGCCACCACTCTAATATTCATGATGGCCATGGCACTACACCCCGACAAGCAACGCAAGGCGCAGAGCGAAATTGACACAGTTCTCGGCCACGGACACATACCACGAGTCGAAGATGCACCTCGACTTCCATATGTCTGCGCAGTGATCAAGGAGGTTATGCGTTGGAAACCTGTATTACCGCTCAGCGAGTCTTGTTTCAGTGTGGATAAATCCCAAGCTGACTGGCTCATCTACTCGCAGGCATCGCTCGCCGAACCGGAGACGCAGACCAATACCGCGGCTTCGATGTCCCTGTGAACAGTTTTGTAATACCCAATGTCTGGTAAGACTGTTTTTCTCTTTTTCGTGAATCGTTCAGCGCTAAGCGCATCTTTCACGATAGGGCGATCGCCTTCAAACCTTGCGAAAAATACGACCCCCAGTCCTTCATACCAGAACGATTCCTAGATGACGAAATCACCGTCGAGGACCCCGCGCTTTGGGCGTTTGGTTTTGGTCGGAGGTTTGTAGTCCACTGCTCATTCCTGGCTCATTTGGTGATAACATGCTCATACAGGATATGTCCTGGCAAAGCCCTCGCCGAAAACTCTTTACTTGCCCTCCTTCCAAGTCTTCTCGCACAATTCGAAATCTCCCCCATCGAGGGCTGTCCCATAGAGCCAGCGTTTAAGGAGGATTTGATCAGGTTGGTATTCACTCCCCCAGATTCCTCATTGCAGGTAAACTGATGAATATTGTCGCAGCTACCCCGAACCATTCAAAGTCCGCATCATGCCTCGGTCAAGTGAGGCTGAGGAGATGATTAGAACGAGAACGGCCGCTTGTAGCTTTGTATAAACAAGTTTCGTCTTTGTATCTGGGCGTATGTGGAATGGACATAAATTATCAAGGCAATGGTCAGAGTCTGAGTTGAGAGTAGGATACACAATTTTGAGGCACACAATTTCTAGGCGAAGCTGAGCCATTTCCACAACTACTGTATTATTCCTGTTTGACTACAACGCGTTCGTTAACGTACAAAAGACAGTCCCCATTAATAACACCGACTGAATACGTATATAGGGATTATAACCAATGAAAACACTGCACACGGTACATTGCTTGTATGTAGAAAGCGAAAGACTAGGTCGTTAAAGAGAGCGCGTGTTACACTACGAAGATAATAAATAGGAGCGAGTGAGTAAGTTGAGATGCAAGTATATGTACAGGAATGAATTCCAGATTGTCGAGGTTAAATGAATGGTCCGAATTAAGAAAGATCCATGATGGCGCTGAGTACAATCTTGGGATCGTCCCAGTGACCCTAAAGCAAAAACGAGTCAGCTTTACAGCGAAAAGAAGAGGCAAAGATCGTGAACGTACAATGTGGTTGGTGCCAGTCATCATCTTGTACGTGACACTCACTTTCGGTCCATTGACCTTCTGATCGTCCTGCATCGCCCAGAAGCCATTGGGTCCAAAGCCTGCAGTCTTGGACCCACAAAGAACGGACTTCTTCATCCTCGGGAACTGCGCCGCCGTAGCAGAGTCATAGAACGCCTTCCTGTACGATTGAAGCAGCTGGTTGCCAAAGTTGAACAACATAGGCAAGTCGGTCTGCGCGTCCGAACCGAGACGCTGCATGGCATCCAACTTGCCAGCGGCCGCGATAGTGTAAAGCGTAGGGGTGCGCGACGGGGAGGTGATGACCCATTCAAGCGCGTCGAGGCTGCGTGGCGCGAGGTTCTGGTCAAAGTACGCGGTGATGAACTGCCCGAACGCCTCGAGCTGGAGATCGGCCGGAATGCTGCCGTCGACCAAGGGGTTCCAGTTCTGAGGAGGTGTGGGCAAGCCGATGGCAATCGGGGCAGCCTCTGGAGTTCAGGTTAGACATACAAGGCAAGTCAGACTATAGATATGGGAACGTACCATAGATGACCACGGAACGAAGATAGGCAGCAAGTACAACGCGGCTGGCAAGCGGCAGCGAATCGGCGGAAGAAAGAGCTGCCATGGCATAGGGCGCGCCGACAGACCATCCAAGAATGATAGCTCCGCCAGTCTTGCCGTCATTAGAGATCGGAGGCAACCTGTTCTGGGTGATGAAGTTGACGATGAAGTTGCTAATCTCGCGCCCCCGATTGTCCAGTTGAGTTTGGCGTTCAGCATCGCCAGAACCGCCCGTGTATATGACATTGAGTTCGGCATCGGTGAACGGAGTCGATCCCGGGAAGGGACGGCGATTGATGGCGACCACCCGAACACCCTGCGAGGGCGCAAGGTCCATGAGCTTCTGGAAAACCACTGATGACGCGAATCAGAGTGCGGCCACAAGACATAGGTGAGCGGCTACTCACGATTGGTGAAGATCATGCCATGGACGGCAAAAATGGTGGGGTAGTTCGTCACACGCGGCGGCGCACCAGTGTCGAGGTAAGAAAGTTCGACTTTGGGCGAGTTATTGACAACTATGGTGTTGAACTTCGCCGGCGCCGGGGGCTTAATCGAAGTTGTGCCTGCCCCAATATGCGAAGGGAGAACCAAAAGAATTGAGAGGACTCCAGCGAAATGAGAGAAAAAAACGCATATTGGGGAGGAGAAGGTGAAAAGGAATGCACGGAACGGTGCACGCTCTTGTTCAAGCATTCGTTCTTGATTTATATGCGAATCGCCTGGTAACATCAATGTCAAGATTTTGAAGATGATGAAACGGTGGCAAGTATGTATTCGGTTGGACTGTATTACGGGCCGAATTTAAGGCCCGATCAGGTGTTGCCCGCAAGCGCCAAGGCAAGCTGTCTGTGCCTGCGCGGACGCGCCGAGCGCGTTCACAAATCAGTCAGATCAACCCGCGAAGTAACACAGAGCAACGCCGGTCAGAAATCGAAGTTGTTTTGCTGGATGCTGCTGCGTTGCGCATGCGCATCCAATACGGAACACAGCGGGGGAGTAGGGTTGCGTCTTTGTCTGGCCTTCGTCTGTTGTCGCGGTAACGCGGTTGGTCATGACAGAAAACATCAACTTGCTAAATCAAGAATTTCGGGTATGGGGTAAATTTGAAACCAATTCACAGTGGGCGGGGATATGTTTTAGCGGAAAGGGACTGATGAACTTGTTGGGCGGGGCGGAGGCAGCGGCAGGCGCGTCAAGCCCGTCGTGTTTTATTTAAATGACCCCTAGCTGTTTGTCGCGCCACTGTGCATCCACACTGCAACGTCAAAAATTCCGAATCCAACTTGTCCAAGCTCACCAGTCAGACAGTTCAAACCTATAATTTGATCCCAATACATAGATTGGATTGAGATTGAGTGAATCAGTCAGAAACTAGGAACAAAATACGCGAATCAAGAAAATTCATCGCGGCCATGACGAGCGCACCGCATGAAACGAATTATAGTGTCGTTCGACTCGGAGTTGACCGTGAAAGGAAAATGACCGACGTGCAGGGCAAGAGCGGGCTGAATCGATCTCATGGATGGTGAAGCACCTCTCACTCACAACGAGTTTCAGCGGCGTTGAAGGTTGAGCGCTGAGCGTTGAGCGACGAAGGTTCGGAAGTTTCGGGTTTCGGGTTTCGGGTTTCCTTCGGCCGAACAGGACTCTGAACGCGTCAAGCATTTTTTTCGTCAGTCTGGAGGCGGACATGGGGCTGCTGGAGAAAGCACAACATAATAATAATAGATTCAACAACATAATGTTGACATATTACAGGAGTTATAAACCCGATTAAATAAAGGAGAGGAAGTGTTAAGAGAATGTGGTACCGCGTCGAGGAAGACACGGAAAGGACACAAGTCAGAAAGTAGGGCCTTCAAGCAAGGCTGATTATTGCATTCAAAACAGTCGAGGGGTCGTCCCAATGACCCTGTAAGCAAGGATTCAGTACGTGCTTTTTTGAAGTCGAAGTCAAGTCAACATACCAGGTGGTTTGTACCGCTCATCATCTTGTAGGTCACACTGGTCTTCGGGCCATTAACCTTCTGGTCATCCTGAATAGCCCAGAAGCCGTTAATGCCAAACGCAGCGGTCTTGTTTCCGCACAAAACCGATCTCTTCAACTTCGGGAACAACGCCGCAACGTTGGCGTCGTAGAACGCCTTGCGATACGAAGCGACGAGCTGGTCGCCGAAGAAGAACAGCATGGGGAGATCGGTTTGCGCGTCGGCGCCGAGTTCCTGCATGGCGTCCAATTTCTTGGCGGCAGCGATGGAGTAGAGGGTGGGAGTGCGAGAGGGCGAGGTGATGACCCAAGAAAGGCCGTCGAGGCTGCGTTTCGAGATGTCGTGGTCGAAGTAAGACGTGAGCCATTGTCCGAACGCCTGCAATTGGAGGTTCGCCGGGATGGTGTTATCCACCAACGCGTTCCAGTTCTGAGGAGGCGTGGGCAAGCCGATGGCAATGGGAGCAGCCTCTGCAAAGTCGATTGAGCAAATTTCATGATATGAGCTCGGAACAAGATAAATTGACGTACCGTAGACAATCACCGAGCGAAGATTGGTGCTGAAAGTCGACTTGATAGGTGTAGGAAGCGAATCAGCAGCGGAGATGGCAGCAAGCGCGTATGGGGCCCCAACCGACCACCCAAGAATGATCGCTCCGCCCGTCTTACCATCCGCCGACATCCGGGGAAGGTTGAACTGAGTGATGAAGTTGGAAATGAAGGTCGCGATCTCGTGGCCTCTAGTATCCAGCTGCGCCGCCCTCTCGTCAGCGCCAGAGCCTCCAGTGTTGATAACATTCAGCTCTGCCGCAGTCAGCGAGGTGGATCCGGGGAAGGGACGGCGGTTAACGGCGACAATACGAACGCCGAGCGATGGAGCGAGGTCCATGATTTTCTGGAATACCACTTTTATGAGAAAAAAAACAAGTCAGTTGCTTGAACGTCCTGAAGATGGAAATTGCACGTACAATTGCTGAAAATCATCCCATGGATGGCAAAAATGGTGGGGTAGTTCGATACACCGCGGGGGGCGCCGCTATCGAGGTAAGAAAGAGCGACATTGGGGTTTGTGTTGACAATCAAACTGTTGAACGCCGCAATATGCACGGGGAGAACCAAGAGAAGAGAGAGAACCCCGGCAAACTGAGAGAAAAAGCGCATATTGGAGAAAGAAATGGAAAGGGTTGTGCACGCAGACAAGTTGCACTGAAGACCACCCTCGTTCCCATCTCAGGTTATAAGGTCGCCCAGATATCTTGTTACATAACGAGCGCTTCTTCTTCCGAATGTTGGTTTCAGAGTGAGCCTCGCGGTGCGCGCCCGCGTAGATATTCTGTCATCGGCTGAGAGTTGGTTTGTTTCTTCGATATCGGTCGATATGGTTCTGTAACACCTTGTAACACCGCTGAGTATATCTGATGTGATCTGCGGTCGGATCCGATGGCAAACCCTGGCAAACCCCATAACGGAATTCCACCGAACCAAGCTCGGATCACCCTGAACCTGCTTCACTTGAATGTATTATGCATTATCCCAAAAAATACAAGTACAACGTTCACAATATTCCAACGAGTGAGAAGGCCCTCAGGCCGAAAGACGAAAACAAAAAGTAGTGAGACGTGGTTAAAAAGGACCAGCGTGCAGGGTTGTCAATTGACAAAAGAGAATGCTATCAAACAAGGGATTTGACGGTGTTGATAATCGTCGTCGGGTTATCCCAAATAGCCTGCAAACGAGTTCAGCTCAGGACGCGAATGAAGACCGAGAAATCTTAACATACCAAATGGTTGGTTCCATCCATCATCTTGTAGGCGATACTCGCCTGCGGGGCATTGGCGGCTTGGTCGTCCTGGATAGCCCAGAAGCCATTGACTCCGAACGCGGCCGTCTTGGTACCACACAACACCGACCTCTTCAGCTTGGGGAACGTCGCAGCCGTGTTCGCGTCGAACAGGGCATTGCGGTAGGAACCAAGAAGCTCGGAGGCGAAGTTGAATATGAAGGGAAGATCGGTTTGGGCGTCGGCGCCAAGCTCCTGCATGGCATCGAGTTTGCCAGCGGCAGCAATGGTGTAGAGGGTGGGAGTGTGAGAAGGAGAAGTGACGACCCAAGCGAGGTCATCGAGATTGCGGTTCGCAACGTTGTTGTCGAAGTAAGCGGTGACCCATTGTCCGAACGCTTCAAGCTGAAGGTCGGCCGGGATAGTCGAGTCCACTAACGGGTTCCAGTTCTGCGAGGGAGTCGGCAAACCGATCGCGAGAGGAGCGGGCTCTGAATTGCGAGGTGCGTTAGAGGAGGAGAATCGATGAAGCAAAGAAGGATGCTACTGACCATACACGATGATAGACCGCAAGTTCGCGCTCAAAGTTGCGAGTGTCGCAGGCGGGAGCGACCCAGCAGCTGAAACCGCAGCCAGCGCAAAGGGTGCACCAAGAGACCAGCCGAGAAGAACGGCACCGCCCGTCTTGCCATCGGCAGAGAGGCGGGGAAGATTGAATTGAGTAATAAAGTTTGCAATGAAGGTCCCAAGCTCATGGCCGCGAGCATCCAATTCGGCCTGTCGCTCAGCCGTGCCAGAACCTCCCGTGTATATAACATTGAGTTCGGCATCGGTGAACGGAGTGGAACCGGGGAAAGGTCGACGGTTGATACCGACGACGCGTACACCAAGGGAAGACGCGGAGTCCATAAGTTTCTGGAAAACCACTGCGACAAAAGTCAGATTCTTCGCCACGACCGCAAGCTGCTGCATCTCTACTCACAGTTGGAAAAGATTATACCGTGAATAGCGAAAATGGTAGGGTAGGTAGCCGCACCCGCAGGTGCCCCACTGTCAATGTACGAAAGCTCCACATTGGTGGTGGAATTGACGACTATTGTCTTGAAGGCGCGAGGGGAGGGCAAAGCCAAGGACGGCACGACCAAGAGAAGGGAAAAAAAGCAAGTGGAAAAGCGCATCTTAGCACTTGCGGAAACCAACGAAGTTGCTCAGGTATATATAGACTTTCGTTGGAATGACATCAACAGTCCGGATACGCGTGAAATCAACCCAAGATAAATTCAGAGCGATGCACCGGAGTCGTATGAGGGTTAGCTGATTCGCGCCCTGAACAGATTGTGCCTTCTGTCTTGCTTCTGTGATGCCTGCATCGAAGTGAAGATGCCGGATACTGTCGGACCCAGTCGTGAACCCGTTGGTTGTAGACGCATACAGTACAAACTTCCGTGGCAACAACAAAGCCGGCGGGGACAACTTGAGCTAGTGAACGTTGACTTGTTGGTTACCGGACGAACGAGCCGTGGAGGTAGTTCGGGGGCAAATTTGGGGCCGTCCTGGTCGGCCGCCTCGACAGTGGCTGGGGAATCGGGATTGGCTCGTATTGGATATTCGCGAATGGAGAAGACGCGTAAATGGCAAGCGTGAGAAAAAGCGAACGGCACTCCACCCGGAACCGGAAACTCGATCGCGGATCTTCGACTCTTCGACAGCGAAAGATGATCAGTTCAACAATCACCGCTTCCCGGATTCCGTATTGTTGGCTCAGCAGTTGTACCACGTTGCACTCGCTGCAGAAATCAAAGAGGTATCCAGCGAAGCATCGTCCCACTTATAATCGCCGGCCGAGCACGCAGTAACTTACTAAGTTACCTAGGCATTTTCTTGAAGTTGTTGGCGACTCGGAACATATAGTATACAGCTTCGCAGTGAGCTATTGGAGGTATCAGGATTCATCGTACCATTCAGCTGGCTGACCGGCGGAGACATAAGGAGGTTGCTCAAAATAGCTTGAACCAGGTCAAATCAACGAGCGCCAGATTCGCAGCGCGTCAAAGTGTCGCTACGCATTGATCCAGTTCATTCTGTCCAGGATCAGGGACGCTCCTTGGACGTCGGCAGCCGCGACACCTCTGAAGGAATTGAAATTTGTGAAACAGAAAATTTGAGTGATTTCTGTATGTCGCTTCAGAACATTGCAGCAAGAAAATCTCATATTCGCTTGGACTAGCCCTCTGAGAGATCTGTCAGTGACAAGCGGACCCCCCTGGGGCGACTGTATCGAGTTCGCGCCGTATTCGACGACTGAAACAAAAGTCTGTTTATCGGGGCATTTAGTCCACTTGAAACATGTCGATAAGCACCGACCGATGAATTTCTGTCCCCGTCGCCTGAAAGACAGGAACGGCGTACCTGATCCACGATGGTGTGGAGCTATTGTGCTAGCGAAAATTCATACCATGGCACAAATTGTTGGGGAATGACGTCCATACCCACAGGTTGATCTACAAACAAAGTTAAATCCCATACCGACATTCAAGGTGAGATATGGCGCATAGTGAACGAGGCAAAGGGTCGGGAGTGAAGTAAATTCGGTGTCTGAATAGATGATACTCTTATAGTCGCCCAAGTTCAGAGCAGCGGCAAAGCTCGAGGACTTGCTTTCACAAGCGCGAAAGCTGACGGAGAAAAGTTACGCTTCGGCAGACTAGTAGAGTCCTACAACTCTCCTGAGACTGTCATCAACAGTAAAGTGATTCAGATTCAAGTCGCACTGGCAGAGCACTGTTATACATTGACGACCATACAATTCTGGCAGACGCGAAACGGACGCGATAAGCAAGCTTCTTGAGAGCAGTCTTGTAGTACAATTTAGGTATCGAAATAGAGACGACGATTGCCAGCAAGGCCCAGGATTGAGAAGAGGGTCAAGAGACAATACTGAGCAACTAGATTTAGATAACGAAGATTTAATTGTTTTTGAGCCTTTCAAGCTGGTGCATCAGTGGAGTCTCCGAGTTTGTTAAGAACGTGTTAATGAAGGTTATAGACCACTTGTTGCGTCGTAGGATGGCTCGGACGCAAGAGAACCACAGAATCGCCGCTGAGAGTTGGGTGAGTTGCAAGTTCGCAAAAAAGAATGCGTGGGAAAGATGACTGTGCGCGACCTCGTAAACATCGCCGCGATCGTCAAACAAAACACACTGGCTGCACGAATGAAGACGGCGAAAAAATAAACAAGGAACTTGAGAGAAGCGCGTGCTTGCAGCACGACCGGCGTTCAGTTTCACATCGAACACTTTCAAGTACCAATGATCGATTAAGACCGGGAAGTTGGAGCTTCAAGCTTCAAGGCTTGTAGTGGAGCGCTAGGACATGCAAAATTATGGACACAATACAGTATCAAGAATATGATAGATACCCGAATAAGGGTCATGAACGCCTCTCAAGGATACGCCTCACCAAACTTATTCGTCGGCAACATCGTCGAATTCCTCCTCACCCCATCCCGCACCGCAACCCAAGGCCAAGACAACTTCGACCACAACGGAACATACTTATACCCATTAATATTCGCGTGAATCGGATTCGAATCCTTGTCCCGCCGACGGACGGCTGTGATAGCCCACACGGTAAGCACAGTAAGCGGGAGGGCGAAGGCAAAGTAGTGTGCTAGGGTGCCGTGTGTGTCCGGTGAGAGGACGTTGACGTTCATGCCGAAGACGGTCTACCAAGGAGAAGAAGCAGAATGAGATGAGCATGGAATGAAAGGTGGTAGAAGATGTGCGAAAGACGTACTGCAGCGAAGGAAGCAGGAAGGAAGAACATGGTAAGGTAAGAGATTTGTTTCATCGCTAAGACAAATAGGATAAGTATATTTCGTAGCCAAGCCGGGAAACTCGCACCTGCGCTATCTCTGACAGAAGCTTCTGTGAGGTGCTTCATCGTCCTACTATCCTCCAAGTTGACGCTACTAAACGCCTACATCCACCTCAGCTCATCACGCATCCATAAAAGCAGAAAGAAAACATACCAAGTCCATGACATTCTTCAACCGATTATCCTGCATCTTCCGATTCTGCTCCAACCGCGCAATCTCATCGAGCAGATTCTGCGACTCCCTCCGCATCAGCTCCTTCACCGAAGCAACCTTCTCTGCCGAAACGTCGTCTGGCGGGTGCTCCAGCATCGGATTGGGTGTCTCTGCAATGAAAACAGCAGTTTTCCGAAAATCCTCCAGCAGCGAAGAATAGTGCAAGAGATGTGCGCGAACGACGTGCAATTGTTGCGTTAGCGTCATATCCGTCGTCGCTATCACCCGCCCTTCCTATTGTCCCATAAGTAAATTCGGATTTGAATTTTCGAGCGAATCATAGAACGACGCACAAGCCAACAAATGTGAGCATAGAGCGCGTCTAGCGATTCATCAAAGGCATAGAGAGGGTACCATAGGAGAGCGAGGAGAACAAACGACGGGTCGACGGAGATGGTGGGAGTGAAGAGCTTGTTCCAGTACACGGACTGTCCGGCTGCGAGCAGACGCGTGCGCATGGTATGCGCGCTCGTCGCTCGGTGTTTGTGGGGAGGGTGGTAGCTGATGATGGTGCTTAGGCCGTGACACCGCACCATGTGGATAGACAGGATGTCGGGGAGTATAATGCGGTCGGCTGGGAAAGGAAAGTATGCTTCTGAGTATGGGGAGACAATTGGACAGACGACGGTCCAACTCACAAGAGCTCAAGAGAAGAGGGGCTTGGGTATCGATGGTTTGGTCGACCGGTTTCAGGGTGGGAAGCGATAGGGAATGGCTGGATGTTGGAGTTGAGGGCATAGTCGTGGGGTTGTACATGGGACGAATGAAGGAAAGGGTCAACGTAATGTCTATTGAGATATCAGACTAAGAGAAGCATGAGAAAGAGAGAACTAACGGTCGCCTTGTTCTACCGTATCTTGGTATCGTGCCGGTATCCAATTGAACGATGAAGAGAAAAAGAATGGCTCGATGTTATACCTGAGAAATGGGATGTGAGGAACGGCCTCTCCACAAATTGCGACTTACTTTGCGCCCAACATCTGACACATGGGACCCGACAGAGAGTCGACAAAGAGTGCCCTAACTCGTACGTTCTCCGGTAGATCCATGTGCAATTTCTTCCAATATTCCTCTGCATTGAACGCAGTGACGACGGTGTCTTCTTCGGAAGTGAATGCAGCCGTGTCGAGAACGTTGACCTCATGAATAGTGCAATGCCCGTCAACATAATCTACGATTTTCGTTATCCCACTCTTTTCCTGTTGCAAAGGGGTCCAATTTGGATACAACGACTGGGGGTACTGTGCAAGGGTTCAAACTCAAGGGAATCTAGTCAAGTCAATGTACGTACCTTGGACCAATGTTTCTGTTCCTTACTTGGCTCTCGCTTTGGATTCGAACAGGTATCCAAATCTATCTGCAACGCAAGTCAAGCTTTGGGAGTAGCCAGAGTTGAGTTGTCTATGCTGCGCACATCGCTATCGAGGTCGAGAAACGGCCAAGGTCCAGAAGGCGCGCCATGCCTGTGATGTGGTTGCGGGATGCGCGGAGGCATTTCTCGCGCGTTGGGATCAGGGTAGAGTGCGTCGACGTTGAAGGAAGACATGTAGGCGTAGTTTCGTGCTTCGCGACTTCATATACTGCAGTGTCCGACACAGAAGGAGTTCCATAGCTTTCAAGAATAGATATCGCAGCAAAAGTCGATGAAAACAAAGATACTCCAACTCAGCCACGAATTTGTCCCGAACCACAACAATGGATTCTTCGGACATAGCGCTGGACACTATTCTACAGCGGCGTACGAACTGCTCAACTCTGAGCTCCGAACTGCGAACCTTGGCTCAGCGGATTTACTGCCGATGCCCTACAGCGACGGATTTGCTGGATAAAAATTCCGTTCTCGCCACTTGTGGGTGGAAAATCTGCCGCTCCAGAATGGCACGCTCTCGGGCCTCCATTCTATCCCAGTTCCGCAGTCTACCTTGCCCGCTGTTTCTCTGCGTGTCTTCAGTAGCTCTGAAGATTCTTTGCGAGGGTGGCGCTCATGGGCTAGGAAGATTCCGGGAGTGTGCGGGGCGTCTCGAGATGTGAGACAAACGGCACCTTTGTCCAACCTTTGTCTGCAGATCTGCTTTTGTCTCAGCCCGATCAGCAATTGCAAGGCTCGGTTACTGAGCCGACGGTGATCCTATCACTTGCTATCATGATTCAGGCTCTGCTCCTCACCTCTTCCTCGAACGAGACGATTCGCAAGACGCAATGGATGCTCTTCCGAGTCTTCGGCCCCTTCCCCGCCTCATCCCTACCCTCTACGTTGGAATGGCGGCAATCGACCTTGTCTCCCACTACAAATACGTTGGGATATGGATCACCTCAATTACCAGAAACATCTTTTCGAAACATCATACTGTTAAGGCGTCCAAAGCACGCAGTGTTTCCTATGCCAGCTTCTCCACTGAGTCGTTCGTTCGAGTTTTACCCCGCGAGAAGCTTTACGAGGCTTGGGTCGACCCTCACCTCACCTCAGGTTGCGAGGTCGTGCTGGACACGGATTTATCGCTGACGGCTGAGCTGGGAACTCCGCAGAAACATTTCTTGCGTCGTCCCCTGGATCTCAACCCCCGCTGCATGCTTTCGATAATATTCACTGAGACTGGTATCCTTCCTCTTCGATATCGACGTGCTTGCTCTTGACCCTGGCAAACCCGTCCCACAGAGTTGCCTACACGCGCTTTTTGGTTTCGGATCACAAACTTGCAATAGAAGAGCTTCGACACGCGAACCGATCGTGGCGGTATGTTGAAAGGGAATTGCGGTTGTGTCGGTTCTGTCATGCTGGGGTTGAAGACGAATGTCATGCTCTGCTGATTTGCCCTGGCCATCCCTCCCTCTCCCGACTTCGCGCCGATTTCTTACGTGATGGTATTCATGTCGCAGCCGGACCTGCGGCGTTTGACCAGTGCCCCAGCTTACGACTTCCTTCTGGCTTTGGTAGCCAATCACAGTCTCACAGCCCGCGTAGCAAAGCTTGTGTATGATGTGTTTGAGCTGTACAAAGGGACGGAGTTGTGGGTACCACCATCACATTTCCTTCGAGCAGATAGTCAATAAAACATGCTGTTCATCCCCAGTCCCCACTCATGTCCTTTAGCATCAATTGTCGCGAGACGGTAACACGTTTCCTTAATTTCTTCCTTCTCCTTCCTCGGAAACAGGTGAAAGTAAGTGAACATAAGTGGGCTGTTCATAACGACGGCGATGAAGGACATCCGTAGCATACATTACACGCTGATGTATGTAGTACGGGCCCCTGCTGTTTCAAATGTGGGACCGCGCAGGCAATCCTCCTCCTCCTCCTCCTCCACTGCGTTGCGAATCTGCGATTGGTGCTAACACCGCTAACCCGGGGTAGAGAGATGGCTGTCGCGGGTATCACCAATTGAAGGCATGGGGCAAGTGGATTAGCTGGGAACTCTGAGCGGCAAGCGTTGTCTCGCCGAAATTGAGCGCTGAGGCAGGTTTTGGCTTGGAGCAAAGGGTTGGCCACGGCCAACTTGAAAGTGCAACATCCGTGACAGTGTCACACGTTGAACTTTGTATTGAACCGCTACGTTGTTCGAGTTGTTGACGACGCGCCTGCTCCTCCCTCTCGCCAGGAACTATGGAATACTGCACCCCATCTACTCTCTAGCTCTGCTGTCGGTCCGATTCACCCCCACGTTCCTCAATTCAAAAAGGCTGTGCGAGCGATATAAACGCGCTTCTGAACTCTGATACCTATCCTCCCTCCCTCTGGCTTCAATCCCATGCCTTCTGGTTTCTCAATCGCAACCCTGGTCATCTTCATCCTCTCCATCTCCTTCGTCATCCACCCACTTCCAATACCAATCCGTCTCCCCTACATCGGCCACAAACGCATTGTCCTCAATCTCACAACAGCGCCTATCCTTGCAATCGCGATTCTATGGGCTGCACAATGTTTAGGGCCTACACAGGTACCGCTCCCGCATTTCTATAATGCCGTCCGCTCATCGTCAGATCCGTGACGGGATTGTTGGCACTGGTGAGAACTACGAGCGCCTCTTTCCTATGCGCGGCCCCACCTACAGCAGTACACAGATGGCGTGAAGCCTTACAACATCCTCATTCTATTTTTCTCCCTGGCCTACATGGCCATCACTCTTGACATCACTGGGATTCTGCAGGCCGCCGCTTTCTGGGTCAGCAACAAAGGCGGTTCAAATGGATGGAAATTATATCTGTATTTCTATCTCATGTTAACCGTCATTAGCGTTGTTCTCGGCAACGATCCCGTAGGTATATATTTTGAATCTCATCAGGCAAATTCACACGACATTTCTAGGTCATCTTGAGTGGGACGGCGTTTTTGGTGTATTACACCAAGGTTGCGGAATTAAACGTAAGGTCATTCTACACTGATCTAACCATGTCCTAATCTCCTTAAAAGCCAACTAGTTGGTTGATATCCGAATTTGCCGCAGCAAACACAGCCAGCATGGTTTTGTGCGTAGTTTCTTTGCCACGGTAAGGTGAAGAAAATAACTCACAATCCACCAGGTTCGTTGGAAATCCAACCAATGTGGTGATCTGCCAGGGATTTAGAATCAACGATGCCGCGTTCACGGCGTATACAATTTTGCCGTTCCTCGCATGCAATGTGGCTTGCTTCGCTGCTCTCGGAATCCAATTCCGGGACCCAAAATACGTACCTCGGCGGTTAAACAATTCTGCTGACTTGGACGTTCGTTCCGTCCTCCTTGATCCAAAAGGCGCGATTGTTGGATCCGCGCTGCTTGGAAGTTGCCTGGTCGTCATCATCATCGTCAGCTTTTTCGGCGTCGACGTCTGGGAAATTAGTCTGCCTTTTGCAGTCGCGAAGTTTATCTTTGATCTTGCATGGGATCACTACCGGTTCACGCATAATATTCCTATGCTTGGACACGCACCACGACAGCGTTCTTCCGGCGAACATGACCGTCCTGCTGCGCCACAGACAACCAACAACGAAGAGGATTTCGTGCTTCAGGAGCTCAAACGACGTATGACGGTCCCTCATGTTGCCGATCCCGAGCCGACGCAGGATCGTAACAGTCCCGCTGTAAATCAGCAGCCTGCCTCCACGGTACCGGGGACTTCTTCACCAAAATCAACAACACGCAACTCCCCATCCCCAGATCCCTCATTCCCGCTGTTCAAATCTCTCAGGTTCAAATTCGCCAACAAACGCACGACGCTAGCGGCTCATTTTCCGACATTTTTTACGGCGTTACCTCGACTCCCCTTCGCTCTCGTCCCGTTTGCTTTTTCGCAATTCATTTTGATCGAGGCTCTGACGCACCAGGGCTGGATCGATATTTTTGCCTCTTGGCTTCGCCACGCTACGCATCGTAACCCTGCGAATCCGTTTCCGACCATCTGGATCATTGGTGTTTTGGGAATAATTCTATGCAACCTTTCTGGAACCAACATCGGCGCCACAATGTAAGCACACATATCTTGGCTTCTCATTTTTTTTTTTCAACTCGCCGTTAAATTCAAATTGAACCAACCCAATTTAGATTACTCACAAAAGTCGTCCGCGCGTCTGTCCTGCCCGCACACACCCAACGCGCCGCAGCGATATCACTCGCAGTCGCAAGCAACATCGGCGCTGTGAGTTTTACGTTCAGCGCAAGTCTCGCGGGGCTTCTTTGGCGTGCAATTTTGAAACAGAAGGGGATTTTTATCGGGCAGAAGACATTTGCGTTCTGGAATACGTTGCCGTTGGTGGTTATGGGTGCTGTGGGTCTTGGGGTTGTTTGTGCTGAGATGGCTATTTTGCGGTGAATGGAGGATGAGGTGATGAGGACGGAGGGAATCAAAAAATTAATCGCGTCGATGCGGAATATATAGCCCACTTGAGAGTGACCGGAAGGCAGAGGATAAGTAGAAGGAAGGTAAGGCGTGTTGTGTCTGGTCAAAATTCAACCAAGAGATCTCGGATTGACTGTGCGTTATGAGAGAGATAAACCGTCTGGATGAACTGGCGCAAGCCCCGATCCCCAGTGTTCAACTTCACGATATCAGTTAAAAATCGGCTGCCGGGCTGCATCGTTAATCGCAGCAGTGACTTGAACGCAACCATTCCATAGAACGCAACCATGACCTGTTAATGAACTTACCTCCGATTCAAGTCAACATAAAAATGAAAGCTCTTCCAGAAAAATGCCTGGCTAAATCTTTCAGTCGTAGCCGTAACTCTAGACCAACCGGGATTTTTTCAGGCCCGATTCAACCCAAATTCAACCTCACCCCGGGTCACCCGAGTCTAATTGTTCAATCTGAGTCACGTCGTCACATTGTGACTTGTTTTCTGCCATCATCTCATCATTCGATACACAAGCCTTTTCTGAGTTTTCCCTTTTGTTTTCTGGGCGGTGGCTCAACGCCGTTGTCCTTCTCTCCCTCTCCCCTCGCCTCCTCCCTCTGCTCTCTGCCTCCCCGTCTAGCCTTCTCATAATCGCGGTTGGATCGCGTCGACCACAGACCCTCAGGATCACATTCACCTAGTATCGGCTGATACCGCGTATCGGGCTCCACCCAGTGAGAAATAGGGATTTTCATCGGAGGAAGAGAAGAGGGAAGAATAAGACAACAGTAGGAGTGCGCGTACATTCCACCCCTTGGTGGTTAGCCATCGACATCCGCTGCGCCCCCACCCACTACATCCACATAAATATCCCTTTCTCAATGGCGGAATCTGGCGAAGACCTTACGCGCTCGTTGTCGACTTTGTCTCTGCACTCGGAATCGAGCGCGGAGGATTGGGACCGCTCGCTCTCGATGGACGGCGACACCGAGGATGCCCCACGCACGACGCCACGCAATTCAGTGCTGTTTCCCGGTGGCGCGGGTGACGATGCCACACCTGGCGCAAAGACGAATGGGAAAGGCAAGCGGTCACTAAGTGAACTGCTAAGGCTGCACGCAGAGAAGGGCACGGATGTCACTTTTAGCGCGGAGGAGGCCGCACGCGTCGCGGACGTGCTGCGCGACTGGGTACGTCGAAGGCGCCGTGTGGTTTTACTCCTCGATTGATTTTTTTCCCTCTTGACAGATAAACGCCGGCTCGTCGCCTTACGAGGACGATGATGACTTTTTCACGCGCGGTTCGCAGGACGATATGGCTATACCGTCAAAGAACAAGGCCTCAGAAGGCGGCCGTTCACGGGGGCAGAGCGACGCTGCGGGCAACTCACGACCGCCCAGTGCTGCGGGTTCAATAAAAATGAAGTCGTGACCTTCATCGCGTCCCTCTGTCCCCCTCTCTCCTCTCCATGCTCATCACCCCTTGCTTTCGATAACTTATCCTGTTTTCCTGGTCCCTGCATTTGTCCCTGCATCTCCCGCATCATCCACCTCGCATATATCTATCCTCTCGCATCTGCCTCGTCCTCCATCACACCCTCACCCCCCTCCCAAACTCCTCCCATCCGTGACGACCTTTATGACCAGCACGCCCCACCTACGTCTTTACGACTTCCACCGCGCCAAATAGTTGCCTGCGCGATCTATCACTTATTTATCTGTTCACAGCACAGCGCGCCGTTGTGAGAATAAAATAGTATAGATTGTCTGTTTATTGTGTAGCACGCATCTCCTCCGTCTTCTTGTCTATACTTGCAATGGAATCATACGCGGATTCATCTGTTGTGCCATTTGGAGTGACAGATTCAATCGACAAACTCTGGTTAACCGGATGGGATTTTGCGTTCCAAAAAGAAAGAAAAAAAAATTGTAAGTAACGGTTCTAGTCCAGAGTACAACGCAACCTAGCATGAACCATAGAAGGGTCCAGGGAATCAAACCAGATTTAAAGGAGACATGCCATGGACCAGTAAGCTTTTCATGTTGGGTGCGGCAGACGGGATAGTACGAAATATTGGTCAGAGTCCTGTGGCAGCGGATCTTGGAGTGAGGGATGTGGGTTTAAATAGAGGGAACCAGACCAAAGATTTCTTGACGTGGAGGAAGAGACACAAAAGGTTTCTTCATTCGACAATGCGCCAAAAGAAAGGTGCGGGAGGCACCGGCCTTCAATCGAAAGCGCCGGTACAGAAATTAGATTGAAAATGCCAGTGGAGGGATTCTACCGTATACGACTCGCGTATGAGGTGTGAGCCTACTCGTGTATGTGGCTGGAGACAGAAAATCCGGAGAATCTGGCTACTAGGGAAATTTTCAAACTCCATGTATACGTATGATGCCGCGTTAGTTGCACAAAAAATTGAAGCCTGTGCCGGTCAAGATCGCCAGCAGATTTCAACGGGGCTCAACAACGCAGGAGGAAGCAAACAAGACAATTTGATGTTATCGAAACACGGTCAAACACCACAACGCTTTGCATCTCAAAAAGGGAATTTTCAGTCTGCCTGAAATGTACTCGCGTCGGAGTCGAATTGCTGAATGGACACTTCATTATATCTTGCCTATCACTTATGCGTAGTCTTGGAAGAATTAAATATACTCGAAGCACTGCCTCTGTGTACTTACTTGCAATTGCGGCAGTCTTCGAGCTTCAAGTCTTAATGTCCCACCTTGATATGCATTGCAGCTTACTTCCTTCGCGCAATTGGTCTTTGCAAGATATCATTCCAGTCATGAAACATTGTAGGTAGAGAGTAATTCTGTGTGCGTAGGCCAGTCGTAGATAAATGAATGCAATAGTGATATAACGCCCGTATAATGCAGGTACTAATGAGGTGTGAGGAGGAGCCGAACGTAAAGTGAATAAGGATACAAAAGGCAGGTACATCGTGCGTGGTCAAGTGAGTGTCAGTGCAGGGCGAGGCGAAATGATTTTGGTATCGTGCCGAGATAAGCGAAAAATACAGGGATGGTGGCGCAGCCAGAGTGAAGGAGGGCAGAGATTGAGGGGCATCGCGGGTTGAGTGAATCAAGACCAAGTCTCAGGACCAAACGTGCCGGTTTCCGAGACGAGCAAAGGCATGCCCATCGCGTCAGCGGTGTTCTGAGAAATCAAGTCAGATTCAAGCCAAGAACGATGTCACAAGCGGACGCACCTGCCAGATGGTGTTGCCGACCCAGTTCAAGTCCGGAAGGGCTTTAGGATATTGCGTCGCAAAGAATATTACAATTAGGCATATCGCAACTATTTCCAAGACATCAGTGACATGGATTTGGTGCAATGGGTACGAGACGAACCTCCTGCATCCAGAGCAGCGGAGAGGATGTAGTTATAGCGCATCCACCAGCGGAAATGACGCTTTCTAATGACGTAGTTGAAGATGAAGCCCGTGAGTGCCCAGGCGGCGTAGTTGTACGCCGAGGCGGCGGGGATGGCGCCGACACCGCCGAAGAAGACGGGCATGTTGACGTAGCGGAAGTACGAGAGGGGGTAGCGGCGGGCGAGATAGTAGAAGGGGATGGGGGCGAGGGCACCGACGAGGAAGCCGTAGAGGAGGGGGTTGTACCTGGACCGAAGTTGTTAGGTCAGAACATGCATGAAGGGAAAGGAGGATAGCCAACGTACATAGTACCGGAGTTAAACATACGCTGGGGGCCGATACCGCCCCAGGTAATCGCTGCCGTTGCAAAGGCGTTGGTAGACGGGCATCTTTTGAGACGAAGGATAAGCATGTGAGGGAGGCAAGCAATGAAAAGACACATACACAAAGTTATCCGGCGCGTCAGGCGTGCAAATTCCAGCAATGTTCGCAAACATGAAGCTCTGCACACCAGTGACGACAAAGCAGGTAATGACAGCTGCGACGAGTTGCACCATGAACATCATGCGCGGGGGAACCTTCATATAATGCCCAAGCTTGAGGTCGCCTGCGAATGAAACGGCCTGTGCGGTACCCGTGTACGCGATCGCCTTGAAGATGATGTTCGCGACGGGTTTGCCGGGGAGGACATATGCCGCGATCATCTCTTCGACGACCTGGAGCGCGACGTGCTGGTTGGTGATGGCTTGGAGCATGGCCAGCGGGATGGCGGCGGCGGTGGCGATGACGAGCGCGAGGAGGGCGGCCCAGATGGGGAGAAGGGTGGGGAAGATTTCGATGGCGATGAGCATGAAGATCGTAGAGAGGACGCCCACGAGGAGGTACCACCAGATCGGGACTTCAGGGTAGCGCTGCATCAGACGAGAGTGGACGTCGCGCTCGTCTTTGAGGCTCGATCGGAAGCGGCGGACAACGTCGCGGCCAAACCACACTGTTAGATATTATGAGCTTCGAAAGTAACGATGCAAAACAGAGGACGCACGGAAAGTGTGCGTGAAGATTGCACCGAACGCCGCGAACGACACAAAATAAGCCATACACAATGCAGCCGTCATGAACATCGGGGAGTAGGCAGCATAGAGCTCCGGATCGAACTGGCCGTCCGCGCCGATGACAGCAGAAATGTTGTAAGGCATCCCGGTGTTGTCGAAGGAAACAAAAGCCGACAGGGGGAGGTAGGCGGTGAGGAAGACGTTCTTGACTGCGACAATGTGTGAGATTGGGACTGCAGAGAAAGGAGGAGGACACTTACAGTACAAGATCGGCACGATGAACCAGAAGCAGATGATCACCGACGCGATCGTGTTCATTTCGGACCACCACTGAAAGCGACGCGTAAGGAAATCGATATCAAGGAAGAGGCAGAAACAAAGACGACGCACCGGGGTAACAAGAGGCGAGCCAATGAACGAGATCATAGACCAATCGAACGTGATGACACTCATGCCCATACCGCTGAGCGAACCAAAGACGGCGTTGACCTTGACGTTGTTGGGAGCGATCCAGCAAATCCAATTGAACACGCTGAGAGCGGTGAACAGGTATCCAGGGAACCAGTACCACACAAAGCTGCAGGCACAAGCGATGAGGAAGAATCGCTCCCTCGTCATGTGTCCGCGGTCGCGCTTTCCGTAGTTCTTGTGCAGTGTGTTGAAAAGAGCGGAGTTGACGAGGGCGCTGGGCCAGATCATGGACGAGGGCCAGACGACGTACTGGCGGAGCATGCCGCCAAGAGAGAAGCCAAAGATCTGGGTTCCGAGGATGAGGAGGATTTGGTACGACCAAGGAAGCTGTTGGTTGAAGAACATCTGTTGGGTGGCGAGGACGTCCGTGGCGTAGGCGCCGATGTAGGCGACGTTGATCATGACGGTGATGCAGACGTGTTCCTGTGAAAGATATGAGTGAGTGCAGGTCGCTGGGAAGTAAGGAAAGCATACCTTGATGTTGAAAGGCCCGGGGTTGAACGACCAGACGTAGTCGAGGGTCTTGAACTGCTTCGTGGGGAGGACCCACTCAAGCATCTTGCCCAGAGGGAGAGAGATGAGCTGTCCGACGATACCGGTGATGAAGACGGAAGGGGCCCGGTACTCGAAGACTTGGTTAACTCCGGCCAGCAGAATCGTCAAAGTGATGCCCAAGAACCACTGAAGGAAGAGTGTTATTTCGATCTATTCGCAACAGAATAAACGACTTACCATGCGGAAGGTGTTGACGGGCATAGAGGGATCGTCAACGCTGGAGACAGCAGCGCGTACTTCGGGGTAGGGCGATTCACTAACGTCGAATGTCAGAATATGCATAGAAGCGACGGAAGAAACAACATACTCGTCGAACTCGATGGCGGTGGAGTTCCTCGATCCAGCGCGCGACGGCGCGGAATATCGGTCTGAAGATTCTAGGTCGACGTCGGAAGGAGCGTAGTTGGGGACCTTTTGGTCGGTGGGGCTCCTGAGCGAATCGAGGCTAATGGGTTTGGCGAGGGGGTGCTTCAAGTCGAGATTGGGGTCGTTGAGGTGGTCCATCATGTAGTCGACGTCCTCGGGGACGTCGGGGACATTGCGTCGGCGAATGTACTGGGGTAATCCCTCGTTGGAGCTGGTATAAGAAGGTTTGAAGTCGTCTTCCATGGTCGTCGGTGTCGTGGAAGGAGAGGGAGGGGTATCGCGGGGAGGGGGGGTGAGGGTGAAGATCCCAGAGACGCTGCGGGTATTTTAATTGTTTCGCTTATAGAGTTTCTCAGGCTGGGATGTATCTTCGCATCAATGAATCCCAAAAAGGAAGTAGGCTGTTATTGTCCTCTTTTGTGTTCGAATTGGGAGAGAACAAGGAACGCGAGGAGCGCTGTCCCACGGAGTTGACAGCGGCGATTATGGAACAATCGTGAACAGAATTGCGAGTCACACACAGGAAACAGGCGGATTGTGTTTCTTGCGCCTGCAGCTCCGAGACCAAAGTTGAGGGAAGTGAGATACACCGAGAGAGGTTCAAGCCAGCCTGGACAAGAAGAACAAGCCGACAACCAGCCAAAGTTCTGACACGCCAGTGGATTCGATAACAATAAGTGAGTCTGGGTTGCCCGATCGGGGTAACAAGCTAATTGTGTTGTTCAGGTCCCAAAAAGACAATAAAACTTTGCAGAAGCAGGCATATCCAAGTGATGCGACGCCGCTTTACTCATTCGTTGGTCTCGAGCCGAGCGTGCCAGCCTGGGCCAGGCTCACGAGCTCACGACAGTGTCCGAGTCGTTGCTGCCCAACACATGCCGCCGATCTTCAATTTTCTAGGGCAAAGCGGTGAGCCTCGTCGCCTTCCAGCGTATTATGGGCGAGGATAAGTCGAGGAGTAACCGAGGTAATTCAAGTGAGCCCATCGTGGCCAAGTTGAGGTTCGTGCTGGCGACAGTTTACCAAACACGGTCAAACACTGGAACGCTTTGCATCCCAGAATGGAAATTTTTAGCCCATGGCCAAAATACAACGAACGAGGAGACCGTCACCCGCAGCCAGCAGTTTTGCATTTTCTGGGCAGGTGCAAAACTTTGTGACCGCAATATATAGTGCAGAATAAGTGGGCTCGATTCTCAGATTCCTCACAATTCGTACACCGATGTGCTCTTGCACCACTGATCATTCCCAGTGAAAAGCCCCTATGCTCTAGAATATTCCAACCTGCTCAAAGCTCTGAGCTGCTCTCGAAGTCAGCTTCAGACGAGAGCAGAGGAGAACGGAGAAATGAGCCCTAGAGCAGATGGGAATTTAATTTCGATCGGCTACCATCTGTTCCGGTCTGCTCGGTTTCCGCTCACTCTCGCTCTCGTCTGCCTTGCTCTGCACCTGCTAGAATATTGCTATTTTTAATTAGATCATGAATATATTTCCTTTAACCTACGACAGAACCAGGCTATCGTACACCTACCTACCAAGTCCCCAAAATCCCAAAGTTGTCCGTCACAATGCCTTCACCAACCCAAAGCCGTATCTGACATTTCTCAAAGACCCGTCGGCGGCCCGTCGCGAACAGACCCCGCAGTGAATGGTACTATAGAACGGACCTCCTAATATGTATCAGCGGGGAACAGGTTTAAATGAATACAATACACACCAATTCGACGGTGGTGCCATCGTGGATCCTAAGTTGGCAAATGTCTGTCAGCGGTTGCACAGAGAATACAGTGGACGACACATACCTCGGCTTGTCCCATGACTCCCATGCAGTCGCAGCCAATCAAGCGCCGGCGGAACGAGGACCACCGTAAATGGTGTGTCTGCCGATGCGCTACCTCAGAGACGTCAGCGACGTCAAGAAATCAGATACAAGTACTGACCCAACCTAGGGAGATACCCCACACCAATTGATTAAGCGCTGTTGCACAAAAATTAGTCGGGAGCGTGACGCAAAGCGCGGAACTCACACTCTGAATTTTTCCAGGCTCAACAAAACGACTCAGGTAGCCGAACATACTTCGGAGTACATCTATTCAGGGAACGAAATCGTTAGCAGCGAATATGGCAGCGAGAGAGACATAAAATGAGATGCATACTCAAAACTTTCGACTTTACAGCCAATATGATCGAGCAAATCAACAGGAAGAGAAAGTGGCGACGCGGGTTCAATTTTTGAAGAAGAAAAGGAGGGTTCGAGGGACGTACACTTCGCAAAGAGCCTTCTGCTTCCCTACTCGAGCTCCGTTGCAAGCACGTCATATCCCCAACTCCGAGAGTGACCTCTACCCACATTTACAGGGCTAAAAGGTGCCAAAAGGGCCGAATGCGATGTTACTACGCGTCTATGGTGCGTCTCAGACCCCAGGTAACGAGTCTGGAAGATCGGGAATATCGATACTGATAGTTTGACGCGATGAATGCAGCAAAGCGCGTTGAACCGGCGGGAAGGGGAAGGAAAGTCCATCGAAAAGCCTTTGGGATGCATACACGGACGCTGGGCGGGGCGGACGGCAGTGGACGGGACGAAAGGCGGGAGATAGTGTTCGTAAAAGGACAAGATTGGTCGCCTCACCCGTCACAGTCTCGTGCGCGTGATGATGGAAACTTTACTTGTTTTTTGCGACGACGACGGCGAGGTCGAAAGAGTCAGAAACCGACCGAGAGCAACGACCGAGCGACACCAAGGTGCGGAAAATGGAACAAGAAAGTCTCGGCATGCATTTAAAAATAAAAATGAGCAGAACCGAGCAGAAGGTCTCTGCAAGAAGCAAGGACAAAGCAGATAAGTAGAAGCAGACCTGAGCGATTTGGAGCATACGGAGTTTCACTGGGTAAAGCTAAATTCAAGGGAAGACGTGACGGCGCGAGCGTGACTCGTTACTCTTTGTCCGTTCGTGTCGACCACCACCATCTTGCAAAGCATTTTGCCCGAGGCTCCCTCTCGTCGTCTCCGCGAGCGGCTCTTCCGAAACTCGTAGTCCATCAAGCTTCAAGTTTCGTGGTTCATCTTACTGTACACGCGCTCCTCCGAGCCAACTCAGCTTCTCTCTCGCTTCTGAACAACGATGACCTCTCCAGCGTACGGCGTAGTTGCCACGGTGGTCTTGCTCTCCCATCTGTTTATCATCAAAGTTTTATGTCACCTCTCGCCTGCTCTCTCCTTCGACTTTTTCCCCGACATCGACTTCAAAGATCACGTCTGTGAGTGGCATACGATCCCGCCAATGTGTTGACTGCTCACAATACTTCAGCATATGTCTTCGAATCTCTGGTATGCATCCTTCTCCTAGCCACTTGGTTCAGCAACCGCACCGTCGGCGCCCCAAATCATCAAGCTCTTCACTATTGGCACCCTGCTTTTCCTGGGGCCTGTCTTGCTCGCTCCTTGCCTCGGGTACTTGCGCGCTTTGCAGAAGGTCGTATCTGGCGTACAACTCCCTCGCATCTACATCAAAGCAGTAGCATTCTGGACCTCCCTGTTCCAACAGACCTGTCAGAGAGTCGCATCTGGTGCCTCCTGTAGTCTGGACATCCCACCCGTCTCGCCAAGTGCGTTCCATTCTTCATCCCAGTTCATTCCTCGCTTAGACGCATCTCAGTTGCGCAATTCGCCGAAGTGATTTTCCTCCCGCCTCTGGCCGTTTTTCTTCTGAAATGTTCAGTGTCTTCCGCGATTCCTGTTTGCTCCTCTGCTGCACGCGCCGCTCGAGCGTCCAAGACTGTCCACCATCTCGATGCCGCCCTCTTCTCGGTGATCGACACGATATTCCGGCAGATTCCTGCTTCGCTTTTCTCTTTCTACCATCAATACATCACAACCGGCCTCTCCTGCGTCGGACGTCTCGCCAAGAATGCCGTGTTTCGACCTTTTAACCGCCTCAAAAATGTTCTCTCTTCTTCTTTTGCTGCCGTAGAACGCGTTGTCACTGGCTTGCATCTCAACTTCAAAAACCCAGGGACCACCAATATCGATCCTCGGCTTGAAGCGGTTTGCGTCTACATGTTCGTCTTCACCTCCTGCTTCGTGGCCTCTGCCTATATGCATCTGTTCTATCTGCATTATTCTTGTGAGTTAAATCTATGCTTTTCAACCCTCATAACGTTCAAATGCCGTTCCTCAAGTTCGTTCGGCGATGGTGCTTGCGGCAGGTTGGGGTTTGGCGGGTGTCCTTGCGTTTTACAATGCAGCACACGAAAGTTCCTCTCTGAAACCTCCGCCAACAACAAGACCTACTGCTGTGCCTCGTACCGTCGTGAGGCCCGTCATTCAGCATCAAGCGATTTCTTCCTGCCAATCTCCTCCCGAACCTGTACAGCCTGAAACCCTCACCAAGTCGCCGATTTCTTCCGTCCCGTCGTCCCCTACTTCAAACACCTCAACAGTGTCTTCAGTCGACTCGGATCCAAACACGGACTGGAGCCTTATCCCTCGTCCCCTAACCCGCCGGTCTCTAATCGATTTCCCCACATCAGATCTGCACCGCGCCCTGTCTCCCATCATGGAAGTATCCTCAGTCGCGTCCACCTATTCCATCGCCCACTCCTCGGCCTCGCGAAGCGCAACGCCATCGCCCTGTCCCTCACCCAAGAATGCATCGACCCCTCCTCGTCGTTCTTCCTCCCGCCTGGCTACGTCTCCTGTCCATTCAACTTCTACTTCTGACGAACGCGCGGCACGGGTGAACAAGGCTCGGGCGCAACGTGATATGGCTGAATTTCGGTCGTTTTCGATGGCACTTCAAGACAAGACGCAGCGGGTAAGGGCTGGTGCGGGAGGGGACGAGTTGCAGTCCAATGCCGCTGGTTTGGAGTCGGAATGGCGGGGGTGTTGGATGGCAGCGCCGTGTAATTGGGTCCGATGCTGCGAATGGTAAGCCGAAGGCTCCTTGTAGCGGTGATTGTGATTCCATATATTGTTCTGGTGAATGTGTGGAAGGTACTCTTTTGCTTGCTTGAGAATTTGTATGTGTGTTGTTATATGGGTTCGGACAGTAGAGATACGACTGTTTACCAGTAGAATAGGCTTATATAATTGTGCCAGTGCAGTATTGTACATATATCAACTGAGCAAAGAATGGGACTAAAGAATGGGAATGGGAGAAGGAGAATGCCGAGAGGATCAATCCACAACTTGTTCCGCTTGTCCTTCTTGTGCCCCATTGCCCCCATCGTTAGCGGGCACACCCTCCTATAGGTAACTTACCACGGCAACCTCGAAGACGTGGATCTCCACCTCACAAACCGAGAGTCACCCACGAATTCACGTCGTCGCAGGAGGTTCTTGAGTTTCAGTCTAGCTTCTCAAGAATGGCTATCACTCAGTATTTATCACAGCAAACCTATTGAAAGTTGCCAGCATACCAACCGCGACTCCAATTCGAAGCTATCTTTACTTTGAGCTCGGCGACTGCACCGGTGCCATCTGATGTACGGGGTACTTCTATGTTGCGGTGGTCGTCTACAGTACTTGGAATGGCAGTGAAACCCGATTTTTTGTTGTTCTGATTCTTGACTGGACAGAGGAGTTGCGGTTCCTATGCGTCTAGTGGTCTCGCGGGGCCACCTCAGCCTGACAAGAGCACCAGCCAAGAGTCCAAGGTGTCGAGTCGAAGCCCCGCAGAAATACGGCTCGTCACATCATCTTTTACGCGGCGGGCCTGACGAATGCACCTCGGGCCTTCCAAAAACGGCCGTGCTTGGGCCGTGCGGCTGGAACAAAGCGTTCACGGCATTCTCGAACTGGAGGATCTGTTGCGGAATCTTCTGATGACCGTGGACCCGTGGTGGAGGTCCTATATCAACTATGACGCCAGGCCAGCTCGCACCTCCTACTTTTCCCGTTTCTACTTCTTCCGTTTCTACGTCTCTTCAAAACTCACTCCGCGATGGAGGTCGAGCAACAACGGCGCTCGATCAACCTCAGCCGCGAGCAGGAACACCATGTTCACAATCTTGCGCGGTCTATGACCCAGGATGAAGAGTTTGGAGGGAATACACTTTCGCGGACGACGACTCGGCACTCGCACAATACTATCATTGTTGAGCCGAAAGTTCCCAAAGACCCTTTGTCTGCGAAGTTGACACGCACTTCTACACTCAACCCCTTCGAAGATGTCGCAGGCGACGAAAGACTTGACCCTAATTCACCCTCGTTCGAGATAGAGGCTTGGCTAAAGTCTGTCATGCATATTGTGTCGCGGGACCCGGAACGCTATCCTGTATGTTTCGCTGTTCTGTACTGAAGAAGTTCTCAAATTTGACGCGCGACGCTTATAGATGAGAACTGCCGGCGTTTCGTTCCGCGATCTCAATGTTCATGGTGTCGGGTCACCCACGGATTATCAGAAGACTGTTGGAAATATATGGTTGAGTACTGTCGACTCACTGAGAGGCGTCCTGGGCATGGGCACTGGGAAACAGAAGATTCGTACGTGTGTGTTTTTCGATCTAAATTCTAGAATACTCACTCGGATGGGCAACAGAAATCTTGCGCGAGTTCGACGGGCTCGTCAAATCTGGGGAAATGCTGATCGTTCTCGGACGACCCGGAAGGTGAACCTGATGAGCGCAGTAAGAGTTGTCCATAATTGACACCCTCGATAGCGGCTGCTCAACGTTCCTCAAGACTCTATCTGGTCCGTAATTCCTTTCCAAACGAAATTCAGCTGACAGTTGTCCAGGTCTAACGCACGGTGAGTTGCTTTCCCTGCCTGCATGCCCTCTCAACTTGGTTACTCGTTGCAGGTTTCACGGTTGACCCTTCTTCGGACATCCAATACCAAGGAATCCCCGCGGATGTGATGCACCGGGAGTTTCGTGGCGAGGTCATATACAACGCGGAAACGGACGTACATTTCCCCCATTTGACGGTCGGCCAGACTTTGCTGTTTGCCGCCAAGGCTCGGGTACCACGAACACGCATAGGCAATGTCTCGCGCCAGAAGTACGCTGAACATATGCGGGATTTGGTGATGGCTATTTTCGGCCTGAGTCATACCATCGACACCAAGGTGGGGGACGACTTGGTCCGTGGGGTTAGTGGAGGCGAACGCAAGCGGGTCAGTATCGCAGAGACAACTTTGAGTGGTACGCTTTCGGTTGTCTTTTTAGGTTGAATATCTTTCTTGATTTTCCACAGGCTCGGCGTTGACGCTGTGGGATAATAGTTCTCGGGGACTTGATAGTGCAACGGCACTGTCGTTTGTCCGCACTCTGCGGCTGTCGACGGAGGTTACCGGCTCGACTTCCATGGTAGCTATCTATCAGGTTAGTCAAATCCAGCGAGCTATGAAAGGGTTTCTCACCGTTTTTGTTCCTTTCCTGTCAGGCATCCCAGAGTATCTATGATGTGGGTCTCCACGCCGCATTTGAATTGCGAATGAATCTGACCCTGCGCAGCTATTCGACAAAGCGATTGTTCTGTATGAAGGACGCCAAATTTATTTTGGGCCTACCGAGCGAGCGAAAGAATTCTGGACGAGCCGCGGTTTCGTCTGCGCTCCGAGGCAGACCACAGCTGACTTCCTAACGTCTCTTTCCAATCCTGCGGAACGTATTATCGCAGAGGGGTTCGAAAACCGTGTTCCACGTACCCCCGACGAATTTGCCCGTGTCTGGAAGGAAAGCGCGGAATATCAGGCTATTCTGAAGGAAATCGACGACTACAATGCGGAATATCCGCTTGGTGGAGAGGCTTTGATACAATTCAGAGCTAGTAGGTCGAAACAACAGAGCAAGTCGCTGTCAGTGTCTGATCAACAGTAGTCGTTTGATTGTTGCTGAACACCTTTGCAGAAGCTCCAAGTCGCCTTACACCCTTTCAGTTCCTCAACAGATCGCTCTTTGCATCGGGCGTGGATGGCAACGGCTGCGAGGCGATCTAACCACCTTCTATACAACGGTAAGCATCCCTTTCAAATACATATATTTGTCTCCTGAATTGATATTTTTCTCCAGGTCTTTGGCAACTTCATATTGACCCTCGTATTCTCCAGCGTTTTCTATAATCTGAAGAACAATACCGACAGCTTCTTCCAACGCGGCTCTCTTCTCTTTTATGCCGTCCTTACAAATGCTTTCGCTAGCGCTCTAGAGGTTCTCTATATTCCTCCAAACTATGTTCATCCTGCGCTCACACTTCACACACATAGATCTTCACCTCATATGCTCAGCGGCCCATTGTGGAGAAACACACTGCCTATGCGCTATATCGCCCGTAAGTACCATATGTGTTTGGTCTAGTCCCGCTTGACAGTACTTGCAGATTTACAGAGTCAGTTGCATCTATGATTTGCGACCTGCCTTCCAAGTTTATAACAGCCACAGGTGATGCCGCGTTCCTCTCCGCGGTTGCCATAGCTAATGACTATGCAGTGGTCAATCTAACTGTATACTTCCTCACTAATCTCCGTCGGGAGCCTGGCGCATTTTTCACATTCTACCTGTTCTCGATAACTTGCACATTCGTCATGTCCATGATATTCCGCACCATCGCTTCCTCATCGCGAACCCTCATCCAAGCCTTCACCCCAACTGGCATCCTTGTCTTGGGCTTGGTAATGTACACTGGATTTACTGTCCCCGTCCCCGACATGGTCGTATGGTTTAGGTGGATCAATTATATCGATCCCGTCAGCTATGCATTTGAGTCTCGTGTGTTGCTTCCCTTTCCTTTTCTTCTGCGACAGAGCTGATTCAACGCAATCAGTCATGGTCAACGAGTTTTCGGGCCGCATTTTCCCCTGCGCGCAATTCATACCTGCCGGTCCTCCGTACGCCAATATATCGGCTGCGAACAGAATCTGTAGCGTTACCGGTGCCAAGCCAGGACAAGATTTCGTTCTTGGGTCAGATTATCTGAAGGCATCCTTTGGTTACGAGCATAGCCACCTCTGGCGTAACTTTGGCATCCTTCTTGGCTATATTGTAGGTGTCTTGTTTGCGTATCATAGTCTTCGTTGACGCTTGATACAGGTCGTCTTTTGCGCCATTCACTTGATAACCACGGAATACATTACAAGTGCAAAAATTAAGGGCGAGGTATTAGTTTTCACTCGGGGACATCTGCCGCCTTCGCGCCGTCCGCGTGATAAGGAGAACTCGACTCTTGACGAAAAGTTCTTGCCAGAGTCCGAGTCCATTAAGAATCCAGAAGACGTCAAGATCCCAACGCAGAAAAAGATGTTCATGTGGAAGGATGTGTGCTTTGATATCAAACTGAAGGATGGCTCGGATCGGCGTCTGCTGGACCATGTTGACGGCTGGGTACGTCCCGGAACTCTCACCGCGCTTATGGTATGTCTCCGTCAATCGTTTCATGACCTGCCACTGACGGTTGGTAAAGGGTGTATCAGGGGCTGGTGCGTATCTTCATCAATCCATCTCGACTGTTTCGCTATAACATCGCGCAGGAAAGACTACTCTACTCGATGTCCTCGCCACGCGTACAACCATGGGCATTGTTTCCGGAGAAATGTTGGTCAATGGGCGGCAACGCGACCAGTCATTCCAGCGTAAGACAGGCTATGTCCAGCAGCAGGATTTGCATCTAGCTACTTCTACCGTTCGGGAAGCTCTCGAATTCAGCGCAATTCTTCGGCAGCACAAATCTATCCCCAGAGAAGAGAAGCTGGCTTATGTCGATGAGGTCATCGCACTTCTTGAGATGGGTTCGTACGCGTCAGCTATCGTAGGCGTTCCCGGTCAAGGTCTGAATATCGAGCAACGCAAGCGACTGACCATTGCGGTTGAGCTTGTTGCCAAGCCGGAACTACTCGTGTTCTTTGATGAACCTACTAGCGGTCAGTGCTGTAGCATTCATGCTAGAAATCCCCCTCTAACTTCTCGCAGGTCTGGATTCCCAGACAGCATGGTCTATCTGTCAGTTGATGCGTAAACTCGCCAACCACGGGCAAGCTATACTTTCGACGATACACCAGCGTCCGTATCTGTTTCCCTCCACCCCAGTTTCATCTTAGCCGTTATTTTAGCGAGTGCCATTTTGATGCAAGAGTTTGACAGACTGGTGAGTTCTCAATGTACAGCCGTGGACTGAGCTGACATTCAGACAGCTCTTTTTGTATGACTTGGCTTTAACTCTCTCAGGTTAATGACTGATAAGATCGTTCAGGGCACCTGGCGGGAAGACAGTGTACTTCGGCGAGATCGGTGAAAACTCCAAGGTGCTCACTGGCTACTTCGAGAAATACGGGGCACATCCTTGTCCGCCCGACGCAAATCCGGCCGAGTGGATGCTTGAGGTCATTGGCGCGGTGCGCGGCATCAAGTCTGTGCAGGACTGGCCCGAGGTCTGGAGAGGGAGTGAGGAGCGACAGCAAATTCGGAAAGAGTTCGACCAGATGGTATCTGAACTTTCCAAGATTGAGGATACCGGAGACTCGGCAGCCGGCTATGAATTGTTTGCGATGCCCTACAAGACACAGTTCTGGCAATGTTTGAAGCGAGTATGGATACAATACTGGCGGACGCCAACGTACATCTATGCTAAGCTTGCACTCGTCGGCATCTGCTCCCTCTTCGTTGGCTTTTCATTTTACAAGGCCCACAACGACCTTCAAGGATTGCAAAACCAGATGGTGAGTCAAAGCAAGATCTCAGCCGTAGATTCAATCCAAACATAATTTCCAGTTTTCGATATTCTTGCTCCTGATCCTCTTCACCAATCTTACCTCGCAGATTATGCCTTTGTTTGTTGAGCAGCGATCACTATACGAAGCTCGCGAACGCCCGTCAAAGGCATACTCTTGGACAGCTTTTCTCCTCGCACAGATCATTGTAGAACTTCCTTGGCAGCTTCTCACTGCGCTCATATGCTTTGTTTCCTGGTATTATCCGATCGGTCTATATCGCAATGCTATCGCGGCAAACCAGGTCAAGGAGCGTGGAGGATTAATGTTTCTCATGGTCACTCAATTCATGTTCTTCACCAGCACAGTGAGTATTCTCTGCGACGCCTAGCGATGTCTAATTACCGAGCAGTTCAGTCAAATGGTCGTTGCTGGAAACGACAGCGCCGAGGCCGCCAGCAACGTTAGCAATCTCCTGTTCTCGTTCAGCCTTCTATTTTGTGGTGTGCTAGCGCATCCTTCGAGTCTCGGCTGGTGGGTAAGTGATTGGAATCGATTTGTGATTGGTAAACGATTGAACGCCCACTACCCTCAGATTTGGGCAAATCGTGTCTCGCCTTTCACTTACCTCGTTGGTGGTATGTTGGCCACTGGAATTGCGAATACGCCCATAGAATGTTCGAGTATCGAGCTTCTCCACGTGGACCCGATAGCCGGCCAGAACTGTAGGGACTACTTTGCCCCTTATCAGTCATATGCTGGAGGGACGCTCCTGAACCCCAACGCAACAACTGACTGCCAGTTTTGCGCGGCATCTGACACCAACGTGTTTCTGGATGGAACTGGAATCTCGGTTCGTGATCTTGTCCAGTCCCAGCTGTTTTTGTTACTCAATCGACCATTTGTCTAGTACGCCGACCGATGGCGAAATTATGGCCTACTGTGGGTATACATTGGATTCAACGTATCAGCGGCGTTCTTCTTCTACTGGCTGTACCGAGTGCCGAAGAACAAGAAGGTGAAAGAGACCCCAGTGGTATCGTCTTGAAGTCATTTGCTCAATTTATATACCAATATATTGTATATCCTAAACATGTAATTATGCGGCCTACCATAGCGCACTCCCACTCATTTATCTATCTATATTGCCACCTAATACATTGTTTGTCTCAAGTGGCACATCAACTGAACGTTTCGCAGTGCATTCTATTCGCCGAACGCATAGCTTGCGCATCATTCTACGCACGACAAGGGAGGAGGGAGACAAAAGACAAATATATTAAAAGCCAAGTAATTAGAAAGTTGATACGAGCCAAAGGTTCGAGACAAAAACTCGAAACAGTTTAACGTGCATTTTGGCTTCCGCGCACATGTACAAAGATGGATGAAACCAAATGTGCGCGTACTAGAGCCCACGTCAAGGGAGCACGAGGATGGAGCGGGACTCGCACCCTTCTCTGGGAAGGAAACACACACCTTAACTTCGGCAACTCACTTCGCGTCTTGAATCTTAACATGCATCTCGAGAGGTGTGGCTTAAACTTAAAGCTGGAAGCCTGGGTCTTGAAGCGCAACTTGAGGCGTTGACGCGTCGAATCTTGAGACGCGGGTTGAGGTCTTGAAGTTGCGGCATTGACACGCATCTTGAGAGGCGCGGTTCGAAGTTTTGACGCGTGTCTGGAAGCGCGACTTGAAGCCTTGGCGTACTGGAGCCAGACTTGAGGACGTGACGCGCAGGTCTTGACGCGCGGCTTGAGGCGCTGAGGTTGAGGCGTTCACGCGCAGGTCTTGTGGCGCAGCTTGAGGTCTCGAGATTGACCCAGAAGCCTTGACGCGCAACTTGAGCTTTGAGGTGCGGCTTGAGCCCTTGAAGCGCCTTGAGCAGCATCCAATGGAGGTCTTGAGTTCACATCTTACAGCGTCTTGAGCAATCTTCCACTGAGTTCTTGGACGGCGTCGACGACATATCGAGGAGAGTTGGACGAGGCTAGAGTTGTATAAGTACGACGCCGGTCAGCACAGTGTCGGCGATCTAAGAAGGGCAGCGCACTGAGCGGGAATTGATACCATCCACCGCCGCGAGGGCACGAAATAATCTGGGCGGGATGGTAGTTTTGAGACTGGCGAGGTGTTATCGACAGCAGATGCAATTTTGACCTAGGCGAGGTTGAGAAGAGTCAGTTTCGTCGCGGCGATGATCAAGAGGATGAAGCGTACGCACTAGGAATGTTGGACGACACTGAACAGATACAATGTTGGGAAGGAAAGCAAACGGAGAGATGACCACAGAAGCTCGAAGTTGAAGCTCAAAGGCGATCCGGTTGGGAGATGATGGGAGTAGAGAAGAGAGAGTGAAAGTGACTTGTCACAGGTGGCTCACAATTTATGTTCGCCGCTGCGGTAATTTCTGAACCAAGCTGAGGTTTTTGGCCTGTTTTCGGGTTGTTCAGAATTGGACAAAGCAAATCAGACCAGAGACACACAGGTTTTGCGATTCCGATTTCGGAATCAATCGAGAAAAAAGAATGTGCAAGCTGGGACTTGTGATTTCGTCGTGGCAGATTTGATGGGTAAGAACGGTGGTTACTAAGCCCGAAGCGCACGTTCATTCTAAGCCAACAGAATCCACTACATGGAAGTGCAGAAAGAACGGGAGATCGCGAAGTGAGGAGAGGCGCTCAGGATCACCTGATCGTGTTTCCTCCGCTGAGCGCTGAGCTCCCACCATGATGAGCGCCGAATTCGATGGCTTTGGCGAGCACATACATCCTTCAAAGCCTAAATGCGAACCCGCCACCTAGCCCGCTCACCTCTCTTGTATTCAGAATCCCATTTCCAGAAAATTTTCTCGACCGTCTTTGTGAACGATACAGCACTCTCAGGAAAGAACAACACCAAGAGAATGAAGGACACTTTGAGCTAAGCGCGGCGCGGCTCGCCCTCGAGGCGTACACAGAAGGGAGTATCGCTGCCGACAGGAAGCACTGGGTCGAGTGCGCCAAGTATGCTTTCGATACTCTGGTTGCAGTCCACAAAGACACCCTACGGCATGTTGAGCTAGTACTACCGACTGGTGGGATCGCGACACCCCTCAACCTGTTCGAGTCTCTGAAAGAAATCACGCAACTCGAATCTCTGTGTGTTCAATGGGTGAACACATCATTTACCTCGCATGAATTAGCCTGACTAACAGTTAACTTATTGCCTGCAGCCGATGCGCGGATGCCATCCAGTATCCCTCATCCTTTCCTCGAGTTTTCTCGGAGTTAGCGAAGAGACCATCCTTCCATCGTTCGAGCAATTCCACGCCGCACTCATGGATCTGCTCGCTGTGCACGCAACCACCCTCAAACGAGTCCGCATTTCTCTCCCCGAGTCAACCCCACTCAAACCATTTAGCGCCCTATCCTTCAGAGCTGGCGCCTTCCCCTTCTTCCCCGCCCTCGAGATCCTCGACCTCACACACTGGAGTCCTAGTATCGCACAACTCGTGGCCCTCCTTTCGCCTGGCGGGCGTCTCCCACACCTGCAGCACCTTATCCTCGACCACGGCTCTGAAATCCCCCTCACAGACGAGGTGGATGACGGCGACGAGGAGGTGCCGCCCGACTACGACTGGAGCGCCCCCGTCCCGCCCCTTGTAGAAACACACTCCTGGCCAGCGCTCGGCGCATGCATCGCGAACGCAACCCCACCGCTACAACTCCGCTCCCTCAGCGCCGCGCTCCACGATGGCCGATGGAACTTCGCTCCAATTGGGCTGCCGCTTACCCGACGCTGGCTCTGGGAGCTCCTGGCGATGCCGGACAGTTACACTCCCCCACTTGTCATCTGCACCGCCTGGCCACTCGCGTACGAGGCGCGCGAGTCTCGAGTGGATTCACAACAGACTGAAACTGAGGAGTTTGAGCATGCACCGGGATGCGGACACCTTGCGTATCCCACTGATCAGCGTCCAACGCCGGGATTGTGGCCGGCACAAAGCGCGCAGGCGCGTGCGACGCAGATGTTGTCTGGACGGCCGTGGTATTGAGGGTAGCGGCAATGCCGGTGAACTGAGCCGTAGCGATGCTCAAATCACTTCTGATGCGCTCTGAGGCAGAATGTCATGCGTAATTGTTGCTCAAGTTAATTCGACATCGAGAGGCAGTCCCAAAGAGTGACGTATGTATATATGTCGATGGCTCTGAAATCCGCTAGGCAATTTGAGATGTTGGGGGCTCGTAGGCCATTACGGAAGGATGTACTTATGTGTACTACCGAGAGTTGAAATCGCGGGTTTGTACTGTTCGCAAGCCGTCCGCGCCTTGAACGCATCGATGTGGCTGTTCCTCCAATAGTGTTGAACATGCACAATCGCTTCCTGGAACGACAATCTCCGATGTATATTCCAATCCATTTATCCGTTACATCTCCCTTAACAATCTCTCCAATTCCTTCACATCCCTCCGCGGCTCGAAGCGCACTGAAAACGGCAGCGGATGTGTATTGGCAGTGTTGGTAAAAGCCATCGTATCAATCGGCTTCTTCTCGTCAGGCAGAATGCGGAACGACCAAAGCATGAGGGCAGTATTAATAAACAAGGACCTAAATCGAGGAAAGAACTCGTCAACCAAATGCAAACACGATTTAGATAGGAGACGCACTTGCTTGCGACATGCAAACCCGGGCACACCTACCAGCGGAAGAGGGTGAACAACCACGATACCATATATCAGAGGAATTGATACATACGCGTCTCCCGAAACCAAACTGAAAGACCTTCAGATCTTCTCGAATTTTATTGCCGTCCGCCGTTATCCAGCGTTGCGGGTCGAAGCGCTCTGGATCTGGGAATATTACTGGATCGCGCGCGATGGACCTGAAGTGTCTGGGTGAGCATTCCCGATACCTTTAGATCTGTTGTTGGCATATGTTCACCAATGGTTGCCGTATATTGCGGCTCCTGCGGGTATGACATGTCCGTTCTAGACGAAGGTGAGCAAAGGTAGAAACGACGCCCCCGATAGCATACATAGAGGATGTCCCTGGTTGCCCGGTGCGCAAAGCCTATCAAAGATTAGCAAAGGACAGATAGAATCAAGCTTTGTCGCACCTCCTGCGCTGACCGGCCGCCTGCGTTAGACCGTTAGTGGTTTTTTGAAGTAACTGAGCAGAGAATTGGCCTACCACCGGAACGTCTCCAGATAAAACGCAGTCACTTGCACCAAATCAGGCTCTTCTTGAAACGTCGGAACTTGCGAGAAAGTCAGTCTTCTGTAGGCACGTATTGATCGCAAGACCTACGTTTCCCAGTCCCTACGACAATGTCGAGCTGTTCCTGGACTTTTTGCTGCGCCTCAGGGAAGGTAGCCGCCGCCATTACCATGATAGAAATGGCAGAGGCGCTCTAAAACCGTCTGTCTCGACGAAATGGAGCAACGGAGAAACGGACTCACAGTCCCCGCGCCTGCACCAAACATCGAGCCGGCCAAGTAGGCAGCCTCATTATCGGTCAGTTGATATTCCTCTTGGTGTTCGATGAGCATTTTCGCGAAGCAGGGCTTCACGTCCTTGTTCGCAGCCTATACACAGTCGCGTAAGATCAGGGATTGAGAACGAACGAATTCGAAAAGAGACAAAGCCCGTACCAATCGTTGTCGAACACTCTCCAATTGCGACTTGAACAAGCCCAGCTCCATCTGGTGCTGTCGACGTAGCTCCGAAAGATATCCGGGAACATATCGAAGAAGCGGGAAAGCGTCCACCATGTACGCGCCGGGAACAAGGGCTGCGCCGAGTCTCGCTTGAGCACCGTTGACCTCTTGGATGATGGGGGCGGTGGATGCGGTGTGGGCGGCAGCTCCGTATGTCAACGATAATATCACACTCGCAGCATATCTGCGAATGAATATCTCACTCAGTCAGATTACCAACATACTGTAGATATTCGCAACCCACCCTTGCGAATGTGTCATATGGTTCGCTGGATCTCTCAGCAAGTCCAGCATATGATATTGCGCGTTCACTTGTTGGATTGGCTGGTACTCAGCCGCAACGATGGGTCGTAGTTGCGAATGCAAGACTCTGCATCAAATAAATTTCAGTTTCCTGGTGTTCTGCCTCGATCCACCTGCATACTCAACTTGCGAAGCTTCCGTAGCCGTTCACCATTAGGGATGAGCAGCGTTCGCATTCCTCCCGAAAGCGTCTCCCCTGCTGCGATATTACTCGGCCGGTCAGCATTCGAAGCGCCTTCCTTCTCCATGATCTCAACCGCAGCCTTCGGAGGTAGTTCAAATGTGAATCGACTCTAGACCGGCTGGTGTACTCACATCGTACCGCCCAACAATCACCGTAAGTTGTCGGCCCCTCCAAAACGAAATGACAGGCCCATATTCTTGAATCCATTCTTCGAATTTCAACCATGGGCTACCCAAAAAGGAGAGTTGAGCCACGACCGTAAGCTGCAGCACGAATGGAAGAAATAGCTACAGTTCTCTCGGGATGGCAGGACCAGTGAGCCAATGACCAGTTGGCCCGGGCGGAAGCAGCTTCCCGCTCAGTCGCGCTTTGCGGAATTGCAGGAAGATCCAGGTGGTGACAGCAAGAAGAAACAACAGCGTTGGAGGTTGAAGGGGGGTCATCTTAAGCTAAGCTGGCTGGCGAACGGCGAACGTGTCTGCTATAACCTGAACCACGTCCGAGACCGTACTATCTTCTCAGGTTCTTCGGGTTGGTGGTCTCGGCTTTGCGCGAAGAAGGTTCTCTCGGATAATTGAATTAGACTTCGACGCGGACATGTGAGCTTGCGAGGGAACAGAAACAGTCATTCGGCTGCTCTCGGTGTGCGATACCGTCGTGTAATTGACATCGGACTATGGAGGAAGAGGAGAGAGCATTGCCTCAGAGCAAGTGTCTGTATCTGAATCGGCAAAGGCAAACTTATCTCTTTTAAATTCCTTCATTCTCAATCTGCAGCGTACTGCAATATTGTACATGGTTCATTGGTTAGACCTCCATCATTCTTGCGCCTCTAAAGCCACAGCACTGTGTCAAGGAGGATAGGAAAATTACTACAGAAGGACGGTAAGTGTGTTTCACTTGCATATCGCTACAAGCCTTCCTGCGTGAAGGGGGGCAATCGTAGAGATGAGTAAGTTATTAGAGAATGTAGTGGCGTATAGGTTCCATGGAGTGAGTGAGTGGATGATATGCATGCGTTGGATGTATGGTAATGGACGAATTGATGCTCGATTAACCAGAGATGACTTGCGCTTTATGTATGATTGCCCATGCTGGGCGGCGACCCAAAGAAAACGACAGAAATGCCGGCGAGAGTGGGCGGCGACAGGCGAATGGAGCGTTTCCGCTTCGGTGGGGGCACTGGCTAATTGCCCCACGAAGGCAACCCACCCCGCTGCCGCGTCGACCCCCTCCCCGCCGCAACATTCAAATACACCTCCCCATCCTCCGAGCCATCCTCGCCGCCACGCGCATCCTCACCATGACCACCCCTCGCCCTCCCCCAACTAAGACTAAGGCTCCACCGCTTATTACCCTCCGCCCCAGGCAGCGGCGGAACAGGCGGAATGTCTCCCTGCCCATGTCCATGTATTTGCCCATCGAGCTCAAGACACCTCCTCAGACTCCGCACACTCCGGCTTCTCTCCATCGCCGCCGGACCCGCATGTCTCGAAGGTATAAGTATCCTCGCGAGCGTCAACTCCTCCTCGCCCTCCGAACTCGCGTCGCTTTCCCCCGAGTCGAGAGCACTCCCATCACTCCTACGAGGGGGAGAAAGTAGTTGTGCACCAGCCGCTGTGGTACCCCAACCACCAAGGAACCTCGAGCGCGCGAGCTCGAGTTTCAACTGCTCCGGATCCGGCAGCTCAAACTGCCCACGCAAATCGAGGTCCGCAGCCCGTGCCTTGCCCTTGTCGCGCCGCACAGGCGAAGACCCGCGACTCCGACATACGACGCGACCGACGCTCACCTGACTCTCGCTACGCTTCGCGCGTGCGGTGGAGAGACGGGTGGTTAACAATGGAGGCGCGAGGGATGCGTTGGCGTTGGCATTCGTCCGGTCGCTCAAACGCCCCCGAGTCTTCACGGAGACAGTGCGTCCGAGCTTTGCCGCGCTGGCAGGCGCAGGGGAGCCCGAGATCGGCGGGAGGGCGGGGGCGGCAAAGTATTCGCGTGCGCGCTTGACGTTGTCCATCCAATTCGTCGGCATGCGCGGGACGATGGTGGGACTGAGGAGCGACTCTTCTTCGGCATCGTCCGTCATGCGGGTGTACGTTGGTGGTGTACTTTGTGGGCGGTCAAAGGAGGTCATGTGTCGGAGATATGTGGAGGCACGAGTGGGTGTCGGCTGTTGCGGAGGAGGAGGGGAGGCGACGATGCTCGTGCGGGAGGATGACGGGTGATGCTGGTAGTAGCGGTTAACAGGCCGTTGGGGTTTGGGTTGATGAAGGGACGGAAGTTGCTGGAGGAGATCGTCGGAAGGTAATGGGGGAACGATCGAGTCGACCCGGTGGTGGCGTTGCTGCATGTCCGCGACACTACGGCGGGGCGATAGGGGCCCAGCCTTGCTATCACGGCGAACAGACGGCCGTTGGGTTGGACTATCTGTGACGGGGTTGCGGCGTGATTGCTGCTGTGAGACGGAGCTGCGAGTGGCATGCGGGCGTGGGGTGCGATTCAGTGAGGGTGAAGATGGCGGAGAGTAAACTGGTACTGCAATTTCGGTATCTGGGTCTTCTTCGCGCTTGAGGCTCGAGGTGCGACTAGGTACAAGGTTGGACAGAAAACCGACGAATGTAGAGCCCAGATTCGGACTTTTCGTCTCATCCTGAGAAGCAGTCCGTTCGGTTTCGGGAGTGAATATCCGTGTTTCTTTGTAGCCTGCTTCGCGCAGTAAATCTTCTAGACGCTCGTAGGTCTTGGAAGTGCCTCTTCTATGTAACGGCACGCGCCCGACGCCCTCTGGATACGGTTTGCGAGTGCGACCGGCGGGGCGGGGAGGTGGGGTTGTGGGTTCGGTGGTGGACCCGGCAGAGTTGAAGTTTGAATTCGAGGGCGAAAGAGAAGGCGGTGAGGGCGAAGTTTGGTCTCTGGGAGATGGGGGAGTCGGGATGATATTGTAACTCGCCTAGAATCGTCAGAGACCCTTCAAAACAATGGGAAAGCCTGCCAAGTACCTTGTCGTGCAAAGGGCGAGCCATGACGGCGTCGGCGCTGTCGCCTGATAGTCGTCGCTGGCGGTGAAACGGTGACAGAAAGTTGCCCGAGCCAATGGTAGTGAGTTGCACGTGTAAGCGTGTTGGTATCAGGATCTAATTGGTAAACCCCGGAGATTGCCTGTGGCAACTCTACATTGACGACGCCGCCGGTGACGACAACGACGATTGTTTTCGGGCGGGGTTGAGGAGATTTGAGGCAAAAGAAACGGAGAGAAATCCGAAGCTGGTTGACGTAGTGTTGAGGGATTAGCTAACGACGCGTCAATAAGCGCCAACAAATAATCGCGGGCAAGGGTTAGGGCTAAGGTTAGGGTTTAGTCGGTCTGAGTTGTCAAAAGTTGGGGTTTTCACGCACGTGAGTGTCATGTGAGTGCGGGGATGTGATCCGAAGTTCCGAGACTAGGTTAGGGTTAGGATTCTCAATTTCCTTCAGACGTAAGTTATTTAACTTGAGTTGCAGCGCACTCGCGCACCGTATCTTGTCTGTAATATCAAGTCCTTTGAAGTGAAGCCCTTCAGGCTCATCGGAGAAGGCTACTCTATACACGCCTATATGATATGTTAGCCACCACATGCAATTTAATGCGAAAACGGTGCTGCCTTCAAACGAACTCAAAAGTACCGGCGACACCTCTCCCTGCTCGCCTCTGCTTCCACTGTCCCAGATTTCATCTCCGGGTTCACTGGGGGTAGCTTTATTTGTTTCGCGTCCGAAGAACGATCTCTGCTTAAATCGTCTCGCCACATCTGCGGTTCACATAGAGATTCCAACGCCACAGCAAACCACGTTTCTCTCAGCTTGTATAGAGAAATAATCTTCTGCCAGTGCACTAGCGGGTCAATCACAACTGCCTTTATCTCACCCCATCCCTTCGCCACCGAAGCGGCAAGGGGCAAGCTGCTAATTCATTTTAGTCAATCCTAACCAGCTGGTAATTCTTCAAACAACTCGAATCGCGCGGATGACTGAACGCATCCTCGGAGAAGGTTGGTAGTACAAAGGCCCTTCAATCCCCAGCTTTCCTTTTCGGCCTCAAGGCGTTACTTGATAAGAGCGGGTGGTGGAGTTCATCAATGCACCGCTCGGCGTCAGGATGATCGCGACTCTCCTTGCCCTGGTCTTTGTCGGATGCATAGCTCGCCTCTTCAGCATTGGAAGACGAGAGCGCATGCTTCCTCCAGGTCTTCGATATCGTCTTACATTTCCGCTTAATTTGATATCACCAACACTCTGCAGGTCCACCGACAATCCCAATCTTGGGGAACCTCCACATCCTACCTCAAGTAGATCAGTCGCACCTCAAGTAAGAGAAATACCAAACTGCAGTGCCATATCTCATTGTCTAGGTTCACGGAATGGGCGAGGAGATATGGCGATATCTTTTCGGTAATGTTCCTGCGAAATTCAGCTCTCTCTCTCTGCTCACGATTCTTTTAAGATCAAGATTGCCAGCAACACAATGGTTGTGCTGTCAAGTGCGACAACAATTAAGGAGATCGTCGACAAGACATCCTGGGCAGCCAGCTCAAGACCGCCGAAATACATATCCATTCTATCGGCTGGCGGGTATCATGTCTTGTTTGCAGGCGACAGTACGTGCCCTGCTATCCCGCTAATATAGCTGATGTGCCTTGACGCGACTATGCCTCCAGCACCGCTGCTCAGGAAAATAAGAAAAGCAATTGCCCGGTTTCTGTCTCCTGCTTACGCAATGCGACAATCACCCATCAGGAGCGCAGAAAGCATTCAGCTCCTATACGAGTTCATGGCACAACCGGAGGTCCCCACCCTCGTTTTTCCGATTATTGCAAGCTGAACCTGCGAGCCAGGATTTCCCTGAGTCCATCTGGAGATATACGCATTCTATCGCAATGGTGAGTATTTCTAGTCACGAGGGCCAGAAGGGTGATTTGACTCGCAGGAAGATCTCTACCTATGGTCATAGAGTACCGTCTGCCGCCTCGCCCACGGCGCAGTATTTCATGGAAGTGTGTATCGATTCTCAGCATATAGCGCAATCCACTTTAACCTCCCTCCAGCTCCTCCATCAATCTTCGCGAATCCATGTCCACGGCAACTTCCCCCCAATCGACCTAATACCCGTACTCAAATATCTCCCGGAGTGGTGGGCCCCATGGCTCGCTATCAGCCGCCGCAGTCGAGCCCAAACAGCCGCCTTACATTGCGAATTCACAGAAGCGGCCAAATCGCGTGTTAGCTCAGTTAAACCTGCGGACGACGCCGCTTGGCAGGGCGAATGTTTCATCAGCTTTATTTCGAAGATGGGTCTTTCTCCGAAAGAGTTCGATACGTTCTCGGAGGTGTTTTATTTATGCAGCGGAGCGTGAAGATGATTGTTTTGGTATAGGTATTCTGCCTTTACAATGACGGAGGCAGGCACCGACACCACTGCGACATATTTGCGCTCCCTCGTCCTGATACTTGCAGTCTACCCTGAGTACCAGGAGCGCGCACGGCAGGAGATCGACGACGTCGTTGGACTGGCGCGGCTTCCCGAGCTAGCGGACTTTTGTCAAATGCCTTTCACCGACGCGCTAATTAAAGAGGTTATACGCATACAACCGATTTTTCCGACTGGGATTCCACATTACACGACTGAGGATATCCGCGTAGGTTTACCGGTACCGTCCGCACAGATGGTCTATTATTCATAGCTATTTCGCCTTGATAGTACAAGGACTACATCATACCAAAGAACACGATTGTCATGATGAATAACTGTACGTGCTTCGCCACTACCATATTCATGTCCACTGAGTCAGTTGAACAGATTCGATATTTCGGAATCCAGACATCTTCGATGAGCCCGACGTATTCAACCCAGAGCGATACATCCAGTCCGAACACGGAACGCGCGATGGGATGGACTCTGATTTTCGGGACAATCTCATTTTCGGTGCCGGGAGGGTGAGTTGCTCGATCGATTCTCCACGCAGAATGGTTAATGAATGGAGAAGAGGATTTGCCCGGGTGAATCCATGGCTCGAAACACGATACAACTAACGACTATGCGGCTCATCTGGGCCTTCTCCTTCTCATCCGCTGTCGACCCTCAAACCTCGCGACCTGTCGCAAGGGATCTTGACTTCTATGATCCTGTGAGGGTGCTGAGATTAGACTGCTTTCCGCTGACTCCGCACTAGAGTTTCATGATGATGCCTTATCCGTTCCGGTGTACGATTCAGGTGCGGAGTGGGGATCGACGAGAAGTGATATTGAGGGCTTATGACGATGCAAAGGAACTGTTGCAGCGGTATGAGCGTTGAGCGGTGTATGTAGTTTGCTTTCATTCAGAATCATTGGTGTAGCGGACAGTTCTTGTGTTGGTCATAGTATGCAATGGAATATACACGCAGATTCTGGTTTGTTGCAAGACTTGGGTGCTGCGTAAAGCTTGTGTTTGAGAAGGGTATTCAGGTCTCCAACCCGAGTTGATCTATACCACATGTTGTGGACCTCTATAACACGGTGTCCATTTCTTTCAACCCTTATACACACCTTATTATATAACTCAGCACTACATACTTACTGCTGCAACAGCCTAAACGCCCCATTCGTCTGCGCCGTCGCCCTTAACCCAGTCCCCACCCACCCCTCATCCTCACCAGACGGGATCGACACGTAACTCCTCTCCATACTCTCCAGCCTCCCCACCGTCGGCCCCCGCACCATCAAAATCCCCACCGGATCCGCACCGTGGTTCTCCACCTGCTCGTCGTCCACCCCAACGAGCTTCGCCTCGACGTTGACGCTCGGCGGGCCGGTATGCGCGTTGGCGATGCCGTCGACGGCGAGGTCTTGCAGGTCCAGGGCGTGCGACGCGAGGACGGGCCCGGCGACGAGGGGGTGGGAGTAGCAGTTGACGATGGGGATGGAGAGGGCGATGCGCGCGCGGGTGACGGTGTCGGCTGCGAATGTGCCTCCGCTAATGATAACGGCTCGCAATGAGGCCGCACCGTTGCCTACGACCTTGGAGCGGGCTGCATCGAATACCAGGCGGTCCCAGAGACTCTCTCTCGTCATGAATCCCTCGGAGATGGATGCTAATTTGTGGCGCCAACCGAACGGGAAGAGCAGGGACTTGCGCGCTTCCTTGAGAATTTCCGGTACAAGCGTATGGACGTGGTCGGGTTTGAAGAACGCGACGGTGGGAGAAGGTATGGTGTACGCTTTGAAGGAGAGTGCGTCTGTAACGTTGGCTTGGGGTGTATCTGAAATTGGCATTGATTACATGGGACTTGATACCAAGATCACCCACTCACATTCATTCTCATGGAATAGCTTGGAGCTCTCAAGGGTCGCAAAGCTGGTTCCCTCGTAAATGGCCGTGTATGCGATGGCTCGTCCGTATGCGCTGCTCAAGGTGTGCGCCGAAACGACGGTGTCCAGTTGCGAGAAGGCATGAGAGAGGGGAAGAAGTGCGCGCACAGCGGCTACCCCGGCAGTGATATTCTCGTGCGTAAGTTGCGCACCCTGAATGTGCCCAGATTCGGATGAGAAGAACGACACGGTGAACACGTCGCTCGGTTCTACCGGGTTTCAACAACAGAACTGACTCGGAAGTAGAAGGAGGAACACACTGGGAATAGGGCTGATGATTTTTTCGACGCGGACGCCCTCGCGCTCGACGTCGGACCAGCGGAGGACGTTGACCTTGCTTGCGACGCTGGCCATGGTCTGCGGGCTGGGTTCGCCGACCACGATGATGGTGTGGTTGCGGCCGCCTTCGCCAGAGTCATAGATTAGTTCAAGAATTTGAGGAAGCATCGAGGCGTGAGTGATGATGGCCGAAGGAGGATGCGAATCGAGAACCGAGGCGAGTAAGTTTGAGGCGGAGAGGGTGAAGGAGGGTATGGAGTGAGAGGCGAGAGCGAGGTCGGCGATGATGAACTCGATGCAGTCGTTCAAGAGGAGGAGGACGTTGGATTCTCCGACTTCGAGACCACCGAGGCGGAGGAGACCAGTACCGAAGGCTGCAACACGGTCTTGTAGAGTCGGGTTGCTGATCTGTGGACATGAGATACAGTGTCGAGGATGATAGAGAAACCACAACATACTTTGGTAGACCATAACGTCCTGGACGCATCCGAGTCCGGTTTGATGAGGTCGGCCAGAATGTGGACGTCCTTGCCCGGACGTAACGGAAACTGTGTAGACATAAATGAGTAACCATTGACTCGAAGGCGGCAGGAAGGGAAACAATAGGCAACGCGACAGATAGCGAGTCGTCACTTTGCATACGCAAATCGTACACGACTGGCTTCACCACTCTCCATGAATCAAGGTTCAAAAATCGCCTGATGTCCAGCCATAAAATAGAGTAAATCAGCCAGAGTCGGGCTGAAATCCTGCGCGCGAGAAATCTTTTGAGAGATGGGGGCAAATCACCGGCCAGAATGGGGCTGTTGAGCAACAAAACCAGCAAAGATTCGACGGTTTTGAGCTCAATTTCGCTCAGAAACGATCCAAAGTTGTTCATGAGCGGCTCCGGGCGAAAAAAACCAAATTTTCCCCCAAATGTCCGTCTGAAATAGAGTAAATCAGACCCTCAAAGGGCCGAATTCATAAAGTAAAACGGCCCAAATTCTGAGCGCCATCCCGACGGACCCCACTAGACTTGGGGTACAAACCACTGCTTGCTGAAGGCTTTCCGAAGCCCAAAATTTTCTGCGGCGGCAGCAACAAGTGTGGAGTGTAGACTTACGCGGCCCATTAACCCTGTTCCATAATTCCTGTAAACGGCACTTTCGCCTGCATGTCTGACGCGAGCGACGTCGCTTTGCCTGCCGAGAAGAATGGGATGAACGAGGGGCTGGGGCTTGTAGAGGTTATTAAGGAGGAAGACGGTGGCGGCGATGAGACCGAGAAGAATGGTTGTATCGTCTGTGACGAGGTAGTCGGACAGTAGCGACGCCATGGCGGGTGAGAGGTGAAGTGGTCGTGAGATTGCGAGATAGCCGAGTGATGGCCGGTGAATTGCTTCAAGTGAATCCACCATCTTTTTGCTCTCATTCTACCGCGCTCGTTCATCCCCATTCTCGCGTTTTTGGCTATGCGTCTTGCTGCAATGGGTGCCTATACTCCCAAGCCACGTACAGCTCTTTGGTTTTCGCTTTCATCTCGCGTCAAGACCTTCAAAACTGGCTGAGATTGGCCATCTATCGGCGCTTTGCACTCGTCCTTGCGCATCGTCTCTAGTCTGCTCAATTCACCTCCCCTCCCTCTCGGATCCTCCTCAACGACAACCTCAGACCCTTCCCAACCGACCCCCGCTGTTCTTTTTCTCGCAATCTCATTTTCCACGCCAGCCTGGTCTGTGCGTCGCAAATGAGTCCCGTGACATGAGTCGGCGAATCCACCCAAGTTTGTCCAACCTTTCTCTCTCTCCCCTCACTTCCTCCACACCTCCCGCCCTCAAATCCCTCCATGCCTGCTGCTGCGACCAAGAAGACTGCTCACAAGGCCTCCAAGGCCTCTAGCGCCGCCAAGAGCACCGCCCATCCGTCGTGGATAGACATGATCAAGGTCCATTCGACGTTCTCTTCAAGTCCGCCGTTATTGATCTCCCGCCAGGAATGCATCATCGCCCACCCAGAAGAGGCTCGCAGCGGTGTCTCTCGCCCTCTCATCAAGAAGGTTTGTTCGTCGCTGCACGCACGCCTCGTCGTCGTGTTCTCACCGCCATCATCATCACAGTTTGTCGAATCGAAATACAAAGTCGAACTCAATGCCTCTGCCGCCTCTCAACTCAACCGCGCTATCACATCCGGAAGCGAACGCGGGACCTTTGTGCTGCCGAAGGGTGCGCGGTTTCTTGTTTTATTGTCATCCTCTTGCTCATCTCTCTCCAAGGCCCGTCCGGGAAAGTGAAACTCGCCCCGAAGGTTCGCGGGGAGGCTGCCAAGGAGGTAGTTCGCCCCCTCCGTCCTCATGATAACGTCCTCATCGTGGTTACAGAACTCCAAACCCGTCTCGAAAGCCAAACCATCCACTACTAAAGCATCCACCGCTGCAACTAAATCCAAACCCAAAGCAAAGCCTGCAACAAAGACGATGACAACCACCGCCAAGCCTGCGGCTAAAAAGGCTGCGGCGCCCAAGAAGACCGTCGCCGGGAAAGCCAAGGCAGCGCCTGCGAAGAAGACAACGACGGCGTCGAAGCGCGCACCGGCGAAGAAGGTGGGTAGCAGACGCTTCTTCCCATACTCAGATATATCAATGGTGAATGCGCAGGCTGTTGTCGGGAAGAAACCCGCTGCACCGAAGAAGACGGTAAAGAAGCCGACGATAGCTGCGGTGTCGACGACGAAGAAGGCGGCGCCGAAGAAGGGGGCTGCTACTAAGGTATGGTGTATCCTTTGCTGAGGTCCGCTCTGTCTCTTAAATGTATGTCCTAGGCTGCGGACAAACCCAAACCAAAGGCCAAGTCAACAACAGCAACGAAGGCCAAGCCCAAAGCCGCTGCTGCTGCCACGAAAGCCAAAGCTAAGCCTGCGTCATCCAAGGCGGCTGCAAAACCCGCGTCGTCGAAAGCTGCCGCTGCGAAGAAGCCAGCGTCGGGGAAGAAGGCTGCTGCTAAGAAGGTTCGTGTTGTTTCTTTTTTCGATCGTACGGACAGCTGGCTGACTTGACTGTGGATTGAATCGTAGGATACGGCCGCTCCCGCTGCCGACAAGGTACGTTTATCGCGTCCATACTCCTTCGTCATTGAGCTAACGGCCGGACTGCAGTCATAACTTGCTTGCCTACATAACATCAATTCAAATCACTTCATGCTCATCCCCCTGGTGGCTGGCTGGTATCATGTACTCCTATCTTTCCTCCCTTTCTTTGTGTACAGTACACACAGTTACCCGTTTCAACTCCTCCTTCATACTACCTGCTTCTGCTATTACCTTGCTATCGTCGATCCGTTTTCTGTCTGTCTATGATACATACTACGTTATTCCTTTCTGTACTTGTAAGTAAAGTAAGCCCAGTAGCTTCGAGAACGATGTTGTTTTTGTTGTATGGAGAGGAGAGTGAAGTTCTGGTGATGGCAAGGTGATGGTCAAAGAGTTTGTTTCCGACCGCCCGATCATCTACTGATCATCTCCGCTCTGCAGCCAAATTAATAGGGTATATCACAGTACAGGATTTGGCGGATTTCGAGCTTGATTTCGATTTCGATTTCAGTCAGTGTGACACTCGGCGAAGTGCCGAGAACTTCGGAAAAGTCCGCGGGATCAGCTGGGAGATGCTGTGGATCAGCCCAGGCATCACGTACATTCTTGCCGCTTGAGTGAGGACAAGTTTTGAACGCGTCCCAGTGCGCTTTTGCCTGGTATTTGAGTCTCCAGAGGTTCAAACCTACTAGTTGTAGCAACGGAAACCGCGACAGGCCGACAGTAAGAGAGGGGAATGAAATTAAGTGAGGCTTTGTATCTCTGCCGTCTGATGCCGAGACGATGCTGCCGAATGACAGCATGTGTGACGACTGTGACTTTTGCTCAAATCCAAATCGAAATCGAGCCTCAAATCCGCCAAATCCGCTACTGTGATATACCCTATTAAATACAAGGCGTGGCCAGCGTTTTGAGCATCTAGCAGCTCTTCCGTTCACCGCGGTGGCTGAGGATCTCAGCCGATACAGCTGAAAAGGGATCCGCACCTCGCCGCCCATCACCAATTGAACCTCGCAATCTTGGAAACTGGAGTTTTCGCTTTTCTTCAGTGCCAAGGCCGAGGAGAACAATCCACAAATGAGCTCGCCTGTCTGTGTGAATTCATTCAACATGGAGGGTTCTGCAATTCACTTGTGAAACTCGTCACTTTGGGTGTGCCCCACTTGCTGGGCCGCGACGCGTGATGTTGCCATGGCGCGGACCAAGTGCGGACCAGCCGGCCCCGTTAATCTTCCTCTTCACCGTCTACGCTCGCCTTCTCATTCTTCTCCTCAGCTTTTCTCTTTCTGCTCTGCTTTTTCCTAATCTTCAACTTGGTCTTCGTCATTTAAATAAATAATCCAACAACAACGTCCTGCGCTCAATGGAGACCGAGCAGCGGCGGCGTTCCACCATCGAACAACGGCGTTCAATCATCGAGCAGCGGCGGTCGATTATCCTTACCCCCGAGCAGGAAATCCATGTGCAGAGTCTCGCCCGATCCTTGTCCAACCACGACGGAGCGAGTTTCGAGTTGAACTCTCTCTCGCAGACTACGACCCGCAATTCCGACTCGCACGACGCCGATGTCTCGACGCATATACATGTTCACTTTCCTGAATCCCCTCTGTCTCAGACACACCCTCCCACTCGTTCCTCCAAATCTTACAACTCGGGCCCCTTCGATGACGAAAAGCTGAATCCAAATTCGGAATCGTTTGACATGGAGGCGTGGCTTAAATCGTCGATGCAGATCGCCTCCAGAGATCCAGAGAATTATCCAGTGTGTTCCAATCACGGTCTTTCTGTCACTCTCTAATTTTAACGCGCGCGTTACTTGTAGCTGAGAACTGCCGGCGTTTCCTTCCGTAACCTCAATGTTCACGGCGTCGGGTCACCTACAGATTATCAGAAGACGGTTGCCAATATCTGGCTCCGGGCTGGCGATTCACTGAGAGGCTTGATGGGCATGAGCACAGGGAAGCGGAAAATTCGTGCGTGTTTTTTTTCGATCTAGGGTTTAGACTATTGATGGGTAACAGAAATTTTGCGTGAGTTCGACGGGCTCGTCAAATCTGGGGAAATGCTGGTGGTTCTCGGACGACCCGGAAGGTGAACCTGACGTGCGCGCTCTGAGTTCCCCGTAATTGACACCCTCGACAGCGGCTGTTCCACGTTCCTCAAAACTCTATCTGGTCCGTAATTCCTTTCCGAATGAAATACAGCTGACAGTTGTCCAGGTCTAACACACGGTGGGTTGCTTTCCCTATCCGTCTGCCCTCTCATCTTGATTACCTCGCTGCAGGTTTCACGGTCGACCCTTCGTCGGACGTTCAATACCAAGGGATCCCTGCGGATGTGATGCACCGGGAGTTTCGTGGCGAGGTTATCTACAACGCGGAAACGGACGTGCATTTCCCCCACTTGACGGTCGGCCAAACTCTGTTGTTTGCCGCCAAGGCACGGGTACCCCGGACCCGCGTCGGCGGTGTCTCGCGCCAGAAGTACGCTGAACATATGCGGGACTTGGTCATGACGATCTTCGGCCTCAGTCACACCCTAGACACTAAGGTCGGGAATGATTTTGTGCGTGGTGTCAGTGGAGGCGAACGGAAGCGTGTTAGTATTGCGGAGACGACGTTGAGTGGTACGTATCTGGTTTTCCGTTTGGGCTGGATATTTTAATTTTGCGCAGGCTCCGCGTTGACGCTATGGGACAACAGTTCTCGAGGGCTTGATAGCGCAACGGCACTGTCGTTTATCCGCACTCTGCGGTTGTCAACACAGGTTACCGGCTCGACCGCCATGGTGGCAATCTATCAGGTGGGTTGATTCCAGCGAGCTGTGAATGGTTCTCACTTTTTTTTTCTTCATCAGGCGTCCCAGAGTATCTATGATGTGGGTCTTCGCTGTGCATCCCAAGTGCGAACGAATCTGATTTCCTACAGCTCTTTGACAAAGCGATTGTTCTGTACGAGGGGCGACAAATTTATTTTGGGCCCACCGAGCAAGCGAAGGAGTTTTGGACGAGCCGAGGTTTCGTCTGCGCTCCCAGGCAGACCACCGCTGACTTCTTGACCTCTCTTTCGAATCCGGCTGAACGTATCGTTGCACCGGGATTTGAGAGTCGTGTTCCGCGTACCGCAGACGAGTTCGCTCGTGTCTGGAAGGAAAGCGCAGAATATCGGGCTCTCCTGAGGGAGATCGAGGAATATAATGCGCAGTATCCGCTTGATGGGGAGGCTTTGACGCAGTTTAGGAGCAGTCGGTCGAAGCAACGGAGCAAGTCGCTGTTGGTCTCTCATTATTCCTGATCGTTCTTTCGTTGAAAACTGCCTTTGCAGGAGCCCAAAGTCGCCCTACACTATCTCTGTTCGCCAGCAGATAGCGCTGTGCATGGAGCGTGGATGGCAGAGGCTCCGAGGCGATCTTGCTACTTTCTTTGGAACGGCAAGTGTCTCTTCTGCTGCATATATTCACTGTGGAGGTGACACTTTCTCTTTAGGTCATCGGCAACCTTATCATGACTCTTATATTCGCTAGTGTTTTCTATAATTTAAAGAACAACACCGACAGCTTCTTCCAACGCGGCTCTCTTCTCTTCTATGCCATCCTTTCGAATGCTCTTGGCAGCGCCCTAGAGGTCCATTATATTTCTTTCGATGTCATCCGTTATATTGAATACGCCTAGATTCTCACCTTGTATGCTCAACGTCCGATTGTCGAAAAGCATACCGCCTATGCGCTATATCATCCGTAAGTAACATATGCGTTATATCTGGGGGCGAACTGACCGTGCTCGCAGATTTGCGGAAGCCGTTTCTTCCATGATTTGCGACCTTCCGTCCAAGTTTCTCACATCTACAGGTGACGTTTGTTTCGTTCGTTTCTTTGTTTGCGAGAGCCTTAACTATTTAACTACAGTGGTCAATATCACTGTGTACTTCCTCACCAATCTCCGTCGGGAGCCCGACGCATTCTTCGTATTCTTCCTGTTTTCGATAACGTGCACGTTCGCCATGTCTATGATATTCCGCACCATCGCCTCTGCGTCGCGAACACTTATTCAAGCCCTCACTCCAGCGGCGGTGTTCATCACCGGTTTGATTATGTACACCGGCTTCACGATCCCTGTGCCGAACATGGTGGTCTGGTTTAGGTGGCTCAATTACGTCGACCCGATCAGCTATGGGTTCGAGGCCCGTGCGTTTTCTGAGTCCCTTTCAATGCAATGTACCAGTGCTCATCTATCCTAGTCATGGTAAACGAATTCTCCGGCCGCTCCTTCCCTTGCGGACAATTCGTACCCGCGGGACCTGCTTACGCCAATGTGTCGGCTGCGAACAGGGTTTGCAGCGTCCCCGGCGCGAAAGCTGGGCTGGATTTCGTTCTCGGGTCAGACTACATCAAGGCATCCTTTGGTTACGAGCGTAGTCACCTCTGGCGCAATTACGGGATTCTTCTCGTTTATATTGTAAGTATTTTGTTGCTGCGCCAAAAGTCCTCACTGACACTCTAGACAGATCGTCTTTTGCGCCGTTCACTTAATCTGTACGGAATACATCTCAAGCGCAAAATCCAAGGGCGAGGTGTTGGTTTTCACTCGGGGCCATCTGCCGCCATCGCGCCGCCTTGAGGATGAGGAGAATCCGGATTCCAATGAGAAGTCCTTGCCAGAGAGTAGATCCGTCAAGCGTTCGGAAGACGCCATGATCCCGCAGCAGAGGAAGGTCTTTATGTGGAAAGATGTGTGCTATGACATCAAGCTGAAGGATGGCTCGGATCGACGTCTTCTAGATCATGTTGACGGATGGGTACGTCCTGGGACCCTCACTGCGCTCATGGTATGTCTCTGTTGCTTTTCTCGTGGTCTGCCCCTCATATCCATCGAAGGGTGTCTCGGGAGCTGGTGCGCAGCTCTGCTGTTCCTTCTGTGCTGTTTTCGTGATCATTTTATGCAGGTAAGACTACGCTACTTGATGTCCTCGCCGCGCGTACCACCATCGGCGTCATTTCCGGAGAAATGCTAGTCAACGGCCGGCAGCGGGACCAGTCTTTCCAACGCAAGACAGGATATGTCCAGCAACAGGATTTGCACTTGGCTACTTCTACGGTCCGCGAGGCCCTCGAATTCAGCGCTATTCTTCGGCAGCACAAGTCCATCCCCAAGGAAGAGAAGCTTGCGTATGTTGAAGAGGTCATCGCGCTTCTGGACATGGAGTCATACGCGTCAGCTATTGTCGGCGTTCCAGGTGAAGGTCTGAACGTCGAGCAACGCAAGCGCCTGACCATCGCGGTTGAGCTTGTTGCCAAGCCGGAACTCCTCGTGTTCTTTGATGAACCTACCAGCGGTCAGTGCTGTAGCATTCATGCTCGTAATACTCTTCCAACTTCTGGCAGGTTTGGACTCTCAGACGGCATGGTCCATTTGCCAGTTGATGCGCAAACTTGCCAACCACGGGCAGGCTATCCTCTCGACGATCCATCAACGTCGGTGCTTCTCTGCTCACACTGTCGATTCAATTTTGATCCTTCTCCTAGCCAGCGCAATTTTGATGCAGGAGTTCGATCGACTTGTAAGTTCTTGTATACCCTACGATTGTGAATTTTGCTCACTTCTGAATAGTTGTTTTTGTAGGTGATCTCCTCTCGATCCGGTCAAGAACTAACCTGAGGTTTGGTTAGGGCGCCTGGAGGCAAGACCGTGTACTTTGGCGAGATAGGAAAGAATTCGAAGGTGTTAACTGGTTACTTCGAGAAGTACGGTGCGCAACCTTGTCCGCTTGATGCGAATCCGGCCGAGTGGATGCTTGACGTCATCGGAGCGGCACGGGGAACCAAGTCTGTCCAGGACTGGCCTGAGGTCTGGAAAGCAAGCGAGGAGCGTCAACAGATTCGCAAAGAATTCGACCAAATGGCGGCCAAACTCTCCATGGTCCAAGATTCCGGAGACTCGGCGGCCGGCTACGAGTTGTTCGCGATGCCTTTCACGACACAGCTCCGGGAATGTCTGAAGCGCGTATGGATACAATATTGGCGCACGCCGACGTACATCTATTCTAAACTGGTCCTCGTTGGCGTTTGCTCGCTGTTCATTGGGTTCTCGTTCTACAAGGCCCACAATGACTTGCAGGGCTTGCAAAACCAGATGGTGAGTCAAATCCCAGCCGTGTATATAATCTAAATCTGGGGTTCAGTTTTCGATCTTCTTGCTCCTGAATCTCTTCAGCAATCTAATTCAGCAAATTATGCCTCTGTTCGTCGAGCAGCGAGCACTTTACGAAGCCCGCGAGCGTCCGTCGAAGGCGTATTCTTGGATGGCTTTCCTCCTTGCACAGATTATGGTGGAGCTTCCATGGCAGCTTCTTGCCGCAGTGATCTGCTTTGTTTCTTGGTACTATCCGATAGGTCTGTATCGGAATGCCATTGCAGCGGACCAGGTCACAGAGCGCGGAGGACTCATGTTCCTCTTCGTTTCTCAGTTCATGCTCTTCACCAGTACCGTGAGTATAGTAACGTTTGTACCGTCCAGATCGTTGCTGAGTACTTCGCAGTTCAGTCAAATGGTGGTAGCCGGCAATGATACAGCAGAGGCTGCCGGTGGAATTGGTAGCCTTCTGTTTTCCTTTACTCTTCTTTTCTGTGGTGTGCTGGCTCATCCCTCGAGCCTCGGCTGGTGGGTAAGTGCCTTCTCAACTGGGTTTTATCTCGTCAGGCGGCTCACCGAACGTGGCCCAGATCTGGGCAAATCGCGTCTCACCTTTCACTTACTTTGTCGGCGGTATGTTGGCCACCGGAGTCGCCAATACGCACGTAGAATGCTCGAGCGTCGAACTTCTCCACGTGGACCCAATACCTGGCCAGAACTGCGGGGAGTACTTCGCATCGTATCAGTCATTCGCTGGCGGCTCGCTTTTAAATCCCAACGTAACAGCTGACTGTCAGTTTTGCGCTGTATCTGACACCAATGTATTCCTTGCTCAAGCTGGTATTTCCGTGCGTTATTCATGTTCTCGAAGTTGAATATTGTTACTGACTCCGCTCTTATTTCAGTACGATGACCGCTGGCGAAACTTTGGCTTAATCTGGGTCTATATCGGTGTCAATGTCTTGGGAGCGCTGTTCTTTTACTGGCTGTACCGGGTGCCAAAGAACAAAAAACCGAAGGAGACCCCAGTGGTTGCGGCGAGTTGATCCTCCCCGCAAATTTCAGTCCTTGACGCCGAGTTTCAACGCATGGACAACTACGATACATCTAAATTATGTAAATTATTACACATATCACACCCTCCTTTTTGTATCTCTGCAATGTTTATGGAAATCGGCGAATGAATGCAAAAAAAGAAACACCGCTGAGTGAGAGCATGCTTGATTCCAGCTCCGAGTGGTCTGAATCACCAAGCCCAAAAACCGTTAAGATGCGCGCAGATAACCGCTCATTATCTCTCCAGCCGCGCATCTTTGCACGATCCAGATTTACAGGCTTGTTTGGCAAAGATTGAATGATTTTCGCCCAAGGACGCAGCTCAGCTCGATCCCGCATCCCGTAAAAGGTGAAATTCAAATCGGACGCAAGGGTGAGGTGCGAAGGCCCCAGAAAAAACGTTCAAGTCCCTGGGCCATTGACGGCTGCAGCAACGTTAAATATACTGTACATGCAGAACCAGGAAGACGCACGTCGATGATGCGACAGAGCGCGAATAGCATTTGGAAAGGGTCGTTCGATGGCGTCTAGCAGCTCTTCCTTGATCCTCGAGGATTCTGCTCGAGAGCTGAAGTCATTTTCCAATTCCACGACCGCCGGGGGCCGACTCAAAGGGTTGAGGACATCGTTCTTATAGACGTTCAATCTGCGGATGTCGTCCATAGAAAACCTCACAACACCGGTGAACGATTCGACGTATGACGGTTCGTTTGTACAAATAAACAATTACGCGCGCGATCAATCTTGCGCGCGCGCGCAAACAACACGAGCGCGCGCGCAAGGGACCACTGCCGTCACTGTCTACTTTAGTACTCTCTCTCGTTCCTGCATCACGACACTACCTTGTTCTCTACACTGTCGACATTCTCCGAATACCCACTTCCTTGGCATCTCCCGTCTTCTCCAAGCGTGATCATGCTTGCGCACTGGCACGGCGACACTGTGAGAAACCCAAGCCTTGAAGGCATTTCACAATGTCCCTTTCGATGTTCCTCTACACTGTACTATTCAACTAGGACCTGCTCTGGCTGCACCGTGGTGCATCCCCTCTGTGATTGCTCAATAACATCACCGTTACCGGCCAGGTCCGGCCTTGCTCTAACTCGCTTCGTTGAATTCCACAAGTGTTTTGGGCTCGCGGACTCTCCACAACTCGCGTTGAAGGAGGAAAGCCGTCAAGCGGCGGAGGGCTGGAGTACGAAAGTCGGCTGACCGAAGGACTTGCGAGCAAAACGATTGTCTATAGGTGGCAGGGGATAGAGACTAAATTGGGGTGGCCGCAAGTCAAGTCTGTGCTCACTGGTCTGGTTTATTTGACAGAGCTGATCACTGCCAGTGATAGGCTGCCCAATATTGAATAGTATTCATTGAGGTTCATATTCCATCTCGGCGCGTGCATCTCATATGGAACTCACAATCTCGTCAAGAAATTCTCTCAGTACCGCTCACAGTAAGGTACTTGCAACGGAGTATAGAGCTGGTATAGAGACAGGTACTTATACCCCCACACCATTGTTGCCGATGGACCGGATACAGCTGTTATGACATTCGACCCGTTGCCAATAAATATGACTGGGTGAGCACTGAGCAATGTTTAATATGGCAGTTTCAGTGACTGCAGCTCAGGTTCAGCATGTATCTCCCTGTGAGGGTAAGTGCTCTCATGGTGTCGAAGTGTCGAATAACCATTGACAAATAACCTTCGGGTGTGTTCGCCCTGTAGTGTGTCCATCCTTTCTTATGATTCTATGTGCGAGATTGTCCAGAAAATTATTCAGTTCTCCCTCGGCTCCCACAAAGCTACACCTCGCCCTTCACCGGCAATTATTCGTTGCGAATCTATCCTTTGCCGAAGCTGTGAGGAATTTCAGAAGAGTTTTATAGCTAGTTTTATGCTCACTGGCATCCTACCTCCTCTTCATTAATAGCTTTTGCCCACCTCCTTGATATCGGTGGATCCATCAATCATAGATGATAAATCTACAACTAGCTCGCAAGTAAGTGGACAGTTATAGCTCTTGGATCTGTTGTGTGCAAGTTGTGTGTTTACTTATGCACAACTTGGTAATACATTACAATTAAACTGATCACATCCCCCGAGCAATCATAAACTCGCCTCCTCATCACGGGTCTTATCCTATTTTTTTTCTTGGACGAGGCACTTGTTTGCGTTCAAAATTCAGCCTCATCAATTGACTTTTTGCGATATCCGGCATTTGCCGCACCTAGGTTGATCGGCCTTTCAAAAAAATTCGGGTGAAGATCGTGACGGATCGTGACATTACGTCTCCGGGTCTCGCGTCTGCCCACCACGTCGCACGACGTCGAGACACTGAAAGTCTGAACACCACCTTGAAACCGGTGGTTCAGCCTTCAGCCTTCATCTGCGTCACTACGGGCGCAGCCCAGCGCTGCGCTTGCGCTTCGCGCTGCTCCATTGACTCTGTGTGGCAGGAGCAGTGTGCTTTGGCCCTCAACTTTCTCGCTCCCTGCCCAGTGCCATCGGCTGACGTCTCACGTCTATTTCAATGGCATCTCACCGCACTGCAGCATTTGGATCTTTCAGGTCGCGGCGAAGGTGTGAAGCGAGTGGACGAGTTGCGATCTTGGGAGCGAGTCTCATTCCCCCTCACGAGCTGCCGGCGCGCCAGAGACCGAGCAATACTTATATTGCTTGTGCAGATGCTCAGACTAGATAAGGATGGACGATATTGGACGACTGCTGTAGAGTACGATGTATTTGATTTACTCGCGCGCGCGCGTTTGTTGTTCACGCGCGCAAAATGACTGATCGCGCGCGTAAATGTTTATTTGTACAAACGAACCGTCATACGACGCCCCCATGGATCGCGACCTCTACTAGTAGTTCCTAGCGGCGATGACCTTTCTGGATTGCCCAATTCGCAAGCTGGCGGGTGGTAGGCCAAGAGAAAATGCGGGCGGCCCGGCGGAAGAATATACGACCTGAGTTTGCAGCAAGTCGGGGTATGTATAGAGGGGAAGGGTTGCCGCAAAAGTGCGTGATGCAGATGGTAGAAAACAATGGACAGACGTCCTCGAGGGAATGTAGATACTGGGGCCCGGGCAGCTCTAAGAGGAGTTCTGGAGGAAGACGTTACAGCGACATGAGTCTGAAAATGCAACTACTCCGGAGGTTTATATACGTTTGAACGACTATCTTCAAAAAAGTTTATAAAGTCTTGTTTACGAGACTACTCCGGAGGGAGAGTTTTGAAGAAATGGTGGGGGACGCAGAGCAAGTCACACTCTCAGCCGGCCGCCCTTCATGAATTCATTACCGTCATGCAAATTCTTCCATCGACTCGACGACTAGAGGGATTCCACAAGCAAATTTGTGCAATGATATCGATGTATCTGTCCGATTGTCTACTCGTCTACGAGATCTATGTAGTTACATAATCGGTCTCGAAAAAATCCCAGCAATTAGCTCGCTGCAACTACTGGCGTCTCCTTCGTCTTTTTGTTCTTGGGCACTCGGTACAGCCAGTAAAAGAACAACGCTCCTAGTACATTGAACCCAATGTATACCCAGATTAAGCCAAAGTTTCGCCAGCGGTCATCGTACTGAAATGAGAGCAAGTGAGTATCAATTTCAAGCTCCGGGAACATGAATGACGCACGGAAATACCAGATCCAGCCAGGAATACATTGGTGTCAGAGATTGCACAGAACTGGCAGTCGCCCGTCGCGTTGGGATTTAGAAGCGAACCGCCGGCGAATGACTGATAAGAGGCAAAGTACTCCCCACAGTTCTGGCCGGGTGTCGGATCCACATGGAGGAGCTCGACGCTCGAGCACTCTACATGCGAATTCGCGACTCCGGTGGCCAACATACCACCGACGAGGTAGGTGAAGGGCGAGACTCGATTTGCCCAGATCTGGGGTAGTTGATTTCTGGTGAGCTGCTGCGCGAATGGGAAGAAATCAGGTCACTTACCCACCAGCCAAGAGTCGAAGGACCGGCCAGCACACCACAGAAAAGAAGGGTGAACGAGAACAACAGGCTACCAATGTTCCCGGCTGTCTGCGCGGAGTCGTTGCCAGCTACCACCATTTGACTGAACTAAGAAGCATTAGCAACGATTTGGGCGGTACAAAATGTCACTATACTCACTGTACTGGTGAAGATCATGAACTGGGTGACATATAGGAACATGAGTCCTCCACGCTCGTGAAGCTGGCCAGCGACAGCCGCATTCCGATACAGACCGATCGGATAGTACCAAGAAACGAAGGAAATCACTGAAGCAAGGAGCTGCCACGGAAGCTCCACGACGATCTGCGCAAGGAGGAAAGCCATCCAGGAGTATGCCTCTGATGGACGTTCGCGCGCTTCGTACAACGCGCGCTGTTCGACAAACAGCGGCATGATTTGTTGAGTGAGGTTGCCGAAGAGAAGGAGCAGAAGGAAGATCGAAAACTACAAGTACGGTTTAGGTTATGTTCATGATTTGAATATTATGCTCACCAGTTGATTCTTCAGTCCCTGCAGATCGTTGTGCGCCTTGTAGAACGAGAAACCGATGAACAGCGAGCAGATGCCAACGAGAACGAGTTTGGAGTAGATGTAGGTCGGTGTGCGCCAGTATTGTATCCATACACGCTTGAAGCATTGCCAAAACTGAGTCTTGAAAGGCATTGCAAATAGTTCGTAGCCAGCCGCCGAGTCTGCAGCGTCCTCGACGTTGGAGAGTGTAGACACCATCTGGTCAAATTCCGTGCGGACCTGTTGGCGCTCCTCGCTTGCTTTCCAGACCTCAGGCCAGTCCTGGACAGACTTGGTTCCCCGCGCCGCGCCGATGACCTCAAGCATCCACTCGGCCGGATTTGCATCCGGTGGACACGGATGCGCACCATGCTTTTCGAAGTAACCAGTGAGTACCTTTGAGTTCTCGCCGATCTCGCCGAAGTAGACTGTCTTGCCGCCAGGGGCCCTGGAGGAACAAACGAAATCATCAGTTGTGAACCCCAACGCAAGGATTCTTGTGCCTCACAAGAACAACTGTCAAAAAAAGTCAGCCGGATCCACTGTCATAGTGTACGCAGTCACTCACAAGTCGATCGAATTCTTGCATCAGAATGGCGCTGGCTGAGAAAAAGGTTTAGCTGGGCTGAAGTGTGAAGAGAAGAGTACCGACGTTGGTGGATCGTCGAAAGAATGGCCTGCCCGTGGTTAGCGAGTTTGCGCATCAGTTGACAGATGGACCACGCTGTTTGAGAATCCAAACCTAGGAGAAGGAATATGTTAAGGGCGCTTCAGAGCATGGAACCTGTGGAACGCACCACTGGTAGGTTCGTCGAAGAACACGAGGAGTTCAGGCTTGGCGACAAGCTCCACCCCGATGGTCAGACGCTTGCGTTGCTCAACGTTCAAACCTTCGCCCGGAACGCCTACGATAGCTGATGCGTATGATTCCATTTCGAGGAGTGCGATGACCTCCTCGACATAAGCAAGCTTCTCTTCTTTCGGGACGGATTTGTGCTGCCGGAGAAGAGCGCTGAATTCGAGAGCTTCCCGAACGGTAGAAGTAGCTAGGTGCAAATCCTGCTGCTGGACATAGCCTGTCTTACGCTGGAAAGACTGGTCGCGTTGCCGCCCATTGACCAACATTTCTCCGGAAACGATGCCCATGGTTGTACGCGTAGCGAGGACATCAAGTAGCGTGGTCTTTCCTGTGTGATGTTATAGCGAAACAGTCGAGATGGATTGTTGAAGAAGATACACACCAGCCCCTGATACACCCTTTACCAACCGTCAGTGGCAGGTCATGAAACTATTGGCGGAGACATACCATAAGCGCGGTGAGAGTTCCGGGACGTACCCATCCGTCGACATGATCCAGAAGACGACGGTCGGAGCCATCCTTCAGCTTGATATCGTAACACACATCCTTCCACATGAATATTTTCCTTTGCCGCGGAATTTTGACGTCCTCTTGCTTGAGTGGGTCAGACCCCGGCAAGGACCGTTCATGGAGAGTAGAGTTTTCCTCGTCGTCCGGGCGACGCGATGGCGGAAGATGTCCACGAGTGAAAACGAGCAGCTCGCCTTTGGATTTTGCACTTGAAATGTATTCCGTGCAAATCAAATGGACAGCGCAGAAAACAATCTTACCAAGCCAATTCAGTTAGAACTCAGATATCGCAACAAAAGACCCACAATGTACGCAAGAAGAATCCCAAAGTTACGCCAGAGATGACTGTGGTCGTAGTCGAAGGACGCTTTGAGGTAGTCCGACCCCAGAACGAAATCTTGCCCTGCCTTGGCACCCGTGACGCTGCAGATCTTGTTCGCGGCGGACACGTTGGCATAGGTAGGCCCAGCGGGTACAAATTGTCCGCAAGGGAAGGAGCGGCCCGAAAATTCGTTCACCATGACTACCATACACAACGGATGAGCGGGGGTCTGATGCGGGGGAGGAAAGACGCACGCGCTTCGAACCCATAGCTGATTGGGTCGATGTAGTTAATCCATCTAAACCATACAACCATATTGGGGACGGGAACCGTGAAACCGGTGTACATGATCAAGCCAAGCATGAACACCGCCGTTGGAGTGAGGGCTTGAATGAGTGTTCGCGACGCGGAGGCGATGGTGCGGAATACCATCGACATGACAAAGGTGCAAGTTACGGAGAATAGGTAGAATATGAAGAACGGGCCAGGCTCCCGACGCAGATTAGTGAGAAAGTATAGTGTAATGTTAACGACTGCCAGTAAATAGGTCAGCTTGCATTGAATCGAAGGGGAAAAGCGTCACTTGTAGCTGTTATGAACTTGGATGGCAGGTCGCAGATCATGGACGAAACGGCCTCAGCGAATCTACGGGCGTTATTAACTCGCCATTGAACAGAGTATACGCACTACTCACGGATGGTAGAGCGCATAAGCAGTATGTTTTTCGACAATGGGTCGTTGAGCATACAACGTGAAAATCTCAGGAGTCGAATAGTAAGCACGAGATGTAGATGACTGAGGGGAACATCATTACCTCTAAAGCGCTCGCGAAAGCATTCGTAAGGATGGCGTAGAAGAGAAGGGAGCCGCGATTGAAGAAGCTGTCGGTGCTGTTCTTCAGATTATAGAAAACACTGGAGAATATAAGCGTTATGATAAGGTTGCCGAAGACCTAAGTAGGGTGGAGATCAATTGCATGACGAATATTCGCAGAAACAAGACACTTGCCGTCGTATAAAAAGAAGTAAGGTCGCCCTGAAGCCTCTGCCATCCTCGCTCCATGCATAGGGCTATCTGCTGGCGGATGGAGATCGTGTAAGGTGACTTCGGGCTTCTGGACAGACAGTCAACGAAGGGACAGTGAGGGGCATTGGGACACGAACAGCGACTTGCTCTGTTGCATATACCGACTGGATCTGAATTGTGCCAAGGCCGCTCCGCCAAGCGGATACTCCGCGTTGTACTCCTGTATTTCTGCGACGAGACGTTGATACTCAGCGCTTTCCCTCCAGACACGGGCAAATTCGTCAGGGGTGCGCGGAACACGATTCTCAAAACCCTCTGCAACGATGCGTTCCGCCGGGTTCGAAAGAGACGTCAAGAAATCGGCCGTAGTTTGCCTCGGAGGGCAGACAAAACCGCGGCTCGTCCAAAACTCCTTCGCTCGTTCTGTAGGACCAAACCAAATCTGTCGCCCCTCATATAAAACGATCGATTTGTCAAACAGCTGCAAGTATTGAGTACTATGGTACGGGGTAAGTTGGGGACACTCACATCATACGCGCTCTGGGATGCCTATTGAGGAGACAGTAAGCATCGTCTTGGGAGTTCGGACAGATGGATGGACTGACCTGATAGATAGCTACCATGCATGTTGAACCAGTGACTTGCGTCGCGAGGCGTAGAGTACGAATAAACGACAGTGCTGAGGCACTATCCAGTCCCCGCGAACTGTTATCCCAAAGAGTCAACGCAGAACCTATTGCCAATTAGGGATCGGTTCAGCTCGAATTAAAACGGGGTCCGCACCGCTTAACGTCGTTTCTGCGATGCTGACCCGCTTCCGCTCGCCTCCACTGACACCACGGACGAAATCGTTGCCAACCTTGGTGTTGACAGTATGACTGAGGCCGAAAATGGTCATGACCAGGTCCCGCATATGCTGAGCGTACTTCTGGCGCGAGACATTGCCTATGCGCGTCCGCGGCACCCGAGCCTTGGCCGCAAAAGATAGGGTTTGGCCGACCGTCAAATGAGGAAAGTGGACATCCGTTTCAGCGTTGTAGATGACTTCGCCACGAAACTCCCGGTGCATCACATCTGCAGGGATCCCTTGAAACTGGATGTCCGAGGAGGAGTCGACCGTGAAACCTGGAGGAAGAAAAACTAAGCTAAACGAGAGATAGGTGATATACCGAACCGACCATGAGTTAAGCCTGGGCAAGTGTTAGCTGTGAATTTACTCGAATAGATAATCACGGACCAGATATGGTTTTGAGGAATGTTGAACAACCGCTGTTGAGGGCGTCAATGATGAGATTGATAGCTTCATGAACAACACATCGGGCTCACCTCCCCGGTCGTCCCAGAACGACTAGCATTTCCCCAGCTTTAACGAGTCCGTCGAAGTCGCGCAAGATTTCTGCTGCCGCATCAGCCAACATTTCGAAATCACAGAATAAGCTACGAACGAATTTTCCGTGTCCCGGTGTTCATGCCCATCACGGCTCTCAGTGAATCGACCGCGCGAAGCCAGACATTTGCAACTGTCTTCTGGTAATCTGTGGGTGAGCCAACGCCGTGAACGTTGAGGTTCCGGAAGGAAACGCCGGCACTTCTGAGCTATAAATGGGCGCGTCAAGATACGAAATTAGACAACGAGGAATGGTTCGACGCACAGGATAGTTTTCAGGATCCCGAGAGACGATGTGCATCACAGATTTAAGCCAGGCCTCTATATCGAACAAGGGCGAGTTGGGGTTGAGCTTGTCATCCCCCGCTTCGTCAACAAAGGGGTTGTGGGTCTTGTGCGAGGAACGAGAGGGGATTTGCGACAGAGGAATTTCAGGGAAATGTACAACATGTTTCGATCCGGCGTGAGCAGTGTCTTGCGAGTTGCGAGTCGTAGTTTGTGAAAGAGAATGCTCGAAAATTTCTTCATCGTGTGTCATAGACCGGGCGAGGCTTTGCACATGCTGTTCCTGCTCGTGGCTGAGAGTTATGGACCGCCGCTGTTGCTCGACCTCTGAGTCCATGGCAGAATGTAAAAAGCACAGGAAGGCGCGAAAGTGAAATCGCGAGACGCTATTGAGCTTTTCTTATATGCGCCGGGCAATCGGGATATTACATCGTCAAGATCAAGCGTGCCGCAGAAACCGTCGCCAGAAAGCTGTTTTTGGGTTTGCGTGAGGTGAACCCCTACACTGCCGCAGGGCCGTTTCGTGAAAGACGATGACAGCCGCCCGAACGTACATCCCATCGACTCGGGACTGCATACATAACTGATACTTATTACCTTGCGGAGAACACGCCAAAGCCGTGGCTTGACCGACAGCAAAGCAATGAGTAAACGGGACTACCGGTCCGCATTTGAAGGCCATGGCTCGTGAAGTAGACTGCCGTCTCTCCGCAATCGACAATTAACGCAAATCCAAGCAATTCGATCACCGAAATACGGAAAGCCTCTAGGTTGTGAAAGGTGACTGTCGGTGATGCAGAACCTCGAGAAGCTAGATATCGTGGCCGTAGTTGAATAATCGTTCGATATGATCAGTGGTAAAATTATAACAAACCACGAATGAGCCGATTCTCTCCGCTTTCTGTAACAAGTCGATTTACAAGAGGGGTTTACACATCGAGAGGGGTGACGATGATGAACTCTGAGCCCTGAAGATGGACGCGAGCACGAAAGGAATGACGTGTTCTTCTTTGCATTCCTTTCATCGTTCCAGCTTTCAAAACTGTCTCAAAGATTGATGATAGTCAGGCCAAGGAGGTGCTATTCTTGCTTATCAACCCAACTATTTGCCGCAAGGATCTGGGAGAGCCCGAGACCAGTCTGAATCACTGTCGAGTTCAACGTGGGCAAAGCTTGTGTTTTCTTCGTGGCCACCATTGACCGCAACGATTTCTAACAGGCTAACGCGCGTTGCGGTTCGAAGAGGTAGACGTGGAATCCAAGCGCCTCAACGGGCCCTGAGTAGTAACGAGCTGGAAAACGTAGGTGGACGTTGAGCCAAAGTAGTGCCAAAGTCGAGCACAAGCAGTGCCACACGAACTTTTCTGCGCACACGCTTGCGATGAGCGGCGAGCGCCGATTTCAACGATTTCAAATCCAATAGAATTAGCCAGGGCCTACATCTCTATGAAAGAAATAACGCAATTCGAATCTCTGTGTTCAATAGGTGAGCATATCAATTACCCTGCGTGAAATGACTCGACCGACTCGCCGCCTGCAGTCAACCTGCAGTCAATGCGCGGATAAAGTCAGCGAGGAGACTATCGTTCCATCGTTCGAGCAATTCCACGCCGCCCTCATGGGTCTGCTCGCCGTGCGCCCACCCACTTTCAAACGATATCTAATGTCATGCGCGATAGTATTTTTAATTTCTTCATCGACATAATCTTCCTCGTCCGAGACCGGAGGATCGGGATCGGGCACGTCTTCAATCGTAGGCAGTTGTCGCGGAATTCTCGGTTTCACGGACTTGCTGAATGCCTCGGACGATGAGAGGAATTTTGTGTCTAACATTTCGAGCAGGGAAATATCCCTTGACCCCTTCCTGAGAATGTTCCGTTGGTCCCCATACTGAGGACAGTCGCGAAGCAAGTGCCCACGCGTCCGAACGACCTCGCCGCACATGCAGTCAATGTTCTTCGATGGAACAAACTTTTCATGATACCCGCCTGCGAAGCAGTATCCATCCAATACGACACTCCGAATACCTCTCGTTGTAATTCCTTCAAGTACGGGATGGGTTTGATTGACACTGGAGAAGCGGTTTGCCATGACATAGTAGCCTGTCTTGGGCGCAGCTCTCCATTCCTCCACCCACGACTTCTCCACCGTTTCCTTCGACTTTCTCATTGCATGCGATCGCGTGGCAGCTAATTCGGCGCCCGCCTCAGCGAGCTCGTCGGCGCGTTTATTTCCGATAATGTCGCAGACCAGCCAACCTCGACCTTGTGTTCTGGATCTCCGTCAAGGAAAGCGCAGACTGTTTTTATGGAACTTGAGTGCCGTTGGCATGAGTTGTCCCGGGCGTTATTCTGCCAATAGAGACTATATTAGCCCGTACGGTATACGTGGAAAGTGAGTCAAGAAATATTCAACTATAGTGTAGAGCATGAGACGAGGTAGCACACAAAATGAAGCGCGACTGCGCAAGTTGGAAGAACAGGCTTGTGAGGCTGACCACCGATTCGATGCGTTGTTCTAGAGTTACAGGCTGTGGTCACGGCACCTTCGCCCTTACAGCGAGCCCTTTCGATGAATCAGGCGGTCGAAACCCTAGGTCCCATTGTGCGCCGACCAAAATGACTCGTACGATGTGGCAGGGACGGGGACAGCAGTACTCGTCGTCTGCGACAAAGTTTGAGGCTGGGAGGAAGCCGGAACACCGGATACTGCAGGTCGCTCGACGGGCGCAGAGGGGGTTACCGGCTCGATGACCCACTCCGTTAGATCGTGTAACGGAGTGGTGGGGTTGGCCACGGATGGGGATGGTTTGTCAGATCCCTCTAATTCCTGGGAGGCGGGAGGGACTTTGAAAGATAAGGAAGAGGAGTAAGAAGGGTTCGGCCTCTGTTCATCCGCAAGGGCGCGAGAGTCTGGAGGAGGGGGGTTCAAGATCGCTGTTGCGGGATACTCTGAGGAAATAGACTTTGTGGAACCCACAACAGGATCTAGCTGCTTTCGTTGTTGACAGAAGTAGAGATTTTCGACTTCGTTCAGACGTTGCTGTTGCTGAAGAATGAAGATGCGCACAATTGGGTTAGAAACAATGTAGGCGTTACGATTCGGCAGCTCACCCATCCATGATCGACTTTGAGCCTTGCGTATTGGAGACGCAGTTGCAGTTGTCTTATGAGCTGCAATGCGCTCAGTCCCTTACAGCACAGATACAAGTAAGTATTGAATGTACATGGTCTGCTTTTGCTCTGTCTGAAGGTATTTTTGCATTTTGAGTGGGATTTGAAGCTTTGTGTCCTCCGGAACCATTGCTAGAAGGAGTCGAAAGCTGATCCATTTGCGACCAGCAACCAGTGGTGGGGGCTCTTGCCTCAATCCAACGACTCGAACATGGTGGCAGGACTCAAGTCACATCCGGACCACGCCGGGCCTGCCCCTGCCACGCCACTGACGTTGACAGCACATGTCATTTCGCACGCACTTCGTCAACATGTGGCTGTGCTGAGTTCCGTACAATCAACAAACGCGTCGCGATCACGCGTTACTATAAATACCGCCTGTCGAAATCTTGGAACGGTTCAACTTTTGCCCCCAACCACCATCGCTCGCAACTCCAACACCAACATGTCTGCCTCCTCCCCTGCCCCTTCTTCTGCTCCCCCCTCCACTTCCCAGAAGCCCTCATCGTCTAAGGCTGCTGCGAAGCCGCCTTCATCGAAGGCGGTCGCAAAGCCCAAGTCGGCGACCAAGAAACCCGCTGCCACCAAGGCAAAGACTGTCAAGGCTCCCACATCCAAGGCTAAGAAGGCAGCAGCAACTAAGCCTACTGCTGCCCACCCTACCTGGAAGGACATCATTAAAGTACGCCCACATTGTCTGCCCATCGCCACCCCATCGCTCAACTCCCTTCCAGGAATGTATTGCGGACGCAGAGAGCGCGCGTGCCGGGGTTTCGCGCTCTACCATCAAGAAATATGCGGAGGAGAAGTACGGGCTCAACACCCCCTCCCACATCTCGCAGCTGAACCGCGCCATCGCCTCTGGTGTCGAGGGTGGCATCTTCGTCCAACCCAAGGGTGCGTCTATTCGCTTGTGCTTTCCCACTCGATCGCTGATTGCCTTCAACCCAGGTGCCGCCGGTCGGGTGAAGCTCGCCCCCAAACGCACGCAGACGGACGAGGTGTGTACACTCCCCATCTACCCGAACTTCACCTCACCCCCTATTCCTCAGAACTCAAAACCTGTCTCGAAGACGACCAAGCCCTCTACATCCAAGGCCAAAGCCCCATCAAAGCCTACCAAGGCTGCCGCTGCTAAGCCCAAGGCCAAGGCTGCCGCCACCAAACCTGCCACCAAGAAAGCTGCCGCCACCAAGGCCCCCACCAAGACCGTCAAGAAGCCACTAGCTGGGAAGCCCAAAGCAGCTGCACCCAAGAAGGCGAGCTCAACAGCTTCCAAAGCGAAGAAGGTACGTCTGCACTGTATGTCAACTTCGGGCCCGTCGCTCACCATGCACTTCATTCAGGCCGTCGTTGGCAAGAAGGCCGCTCCCGCCGCAAAAGCCAAAGCTGCCGCAACAACGAAGAAGGTTCGTCATCCCTCATTCCTTCTCCTTGTCTCCCCCGCTCACGATCCGCCCAGGCTGCACCCCGCGCCGCGCCCAAAGCCCGTGCGGCGCCGAAGAAGGCGACAACATGATCGTCGCCCTTCGCGCTCATCGTTTTGCATCGTCATCCTATCTTATTGTTTCCTATACTCTGTGTGTACTACTATGTACAGTATCCTATCGTCCGCATTTGCATCTCTTTTCGTTTACATCTCATCCCATCTGGTCTATTCTCATGTCGTGCCTATACCATACGTATATGTCTATGCCACCATGCCAATACCAATATAGAGTGCCTAGCACAATCTCTTTGGTTCTTCTCAGGATTTTGCTGTTATCGCTCAGGGAGTCCACCAGCAACTCTACCTCAACAACGCGTGCATATTGGCGCGACTCGTCACAGCGTGACGAAGCGCGCTTTGTGGCCTAGCCCCTATCTTTGTGCAGAACATTGTCATTGTGCAGTTCAGAACAACGCAAAAAAAATAGCTTCGATTTTCCTTCATTCGAATGTCCCATCCTATATCACCAACAAACCACGAAGTCCACGCTAATCAAGTCCATCCCCGAGCAGCACCTCGTCCCCCTCCATGTCCTCTCTCTTTCTCAATCACAAACATTGCGTCCCGGATGGTGACAAGCATCCGATAGTCCACATCCAACGGTAGCGGCGGAGGGACGGCAGTGACACCATTACTAGGTTTATATTTCCGCCACCGCGGTGGAGCGGCGTCACCCGTTCTTGACCGATATCCTGCCGTGAGCCAAGCGTATTTCCCGACCAATCCAGCCGCGCGATTCGCAGCTTCGTTCGTCATCCTACGTTCCACCTCCTCTGTTCTTGGTTTCGGTAGATCGATATCCATCGCATCATCGTCCCCGGGAATGTTCACCTCCACATCTTCCTCGCCATTCAGCAGAGCCGTCAACGCCGCATCGATAGCTTTATCCCTCCTCTCCCTCACCCTCCGCATCCGCTCCTCCTCCCCGCGCTCCGCCGTCTCCAGCGCCGCAAGCTGCTTCGCAACATCACTCCTCACCAACACCCCCCACGCAGCCGTCCCATCCTCATACAACCCCGGCGCCCGATCGAACTGCGCGCGCGTCCGATGCCGCGCAGCGTCAATCATGCCTGTGACGAGGTCCTGCAGCCGCGCGCGCAACGCAAGTGCAAGGTAGTTGATGCAGTCTTCCGGGACTGCTGCGACTTTATGTCGCGCCGCGACCGTCCGCATTGTAGCTCCGAGGAAATTGACATCGAAGTTTGGCCGTGCGGGTTGTTTTCGGGAGCGGTCTTCGAAAACACCGTATGATTCTGTCGTTCGATGCGAGCGTTGGAGGCTCTCTTCCTCGGCCTACAAAAGAATGAAAATTGCAGGGAATATTTCTGGGAGGAATCGTACCCGAAGATCTACACCCGCACTACCAATCGCGTCGTTTAGCGTCGCGACATCCGCCGTATCAAATCCTCCCGAATTCGCCTGCTGCGAATTGGCGATCGCTTGACGCGCCATAGTCTGCTGCTGGGGCGCCGGCGTGGGCGAAGCATACTGGTACGTCTGATACGCACTCGGTTGTTGCTGGTAGTGTGAATATGCATTCTGATAGTGTTGGTACGCCGATGTCCCTACCCTATAGTCAATCCAATAACACGTCAAAAACGAAGCAATCCGAGAACGAGAGCTGGGTGCAAGTACGGTGTAGTGGATGAAGAGGTGCTCGGTACGGTGGTGACGACAGTCGGGGTGGTGTCAGAGGTGCCCGTGTCTGCGTCGGCGTCCATAGGGATTACTGGCTGCACATTAGCTACACTCGAGAACGAGCCCTTGAGCTGCATTCGACACACAAGAATCCCATAATTCGGGCGGTAGTTGAGGTGGAGCGCTCATTAGTGTTGTAGTAGTTTCAATTGGTCAAGGGGAAGAAGGACATTCGTTTACAGAGCAAGACTACCGACTTGAAGAGCCGTTATACGAGCGCGTCGTAGACAAGCAAAGGTTATTTATTGGTTATGTATTTACCACTGCTTTGTTCGGATGGCGTCGGCAGATTCGGCAGCGTTCTGAAAGATAAATACAGCAGATTTACAAACAAGTCAAAAATCTTCGATATCGTCGGTTTCCAACCATCCCCCGTCGTCCGGCGTATCCTTGATCTCCGACCAACCACCCCGTCCGTCTTCGTCCTCCGGAATATCCACATTATCGCTAGGTAAGTCCCCTTCCCCAAGCTGATGCGGACCATTCCCACCCGACGCGAACGTCAGACTCGAGAACAGGCGATGCGACGAGGGAGCTTGTGGTTGAGTGTGCTTTGCGTCGCGAGCCTTCAGAACTCCCCCAAGGCCAAGTACAACATCAGCACCGCTCCATCCGCCCAGTTGCCATCCTTCACTCGCCTACACGCAAAACACAATCAATATCATGGCCTCTGTAAGCGGGGAAAAGCCATACCTTCAACGTCGCATCCTCCACAATCCACCCACGCACATCACGCACCGCATCCCAAGCGTCCTTTTCTTTGGCAAGGTAGTCGAAGAATTCAGGCTTGAATAGTTTCTGATTCCGCCGCGGTACTGGGGTGGGCAACGAGTGCAGTGTCCCGATAGTCAGTAGGTGAAATTGGTGCGGATTCGCTTGATACCACTAAGTGCAGCCCGTTAGTGATATTGAGTAAGCGGTCAGAGCTTTGTATCAGTACCGCTTCGCCACCGCTAGAATCAATCCAACTCAGCCAGTCGGCGACATTTCCGCACTCCTCGACTTCATTACAGAACTGAGAGTAGTTCTGGTGGATATATAAAGAAAAAAGGGACGAATCGATGGGGGAATTGGCGTATAACAACTGTCAGACCACCGTCAGTCTAAGGGTGGAAGAAAGATGCGGTTAGGCGGCGCGTACATCAATATTGACTCGGCTTGTTCTCCGGGCATGATTAGGCAAGTGGGAAGGCAAGTTTGGGGGATCCTTGAGCGTAGCATCAAGGTCCTTGTCCTTCTGGATATCTTTGGCTGTCGCACTCGGATTCGGCGGGTCTCCCTTTCCTGAAAACAATGATTAGTTCGAGTAGCGAAGACAACTTCGTACTTTACGTTTATTGTACAACACTTTCCCGATTAGATGAAAGAGGTGCAAGCTCTGTTCCCTTCTCGTAACGGCCTCTAAAACCAACTTGGCGTTTGCGCTCGAGGACTTCCTACGCCCTTTCCCACTAGGCAACTCGACGATGCAAGAAAACTGCAGGGCCATGATCGCACTCCGAATATCGCCGTTTGAGGTCTCGATGATAATATCCAGCGTCTCCTTGGATGGAGCCGGCCCGCGCGCTAGCGGCGAAGAGAAATGAGAAGAAATTAGAGCTTGCAAAGCTTTCTTCATCAGTGTCGGAGCAATGGGATTGAACCTATGAGCGCCATGGTCGTCAGAGAGACGTGAACCTCAAAAATATTGTATCCCTACCCAATCTGCGTGACATACGGCCCATGCAGGAGGTCTTTGGCAATAATAGTGCGGACATCCAGCACACCGTCACGCCCTTTGCCCCACGACCCACTAGCCAATCGCTCATCACTAGCTTCACCCCGTAACCCGGCATCGCTCACGATGATCACAATCGGTATAGGGTCCACCAATTGCGCTGTGACAATGGCTTGTAGAGCAGCATGGAATCGCGACTGCGTATTGGCATGTAGGATATTCGGCAAATCCTCCAATAAAATGATCTGGCGATTGCGTGTCGGGGTAGTACGACTTGAGGACGATGACTGGGAAGATGAGAGTTTGGGATCGCGTTCACTGTCAGTGAAAATAGTTTGGCATGTCGATGCACGCGTCAGGAAGGCCTCGAATTTAGAGAAAAGCCCTTCTTGGTCAGAATCATAAGTCTGTGCGTAGCCGGAGCCTGGTGGTTGCCGATCCTCTGACAAGGCTTGAGTGAATCAAAGAATGCAAGAGAGAGTTGAACGCCGTACCGTCAAAAAGTCCTGATGAGGACTCTCCCATGGCATTGCGCCATTCCAGTAACTCACACTGCATTTCACGAGCCAGAACGCGCATCGTAGCCGTCTTTGCAGTGCCAGCCGGACCAGTCAAAGCGAGGATACGCTAAAATCCGCAAGTCAGCGATGAAGAGCAATTGAAGATAAACTTACTCGGTATTTTCGCAATTTGCCAGATGGTCCGCCAACCAGAGCTTCGTCGAGCCATCGACGCACGTCCTGCACCTTCTTAACATGCACGGCTAATTCAGCCTATAATTTTGCTCAATACTCGAGCCTCCCACAAGTGGTAAATATGAATAGACCTCGGTGGTAGGTTCATGAATGTCGACCCAGAGTCGATCGTCTAACTGAGTTTAAGACGATATGTTGGAAAGATTGGTGAAATATAGCATACCGTCGGAATCAAAGTGTAAAGATTTCAAGGTCTCTTTAGCCTTGCCCTTGCCCTTTCCCTTCAAGTTCTGGCTTGATTGAGAAGCTGTCGGAGTGTTCGTCTGAGTTGAAGCGTTCGGAGGTGTAGGCGTGTTAGCAAACTATCTTTCCATCTTAAATACAGACATCGTAGATGTGCCACTGAGAGCTCACTGCAGTCAGTGGGTTCAGTCTCGATGACTTTGAGTCGGTATCTCCTAGTTTGACGGTCGTAGCTTTTGTTTTTGCTTTTTTGGCAGGTTTTGCTTGAGTGCTAGTAGACTGAGAGGCCTTTGGTGGCATATGTGTATAGTTAGAAGCACAGTAAACTGCTCGAGCCAAGTCCAGCGTCCTCCTTCAGCGTGGAACAGTGATCGTTGTGGACAAGTTGCTCGCGTCCGTCACAGATCACGCACCTTGTCACATCCATTAACACGCGACGCGTCGTTTACTCGTTTCCCTGAATTAATATACAATATCAAGATACGCGCTCAGGCAGTCCAACTAGTACTGTACTTGGCAATATACGACCGACTCAGTCAATCTCGATGATATCATCATCTAGCTTATCGTCTATGCCGTCCATGAGAATCAAGCCATCCTCATCCAACTTCCGTTTCTTGCTTGGACTCTTGATGGCAGCATCTGAAGCTGCGGTGGTTCGCGGTCGCTTGGGTGTGGGCTCAAGGTCGATAATCTCGTCCCCACCATCATCGTCGGGGGCGGACCGCTTGAGCGATAGGCGAACTGGCGTTTCAGGCATCGGCGGGGGAAGCTTGACCTTACGCGGCGGTCGGGGTAGCGGGTCAGGTAGAATGAAAGGTGGTGCGCCAACGGGGTGGTCGGCACTGAAGCGGAAAGTGAGAATAGCAACGCAAGTGCAGATGAGAATCTTACGGTAAAACGCCCAGTCCTACAGAGATAGTTGCGAGATCACCGTCCTCGTCTACGATGGTGAGGAACTTCCCCCTCGTAACATTCAGGCTATCCAGCGTCCTCTCGTTGTTGTCGTCCCAATCGGGATCGCTAAGCACCCGTTTATCCTCGTAAACGCTGACCTCGCGCTCATCATCGCCAAGTAATCCCTTGACAATCTCCCCGAGCTTCGCGCGCTTTGGGTCACATCGTACCATAGCATATGTATCGCGACACACTCCACAGCCCGGGTTTGGTGGGCACATCGTGATCGTACTCAAAGGGACAGCAGGCTTGACCTGCAGATGTACGTTCCGCAGCTTGTCGTATGACTTGCGCAGGATCTGCAATGCCTGCAGAACGATGAGACCCGAAACGATGGCGTTGGTGGTCGCGATGGCAGGGATGATGTTGCCAGCCATTTCTAGATTTCGGGTCGCGCTTCAGCAAGCCATGATGGAACGAAATTACGAAGCTACCTTTAACTTCCCAGCGCGTCTTCCCCTCAATACCATAGGCAGCGGAACGAAGATTCGAGGTGGCCGTAACGAAATCAAGCGTGTCGTCGTCGTCTTTATCGAAGGAGATAGTATCCTCACCGGCTTGTAGACGAGCGGCTAGACGCTCGGTACTGGCGGAGTTTCGTCAGCAAAGGTTTGAATGGATTGCAGAAAAGGTACCTAGAAATAAAGAGAAGTACATTGTCTTTCAGTGAAAGCTGCTTCTGGTCCTTCAACCCAGAAGCGGCAGCCGACTTGCTTGTGCTTGCGTCACCGTTGACCTCCTTGGATTTGCTCCCACTCGCGACAGCATTTGCAGATTTCGGAGCCCCGTTGGGTTTTCCGTTAGCGGCAGCGGACGGCGGAGGGTCCGCTCGGTGTAGAACGAACGAATCGTCTAAGATGCCGTCAAAGTCAAGGGGTACCGGCGGAGCGCGAGCGCGCCACATATCGGCCATGATGAGCAAGTTGCGAATGTCAGCGTTGAATACCTGATGAGATGATCAGACATGTATGTATTTTAAGCAGTCATTGGCGAGCAAACTTTTTCAAAGACAAGTTTAGCAGCATTTTTAGCGGACGACGAGCGCAGTGCTTGGCGAACGGCGTGGAATGCCTGTGCTTCCCGGCGAAGGGTGGCTATTTCTTGTGCTAGCCAAAAAATTTCAGCAGCTGCAAAGAACCAAGACGATGAATGTGATATACCATTCTCGCCTTGTTTTTCTGCTTCGTCGAGCTCCCCGACAGCGTCTTCGTCCTCTCCGAATAATTGTCTGGTTTCGAGTCAAAAGTGGCATTCACGGCGCAGCCAGATATACAGACCCCATAAGGTAACTTTTGCTCCAGACAATACAATGTATAGGTTGACTCGGCGTCGAACGAATGGTGCAGACGGGGAAAGTTTTCGGTGTGGGCTTCGGTATGCAGTCAAAGCATTCGGTCTTGTCCTACAGCAAGTTAGAAACACGTATGAGCGAAGGTTTGGAGAAAAATACCTTGAGGAGCGGCTGCACCTGTCCCAGGTAACCCGCCGTACCGCTCTCAACGAGCGGAATTTGAGCGGCCATGCACATCTTGTTCACGTGTCGCCGAGCGTCTAACGTCGGGTTCTAGACATCAAGTGCGTGCCTGCTGAGCGGGAAACGCACCGAGGTTATCAAGCGCATTGAGAACGATATCGAATTGTGAAAACCATTCAAGGTCGTATTGCGGCTCCTTGATATTGCCGTATATTGGGGTGATTTGAACATTGGGGTTGAATGGTGCGGCGGTTTGAGCGGCAACCTGAGCTCGCGGTAAGAGACTGCCCTCCAGAGGAAATGCCGGTATGCAGGAACCGACGAAGACCGAGTGAAGTGGCGAAACATACCAAAGCTTTACTCTGTTTGACGTCCTTCTTACGAAATAGAAATTGACGGTTGAGGTTAGACAAATCTATTGTATCGAGATCCAGAAGGGTAATTTTGCCGAAGCCTGTGAGCACAATATTTTTGACTGAAAACAGAGGGTCAGACGAGGACAAAATTAGCGCCGATACAGCGTGTAACGATACGCACGCAGTTCGCATCCTATTCCACCAGCTCCAACAAGTAGAACCTTGGTGTCCGCTAGCCGTTGGTGCAGTTCTGGACCGAGGATAGTCTTCGCGTAAGCTGTACGCGCTTTTGCGGTCGACATTTTCAGTCAAAGGGTTGTTGGAGCGAGGAGAAGATAAATAGAGTTGGCTAGTCTCAGCAAACGTTTCGTTGCGCGTTCCCCAGCTCAATGAAGAGATCCAGGGCCCAAGCGACGATGAGGGTTATGGAGGGTAAAAGAGGGTAAAACGCGAATTGTCACGCTCGGACGCGAAGTCACGCAGTCACACACGTCCTTATCTTGAACGGCGATGAGCTCCCCGCAACAGTCGAGCTTCGGGCAAGTTCGGGGCTTCCCCATCCCCCAAATTAATTCTCCATCTTTTGGATGCTACTAGCTGCTGCGCCAGCACATTGAATTGCTTTGCGAACGTCTCTTCTCCCAGGTTCTGGGGTACTTAGTACTTGCTATGCGAATCGACACTTGCAATGGCAAATATCTCGTGCTTTGAACTCAAACTTCAACCAAATCCCTGTCGACAACCTTTATGTGCTCGATCTACGCTATACCTCTCACTGTTGGTATTTCGAAGCCTGCAACCATCGTAAATTGAGACAATCGGAGTCTCAGACAACATGTCTCGCGCAATTTTCTGTGTTTCAAACAATCTATAGTCTTTCGAGTACTTTGACCTTGCGTGTCACAATCTTCCGAGTCTTCGATAAGGATACTGCAATTTGCACCAGAGTGGCTGACATGTCTTTGGGAGCGCCCTGTCAGCCACCCTGTCTCTCTTCGTCTGCTACCACCACCATCCCCTCCGAATCCTGTCCTCACTGAAATTGAACTACCCACACACACATAGAGAGTATGTTCCAGCTTGTTGTTCACGATCGCAACTCAGCAAACCTGCCACAGATGCTGTCTTCATTCGAAAGCAAGGGCCCCAATGCCTCTTCAGGCTCCTTCGCTCGTTCTACAGCATCTACTACCTTCGCTAGTAGGCTTCGTCCACTCAATAAGCTTGCGGCGGCGGAAGTCGTCGCACCTTTTGAAACGAAGTCGACCACAGTGCCCAAGAAAGCAGCTTCAAAGCCCTTGGCGCCTCGCCTCTCCTCGCGGCCAAAGGCGACAGTCGCTCAGCGTGCTCCTTTCGTTGTTCCGCTCAACTTCAACGGCCCTCGACGTGGACGAGTGACTGTTCAGCTCAAACCGAAGGTCATCTTGAATGACGCGATCGTTAAGGCAAAAGTCTCGTCTCCCAGTCGTATCCCCAGACGCCGGATTGCATCGCGCGCCACGCGTTCTCCGGCGGTGAACAAGAAGTTCCAAGCGAGTACGCCGTCAAGGATTCCTATCGCAGTTCGTCGCATCTCCAGAGGACGGATAAGCTTGCCTATCGTGCGTCCTGCTCTGGTGCCCAAGAAGTTACAAGCGACTAATCCTTCAAAGATTCCTGTCGCCGCTCGTCGCTATCAACCAAGTGCACCTACTCCTCTTGCGAAGCCTTCGCCCATCCGTCGTTCTGTTACGTCTCGCATCCCGATTCGCATGCCCCGGCCCTCGCCGGATGTGTTCACCGCAGATCGCACTACCCCTTGCCCGGTATGTATGCCATCGACTCCGTCTCGTATCCCGCGCTTTCGGTTCTCAACATCGCCCACGGCGCCGTCGCTGAGTTCACCCTTATCCATGGCTTCGGCATCGAGTTTTACGCCGTGCACATCGCCTGTTTTGGTGGTGACGGAGAATCGTTTGGTAGCATCGATGTCTTTTGCTGACGAGGGGGTTTCGATGGACATTTCAATGATGCCAGAGATTGGCGAGGAAGGTATGACTGCTGGTCAGCCGATCATTCATAATCCTGAAATAAATTCTATCTCCAGATTCAAGTATACCGTCCACACCTACGGAGCTATCCATCACGGCCGAATTCAACTCTTTCCTTGTCGGTCGTTTGGACAGCACTGATCCACCGTCTACCCTCGCCCGACCTTTACCTCTCGCGACCAAAACCACCTTGCCGCCAAGCCCTCCCCAGGAGGCCAGTCCCAACTTCTCTTTCATATCGGAACTGAAGGCGCGCTTGTCGTGGACTGGTCGCAAACCGTCTCCGTCGGATTTCATCTCTCGTCGTTCCAGCGCTACCGAGAATTTCGACCCAACGAGTGAGCTTCAGCAGGCCCTCGCCCGTCGTCGTCATGTCATGTCACAAACCTACACCAAAGCCACCGACGCACAACTACCATCATCACCAAAGCAGCCAACTCGGCAGCCGCTCGCTCCCCTCCCCTCGTTCGTAAACGGGGTTTTCGTCGACCGCCATGACTCTTCCCCTGCTATTGGGGTCGAAATCACAGAACACATCGATTGCAGTTCGCCTGCGGACTTTGCAATCACAGAAATAATTACCACGCCATTTGGTGCGCGTCGGGTGCGGAGGATGGTTATTCCGCCCCTCCAGGAAGGATCGCGGCCGTCGAGGGACCCGCGGATTGTTATGGAGCTGGATTTCTTGAGGGCGAGGCAGAAGGTGGGGAAGAGGAACTTGGAGACGAAGTTGCTGGATTGATTTTCTTTTTCTGCTTTATCTCTTTCTCTCATCATCTCATCTTGTGTTTGAATGTACGCTGTACAAGCTAGTATACACGTGTCCTTGTACAAATGAATCAAAACGCCCGAAAGTGTGTACTAAGCACGCGTGACGTCATACACTTTACTGAAGAATCAGCGCTTGTCCAGACCCATCATGCCTCTGTTGCCTCCGTTGAACTTTCCTCAATGGCTGAAGGATAAATCCGACCTACTCAAGCCGCCTGTAAACAACTTTTGCCTCTACCAGGGAAAGGATTTCGTCGTCATGGTCGTTGGCGGCCCCAACGAGAGAAACGACTACCACGTTAACGAAACGGAGGCGAGCACTGGCTAATCTCGGTCCTCTGCACCGCGTCGAACGAATTTTGGTAGGAGTGGTTCTACCAGCACAAAGGTGGGATGCTCCTTCGCGTTGTCGACGAGGGCGTCTTCCGAGACATTCGTATTGAGGAGGGCGAAATGTTCTTGCTTCCGGGTACGCCTTGCAGGCAATTCTGAGTCTTTTCTGTTTGACTAGGTATCTTCAACTCCAGGTAACACTCCGCACAACCCTGTACGATTTGCCGATACCATTGGCCTCGTTATGGAGCGAGTTCGTCCGGAGTTGTCAATGGGTGAGTTATCGCACGTCTTTGAGACGGTCTTTAAGGCGGATTTCTTAGATCGATTGAGGTGGTACTGTCGCTCCGGCGCTCACACCGAACCTACAATCATATATGAGGAATCCTTTCATGTTACGGACCTGGGGACACAGCTGAAGCCCGTTATTCAAAGGTGCATTTGTCATTCGGGGACTTCCTCCGTTCTTTCTGAATTAACTCTGTTGTAAGATGGCAAGCGGACGAGAAGACTAGGACATGTAACGCTTGTGGAACCGTCGCCGATCCCAAGTAGTGTGTAAAATGCAAGAAAATCTATGTACAGAAGGTAGCGGTTTGTATCATATTATTTTTATTGAGCTCGGGTTCGCTGGGCAACACCCATATCGTCAAGAATTTTGTTGCATGCTGACGCCTACTAGACGGATGCACTCGAGGTTACTCCGTAGCTATATGAGCACTCAACCCACATTAATTGATACTGAGTCTTGACCCGCCGATACCGCGTTCTGGAGTCGGTGTGAATGTATCCTTTGCCACGAAAATGTGTCGATCAGGCTGTCTCTGGCTCGAATGCCTAACGAGCATGCAGCGTGATCTGATAGTCCGTCAGAGCAATATTCATATCCACTATGCAGTCCTCCCTCGAGTCATCTACGACACCCATCCCGGTGCAGAACCGTCTTTAGACTCGTCCTGGACGCTGGGGATGGGCAGAGAATTCGTTACGACTACATAAAGCCTTGCCCACTCAGAGGGGTGCGGATTAACCCATGCATGTTTTGTCCCCTTTTGCGATAAAACGTCGCCAGTCTGCAGGACCTTTTCCTCTCCGCTGTCCATTTTGACTTTGATTGGACCCTTCATGACCACGACGAAGTCAAAAGTGAGAGTACTGTCGCAACTGAGTATCAGGTGATGGCCATAGAAATGATTCAGAATATTACCGATGCATGTTCGATGCTGCACCAGGGGGGATATCGATGGCTCTGCTACGTAGCCATAGACGTGATGAATTCAAAGCGGAATCATCAGACAATCCGAGCATGCACCGACCAAGAGATGCCTGGAACGTCAAACAAATTGGGACCACCTGCAGAGTTTTTTCCTTGAGATTCCTGTTTAGCCCAGTCCTTGGGGTCCTGATTGTCGATGGGCAGAGACGGGGCTGAGTACATGAAAGAGATTCTAGTCCCGTTCGGACGAGTCAAGGGCTGGACGAGGGCATCGGATTGGAATGTGGAGAGGCCGTCGTCGGTATGCCCGGTAGTGACTCGGCGTACTGTAGTATTTGATCCCGATTGAGATAGAGCAGCGACAGATAGATAGATAACTCGCACCTGGGGGAAGAGACATATTTGAGTGTATGAATCAAGTGGCTTTACCATCGATATCCCACATTCGGTTTGAAGCTCCGCCTGGAGACCCAACCAAGCGGGACGCCGCGAAAATTGGACAATTACTTTGATCGAATGAGAAGCTGCTAAAATCGAAAGTGTCTATCGCCTGCAAAACAGCTAAGTGTCAGCCGTAGGACATGTTAGTCTCAGTTAGTCTCGCGGAGGAAATTGAGCACTTGGCGGCCCGGCAAGTTGCAAAGTTCGATTTCAAATTTTGATCAGGCAAAGTCGGCACAGCGGCATTGGATCGCGGATTGATTCTTGTTCGCCTTCCTCGCAGACTGAGATAGACCAAGCAGTCCAAGCTACCCCCAGCCCAACTCGAGCTTCCTTAGGCCGTGTCGCCTACCTCACGAGCGCGTCTACACTCTGCGTTCATGCAGTGCACTTACGCGTTCTATACACGACTCTTGTCTCAACAATGAGGTTACTAGTGCACGCAAGCCTCGTCTTCGTCGGCGCTCTGTTCTACACGGCTCGCGCCGCTGAAACTGAGTTACAATGGGTCGCAAAGTTCTCAAAGTCTCAGAGGCCTTCGCCGCCGTCCAGACCACTTCAATGGGGCGACATCAACGTGATATCGACTACTGATACGCATGGTTGGTGAGCAGCTTCGAATGCGCACCAAAATACGGACGTTTTTGAACGTGCCCAGGCTCCTAGGACACCAACACGATTCGTTCCCCGAGCCGAATTATAGGTATCTGAACGCCGTAGTTCAAGCAAATAAAGAATGCGCATTTATCTGGATGATTGCAGTTCTACGTGGGGCGACTACGCGGCATTCGTGACATATATGAAGGAGTTGGCGGAGGTGCGTTAGCTAGTTGCGTTGCTGGTGAGCTGCTTGATTGAAGCGCGTACACAGGAGAAGGACGTCGATCTTTTGTTGGTAGATTCGGGGGACCTGCACGATGGTATGGGCTGGTTGTTGCTCGAAAGATCTGGCCTGAATGCGCAATAGGAACCGGCCTTTCGGACGGATTCCCTGCTGGAGGTGTAGATGCTCAAGACGTGCGCTCACTCATTCCCATCTCTCTCTACGCTCGCTCGACTCAACCTCGCTTCAGTCCAACGAATTCTTCAAGCAAATCCCATACGACGTTCTAGCCATCGGAAACCATGAACTGTATACCTACGCCAATACTACGACATGTTCGTTCGTCGCCTTTTCTCTGGCTCAACTCGAACGTTGCGACAGGCATATGAACTTCGGGAAACATTTCCAAGGCCGCTATCTGTCTTCCAACGTCAATATCACCGTTTTTGACGCGAATAACCGGAGCGTCAGCGTTCCTGTGGGGAGTATGTGAGATTTCGGACAGCCTTGCGCCTTGCTTGCTGAGACGCGTTCAGGTAGATTCCGAAAGTTCAAGACGCGCAAGTATGGCTATGCTTCACTTCGCACGTTGAGATTTCACTGATTGCCGAATGGTAGGAATCGTAGCGTCACAGCGTTTGGAGTGCTCTTTGATTTTGCGGGCAGCGATGTCAACACGACTGTGCAGCGGGTAGAGGATATGATCCACGAACCTTGGGTATCAACAACATATTCCCGGAGTTCTCATTGCTCACCGTATCTAGTTCTTAGACGCCATTGCTGAGGAGCCTGATGTCTTCCTCCTGATAGGGTGAGCTTTGCCAGCTTTCGCTGAGATGTTCGGAGCCAAGTCCCGACAGGCATATGTCCGTCGCGCGCGACCGATGTGCGTTGAATATTCCTGGGATTTTACAGAAACTCAGTCTTTGAACAGGGCCCGTTGTATTTAATGCCATTCGGGAGGTACATCCAACGACGCCGATCTTAATTTTCGGAGGCATGAAAAGTTCTACGTCTGTATTGCATGCTGGCTGACGAGCGTCAAGGCCACTTCCACATTCGCGACTGTCGTGAGTGGATCAATACACCTCCATATGCATACAAGTATTCAGCTCAATAACACAGTGCAGCTCGACCAGCGTTCGATGTCGCTTGCCAGTGGGAGATACATGGAGACACTAGGTGGGTGATTGAGAATTCATTGAATCAGTATGATATATATGTATCTAACTGTTTTTGCCAGGATGGATGAGTGCGCTATCTTGTCCATCGATTCCCCCTTGCGTTCCTTAATTCGCCGCTCAGGTCTTAACCTCGACAAACTCGGAAGTACTGCGCCCATCAACTTCAGCCGAAGATATCTGGACACGAATCTCGTAACATATCAGGCAAGCCCTGTCATCCTTTTCAACCCAACTCGGCGGCTGACGATATGACAGTATCATACGAATCGCAACGCGTCAACTTTCGGCACAGCTCAAGGTCGCAATATTACTCAGGGCTTGCTGGAGCTGGAGGAGCGGTTTGGGTTGAAGTACGAGTATGGCGTTGCGCCGCGGGATTATACGATGAATCGGTGCGTAGACGTCTCCAAGAGAGTTGTGTATCTGGCTGAGCGATTCATTGACACAGGTCACCGTATCCCTCGAATGGCTCAATAATGACCATGATCGTCGAGGATGTGAGTCGTTGGGCTTATCCGGATCGACACAAGTCATTGATAACGGGTAGGCGGCCCCCACCGCGCTCGCTTTAAATACCTCTCGGGCAGGCATTCCGTCTCTGCTCATAATCAGCTCAGGGTCGCAACGATTTGACATCTACAAGGGCCCGTTTACAAAGAATGGGAAGTATGTCTGTGGAGCTCCTCGATGCCTGGTCTGATCTTTGCACATACAGACCAACTCACCGCTTCTCCATTTGTCAACCAGTATATCTACATCCCTGACGTGCCTTTCGACGCCGCTATCAAGGTTCTCCCAGCGTTAAATCGCGCTGGTGCGGAGCGATTGTCCACGACTGAGCCGGACGACGGTGAAGAGTCGCTGCAGGTGAGGGTTGTCCGGCTTGAGCGGGAGGTAGAAAGCGGATATATGACCTGGTTGGAGAACATGCACCGTCGGTACCACGAGAGACCACAGATGAGGGAAGAAGAAGGTTTGACATTGGGATATGTCACTGCCGATGTGCGTCCCTTCTTTTGCTCTCCTGTCCTGACCACAGCTCATGAGTCGTCGTCGAATAGGCCTGTCCCGGAGAAGGAGACGACACCCCACACATCCCGCTCCCCGCCTACCGCCTCCCAGACTTTATCGGCTCTCGCGTCCCGGATCTCAGCGGGGACGCCCCCATTGACCTCATCTTCGTAGATTTTATCGAGGCGCAGGTCATTCGGACGCTGAATGAGGTGCAGACGGCGCGTGTCTACTCTAGGGCAGACACGGGTGTGTACAGTGATGTGAAGTCGAACGAGGTGCTGGGGCTGTATGCGAGCGTAGCCTGGAATTAGATAGGTTGACGTTTAACCTAACCGAATCGACGACGAAGGTTTTGTTGGAAAGTCTAAGTGTCGTCAAAGGCAACGCAGAATGACAGGCAAATGATTGCGCGTCTCTTGAGCATGAGTAGCGCGTGCATCCGACTGCATCGCGCCAATGCCATTGGGCGCCCTTTGCTAATGACCTTTTCGTTTGCTCGACGGGTCAGCATGTGGAAACCACTGCGCTCGCTAGCCCTCGCTGTGAGACCTATATGTCGTGGGTTCACTCTGGTATCTTCTCAGCAGCCTCACTCAATAGTGCAAGACAAGAAGATTCAACGCGAAGATTATATTTCGACTAGAATACAAAGAGGGCACGCTTAGTGGAAAGCCCGAACCCCGCGTCAAGGGGGTGCCCGCCGTTCGGGAACTATCTACGAAAGTGCAAAAGAGGGCGGGGAGAACTGTAGCTAAGTAAAAAGTACTACAATACGACGGCTCTAGAAAGAGCATCGTCAGCGGCGAGGAAAGGAATGAAGAGAAGATATAACGCACTCGAGAGAAGAATCCAGATGCTGCCCTCATCCGCCTTGCTCAAGTTCCAGGTGTCGAACATAGATCGCTCCGGCAGCGTCTTGGGGCGGGAGCCCTCGGCCTGGGGAGCTGGTACATAGGCACAACGCACGAAGCAGCTTTCCTCACGATATCGGTATTCCCCAGCTCGCTGTGGTGCTCGCATACAAGGCCAATCCGTGAAGTGCGTGACAACGTCGTAGGCTCTCCCTTGGTTGATAGCGTCTAACGTGCCGGGAGCGAGAGGGCAGACTCATCGAGCGATGTGCATGGCGTTGGCGAGACTAGGCGGGGTGTGTTGAAGGTCGCAGGGTGGTACAATGCTAGTTGAACAGGACATTATATATTAGCGGACGAAGGGGCAAGATAGAGGAAGACACGAACCGGGATGGTGGTGGTACAGGAGCAAGAGACGCCGGAGGAATCCGAGCGGAGTTTGAGGAATTTATACGGTGGCTGACATAAGATTCTGTGGTTCGTCGATCGTCGAATTCGAGGCTTTTGTCGGCCGATGAAATTCTACGAAGGCTGAATTGCGCGACACTTTAAGTTTTGTCCGAGTCGCAAACCAAAATCCAGAAGAAATGTACCGCGCCCAGTTCAAAACCAGAATCTCTTCGAGGCAAAGTAGAAGACAGTAAGTCTACTCATTTTTCGAGATCGCTCAGGCCAATATAGGCCTGAAGCTCGCGTTGAATACGCTTCATTGTCGCGTGACGCGTCAATAGACACTGACAGGGTTGCACGTGGTCGCGTCGACGGCCCGCGCCGGCCAAGCGCCGGCTGCCGTTGGCACGAACTACTGTACTTATCATGAACTGGCACTGGACAAGGATGGCGCGAATTTCCTCAAAGCACGAAGAATATCATTGCTACCCCGGGTTTGACCAGCCATTGCTGGCGTCGACAACGGCTTGATAGGACTCGGGCGCGACTCAAACGAATCGATCTCATGCAAGATGCAGCTACCGCTTTCCCCCCAGAGCATCCCTTCTCTGGTTCCGTACCCACCTCCGACGGGAAAAATGGTACATCTCTGAGTGCTGTTAAGCTGAATTTCACAGTAGCTGCCTGTCATTGCCTTGTGCGGTGATTGTGAATAAGCACAAGCCTGAGTTTTCTCATTGCTTCTCATTGTCGTGTACTTCTACATTTCCTGATGAAGAGATGTCACTCCGCTTCCAAACGTTGTGCGAAATTCCGTGTGCGCCCCTACCCTATATGCGGATCATGAGAACTGCTCCTCCGCATATAAGATAAGGTGACGAGGAGTCTCACGAGCTGAATGCCGACCATGTGTTCCTCGTCGTTCCTCGCTACAGCGCTCATTTCTGGGTTGCGCGTCTTCTCTGTAGCTGCTGCAGCAAGCTCATTGGATGTATCGCTGAATATTGGGACGTTCCGTGGAGTTTCCACAGCAAACGGCACGGAGAGATGGCTGGGAATTCCTTTCGCAGAACCCCCAGTCGGGTCTCTTCGTTTCAAGGCGCCGGTCCCCATTTCTAGGCCGCTCAAGGGGATCGTGAACGCATCAACATTTGGAAACGCTTGCCCTCAACCTCCAGGAGACCTTGGCGCAGAGGTTGCGGAAAGCTGTCTCTTCCTTAACGTACTGATGTATCCGGCTTCAAACTTGCGCAAAATTCATCTTATGTTTATAGGTCTGGCGACCCGAAAATACCGCGGCAGATGCCGCCTTGCCGGTGCTTTTCTGGATTCATGTAAGTCGTCTGGAAGTCCATCTAAGAAGCGATCCGACTCATAGATAGGGCGGAGCCTATACTACGAAGTGAGACCTCGTCACCTCGAAGCTTGGTTAAATAAACTCTGATCATTCTAATGATGGTACAGCTCTGCTTCCAACCCGCAATTTGATCCAACACGTAATTCAAGTCCATGTCAGCTCTTCACTTGCTTACACACATTAGAGATCCTGCGTCGAAGCGTAGCTTTGAAAAAGCCGATAATATTTGTGTCCACGTGAGTCACGATGCATCTTCTTTTTGCCTTTTATCAACGGCTTGCAGTAACTATCGTTTGAATACTTTTGGTTTCGTGAGAATCCGAGCGTTTTCTCTATTATCGTGAGTTGATCGACTGTATCGGAACAGCTCTCTAGTGCAAGTGTTGCACCAGAGAATCTAAACGCTGGTCTGTTGGATCAACGTCAGGCATTAATATTCGTCAAACAAAATATTAAAACTTTCGGTGGCGATCCTAACAAGGTGGGACAGCGACGAACCCGGCTTCTCGGTCTAAATTGAACACTAATGTGACCAGGTTACCATTTGGGGCCAGGTAATCCATCGCCCACCTGCACCGACTTTGTGCACTCATCTCTCCTAGTCGGCAGGTGCAGGAAGTGTCGAAAGTCACTTCGTATTCCCGGCTAGCCAATCTCTGTTCCGAGCAGGAATCGCAGATTCATCTACCGGACCGTTGTAAGCACATTACTTCCCCACGCAACGCCATCTACACAGCCGTATTCCAGCAAAAACTCCCCAGTCGCAAGCACTTACGATAAACCCGGTAAACCTTTCGCTCGACTTCTCGCGTCTACAGGGTGCCAGCCTGAACCGAATGCCATCGCATGCCTCCAGCAAGTCCCATTCCAAGTATCGAAATTTTCCCAAACTTCATCTTATTTGCTGACTGTTCTCAGACCCTTATGAATATAAGCAATACCATGATAAACGCCACTCTAAACGGCCAACTTTGGCAGCCCTCTATTGGGCCAAAAGGCAGCTTGATCCCTGAGAGAGCCTCTGCCCGAATTGCGCGCGGTGACTTTTTACATCTGCCGTACATCGGTGGGACAAACGTAATCCTTTCCTTTATCTCCTAATTGTGTGGGTTGTGGTTTACTGGAAAACAGGTGAATGAAGGCACAACATTCAGCGCAACGGTTCGCAACCTCTCACTGGTCGGGGTCGCACAAGACAACGCTTTCAGAAACTTCATCGGGCACCTTGTGATCGACAATAGCACGTTCACACCAGACATGATTGCCAAAACTCTTGCCCTCTTCCCTGCCAACGATCCTTCGCTCGGCGCGCCGTTCAACACCGGAGACTCCCTATTCGATCGCGCGGCGGCATGGTACACTGATATCATGTTTTTGACTCCTCGCCGGAGCTTCATCCAACGGGCTTCGTCTCTGCAGAAGACATTTGCCTATTACTTCCGAGAATTTATCCCGGGGAATGATCCTACATTGGGAGGTGTGTATTGAAACCAATTTTTCCGATGTTTTCCGCCTTTTGACTGTGTCGGTGCATTTCGGTTCCCAGTCTTCCACGCTTCTGAATTGGGATTATTGTTTGGCCCCATTCCGGCTCCTGTTGAGGACGCTTTTGCCCAACAGATGGTAGACTTTTATGTCAATTTCGTCAACGATCTCAATCCTGGAGGTAGAATCATCCTCTTCGTTTTTCTCTATTCAGGTTTTTCATTTGTCATTAGGTAAATGGACACCGTATTCTATCACTGCGAAGAACCCAGTCATGCAACTTATGAGGAACAATTTGACGATGATTCCTGACGGTATTTCAACATTTTCTCCACTCGAATCCATGATATGCTGAGTGAGACATACTAGATTTTGATGTGGTCAAAACTAATTTCTTGAACTCTCCCGAAGTCCTCAATGAATTCGAAAAGTGATGGTCAGTGGTCATGAGTTCCTTTCTGAAGTCGTTGTACTCGTGCGATCAAGACCGAATATATTACCTTTGTACTGATAACGAACTGGGTGCGTTCAACTTCCGCCTGAACTGTCAATTTCTCTTCGGCGTGTCTGGGAAGACGGTAGAAGATTGGAGCTCGTCACCAATCCACTTCACGGTTATACTAACTCTACGCACTTTATTAGGAATCCTTGACGATCCCGAGCCATCCGGAGCATGCGAATCGTTGCTGCGAAAACAACTGAAGAAGGCCGCTCGCAGTTGGGTTGACTATGCATGCCCTACTAAGAAATCACCAGGTACTGTGGGCCTGAGGTCGGAGGGTGCTGGATTTGTTCCGTTAACCCTAATTTCATATTACTCAGACATTCGTTTCCGAACTGCGCACGCGAAAAAGTTACCACGGTTCGCTTCATCCTTCCGGCTGCATCAGACTATATATTCATCCTTTCGTCGAACACCATGCACATACCGACATGCTTTCTATTTCTCTTATTTTCTCCGTTTTTGCCAGCGGCGCATCTGCGGCCACCGCTTCGAAATCAAATCCCCACCTTGTAACTTATCCTTCGATTCTCAACGTTCTTCCTGAACCATTCGAACGCCAAACATTCATTACCAATCTATTCTACCAAACCACCCTACCCGATAATGCGCCTCCAGCGTTCGCCGCTGCCTACGACCAACTGCTCAATTCTTCATTCATATCCTTCGATTCGCGATTCGAGACCGAAGTAATAGGGCCTGCCACGGGTCCGGTGGAAAGAGTTGCGATTATTGAGGACGGTAGCCAGGAGATGCCCATGTTTCTCAAGAACGAGGGCGTGATATTCTGGAGCGGAGATGATCTGCATCAGTTTCGCACAATCGACGTTAAAACCTTCGAGGTGGGTGAATGGGTTCACCGCTAATTGTTCGCGATTGATCTGTATTCAAAAGGTCAAGAACTACACTACGTCTGTTCCTGTGCCAAATGCGGCCGCTGGAACTATTCACAAGGGTCAAATTTATTTAGGGAATTTCGGGTGGGTCGTGCCAAGTTCAATATCGAATCCATAGTACTCAACAATTTCAGAGATGAGACTGTGCACGGCGGGATCTGGCTACTGGACTTCAAAAGCAGAAATGCAACTATGATTTTGAACAATCAATTAGGTCTCTCCATCGGCGCAGACGACATGGTATTTCTCTTACGCATTCCCGTGGTGTTCGATTCGGCGCGCTGATTTAGGTACACTAGACTGCTGATGACCGCGGCGGAATCTTCTTCACAGACACGCCGTCTAGAGTGGTGTGTACTGTGGTTCCATCTATTGATGTCCATGTCCTTCACGAACAGTTTCCAGGCGCGTACCGGTCGCAAGATGCAGTCTCCCCCTGCACTCTATTACCTGCGCCTGAGCACCATGTCGCTGATCACCGTCGACTCAAACCTTGTGGGACCAAACGGAGTGGCCCTTTCTCCTGATGGGAAGGAGCTGTGAGTTCCAATTTAAACATTCTGACGAGTATCTCAAGGTATCAATATTTGTTCAGCTACGTCAATGATAACGGCGACACCTCTAATGACCCCAATGATGTAAACGCACAGGTTCTTACCGCTACCAAACTCAACTCGACGGTCTTCATAAACTCGGCGGGTCCTCGAACGATGTAAGCCATTTTATTCTCTACAGATCCGTTTGCCTGTGTTTAGTATTTGTTTCCAGATATGCCTATACCCTCTCGTCCAAGACCGGTCTCCCTGTCTCGCGCCGTACAGTCGCCGTAGCAGAAGCTGGTTTCGTTGACGGCATGAAGGTATCCTCAACGGGTCTCATATTCGTCGCAGTGTACGGCGGTGTGGACGTGTACGACCCCGACGGCACACGTCTCGGTAGGATCAACATACCGGATGCCAGTCCAAATGGGAAGGCAGAGGAGAAGCATGTCGTCAACATCGTGTTTGAAGGAAATAACCTCTGGTGCTTTGCGTATGGCGGGGTCTACCGTGTTGCGAATTTGCTTGTGAAAGGAGACCCCCGGCTGGCGTAGTTGGTTTTAGACAATCATTTTAAATTCATTTATTAGCTATTTGAACGTATGTTATGCGGGCTGTTACGCGTGCTGTAATCTAACACTAATGTCTAGTACGCTCGGGCGCCCTTGATGTTGAATTTGAAACAACGTTGGATCTGCGTTGGATTCAACTGGAACTCGGCGGATTTTCCACGGTTCGAGGACCATTGCAACAAGTTGCTCTGCTACTCGTAGACAAGGGCGGAATCGGATTCAGAACTCTCGGAATCAGAACTCTCGGGCAATCTGTGAATAATTTCGACAATCACTCATTGAAACTTCAGCATCGGCATTGACAATTCATCAACGTTTAAATCAAGACTCCGATCCGCGCAACTTTTGGAATGATATCTAAGTACAAGCATGTAATGAAAGCGGCTACGCAAAGAGAGACAATGAAATAAGTTAAGGTTAGCGAGCGAGAGACGACGACTGTAGTAGCCAGTGGATCATTAGAATTATTTTCCATAGGTTTTGAGATATGTGGGACTAGAGCAGCGGATTGACACGTCTCTGTGTCTCCGCAAGCCGTGCCAACATCCCATCTCGACCATGGCCAGTATTCTGCCCTGCCAATGATCGGTCAGAGACTGTTGACGTCGACCGTATCGAGCTCATATCAGAACTGTAATATCCGGGGGGAGATGGAGGTAGTGGGCGTGCAGGACCTGCCGGCGGGCCCGCTCCACTCCCCGTCGAGTTCAGCGAATTTGTACGATTGGGGACCGGAAGAGGTCGAGGCGGTGATGGTGGCTGTTGAAGAGGCATCTGGGGAACACTGGGGAAGGCGTCGAAGATAGCTTTGTCGAACAGGGGAGACTGCGCGACACTCGATTCACCGCTGGAGAGGGAAGTCCATGAAGCTGGTCGACTCTGAGGTGCGGTCTTTGGCACGGGCAGTAGGGACGACGGTGTGCTATTGCTGGCGGTAAGGACTAGCGCAGGAGGTCGTTGATGGGGCGCAGGATGGGATTTTGTTCGAGCGAGTGTGTCGGGTGCCGTAGAAGGCAAACGTGAGGGGAGAGAATTAGCTATAGGCGTAGTGTTGGAGGGCGAATCGGGCATTGTATCCCGTTCATACGAACTTGTTTGTATCGGGGGGATCGCAAACGGGGTTTTATAACTCGAGCCAGCATCGAGGTTCAAGATGGGCGGTGATGCGAGCGGAGGTATGGACACTGGCATTGGGGGCGGCGGGGAAGAGGCACCTGGATAAATTGGCATGGCATTGCTTTGAGCAGTGAGACCCAAGGGGAAAACGTAGCGAACTAACCTTCATTACTCAAAGAGCTCACGGTACTTGTACTACTCTTTGATCTCGTGCGACTCCACAACTTGCCCGCGAAACTGGCAGCACTTTTCCCAAGGCTGCCCGCACTTTTCTTGCTAGAAAGAGCCGGCCACGCCACGCCGCCAATGTGGGGGCTACCGTGTGGGCTGACATTGGATTGAGGACTTGTCGACCCGGAGACCCGACCAAGAGGAGAAGTAAGACCGTTAATATTTACAACTTCGTGCCCGTCAGCCGGCGTCGAGACACTTGTCGAGTCCTCGCTGCTAGAAACGCTTGGTCTCCCCATCTGAGGCATCGCTCGTGTGGTGCTTGCCAATCTTCGTAGACTCGAGAAGTATTTTGCACCCGGGCTCTTTGGTGGAGGCGTCGGAGGGACCTCGCTTATGGAAGATGGGGAGGGTGAAGGAGGAATAGGCGAGAGGAGCAGGTTGGACGACCCCGACCTCGTGAGAGTCGGCATGGATGTCGACACCGTCATTGCCGACGGGGGTGTCGGCGAAGATGCGAGTGCGTCCTGCATCTGCAATAGATTACCCATAGAGCTGGACGCACCCACCCGTTTCTCCTCTTTGTTTCTTTCCTTCCGACGCTCCGACCGGCTCCTCGACAACGAAGTCTGTTTCTTGAGAGAACTTGAACGTAGTGGACGCAACACTTCTGCTGTGTCTTTCCCGATGCCCTGGGGCACAGGGGGCATAGGCGGGCGTGACGCAGCATTCAAAGACGACTGGGGCTGCGGCCGCATACTCAGCCTTCTCAATGCCTCGCCCGGCAGTTCGCCCCGTTCTAGCCTCGCCTCAAGCGCAGCTGTTGAAGCGAGTAGATCCGCAAGCTCAGAACTGGCGTACCCAGGGGACATGGGCGTCTCGGGCGGCATCGGTGGAAGCCGCTTGTCGACGCTATTCTGACGCCTGTTTTCTGGGCTCCAAGTTGCACCATTCGGCCGCGAGCTGGAGACTTCCCGAACCCGGCCATGGACAACAGCGTGGAAACCCCTCTTTCCTGTACTCTGACTGTAACCAAACGAAACCGTTCCGAACTCGTCGACCATACCCCCGCTCTCCTCGTCAGAGTCCGGCGCAGGAGGAATGTAGTCGGTATGCGGCCGCGGTGCGCCAACGATAAAGCCGTGACGACGTCGCGCAGGGGCAGGTTCCTCCGCAGAACGCACCGGAGGAACGGCCGAAGTGCTCGGTGTCGAATTAACACGTACGAGAGCGGGCGGTGTAGGGAGTTGGCGCGCGGTAGAGGGGCTCTGTGACGGAGATCCCATGTCCCGGTCAGCGCCCAATACAGCGTCACCAACCATCGGCGATGGGACTATCATCGCGCGGGCAACACCGAGTGCACTGATTTGCTCCGCTATTGGTATGCGATGTGCAAGAGCGACATGGCTCGGACTTCCCCCATCGCTCATAGTCATCATACTAGAGGGACGAATAGACAGTACCTGACCATAGGTGGATGACAGCGAGTCTCGTTGAGATGAGATCGAGGTACGCTCGGACTGGAAGGAGTTTCTTTGGGAGGCGATAGAGTCGCGATGTGAGTTGGAGACAGCAAGCGAGAGGAGGGAGTCGCGCGATGTCCCAGGTATCACATCTTTCGCAGATAAGTATGAACTTCTCTGCTTCTGTTCCTCCTCCAACTGGGGCGTTGGTGTGAGTGGCTCCGGCTCAGCTCCATCAGCCTCCTGGACAGTCACACTCGCATGTGGTGTTAATGGCTGCAGCTCCCCATCGCCGTCTTCAGTCCTCAAAGCTAGAAGTTCATCTCCTCTTTCATCGACATCATCCCCGGCCACCGAATCCGACCTACTCGACGACCTCGATCTCAAACTCGGCGAATACCCCCTCTCAGTCAACCCACTCAGCCGATAAGGCGACCCGACTCCACTATATATCACGGCGTCGCTGGGCGTCTGGAACGCAGGGTGGGCAGACGCATCGACCGCAGCGTCGTACGTCGGCGTTGGTGTCGATGACGGCGCGCCACGAATGGATTGCGCCAACCCAGCAAGACTGCCAAATCCAGTACTGGAGTAATCGGGGCGGCGGCGCATGCGCACAGTGTCCTCATTCGTGCTTCCGCTCTGTCCCGCGTCAGTCCCCCACTGCCGTTCCTTCTCCTCAGCATCCTTGAATCCATCCACGAACGCGCTGACTGGCGGATTTGAGGACGCGGCCTCCTCAGCGTCATCCTCGTCTCTGTCCGCCCCGCCGTAGCTATACCGATACCGGTCCTCGGCATCGCTTCCCGTGCTATACCTTCGCTCCTCCTGCTCATACACACCAAACCGCCCATCCCATGCCGCGCTTCCGGGAGGACTACCTGTCCCCGACCACGCGATGCTCGAACGCTCCGTGATCGTACTCAGATGCGCGCGGAACGCATGCGTGTGCAGTAAATTCGGCAACGGACGGAGGTGTTCATCGTCATCCTCCTCCTCCTTATGCTGTTCTCCATCCGAGTCGGAGTCCTCGAAATGCGACTGTTGTGCATTTTGAAGTTGAGTGGAGGTGCTGGCGGTGGGCGTGGGGTTGGGATCTGAGGGCACCGAGGATGTGAGGACATGGGCGAGGGTATGTGGGGGAAAGGCGCGGGCGTGCAGGTGCGCATCCAAATCGAAGCCGGGATGGGCTGAGTCGGGGGACGAAGGCGCGTCAGAGTTAAGTGTATGGACGGAATGCGAGCTGGAGTCGACAGAGGTGGAATGGTTATGGCGTGTTTCGGGAATCGTTTCGATAGACCGTAGCTGTGGCTGAAATGAAATATGTTTCAACTGTGTAACGAAAACAATAACTCACAGGCTCGGGTTGGCTGGGTTGTTCCTCTACCTCATGCCGCGCCTCCACATCGTGCACCGATTCTATAGCGTCTATTTGTGGCTCGGTTTGAGGTAGTGAAGGGCTAGGTACGGGGGGTTCATCGACTTGCTGAGGATCTGCTGGGGGCTACGAACGAGATTGATGCACAGAGATTGGAAAACAATACAGAAACGCACGGAAACTGCATCCGTGTCTTCAGGTGAATCTTGCGAATGGAGTGTCGACGGAACCTACATCAGTCAGTTCAGGACAAGAGAAACAGTCCATTGACGACGTACCGACTCCCCCTCGAGTTCTGCCGCATCTACGTCCACCGCCGAAAGCACCTATGAATGGATTAGGCGAATGCGCGAATGAACGCAATGACAAGTAAGGGCGCACTGTATTGTCTTCCTCTAATGATGATGGGACCACCTCCTCAATCTCATCCTTGCCTGTGGGTATTTCATTCAAAACACCACCTACAATCTGGGCTGCGGGCTCCTCAGTCAACAGACCGCCTTCGTTTTCCTCGAGCAACGGCCCGCTGTCGCCCTGAGAGTCAAAGGAAAGCGGCTCAATTGGCGGAGACATGGGTCCAAATGAAAGACGCCGCGAGTCCCTCCTTGTAGGCGACCCAAATCCACGAGGAGAGTACGGTGTCCCGATGCTGCCACCCGTAAGCTGCGGCACCAGCGTCCCGCTTGTCACTGACGACCCCGTATACTGGGTTATGAGCGTCAGACCCGAGCCAGAGTGCTGTGGTGTGAGCTTTCCATTGCCGGTGTTCTGCGGCGACAATGAACCCGTGTATTGCGGAAGAAGAGTCCCGCCCGTATGCTGCGGTGTAAGCCAGTGAGCACTCTTCCGTCGCTCACTCTTCATAGCTACGTCCGCATCCGCCTTGCGCGCAATGTCAAGCGCGGTGTTGAATGCCGTGCCACGAGCCCGAACGATTTGTTTCTTCTCTTCGCGGATAGTGTGTGCATGCGACGACAGACTGGGGTCGGACTGCAGGAGGCGAGGGGAGACGGGGCTGTTCGGCTCACTCTCGGGAAGGGGAACAGTACGGGGGTCGAAGGTACTGAAAGCTTCCGAAGGACGTGCAAGACCGAGTGTCGCGCTGGGGATGCGCGCTGGCTGCATCCTGTTGCCATAAAGCATTCCATCCGCCTTTCTTTTGGGTTGAGAGGATTCTGGGGGTGCGCCGAGACCCAATCTAAGTAAGATTCATTAGACCATTGTTTTTGCTGTAAAGACTGTCTGTCGACGCACGATGATCGAGGGACTGGGATCCCGCCCTTGCCCTCAAACTGGGCAATCTTGGCACGGAGGGCCCCTGCAGAGGCGGACGCTGGCAACGCTACCGCTGGACCGCCATGGGGTTGTGGTGCGGGAGGCAACGGTGAAACGGCTCGCTCCCGTTGCTCCCGGTCACGGTCCTCCTTCTGCTGGATTGCTGCAATCCGTTCCTTCAGGCTCCTACGGCAAATACATTAGCACTCGGTTGATAAACCTTGACTTGACGAACGCACATCGAATGAAATGGGAGCCGAAGGAAACAGAAGATGTGGAAGAGAAAGACAACAGATCAGATCCACGGTAACAGCCTCGGCTACCACGACCCGAACAATTCAAATAAAACCCCAATGAAATCGAGGATTTTTGGTAGCGACCCAGAACAAGTTCGGGAGTCGTAGGAGGCCAATTTTGAGCAGTAGAAGCCGCGCCCAATGTCTTAGGAAGACATATCACAAAGTAAGTGATGAGCCGTGGGGCCGTGATGGTCTTGTTGAAAGCAAAGGCCAATAGCTGGCACTGTAACTTCAAGTGACGGTTGACCAGAAATTCGACGGGTGGAAACCCGACAGGGCAAACGCAGAGGGAATGGGAGACGAAACAACCCAAATATCGTGAAGACACTGGAAGGAAAATTCCAGGTGAACTTGATTGTGTCAAATTTTGGATGACAACTTTTGACACAAAGCAGCGAGTGAGCACCAAGGCTGTTGTCATCCCAGGTGAACACAAAGGGCTCGGGATGCCTCTAACTACTATGAAAGAGTCGAGAATCGTGGGTTCGTTAAATCGGGTCTGGGTACTCTTTTGCACCTTTTCTATCGTTTGAAAGACTGTGGGGTTCAATGTTCAAATGAGGGGGAAGCAGTACTAGTCACGACACCGATACGATTATTATGGCCTTCAATTTAGATGCTGGAATGTAGGAAATAGGGCTGACCATCTTTGACTCTCATTGCCATGGTAACGTCCGATCAGAGGCGATACATTCTGCTTTGACCTTCCGTTTTGGGAAGGAGATGGCCGTCAGATGGGAAAGGTTGAGTTTTGACTTACAATACAGCTCAGGCTGATTTATAGTCACAGCATTGATTGAGAAATTTGGCAGCACTGGGTCGAGCCAAAAGCTGCGGCCAGGGGAGAGAACAATTTCCAAGTTCAAGAATCAACACTTCTCTTCAAAACGTAAATTGAAGCAGGAAATGACGCCAAGGCAGACTGTATAGAACACTATTACAGTGATGAAACGCTGAGGCTTGTTGGCCGTATAGTTTTCCGGATCTCTGCCTCGTCTTTGCTCACCCATATTTGGCAAGCCATCAACACATTTCCCACGCACACTGGCTTCGCCTTCGCCTTCGCGTTCACCGTTTCCGTATTGTTTCTGCTTCTGACTTCGTACGTTGGGGGCTCTGTCATCTTCTCCTCCTGTCTTTCGATTCATATCTCCTCACGTGGCAAGTGGCAACATATCTGGGGACCTCAATCTTTTCAGCTTTCTTTGTTCTTCAAGTTTGTTCTACTCACGCACCAGTATCGCACCCAATGACGGGTTATTCACGGAACCGATCCCGACGACCTCTGAGTCCGGTCTGTATCACACAGAGTGCTGTACAAAACTAGAGTCTCCCGCTCAAATTCTTCTGGCGAGGGTGCCAGTGCTCAAAAACGCCCAAAGGGCACACGAAGAGCTTCGAATCCGCGAATGCTTTGCCCGCCGCCTTCGTCTGATGCTCTTGGAGGCAATCATCAATTCTACTTATTACCTTTCTCCGTTGTGTTTCTGACATGCTCTTCCGCTACGATTTCTTTCCTTCTGGTTGACGGTGCTGAGCTCTCAGTACAATGCTTTAGTGGGAGAGTCCCAAGCCGTCAAAGATAATTGAAAGAATGGACTTACTGGATGGCTTGCGGTGGATTGCGTCACCTTTTGGCGAGTTCGAAGGGATCATAAATTCGTTGTAGCTTTTCGAACAGCTGTACCAAAGAACCTGCCTGGCTGGTGGGGATTGGAAGGAGCGTCGTTCATCGTCGATGCAATGGCCTGGACCAAGCTAGCGCTAGCAGCAGGATACAAGTGCACCTCTAGACCAGGACCTAACTCTGTCCTTCGACAGCATGTTCCTGGAAGGTTCAGCAGACACGAGCCTTCCGGTGGAGATAAGTAGTTCATGATAATTTTGGCATACAGTCTTGCCGAATCGACGTTTGGAAGCATGCATCCGTCACTGAGTTGGCGATAGTCGCAGGTTTCCTGTCCGGTGGACGTGAGTGGTTTTATATTTGCCGTCATAAGTGTGTACATAACGTCTGGAAACCACCCAGATTAATTGTCGAGTTGCATACTTCGCCCGTGGCTCTGCATTTAGCCCAAAATCGCCGTTAGTGGGTCTCCGCAAAGTGTGTTGCCAAGACACTTGTACTCCGTAGTCAGCAGTGGACTGCCAGTGGTGAAACGAATTGAACCAGGTATGTGAACAGCGTCGCGCTCCGGTCTCCAGACTTCAGAAAGCGTCCACATAGACCTTGATGCTTACCACGGCCGCGTCGTGGCCGCATCACAGATGTCGTGTTCAGGCAGCTCAGCAATGTGGATTTTGACTGCTTTTCAATGTATCCCCTGAACGTTTTCTTCTTGGTTGGCACATAGACAGATGGAAGAAGAAGCGTTTCCTCTGGAGAGGGCCGTGGCGGTCAATGCAACAAATGGTTGACAAATGGGGAGATTTTCGCTGAAACCAAGAGGGCGTTCGCCATTTGGATGATGGATCGCCATCGACACAGACCGTGACGTCCGAGTCCGAAGATTTGCGGGGATCCGTGAATTGCATCCGTATTCGGTGGTGAGCTCTAGCATTCAGAGTTACGACTTGTGCGAATTTCGCATTTCTTGGTTTGCTGGGACCAATTCCAGCTCTTTCTCGAGTCGTTTGCAGCAGAAGTTGAATCCAGAAGAGAGTTCAAGTGGGAAACCGCCCGAATCACCGTGCACGGCAAGTCGCGATTGTCGGATCGTCGGTCGGTGAATAAATGACAGGCCTGTGATCCGTTTTCACTCATTCAAAACGCGCAACACAACCATCATCCATGTACCAACCGGCCTTGTGAAGTTGCCTGCCAGTTGCCTAGCCTTTGGAAGCTCAAACCGCTCGATTATACTGTTTTCTTGGCTGCCTAAGAGGAACAATTGCGACGACGCATCGGAATTCACACATTAAAGTACGAAAAGTTGGTGCAGGCCTTTGCAGGCCTGTGGCGGACAAGTGTTGTACGTGCGGCGAGTACTGGACCAACAGCGCTTACGCCTTCCGAGTGGTTTGCGGGACACCCATTGATTCGGCTCCGGAGTCAAGACAGTTCCAACAGAACATTTTGGAGATGCGGCATCTCCACCCTTGTCGGGGCTGATCCTGGCTGATCTCGACAATTTCTGCAAGTTTCAAGTTGACCTCCGGAGTGATTGGCATCTGAAGAGTGATGCTAGCTTACGATTTATAAAAGGACTGAGGCGTTTCTGCGGCTTTGTTGGTATCTTTTTCGTCGTCTCTCATTCTCTTCGCCCGTTATCTTCGACCCATGACTTTTCCAACGTTATTGGCCCTTTCTTTGCTTTCCAGCACTTATGCTGCTTCTGTCGCTTCGGGAGGTCCGGGAAACGTACTCAATCTTGAAATTGTCAACAAGAATCTGACTCTTGATGGGTTTTCTCGATCGTGCGTCTACAAACCTCGGAGCAATCTAAGAGCATTGACCTTAGCTAGAACTGTCCTGGCTGGTGGAACATTTCCTGGGACTCCCATCCTCGCCAACAAGGTGAGAATAACATGCTCTTGCCTTACCTCCGTGTCTCATATTGCTGGCAGGGGGACCGACTCTTGATTAATGTAGTGGACAAATTGACAGACCCCACGATGCTCCGGAGTACTTCAATTGCAAGTGACTACACGGCTGGCTAGAACCTCTGAACTCATCTTTACAGCACTGGCATGGCGTGTTTCAAGATGGTACAAGCTGGGCTGATGGGTAGGTCAAAATCTTTAGAAGTGAACCTCATTCTCATGCCGCTTGCTAGAACGGCCTTTGTGACGCGTGCGTTTCATGCGAATTGAAATATACCTGTCCTGAACATGCAATTAGAATGCCCCATTAGCCCTGGCCACTCGTTTCTCTACGATTTCACTCCCACTGGGTGAGTCCTTGATCTTCACGCTGTACCAGAGTTCTAAACGACCAACAGACAGGTATTTATCCTTCATGGTCTGCAATTGCCATATAAAATCAACTCTCTGTTCGTAGGCTGGAACATTCTGGTATCACTCGCACTTGTGTATGTCAACTTGGTCTGTGTCGATGTCCACTCCGCTGACCCCCATGAAGCGCTTCAATATACCGATGGCCTGAGGTATAGTACCTGCACGTTTACGCTGATTGGATGGTATTGACTTTTTACCTTAGAGGGCCTCTAATCAGTGAGCATCAAAGAACCAACGTGACGCTGGCTTTCTAACATATACGCTCTCAGTCTATGATCCCAATGATCCTCACAAGGTCTGTTTACCTCGACCTCTCCACCCCATTGATGTTCTCAATCAATTGTCAGCGTCTCTATGTGGGCGTCCAAGTTTGTTTTCGGTTGAAAGACTTCTCATGGGCGAGATAGGACATTGATAACGCTGACACGATTATCACGCTCGCGGATTGGTATGTGTCTTTTCTTACCGCGCAACCGAGTCACCAATCTCAACCCTGCTCTCAATTGAGGTTCCACACTCCCTCTCGAAACGCTCCTTTCCCTTTGTTCGGTTCTTCGAATTTGATCAACGGCAAGGGCCGCTTTGCTGGCGGAGTGGGTCATCCTTCTTGTCTGTTTGCCCCCTCGCTGATCTGAGGCTGCAACTGTAGTCCACGAGCCCACTAGCAGTGGTCTCAGTCACGCGTAACAAACGTGTAGGTTGAGATCATTTCTCTGTTATCTATCTCACTGACGCTTTTTCCTATGTAGTATCGATTCCGCCGTAAGCCCTTGCTTTGTGTGTATCCATTGACGAACCCTGAAATTCATGGATAGTGATCTCAATGTCCGCCGAGCCGAACTACATCTTTTCTATCGACAAGCACGACATGACCGTCATTGAGGCCGATGGTGTTTCCACCCAGCCTCTTTGTGTCGACTCCATGCAAGTTTTGTCAGTGCCCATTTCCTCTCAGGCAACTATTCAATTCTGATCTGACGTGAATTCTCCAACCAGCACCGGCCAGCGCTACTCTTTCGTCTTGAACGCCAACCAAAAGGCCGACAACTACTGGATCAGAATCGTTCCCAACATTGGTGACACCAGTTTCGACGGCGGTGTAAACTCGGCCATTCTCAGATACACTGGCGCGCCCAAGGTTGATCCCAAGCCAACAGCGGCCCCTGTGAGCAAGAAACCTCTACTCGAGACGAATCTCCACCCGCTGGTACCTGTTCCCGTACCTGGGCGTCCTTATCCCGGCGGCGCGGATATGTCGATTAATCTGAAGATGGGGCTCGATCTGACGGCTGCGCCACGATACACCATGAACAACGTCGTAAGTACTGAGCCCTCAATACCGGATGAAGCCTCCGATTCATCGTATCTTTCAGTCCTACAGCCCGCCCAGTGCCCCAGCCCTCTTGCAGATCCTCAGCGGTGCTCAGCTTGCGTCCGACCTTTTGCCATCTGGAAGCTACTTCGCCTTGCCCCCGAATAAAGTCATTGAGATCAGCATTCCTGGAGGGGAGGACGGCGGATCGCCGCACCCTTTCCATTTGCACGGCGTGCGCATAAAACCTTGTCTTTCAAAATATGACCTGCTTATCGCTGAATGGTTATAGCACAACTTCCATGTAATCCGAAGCGCAGGTTCCAAGACCTACAACTATAAGAACCCCGTGGTATGAAGCGTCGTCTCTTGTGTGTTTGTATGCTGAAGACTGGATGATTCGACAGATCAGAGATGTTGTTAGCACGGTATGTCTTCCCACTTTGTTCGATATTTGTATGAGATCACTGATAGTGAATCCAGGGCCTGGGTGCGTTCGGCGTCCTTACCTGTGGATGCGGCTGACTGTCTCGATGATTAGCCTCCGACGGTGACAACGTCACTTTCCGCTTCATCACAGATAACTCTGGCCCTTGGTTCTTGCACTGCCATGTAGACATCCATCTCGACATGTGCGTTTTTTTTTCCTCCGTCGCTTTCAGACCAGGGAACTCACGAGCTCGAACACAGCGGTCTTGCGGTCGTCTTCGCAGAGGACGTACAAGGCACATCTAAGGAGGTCGTCCCCAGTAAGTTCCCACTGCTACCTTGGCTCACTATCACTATGGTCTCATCCGCCTCGTCGTTACAGATGCTTGGAAGAACCTCTGCCCGACGTATAACTCTCTCAAACCCGATCAACTGTAAACGACAAATTCTCAACTTGCCTCAAAAACTCCGCTCTTTCGCTTTATCATTCTTTATGTCGTCGTAATGGGGCACCAGAGGATTTACTTAATTCATGTATTCAAGGAGGTCTATTTATTATTGGAACGATTGGTTTGGTTCCAAAATCGATCGCTCGAGCACCACTGAGCGTACCATCAGGCGCCGTGTTGGATTCAGAATTTTTCGGCGACCATGTCGGTGTATTGCACATCTTGTCCACTGAACAACACCTTGAGACCGGTAGCGGCAACGAGTTTACCCGGTGGAACGACCCCGTGCTTAGTTGTCGTAATTGTCGCGTCCAGGCGGCGCGTCCTGACGAGCTTCTCAATTTGAGATATAGGAATCGTATCCGCTGCAAGGAGTACGTCTCACTCAGCTCGGGGCTATATATCCATCGATGCATTGAATTATACTTTGGCACTGGCGTTCAATAAACTACCCAACCTCCCTCGGCGATTTTCGAACACTAAAGTTCTGCTAGAGCTGGCTCGAACAGACTCAAAAGCACCGAAAAAAGCTCAAGTTTCGAGGTCAATAAAGCGCACAAGTCACAGTGTTATGGCGGTGACGGTATAAATTCCTCTAACTCCGCTCGGAATTCTCCGGCGTCTCCTGCTTCTGTACCACCACCATCCCGGTTCGTGTCTTCTTCCATCTAGCCTCTCCGTCCTCTGATGTCCTCCTCGCCTAGTATTCTACCGCCCCGAGACCTTCAACACACCTCGCCTAGTCTCGTTCTCTACACATCGCTCGATGAGTCTGCCCTCTTGATCCCGGCACGTTAGACGCTATCAACCACGGGAGAGCCTACGACGTTGTCACGCACTTCACGGATCGGCCTTGTATGCGAGCACCACAGCGAGCTGGGGAATACCGATATCGTGGGGAAAGCTGCTTCGTGCGTTGTGTTTTTGTACCAGCTCCCCAGGCCGAGGGCTCTCGCCCCAAGACGCTGCCGGAGCGATCTATGTTCGACACCTAGAACTTGAGGAAGGTGGACGAGGGCAGCATCCGTATACTTGTCTCGAGTGCGTTATATCTTCTTCTCTTCATTCCTTTCCTCGCCGTTGACAATGTTCTTTCTAGAGCCGTCGTAGTGTAGTACTTTTCACTTAGCTACATTTCTCCCCGCCCTCTTTTGCACTTTCGTAGATAGTTCCTGAACGATGGGCACCCCCTTGACGCGGGGTTCGGGCTTTCCACTAATATTGCAGTCGAAATATAATTTTCGCGTTGGATCTCCTTGACTTCCATTCGAATGAGTATACGCATGCGACAAGTTGACATGCTTGACACTTGAACTGTACGTGCTCATCATCAACGTTGCCTTGATGTTGTTGAGAAGAATACTGTCAGCTGCGTTAGATAGAGTGGTGAGGGGCGGTAGAGCCAATATACCACATTCGGCCTAAGTGATGTGTTCCCGACTTCCATCCCGCTCCTTCTACGTCGCCCAGACTTCGCGCCCACCCGCCTCCCCATGCGCTTGGGCTGTCCGGCTTCGTCTCTTTCCTGGGCGACCCGCCCCGACCTCAGACGTGCCCCGGGACCCGCGGCAGAACAGGCCAGAACCGTCAGGGTTTGTGTCTTCCTTCTCTCTTTCTCTCCTTCATTCTTTCCTTCGAGATATTGCAGGCGTACAACGCCTTACTCACCGAGGCGCAAAGCGCCTCCCGCAATCCGGGGACGTGTAGTGTCGTCTCCCACTTGGTTCGGGGCGAGAGGTCATCCAATTGCCTTGGCCACTGGGTTTTGCCGCACTGACGCGATCCACGCGCTCGATGCGAAACGCGTCAATCATTTGCCTGTCATCCTGTCTTGCCTTTCACGACACTTGAAGTTCCGACAAGGCTGTGGGGCGACCGCTTAGAGTTTCGAGTGAATTACCATGAAAGCTAGCACCCCATTCACACAACTGCGAACCAATAGGCTTGCGAGTTCCAACTCGACGGTGCGATTCGAGAATGATTTTGCAAGGGCAATCGTAGCTTTTTGCTTGGCTATAATGTCCTTCCTGGTGACTATTTTCAGGGCAGTTATGGGTCCTGACGATGTCACCGATCCAGCAAGCAGAGCCTGTAGGGAGATTCTTCGAAGGACCAACTTGAAAAAGTTTCCTAGCCAATTCTGGAACAGCACAGATGATTTCAAGGTGTATGCAGGCGTATGCGAATCAAGCGAAATGAAGAGCCAAAGAGATCCAAGAGGGATAAGAATCTTCCGTGTTCAAGGCATCTGCCAGTGGCAAAGTTCGAGTTGGCCGTGATGATGCTGCAATTAATTATGGACAGAGATGTGAAAGCGCATTTGAATGCTACCTGACGGTCAGCACGATGGCGGAGTCTGGAGATCTAGGGAGTCAAGACGGCGGCCATCAGGCGTCACATCGCCGACATCATCGACCACATACTCACCGTCAACGTCGCCCATAAAAAGTCTGGTTCACGGAGGCTATCAGCCAACATCGAAACAACAGTCAAGACGAACAGCAGGACGTAGCGTTTTGGCTTTTGACATGGCGATGCCTGTCAGCGTTATAAGTACGCGCTAAGGCTCGCGGGCGCTTTCGGTCCCCGTCCTCTCCTTGGCTCACCCTCAGCCTCCCTCCATGTTCGACCTCGTCAGGCCTTTCACGGACGCGTGCACCAGGTTCGACATCGCGTCGCAGAAAAGTGTCGTATCTGTGGCCGCAATTCTCGAACCCATCACCGCGAAACTGGCTGAGAGCAAAACCCAACGGTATGCGTCTCCAAATCGTCGTCCAATTGATCAGCTAAACAAGGCAGCAGAGAGCGATTGAGTGATAATGAAGCTCTATGGGCAGGTCTTCGTAGAGTTTGGCGCGATCTAAGCCGGGCTCAGTTGACATTCTGGGACAACGACGATTCAGACGACGACGAGACGGATGATAGCTATACCGAGAAACTGCGGCAGCAAGGTTTGAGGAATCTTTGTGTCAACGTTGCACGATTCACTCGCAATATCGTGGCCGGTGTCCCACAAAATCAAAGCCAGGCATAGTATGTGAACACAACACCCCGACTGCGACTTCCATTCAACATTGATTTTAGTGCGAACGAGGTCAACTGCATTTGATTTAGGTTTCGTGATCTTCTTCATATAGATCCTTTCCAGGTCTATATCCGACGTTTGCTTCATTACTACACTTCATGGTCATTCATGGAGGACGATGAAGGTGATTCTCTTGTCTTCTTGTCCTCTCTTGCTTGTAAAATGACTTTATTCCAGCAATCCTTGTGGCGCGCGTTTTATCGCAAGCGCTGGCCAATCTTGTAACCGGCAACGATCTTCTCGTGGCTGATCTGTGGACGACCTATATGAGTCTACCTGAAGATCAGGTAGTGCTAATGTACGCATCGACATCGTGCTTTCTCGGTCTCTGACTCGGGTTTCCAGCCGGCTTCTGTCGTCTCGCGATCCCCGAACTCTGGTCGCCGCTCTCGTTCTGATCCTTAACTGTATCGACGGAAGCCGAACTCGAATGTGCGTCGTTCCCTGACTGCTTACTACGCTAACTTCTCACCCTGCACAGAAAAATCCTCACGAGGACAGTAAACGGCGTGCGGATATGCATATCTCTTCTGGACAACATGGTGCAATTATACGACGCCGACGATGCATCAGAAGAAGCCCGCGCGTTCGATGTGGGGTAGCTATCCACCATGTCCTCATCATGCTTTTCTCTCAACGTTTCGCCTAGTTATGAAATATTCACCAGAATCATGACAGTGGACTTGGTTCCGAGCCTGTTTTCACGACTCTCAATGTGTGTGCACTGTATATATCTTCTTGGCTTTCTTCCCAAGCTCATCTACTCTACTTACCGCACAGACCGGACGAGATTATCACTCCACATCAAACCACCCTTCTCAAGCTCGTCGACTCGTACCTTCAAGCATCACGAATGTCTTCGGTGCCCACAACACCTCAGGGAACCCCATTATACGGCAAACTGCGCCCCATGCTCGCCAAAACATTCTTTACCCTCTCCACCTACGCCCAACACGCCATCCGCACTTCCCTCGATATCCCAGCTTCCACACCCCTTCCAAAGGCGACGACATCTGACTTGGCGCCGCCGTCCACCTTAGACGTTATGCTTCCCAAAGTCAGCGAAGCCCTCGTCCTGGTCACTCAATGCATTGTGACTATCACCCTGGAATCCGCCGACGAGGAAGCCTACGCGGTAGTCCTCGAGCAAAACTCGCAGGACTTCTTCAACGAAGCAACGTTTGCGGACCAAGGCATCGTCGAGAGTCTCATCGGTGAGTTTTAATTTACTCTATTCGCTTCCTCGCCGCCACCCGTTTTCATTTGAGATACTCATATACAATATCACAGAACTTCTTTGCCTCCTGGAACTATTCCTGCCCCGGATCAACTTTGGCAAACCCGTGCGTCCCAGCGGCAAGGCAACGCACACCAAGTCGCCGTCTCAGGACGGGCCCGATGGCCCAGGTTTCGCCTATCTCAAACGGGATCTCGTTCGTCTGCTCGGGATCCTGTGCCACGGCGTCAAGACCATCCAGGACCGTGCACGGCTCTGTGGAGGCATAGAAGTCGTCATGAATCTCTGTGTCATCGACGAGAGAAATCCATGTGCGTCTTCCTTCGTCTTTCATTCCCTTGTTTTGACTGTGCATATATATTCCTAATCTAATTTGCACCTAGATTTGAGGGAGCACGCGATATTCACCCTCCACAACTTGCTGGAAGATAATCCCGAAAACCAAGCTGTTGTGAAAGCGATACAACCTGCGGGGAGGTGGACTGAGGATGGGGTATGGCAGGAGACGTAATGCGTGTCTATGGATGAATGAAGAAGTCCCAGATCAGTGTGCTATAGAGTGTATTAACATCTACCTATCTTGTAATATTTGATTAATGTGTACGGGCAACTGCGTTGTTTACTCATCCTCTCTTTGCCTTGGGGGCGAGGGTTGCCACCGAAGATATGCGCAGCGGCTCTCCAATTAGTTCGTTACATAGCCAGATGCAAGGTGCGCAGGTACACAGACACGTATATACATACTCCACTCCACACACATATTACATTACTTCGTCTTCGCCAAATCATACCTTCACCTAGCCCGTTACGCAGCTTCCTGCACGGACAGCAGAGCATCAAGCTCCTTCACACGCTGCTCCCAAGCGTCCTTCTCAGCCAGCTTGCCTTCTAGCGTATCAATCTCTCGGTCAATCCCCATACGCTCCTCTGCGGTCCCCACCCGCGTCATTGTCCAGCGACTCGATCCATCGCCCGTCAGGTTGAGGAGCAATGTATGGTATTTGGCGAGGGATGGGCGCAGCGATATAGTCTATGATTTAGATGATTAGCCTCAACGGCCAAGCAAGGGAAAATGAAGACGCATACAATTAGGGTGATCCCGAGCTTCTTGAGATTCTCATACATTCGGCCCTCAACGTCGCTTGACACGGCGCTCGTGCATTCTGGTTCGGATGTAAAGAAACGAAACAAGCAGCATGAAAGTATCCATACCGTCTAGAATTGCGAACTTCGGTCGGTGATAAAGAACGCGTGCAAGGCCCATCTATCGATACATTAGGCATGAGGAATATTAGCCGCAGTTGCAGACGAAACAGGAGGAGACACGCACGCGCTGCTTCTCTCCACCGCTGCAAACATATTCCGAATCTTTGAGCGAACAGTCAACAACCAGAGCGGAGTAATATTACCTGAGCACATCGCGCCACTCCTTTCGTGTGGTCCATCCACCTTCACGTTCGGGCAAATAAGCAAGGAACACCAACTCCAATATCTCCATCAGATCAGCTTCAGTCTTCCCGGACGCAAGGAACTCGGGATACGAGTGCGGGTAGATCATTTGGTCAAGCAAGCTCCCAGTGACCATGTAGGCGCGCTGAGGAACGACAAACACGCTTGGACGCCCTGCGGCATCCTTGGGACGCTGCACCCGAGTTTCCTGTCCAGGTTCATGCGGAGCCCAAAGCCCTGCGAGAACACGAGCAACAGCGGTCTTACCGACGCCGTTGCTGCCGGTGATCATCAGGTGCTCGCCGTCTTTTACCACGAAGGATAAATCGGAAACGAGGACTGCAGAGCGTGCAGGTTGCAGTTCTTCGCTAAGCGAATCGTCGAGTTCTATCTCCTGCAAGGCGCCGCCCTGTGGGACTCCTACATTGACGTTGGTTAGGCTCATCGAGTCTACGTCAGCCTCAGACGAGGGCAGACGAGGGAGATTGTGTAGCGTTGAGAGAAGAGTGTATATCCGCGTGGTGAGACCAGCCAACTCCAGCAGGTCCTTGTAAGCGTACCTGAGATCGCTGAGCTCACGTCGACGAGTCATAGAAGTGACTGCACTTACATCAATCGACCACCAGCATCGGCCAGGGATATCAACAGCCTACGGTTAGAGATATACGCTGGTGAGCTCTATGTGAGCTTCGACATGCTAATGATTCGAAATAAGCTCACTTTCAGTACGACCAGCAACGGCTTCATCGGGTTTCTCTCCAGAGGTCCTATCACCCTCTCCAGCTTGCACTGCAACCGACCGTCGCCTTCGCGTGAATAGCAAGGGCACAGCGATAAGCCCGTAACCAGCAGCTGACCACAAGTACTTGATAACATAGTCTTCGGTCCATTCGTAGGCAATACGAATTTTGTAGATGTTGTTCACATGCTTGATAAGTCGCAGATACGCGGAACTCAGAATATCGCGTTCTCTGGTTCCGCCGTCGTAGAACCTGCTAAACAGTCAAACTGGGAACACCAACAGGTACGACACAACGCACGCTATTTCCTCGCCCTCCCGACCGATACGACCCATTCCTGCGCGGTATTCGCCCTCGAGCTTCGCCTCTACCGCAGCCAGTCGCCCGAAGGCGGGGGTCACAGCGCGCAGAATCGTCACGGTCAGGTAGTAGTTACCAAACAGCAAGATAGTTCCACGAACTCCCAGCGACTTGGCAAGCTGGCTGGTGAAGAGCACCAAGTCGAGTGAGGGCTTGAGAATGTTTCCGCTGTAGAATAAATGTCAGAGAGAGTATCATAGGCCTAAAGAGCGGACAGACTAGAGCCCAGCGAGTGCTTCCGACCATGATTCGATGTCAGCGGTAATGTATTGGTCAACCCCTTCCAGTCCAGTACGATAATACCGGAGGTCGGGGGCGGATGAAAGGTATAGATCATGCGTGTAGCGAGTTAGTCGCGTGCGTAGCCTCAGCGACAATTTCGATTGCAGATGCCGAATCTGCCACGACATTGTCATTTTCAAATCGAGCAATTAAGAACCGGCCATACCATAGAGTTGGTGTATGAGCTTGGAATCGCAAGTAGGAACCAGAGACCGAGCCCTTTGAGGAACCCTTTCCCGTCGGCACGGACCAAGTCCCGGACGATCCGCCCATCGAGACTGCAGCCATGAGTTTGCTTATTCAGGCTGGAGGGGATTTCACTTACCGTGCAACAGCGATACTGAGCACCGTCCTCAATATGAGGAAGAACGAGTGGGAAACGACGATCAATGTTTCCTTGGACCGAAACGCGGGAAAGGCGATACGGAACAAGATGGCTTTGAGCTGTCGTATGAACGCCGCGTCTATGTTGGGTTTCGCTGTCGGAGAGACTGGGGTAAAGTATTTCGCATCAGAGGTGAATTTCTGGGGTGGCGTAGGGTATACAGGGACCTAAAGCGAAACAAAAATTAAGAAAATAGGGAATTGTGAGATCGAATGGGGCGCACCTTGGACAGGCGGTCGCGGTAAGGTACCAGCAAAGTCTTTACGCCATCCTCCACCACATAAATTTGTTGTAGAGCATTTGTCAGCTCTTCTGGGGTTAATTTCTTGCCCCGTAGTTGCGGTAATTTGACATTCCCAGCAAGTGAAAGGATCCGCCCTCGAATGAGAAGGATTGTTGCCAAGAGGACAATGAGGTGTTTCCTAGGTGGTTTAGACAGTGCAGGCATTCTCTACCACATCAGAGACAACCAGGGAGACAACAATTTATCGAGTGGGAGTTCGTGTAGGCGACAGGGAGACCGCAGAGGCGACGAAAGCGATCTGAAGCTTCGAATGCGACGAGAATAATTGTTCTGGACTGCTCTGTCTTTCTCTCCTAGAGGCGCGATATCGTTCAGCCCACTTTGCAGGTATAGACACCAAGTTGGTCAAGTTCAAGTGTTGGTTCCAGCTGATAATTTGCGTCATAGTGCATGTGAAAAACGCCGGTAACTCGGCAACAGCACGGCCCGGACTATCACTGCACTCGTAAAGTCGAAACAGAAAAAATAGTCGAGGTTCAAGGTATGTACAATACAGTGAGAGTACAAAGCGTGTGTCAATGCAAGTGGTCAGTATGTAAGATATGCAAGTAAAGCTGTCTATAATCCAGAAAAAAACATAGGGTAATTCAAAATCATGCATGAGTCTGGATCTGGATTCTGGGTATGTCGAGTACGCGAGTCGTGTGTTGGACGAGAAACGGAGGAGGCTCGCTATAACTTGGAGAGCTGCATGCCGATGATCACGTATAGAATCGTCATGGGCGGGGTGACGACACAATATGCCCAGAAAATCGTACGGCTAATAAGCCGCTCAAACGCGTCGCCCGACGCTGCTTGCGTTATCTACGGCGGAAGAATCAGCCACATGTAGCAGAGTTGCGAAAAGGGGAGTAGCATACCTGTGCGAGCGTGAGCGCCGGCGGTGATGACACCAAAAGCACATTGGATACGACAAAAACGGGGCTGCACGGAGGTTATGTCAGTTACGAGAGACAGGGAACAGAGAGAACTCACTCGTCAAATACAGCGTGCAGATCAAACCTCGCGCAAAGAGCCATGAGTGGAAGGAGGAGCACCGGCGTGAGTATCATCCGCGACAAAACAGCTATAACCACCGTCTTCGTTTCCCCGGGTCTCGGCTTCGCCGCCTCTCCCGCCTGGCGCTCACTCTGCTGCTTACCAAACATCTCGCGCACACTTTCCAGCAACGAGGTCGTGCTCTTCGACGTCGTGATGCCATTTCCGTTGGGAGCCCCACTGACAGCGTGTCCATTCGCTTTGCTCTTCTCCTCAGGCGGCGCAGGGTAGAAGTATCCGCCGAGCACGATAAGAGTAACGGGGATAGAGCAATTCCCTGCGCTCGTGAGCGCACCCTTGACAGGCTGCATATGCTGGTCGAGAGCGTGCTGGAGCGGCTGCACGCAAGCGACGATAAGCGAAGCAAGGGCAGCCCACAATGGCACCGTCATGAACTCATTCAGCGCAACCCAGGCGCGATACAGCCGCCGCCGCATGCGTCGCATGAAACTGCTTGACTGCGACATGGTAGAATTGTTGCGAGCATGGCGCGAGGGCCGCCGAACGTTTTGCGGCAGCGCAGAAGGCCCGGATTCGGATGTGGCGGGTTCAGGCAATCCCTCTACTACATCGTCCTCCGAATCCGAGCCCTCTGGGCTGTGCACGAGCGTCGATACAGACTCGTCGACGACAGACAAGTTGACACGCGATTGATTGGGAGAATTGGGGAAGGAGTTGTAAAACCGAGAGCTGCGGCGTTTGTGTCCGGGATGGAGCAACGCTGGGCGTACAGGATGTACGGCGACTTGAGGGATGTCCTCGTATGCGCTGTTAGGGCGTAACGTGCCTTCATCTGCGGGGAACTGATGATGATCGCCAAGCAAGGGCGCTGTCTCGTCGTCATCCTCATTAACAGCGTTTTCGCTCTCCGGATCCGCTTGAGCAAGTAGTCGCACTCCGTAACTCCACCGAAGCACCATGCCAAGCGTGCTGTAGAGTACGAGATAGGTAAGTGCTCTGCCTACCATGGCGTTCTTGTTGTCCCCGCGCCCCCACTTGAGACCGGGGACGGTGATAACGAGGGATTGCATCAAAGCAATGGGTAATGAGTTGGAGTTCATGAACATGGCAGCGGCCATGGCAAAGTTTCTACGTTCGTGGTGAGCATCGTTGGGAAGAAATGTGCAAATGAACAACCGCACCTTTGGGACCTCTTGATGCGGAATACCCATCCCAACAGAAAAGACACACACATCGACACGGTGGTGACGATCACAAAGAAAATTGGGATAATCCATAGTTCCTTCAATTTTTCTGGCAAAATTGATCAGGGCGCGTGCGAACTGGAAATTCGACTGCATACCTGGCGACAGAAAGAAAGCGACTTTGGAGAACAAAAGACACGGTGTAAAGAGCGAAACATTTAATCGGTTCAGTTGCTGACGTCAAGATAAGGGCAATATTCCTAGCAATAGCTTGATAACAGACCTTTTGAGTCTTCTTGTCAAGAATACCACGTCCCGCAAGTATATGTCCAGCCAGACAGAGCAGAAACACTTCGAGAATCGACTAAAACCCCAAGCTTGAGCAAAAGACACGAGGAAAGCACGCTGCACCAACAGTAAACACAGTAAACAGAAGGGGGACGAATGGGTCGTCCTGTTTGACTGAGGATCCAAGAATACAGTCCGCCATGACTGTCTGGAGCGTAGACATGGTGAAAGAAAAGAAAAAGCCAAGGTTTCGAACAGTGGCGGCTATATAACGGTTATCAAAGGCTATGACACACGTTGGATGGGCGCTGACGAGTGGTGCGGATACCAAGCACGCCGAGCCTCCACCCAGCAGATCTTGGAGCCAGCCGGTCTTACAGCTTTAGGAATCTTGGCTCTAACTTTTTGCTATAGCATGACGGTCAAAGATGGGCGCTTAATTGACATTTCGTGGTGTAGCGCTCGGTTCCATCGGCAGGCGGCCCGCCGTTTTGACCTGTCAATCACGGTGGCAGTGGCACCATCATTTCGCGGTCTCTGAATGAAACCATCACACTTTCCACTCAGAAACCTTCGGAGAGGTTATAGCACCCTACCCTCCATATTACCCTCCGCAATATACGCCGACCTCATAAGAGCCCATGAGCCTGCTCTCTCCGAAACACCCGAACTACCTCAGCTCCACCGCCGTCAATTAGACCGTGCATTACGCGTAGACCAGGCAGGCGAGATCGCTGCGAATTATATCTACATGGGACAGATGGCCATTTTGAGTCGGGATCGAGCTCTGAAACCCCTCATTCAAGTCGGTTTCCATCAGGCTAACAACCCTGGAGTATTCACTTGTTCGGCAGGAAATGTGGGACCAAGAAAAGAAACATCTAGCAGTTATGGATAAACTGCAAGCCCAACATAGGGTACGGCCGACGGTGCTTTCAGAGGTTGCCAAAGTCGCGGGCTTTGGCTTGGGGGCGGTTACGGCGCTCATGGGGAAGGAAGCCGCTATGGCTTGCACCGAGGCCGTTGAGACAGTCATCGGGGAGCATTATGACGAGTGAGCCGTGTTCCGCTCGCCATCTTCGATACTCAAGTTGAACATTTGATCCAGCCAACTCGCAGAGTTGGAGTCGATGCCGTCCGAACACCCCAGTCTTCCGCTACTGAAGGACGTTATTCGGGAATTCAGGGACGACGAACTCGAGCATCTGGATATAGCGGTCGAGCACGACGCACAACGAGCTCCTGCACACGCGCTTCTGAGTAGCGTCGTCGGCGCCGGTTGTAAAGTCGCAATAGAACTTTGTAAAAGGATTTGATTAGACGCGACAATTTACTGAGACTTGTTCAACGATTCATTCTTTCGTTTTCCCGTCCAGTCCCACTTGTTCTGTGGGTGAAAGTGAGAGGAACAACAAACGGATGGGCCAGTTTGACGCGCCTGTGTTGCACTTATGGTCAGGAAAAGGCCAACGGGTATGATGACCACCCCCCAGAATGCCGCACGCACGGATCGGTTTGTCCAGCGAAAGTGTTTGTACTGCTCTTCTCTCTGAAATGAAACTGTAAGAGGGTAGAAAACGCGTGTAGATCATTGAACTACCATGAACGACTGCCGCTCAATCGCAGCGTCCTGGACCTAAGTGCTCATGAGCGTTTGAATCGAGAAAATTGCACTCGAGCCGACCTTCACATGGGCTGTAAGAAGACAGAAGCGTCAGAGACTAGCCAGATGGACGTTGAGATACGAAAACTGACCGTGGCCGGTCATATTCAAGTGTTGCTTGATGCAAGCCTTGTCCGGAATTTTGCGGCTTTTTTCAGACCAAGAGACTGCCTGTTTGGGCTGAGATGTGGCAGAATCCGACCAAATCACAGAGTGAACATTGATCCGGGATCATCATTCGGCAGTATTCGCATTTTGACCCAAATCGTCCAAATTCCGCACTGTTCATTGCACTTCATCATCATGATTCATCGCACTTGCAGCAACCCTTTTCCTCGTTTCATAATTTGGGGTGCCGCCAACTCAGGCCGCACTTTCTTCTCGCAGCTATGTACAGCCCGACAGCTTGTGGATTGGGCAGTCTAGAAAGATGACCACCGCCAGCGGCCACGACTCGAATTGGAGGTCGCGATACTGCAGTGGAAGAGTCTCGCGATCGGCGTCGCAGAGCTTTCCATGGACGGCACCCGCACCTATAAAACGACCTTCTCAATCGGCGTCTTGATATCTCTCGGGGCCTCAATCCCAAGTAACATCTACGGGGGACTTTTCACCACTGCTCTCGCGAGATAAGTAGTCTATGTGCCCCTCCCTCAGCGGTGCCCTGTTCCACATGGCTCTAAGATATACCCGGCGTCAAGCCTTCGATTACATGGGATTTACCCCAATCTCAGAGACTCCCAGCAGATATGTGAAGGAATTCTGGGGCTTTTGCGCTGTTTGTCTATCGTCATGCATCTTGGAAATGCTTCTGGTCCCGCCGATGATTTTGGTGAAGCTACTGGCGCATTCACGACGGCGTTTTCTGAAGACGAGATACAATGCAAAGGTTGTATTGTATATCTCCAACTACGATACAAGCCCGCTTAGCGGAAAGCCCGAACCCTGTGCCCGTCGTTCGGCGGGCCGGATCTATCTACGAAAGTGAAAAAGAGGTTGGGGAGAAATGTAGCTAAGCAAAAGCACTACCCTACGATGGCGACTGAAGAGAAAAAGATCCAACGCACTCGAGAGAACAATATTGATGTTCGGGGCGGTAAACCGCTAGTTGAGGAGGACATTAGAGGACGAAGGGGTAGAATAGCAGAAGACATGAACTGGGATTGTGTTGGTACAGAAGCAGGAGACGCTGGAGAGTTACATAATTCCGAGCTCGAGGAATTTACTATATATACTGTGACTTGCAGCCCTGAAGTCTGTAGAATTGTGCAAGGAAACGATTCTGCCAACGCTGTATCGCATAGGTCAGGCTGCGTAATCGTTATTTAACCTAGGAAGTTCGCACAATCATGGTGGGAACAAAAGGAATTCGAGTTCAACCGCGTTTCGAACATCTCCGAGATGCCCATCCCCGTAGACGCATTTATTGCCTTCGAATCATTCAGCCAATCCCATACAAAGTACATTCATTGACATTTACATTTAAAATACATGCTCGGTATATAACATGATACAGTTCATCGAGTCTTTCGAGCCGCCTTGTCGCGTTGCACAAACAACGGATGTCTTGACGCCTCATCTTTCTTCTGTCGCTTCTTCTGCTGTATATGAGATAAATTAGAGCCTCCGGTGCGCTGTGCAGGTAGCAATTGAACCACCGCTCCAACAATGTCGTCCTCTCCCAACTGGACATCGCTTCCAAGATCTGCCGCACTCTCGCTAGCGAGAAGTAACGAGTTCAACAACTCGATCCGCTCATCACGAGTGCGAAAAGCCAAATCCTCTGTCTCCTCTAGCCCTTCAAGGTGCGTAATCACCTTGAATGCGTAGCCTTGATTAACCAGGAACTGCTGGCGCTTAGCACTGTAGACCATCTCATGTGTATCTTGTGACACAAGTGAGTAGAAGAACGCGTTGAACCCCTCATCGTTTCGTCGTCTAGCTCGTAGAATGCGCCCTGTATAGCCCAAGATATCAACTGGGATCCAAAAATCGGCAGCAACATACGAACCTAATCGTTGAGCTTCTTGCCGCCGAGAACCGAAATGCGACGAGATTTGAATCAAACACGTCGCTTCTGGAAGGTCGAGCGAATAATCTCCAATCTTTTCGCATGTTAAAAAAAAAACGAGTAATCGTATCCGAGATCGAGATTCCAAACATACCTTGGAGAGAAAAATCGTGTTGGTATGAGAACTGCGTTGGAAGGCCGAAAGTATTGCCACCCGATCGGCTTGACTGGTGCCACCGTGGATGAACTGTTTTCCTAGTCGACCTGCATATGCCTGGGAAGCTTCAGTGTGCGCACGATTTAGATGGAACGACGGGGATACCTCGAGAGCACAAACATTGTCCGAAAACACGATGATCTTGTCGCCGCGATTCTCGTGATATTGAACTAGAAATTGGCACGCCTGAAACTTGGTTGGATTCATGATGGAGAGCAGGGCTTGTTTGCGGTTCGAGACTGCCAAGTACTGGCGGTAGAATTCGGACGTCATTGGACACCATACTTCAGCGCACTGGGGGCGAAATTCAGATCCAGGTCAATAGCGCGTTATACTTCTCGTTTACCTGCACATTCGCGATATGACCTTGTGCGGCGAGGTCCCTGAAAAGACGTCAGTATACTTGAACAACTCTTCAAAAGCCAGATATCCTACATCCAGTTCGCCTCATATAGTTTGGGTCCAATCATGTAGTTCAGATCCACAATCTTGTCGTCCTCGCGAACCAACGTTGCCGTTAAGCCGAGCTTCGAGTGAGCCTTGATAGTGGTGATAGCTCGATGGAACATCGTCGCAGGAACCACATGGACTTCATCGAGAAGGAGGAATCCCCATTCACGGGAAGTGATAAATTCCATAATTTTATTCCCTTCGCTGGACCTGTTGTGGGTGTGTCCTACCATGGAATACGTAGATATGACAATGCCACTGTCTTCGGCAAACTGCAGCCCGATCAGACGTCATACTATCGCTAAGAATAAGAACTCAGACCCTTTCTTTTTGGTATGCCGTGAAAAGAGCAATTTGTTTCTCTTTCACAGTTGACCACTGCATGAACTGCTGTTTCCACTGCATCACGGAGACTCTAGGAAGAGGTAAATATAGTAATCGACACGATGGAAGAACTCACGAGGAAGTACAGAGCACTAAACACGACTTTTTAATCGTGCAAGCTGCCATGATTCCGACAAGGGTCTTCCCCGCACCACAAGGTAGGACGATAATACCTGAACGAGCTCGACTGTGTAAAAAATGAGCACTCAAAGCCGAGCCAGCAAGTTGCTTGGAGCTACCCGTTGCCAAACATCTTGCTCAAGCTCGTTTCTTGGTATGCGCGAATGGCTGTATTTGGTCTGAGGTCGATGACCAGGCTGTGATTTCTGTTGTCATTGTGGAAATCGTATTCTTCAAGTATGGGGCAATCGAGTTCACTACATCTTTTCTTGACATTCTGCCGGAAAGTAGAAATGAGATTAAATCTTTGCGATAGATGATGAAAGAAATAACACACATCGACTTGGGCATCGCTGATCTCAAACCCCTGAACATCATCGTCGTCTTCAAATTCATCTGTACACCAGTCAGTTTCGCGACCTCGGATATAAGAACTGTAAAACCTGTATCAATCCCTGCAACTGAAGTGGACAGATATGATGTTTTGGAGATGGAAGGGGAGCTGGCAGATTGTGAAGCCGTCGGGCGAGCGGCGCGAATGATGGGATCCTTGAGGAGAAGCGCGAGAGTCTCCGGGTGGCATGATTCGACAAAGTACTGATTGTGCTTCAATACGAGCTTTACTTTGCCGTAACTGGACGTTCTGTCACGAATGAATGCTACAATGGTATAGGGCAGAGGGAACTTGGTTCCATTCAGGTGTTGAAAAAATGTCGACGACACTCTGCACTTACTTTGGATAACCGCTCAAGAACCTTGAGGACGGTGGTATGTCAGCAGGGAAATAGAATCAGTGGCATAGGAAGGTACCGTACATCAAGGATGTCTTCCGTTTGCAAACCAACTGACACGGCCGTATACAACGACTGTGAAGTGAGTTTATATTCATGAATGCAGGATGGCCTGTAAGAGCCTAGTTTATTGGTGTTATTTATGACACCATTCTTGAACATACCTGCTAACGGGCTCGCTGATGGTAGCCACGAGCTCTTGCGCCTGTTTCGCAATGGGGGAAAATGCTTCAAGGATAATATGACCATCTTCGGGATTGACCCAGAGAGGACGCGAAGCGTGATCTGTCTTCAGATCTAGCCATGAAAAGTCGTGGTCCCCAAATATGTCGGAGTACATATTGTTTTGAGGTGAGTCGAGGGAGGTCGGAATTATCTCTGAGCGCTCCCGCTTACGTTCCTCGGCCAACTTGCGAGTCAACGCAGTAAGATTGATAGTGAGACCACGGGGAGGCACAGCTTTCTTGCTAGAAGAACAGACAGATCCGATGTATAGGTTCTCTTCATGGTCATTGACCGCATCCTTGTCGTCGTCCGACTCGTCCCATGCGTCGAATCTTGCACGCTTTGCTGATCCGTGGCCCGGTGTAGCTGTATTTAAAATTAAAATGAGCGTAATAAATAGGGAGAAGCCAAAGGGCGCATGTCGAAGGGCAGACGAACCTTCAGCCTTTCGTTTGGTACGCGACATGGTGGCAGAAGGAGAGTATGGTTGGCCGGCCGCGGCGTATTGACTGAACATGACTCCGATCACACTGCCACCCGTTATCACGTAATGGAATTTGACAGTTCCTGTCAAGTTGAATTTTACAATTACATAATTATTTACTGAGCTCGGACTCTCTCAAACTTTGCGTTGAACTTGGCGATTTCAGACAAAAGCGTAAATTCTGCGTCATTTATATTTTCATCCGGTATACATACAGAGAACATCCAACCTAAGCAACAACAATTGAATCCCAAGAAGTACCTAACAAACTCATCGGCCAGGCAGTTGATTTACCACTTATCTGGGGGCACAGTTGGTTAGGGTGGCATCGCCAGGACCGAACTGTAGAGGATTGCAGCCCGGGAGCTCAGAGAGAGTGCCGTTGATAGTCTCCTATGAAAGGGGGAATATGTTAATGTTGAACGCGCTGCGATTGAACCGAACTTACCTTAACGACGGCATTGATTTTGCAGGTGTTCGACGATGCAGCGGATTTGACAGTTAGGAAAGAGCAAGCCTCGGTTTTGCCTGTTGTAAGAGAAATTAATCCAATGGGGCCAAAGCGAGACTTTGGATTCTGAGCATACCCGACCCAGTCTCGTCGTTGGGGTTGTTGCATTTGTCGATGGCGTTCTGAAGAGCGGTAGTATCCCAGCCATTAGAGAAGTCTCCGTGCCATCCGAAACCGGTGGGGTCACTGAAAAGTCCCCGTCAGAACTACGCAAGAAAAAGGAAGGGACGGGAGCGCCTGCTCACCCAGGGGCGTAGACGAAAGGCCACCTGTCGGTATTGGGGTTCCAGCGCCCGGAGAAGTCACCGACATTCCAGGTGATCTCGTAGAACAGCTGAAGAAAAATGCATGAGCATCAGGAGACCCGAAAACGGTGGTTCAAGGTACCTTCATGAGAGGAACGGGGTGAGTGGAGGGGCATTTGCCGTTGTCAAGACCGGAAAGGTAGGCAGTCTGTTCAAAATCAACGATTATCAGATACGGTCGGATAATCAAGTTTGAATTTACGTGAGAGACGTGGTTAGCAGAATCGAGGTTCACTCCGTCCCAGCAAGCAGGCACTAGTTCATGCAATCAGATTAGTTTCCCGCCAAAGCTTCAGTTGATAGGCCTACTGTGCAGGCGGGCGTTCAACCCGGATTCACAGTCGGTAGTGGGGAAACCGGTGCCGTTGTCGTCTGGGGCAATGTAAGGGCATATCACGATGGAAGTCTATATTGACAAACCATATCCAGGAAGGTTGGCTGTGTAGCGCAAGCACGACCATTGAATGGCACGCTCAGCCAGTTCACCCTGGGAGCCCTCGCCTACAGGAAACTTCTTCGAGCGACGAGCGGGGCTACCAGTGATCATCTTGAAGCCGGGAGGGAAAGCCTAAACTATGATTTAGAAGTGGCGTCCACGTCTTGCAGAGTTCAACTTGCCTTCAGACCAGGCCCGCCATTAGAAACGTCTCCGTCCCCACGGTTTTGATAATAAACTAGCAGGCCACCGTTGTTGACGGGCTCGAAGAGCTTGGTCTTCGGGTCCTGGAAGTAAAGCTTGGGAAACCAGTAGTTAGAAAGGTCCTGCAATCTTTGTGAGATGAGACTCCCAAGTACTGATGGTGAAAACATTACCTGTGCGACCTCGCAGTTCGTGCAACTCGATGCTCGGAGCAAAGCGAAGGTATAGTTGGGACCGAAATCTGAAGAAGGGTAAACCACTGTATAAAATCTTGCGATCAAATATCTCAACTCGAGCCACCGTGAACGGTGTGAACGTGTTGCGAAGGAACGCCGCCGGGTGAGATGATGGGGTCGATTCTGACAAGAAAAATGGGCGCATCAGTGTTGAACCAAGGGTCAGGGAATAATGGTGTGACCTCTCTTGGACCAGCGGGTCGGTGCAGGCAACTCTAAACCAGGCGTTGGCGACACCGACGTAGCCCAAAAGGGAGACGAGGGCGACAAATGAGGAAGACAGCATAGTGCGTCACAGAGAAGTGGGGGAAACGAGCACTCAAGGAGTTTGCTGCCGAAGGAGAGAGGCAATTTCGCGTCCCATTTTATATGGACCACAAGCCGTCGTTCCATAGAATAATGTCGGAGCCGTTCGCCGATTCGAGAACATGATTGTCGTCGATTCGCTTGCGAGCTGAGCAATCTGGCTAATCACCATATATTTGCGCCGGCCACAAGACCAGACAAGACCTCGCGCGACACAGATTTGGTCCCAGACGGATTTGATGCAATTCCGACGCGTTGAATGCGAATGAGCTTCATGTGATATAGACAAAAGATCGCATCCATTTCCGGTGCCGTTACACACAATTTTTGGACTTCCCGGAAAGACATCGGACGAAAAAGCAGGCAAACGTGGGAGGTAGAGGGAGGCGGCCTACAACCAGGCGTCAGAAAGTTGAAGCACTCCGCGGAATTTGAAGCCGGAAAAGTGATCACCTTCTGACCGACCACCGGTTTCTACAGAGGTTCTCAGCAGACCAAGTTACGAAAATAAACATACGCCAAGCACTCATTTGGTTCATAAGACTCGTGAATTCGTTGTGGGTCGCCGATTCCTCCTGTCTCTTTTGTGCTTCGCCAGGTTCAGCAGCTGTATGTATACGGTTTGTCGACCGGAGATGATGGCAGAAAGCAACCAGGATCGCCGATCAGAATCATCAAAGCCAAGCTGGAACACCGCCACCATGTCTTCTTTCTGCCAATCAGCTGCATACGTCACACGCAGGATAATTTGGACCGTGTTCACTGAGGTTCACTCTGGTTCACTCAGAAACTGTTTCAGTTAATTGTCACTTTTATTCGGCCTGAATGAACTCGATTCAACCTCTGGCTGTAACGTCCCCGCCTGCACGCGAAAATCACAATTCAACCGAAGTGTGTTCGGTCGTGGCGACTTTTCGCGGTTGGTATGTGCGTGAGATCTAAAATAGTAGCGAAGAATACAAGGACACAAGTAATTAGCTCGCTAGTATGCCAGGGCACAATTGAACTCAGCAGACAGAATCACGCACTGGCGGTGTTTCCGACCGATGAAAGATTCCCGGAGAAAGGCGAGACTGTTCCATGTAACTGAGTTTGGAATCACGCTCAAAGAAATTGAAACTACCAACTATATCCGGTCTATCCTGTACTATTATTAGAACGGCATTTCTCATTCAAATGTCGAGAAAGTGAATGAGTTCCCTCAAACGTCGTCCGGACAGTTGTTTGTTGGATTTCGCCGTCAACTCGTGACCGCGACATAGAAGAGCAGAATCAAACAGAGCTTGCACCGTGAGTTGTGTACGCATGGAAAGATCATCTTACTTGACTTCTTTCATTATGACGGCGTAAAATATTTAAACTCCGCGAAGTCTCAACTTGAGAAACAAATCGGATTCTGGGGGGAGTAGCGGGATATCCGTTTGAGCTAAGAAAAAGTCGAAGGTACACACTCAGACCGGCACATGAGCAACAGCAGGAGTCTCAGAACCTTGTGTACCACTGACGGAAATACAAGGCTCAACTTGAAGCAGGCTTACCAGGTAGACGAGTCGGTCGAGGAGAAATTTTTGACTCTACTGAGATTGTTCGCCGCAAAATTTAGGGGAATTTCTAAGTTCTCGGATGCATATTTCACAGCGAAAGAATAACGCTGGCTTCGACCAGAAGTATCGGAATGGATTGTGCAAACTGAAAGATTCTCATGAACCGGAATTGATTGATGCTGACATCGTCTAGTTTACATAACGTCTGGCCGATTTCTCCATTTGCTTCGCCAACTCTTCCTCACCCCATCACCAACACCCCGGCTGTTTGCTTGGGGCGTCGCCGGAACCCTTCCTTCCTTGAAACCCGAGGGAGTACTTAGGAGGGAGTCCGCCGATGAGAGGCCTGGTGCGAACTTGGCTAAAACACGCGGCCTCCAATTCTCCGCTGGCTATCACACCGGAAAAGAACAAAAGTCTATGATCACGTGATCGGCTGAATGACTTGCTGAAATGCCTGTTTTCCGCGCAGCTTTCTGCAGGCCTGCAGAAGCCTGCAGACTTCTTAAAAGTCTACGTGGTGGAAAGCGTGTCAAACGCGCTCCCAACAGAGTCAAACGCGCTCCCAACACAATAGAAAGTATTGATTTCCGCACTTTTCCGCAGATCAGTGGAAAGTTCCGTGGAAATCGAAGAAGTCAGCAAGGCATTCCTGGGCGTAGACTTTTGTTCTTTTCCGGTGTGTATAGTATCGGAGCTCGCCAACTTCTGAATCTGTACTCAATGCTCATTGCTGACGCGTAATCTCTTCTAACGCACCAATGATTCTCGCGATTTCCTCCTGATATCAGCCGGTTCCATTTAGATAACGCGCGCCCGTGATTTCGAGCAGCATTGACAGCCTGGTCAGAAGGCTCTCTCACAGTGTTCTCAAGATCCACTCCGCATATGTGGCCTCGACCGCCTGATGAGACTCTCTTCGACCTCCGATGAACATATGATGGGTTTATGTAGCGTTCCCCCATGGGTTCAATAGCTGAGGGTCCGGTTGCCAGCGCGCTGCGCTCGCGGGTCACGGCGAGAGAAGACAGAAATTGGCGATTGAATTGCACGGTAACTTAAATCCCGCGAGCTTTCTATACATACTGCTGACAACTTCAACCGGGTTGGAGGTGCAGACCGTGACCGCCATGCTCACCGTCGTTCTCTCCTCGTTGGTGACTTTCGGAGGTTCGTTATCTCTTGCTTGGTGATGGGAAGACGCTCGAGCTGACCGGTTACTTTCAGTTGTCTCTGTTTCTGCGAATGCAATCCCTGCTCAAGAACGGTCGGTCACCAAAACTCTCCCAACTGGGTGGTCCTTTGTCGGCTGTAAAGTGGATGTAGGAGACCGCATTTTGGTCGCTGCCAATCAGGTTTCCAGTTCGAACACTCCGCAAAGTTGCATTTCCTTTTGCTCCAGCAAAGGATATACTATGGCCGGCGTAGAATTCGGTGCGCCGTTTCCTTCTCTCTTCTCCAACCTATCTCAACTGAATTTTTGCAGCACAAGAATGCTGGTGCGGAAGCTCCTACAATTCCATTGCAGGCACCGTTCAGACCGCCTCAGACTCAGGTACATAGGAATGATATTCGGCGATATTGCATTCCGGCTGAAATTTATAATACTTTTAGACTGCGGCACTGCTTGCACCGGTGGTTAGGCTTCACAACTTCGATTGCGGTTGAAAAATATTGCTGACAGGCCATATATATAGATAGCGGGCAAACATGCGGCGGCTCTTCCCGGATACAAGTATACCAGCAGTCCGGCTCAACTACAACAACGCCGGCGGCGCCAACAGCGACGGGACGACGCGGTCTCGCGTGGCCGGCGGAGTGAGTGATATATCAGTTCTTTTCCAACCGCTAATTCGACTCGCCTTCAAAGTAACAACTTCGATCCTGCTATTTTCAAGTCGTCTAAAGTTGGGTTCCTCTATGTGAGATCGATTCGCACTGTCTCTTCCTCCTGTATCAAGATCTAATTCATTCTCAATCGTACACATAGAACTGGGGCCACAACAATACGCCCAAGAACAAGGACTTCCCGTTTTATTCGATGCAATGGAATGGGAACGGAATATCTACTCTCGAGGCTGACGCGCGGGCCGCTGGCGCTACGACTATCCTCGCGTTCAACGAGCCCGATCTTGGGTCGCAAGCTAATATGGATCCTACGACTGCGGCGAACTGTGCGTTTGCTGCTAAAAAATCTTTCTTCTCACGAATGTTCTTGCGTAGTGTATAAGCAATGGATTTCCCCACTCTCCGCGAAAGGCTTCAAACTCGCCACACCTGCTGTAACCAACGGAGGCGCACCAACGGGGATTACATGGCTCGATTCGTTCCTTGCTGCTTGCACTGGATGCACGTTTGATTATATCGCGCTGCATTGGTATGGCGGATGGATCGACGATTTCACTGCGTTCATCAATTCGGCGAAGAAGTACAACAAACCAATTTACCTCACTGGTATGGTTCTATTACTTACGTTCTGTGAAAACCATTTAAATTCTAATCGCATCGCAGAGTTTGGTCTCGCATGGGACGCAGACGCCCAAGCGAGCAATTACTTGGAATTCTTGCCCCTTGCTCTGAGTGGGTTTTTATCTCTTTTGCCTTATTAGTTCACCGCTGAATTTTCCCTTGTTGTAGGTTATCTTGACTCTGAGCCTGCCGTTGCCAAGTACGCGTTTTTCGGCGCATTCCACTCGGGGACGGGCAAGGATATGATCAATGCAAATGGCACGCTCACTGATCTTGGAAAGTTGTATGTGTCTTGAGGTGGAGTCTAAGGGACGACGATGTATCAGAGTATCGGTGTATTTGGATTTGCTGGAATGTAAAACAATGGAATATTGAACTCCGAGGATAGGGCACAATATGGGATCGAGATGCGACGTTGAAGGCATGTGCTGGACAGTTTTTAACATATTCATTGCGAGTATCCATGCACGGAGGTTGAAATTGAAGCCTCAAGCTTCAAGTTGGGTGCCATAAATCACCCGGGTGAATGGTCAAAGCTTTTGCTACCATTGAGTCTGGGAAATTGCCACCCAGAAATATACTACCCGGGCGACATACTGGCATCAGATTTATTCTCGTGTCTCAGGATTCTCACTCACGTTATACGGGTAGCGCAGGAAGGAATAATCGCCAGCGAGGTCCCCAAACGAACTTTCCTGAGTTATTAGTGACCGGCAAACCAGCGACACGAGGCGACACGTCGCACGTGGTGTGACATTCGTGTTGCAAATGCGCGTTTGTTGCACAGCCACTGCCTTTACTTTCTGTGGGCGATAGCGTCCTGGCTGCCGTCTCGTCTCCGTCGATTTCGGTCGGTGGCCCGCAGCTTTCTGCCCAGCATGTCCCTGGCTAAGACTTTCGTGTATCATCTTCTGCGGTCTGTGATAATCTGCTTATACCTATAAGAAAATCGGTTCCGACTTTATAGTAGCTCGTCTCCGACTCGTTCAGTCGCCGGAATGAAGTCTACTATAGATGCGCCTGAATAGCACCCGGTGACGTCGCGGAGCAGAGGCACCGTTCAGGAAGTGTTTTAACTCACAGTTTGCCAACATTCCAACCCGTTGCATTCCGAGCTTGATGCTGACCCGGACCTTCTCCTAGTCTGCATCATTTCGCAGTTTCTAACCGATTTTTCGTCCAAGGTGTACGGTCAATGTACGGCGCAAGCTGCAGCGGTTGGAGTCCCTTGACGCTGGACAGTCTCGGGATAACAACTGTGCATCTTCTCTTCCGCGGAATACATGGCCGGGCTCACGGCGGTGTTCGAGTTTCAGTTTGGAGGAGCCAAAATTTCGTGGATGCATTTTGTGCTGTCGATCGAGCTGCATTTCGCTTTTCCTCTGAAGGCACCTCGTAGGAATCCGGATTGGCGTCAGCTCGCCTTTGTCGCAGTTACTGTTGGTAGTGCTGGGCGGTTGAGCACGACAGAGGCCCAAAATTGGCATACAGTAGTCCAAGTCGCCGATTCCGTGTCGGAAGGCGACTGTGCTGATGACTCGGTCCGAGGTCTTGCAGCTCCTTCCATTCTCTTTCGTCGCATTGACGGCGGAGTGAGTTCCGCAAGTGCTACGAGGTGGTCGCAGACAACCTGATTTAGACGCCGTGGTTGTGAGTGACGTTGTGATCAGCTTCACGACTCCGGTCGGACTCTCTGCGATTAGGATCACTTTTTAGGTCGGCGCTTATTGCTCTTACCTTCTTACCACCAACTAACTTTACTTGCTTTTGACTACTAGCCAGCTTTTTGCAATTTTGAAGGATTTGAAAGGCTTTGAAAGGCGGAGGCATCAATCTGTTATCCCCATTGGTCAGTAACTCACACTCCATGCAACGACGCGATGTGACTTTCCTTTGGATGTCTCGGTGTGCTTCCATCCTGTAGTCGCCGACTCCCTTTCATTCCTTGCCCTCGTCTTTCATCCCTAATTCTCTTTCTTCACGACTCACGCCGTCTCTGATCGTCTTCCATTCTTTCGTCTACAGCTCTGCTATAAAAGCTTCCTCACATCCCGTCTCGAAGCTGTAGCTACACCTCCATGTCGGAATCAAAGAGCCCCAGTTCCAGTGGATCTAACACCCCAACCTCCGCTTCAAAAACATCTTTACCTCTCAAACCATCTTCTCCGCTCAATCCTAATACGCGTTCCCCCGTCAACTCGTTACCATCGTCCAGTGTACCACCCAATCTCCCCGTTCCCCCAACTTCGCGGCCACGCGGGAAGTCCCTCACGGCCCCATTGGGTTCCCAGCATCGTTCGACGTCCACCTCTCCTTTACGATCATCTGCATCTTCGCAACGTACAGTGTCTGGCACACTCCATGCCAGTCCCCCCTCCGAGCACACCCAGCTCCGACCGCAATCCCCCTCCTCCGACCTAGCCCGCTCGCGGTCGCGCTCCCCTCCTGCCCACGATCGCGTCATCGCAAGCTCCATCCTTGAGCACGCCAATCCTCCGTCAACACCGCCCAATGCTCCGCCTTCGACGTGGTGGGGGCGGACTCTCCATCCAGATAGACCCTGGCGCGACCCTGGATCACCTGTCTCATCTAGACATTCGTCTCCTACCACATCTCCAAAGACGAGTCCGACGCCGCCGGCGAAGAAGTTCGCCAAGGGGGACTGGAACGATGATGAGGAGCGGGGGTCTCTGTTTGGCGCTCCCCTTCGTAGGCGCGGGTCTGTGGCGCCTCCGGTGCCCAAGGAGCAAACAGAGGGATGGGAGCGGACGCGTCAAGTGAGTATCAAGTATCAAAATCATGTGTTCATCGCTTGACTGTTTGTTCGACAGCACGTTTCCGAAGCGCTCGGTAGACTGCTTCCTGCGGCAGAGATCGTTGCTCACGACCTCTTGGAGTTGAGTGTCGATGTTCTCAAGTTTGCGCCGATTCCTGGATTGGAGGTAGCTGCATCCTTGCTGCTTAGCATATGGGATAATGTTCAGGGTGTAGACGTGAGTATTCTTATCTTCCGTCTCTACTTTCTAACATCCGAGAATTCTCCTAGATGAACCGTTTGGCGTGTCTTCGTCTTGCTGAGCGCTGTGCCAACCTCTTAAACTCTGTCGTCACGGAAGTTCACGAGATGGGAGACAAAGTAGAGGTCGAGATGCAGGAGCCACTGGATAAGCTTGTGCAGTCAGTGATTTTTTTCTGTCCCCCAATATGTCTTTCGTCTAACACTGCTTCGTCAAGGACCTTCACAAGCGTCCGCGACCTTCTCCTCAAGCAGGGGCAGCGGCCTTTTTTGAAGCGTTATCTCAAGCGCGAGGAGACCGTTCGTGAAATTGCGGGCTGCCACACTTCACTCGGTGATGCTTTGTCCATGTTCTCTGTACGTTGCATTCTACCTCGGGCCAAACTTGCACTCATTCTATCCCCATAGCTCTCCGTTCAAATGCGAATCCTGCGGCAAGTGAAAGAAGCCGAAGCTCGACGCGATGAGGAGAACCGTGCCCTCATGGAGGCGCTCCGTACGAAGCAGCAAGTTGCTAATGCGCTAGGCATCACTATCGAGAAAGAACAGCTTACGCCTCGGCCGGGATTGTCAAATCTACCGCTCGAGTACGATCAAGACTCGGAGCAGGCTGCAGATATTCTGCCTACGCTTCACTCTTTGCAGACCACGCAGAACACCCTCGACTTTGCCCATGATGCGGCGGATCTGCGTGCCCTTTTGCGGGATGCGTTAGCGACCAGTAATGATGTTGAGATGCTCCGTGTTCTCCAGGTATACATCATCTACTTTCAAAATCATCGTGCATTGCTCAACTCAATTGGTATTCATAGGTCGGACGTGCGGAAATGCCTGAAGCTCTCAAGACACTACAGCGCGCTCTTGAACGTGTCGGTGTCACGAACTCTTCACAGATGCCCTCTCCCGTTGCACAGATGTCACCAGCGCCGCCAGCATACACGCCTCGCGGCGCGGGCGCGGTACCTGAGCGATCCGGGACGCTTTCGAGCTCAGAGAGTAGCGACACCAGTAGCGTTGGTTTGTCTATGCCGCGCGACACGCTCGACCGGGAGTTTATCGAGGGTGGGATTGACGCGTTGCGGAGGATGAGTAAGGGCGGAGAGATGTTACCTAGCTGGACCATTACCAGGTGAATTCACTCTTTCCTGTTCTTTCCTTCCACTTATGTGTGCGTGATATAGATACGAAGTCGACCGCGATGTCAAGATCGGAATCGGCTTTTTCAGCGACGTCTACAAAGGTACTTGGCGCGGACGCACTGTCGCGATTAAGTGTCTCGCCGAGACGACGCCGCGGGATCTATTCCTCCGAGAAGTCAATATCTGGAAAGAGCTCAAACATCCGAATGTGTTGCAGCTGTATGGTGCGAGTGGAGCGAGCGGGGACGGGCCATGGTTCTTTGTCTGTCCGTACGAGCGATTTGGGAATTTGAGTGGGTTTTTGAGGAGGGTGGCGCTGGAGGGGGATGCGGCGAGGGACGGGAGGGAGAGCGATTTGCTGAGGTTCATGCATGAGGTTGCGAAGGGGATGGAGTATTTGCATGAGAAGGGGGTGTTGCATGGGGATTTGAAGGTTTGCTTTTGTCGCTTGATGTCGATCGCAGATTCAAACAAATTTATACTAGGCTGCTAACATTCTTGTGGACGACCGCATCCACTGTCTGGTGGCTGATTTCGGTCAAAGTGAGATGAAGTCAGAAGCGTATCGGATTAGTGGAACCTCTCCTCCTCGTGCGTACATCTTTCCAGTCTAACTTTGTCGCACAATGAAGCTAACGTTCTTCCTCTAGACGGCACGTTACGCTGGCAATCGCCTGAGCTTATGCTCGGGTCGAGCGAATTGACAGCTGAGATGGATGTGTATTCCTATGCTATCTGCTGCGTGGAGATTCTCTCTATGGGTCGGCTGCCATGGCCGCTCATGAGCGATGAGGCCGTCAGGAACTTCGTCCTCAGTGCGTATATTTTCTTTCACTATCTAAGCGACCGAGACTGACTAGGCGACGTCGTGTAGAAGACAACACGCGGCCGAAACTACCTGCCTCGCGCTTCAACACCCCAGCCCTCCAAGAGCTGTTGCGCGTCTGCTGGGACAGAGAGCCATCTGTCCGTCCCCCGTTCTCCAAGATCGTCAAGGAGATGAAGCAGCAACGCAAGGACGCTGAGCTCCCCTTCGACGGTTTCGATGATCTGGCTTCACCTCCAATTTCGCCTCGAGGTCCCGACTGGCGGGAGGTCGAAAATGCCGGGCTTTCAAAGGCTTCGCCGGATATGCATCCGATTCCGCTGCCGAAAACGCCTCGTGAGTTCCGAATTCTTTCCCTTTTCTAAGCTAATCCTTGAACCATGACGCAGCTATGGATGTTCCCTCCGTCCCTTTTCCCGCGTCAGTTTCGCCCCAACCGTCCTCAAGCGACTCGTACCATACAGTCTCTCAATCATGGCCTCCTGCGGGCGGTGTCTTCTCGCACCAAGAAGACACGGTTTCGTCGTCCGGATCCGACGTACCTGAGCCCGTAGTGTACTCGGCTTCCAGCCGGGCGTCCTCAATTTTCACGCCAAGCACCAAGAGCTCGTCCGTTGACGATCTGACTGACCTGCTACTTGACTATGGTGGTTACGAGTCACCGATGCCAGCTGACGAGCGGATTGCGGATATACGCAACGAGCGGCGATACCGCATACTTCTTGTTCATGATTTCCACCCCTCGCGTAAGTGCCTCTCCTTATCTCTATCCCACCTGTTTGCAATGGCTGACATTTACATAGTAACCCTTCCGCTATGGAACCCGATACCCATAGCCCTTGGAGCGGTTGGGTTCCTGGATAAGCCGAGTGGCACTTTTGTGACGCTCTTCAACTGCTTCTACCCGGAAAAGGCTGCCAATGGCGACAATGGGCTGCCTTCTGTATATGGGTACGGTCGGGTTAGCACGGGAAATCAGCGTCAGGACAAGCGATCTGCAGCCCAGCGCGGTCTTGACGCGATCACTGGGCTATTGACGTTCAAGAAGAGCGATGGGCCCGTTTCGTATGTTGTTCCCCGTCGTTGGGCGTTTTCGTTCTCGCTGACTCCCGTCCAGGCAAAATGTCAGCCGCAGGTACTCGTATCCTTTGCGGACCGGCCACAAAGCTGCGCATCTGTGCACGGAGACAACAATGTATAGATACATCGAGAACCTAGATGCCCCGAAAAAGTGGTTCCGGTCGAACGTCGACTCCATCATGCATACGTATGGACCGCTGCACCAAATCCAAAAGGAGGACTTGTACCTGGGTTAGTTTTCTTTCGAGGAGTTCTTTGAAGATGTGGTTAACATCGTTTCACTACAGTCATTGGCACCCTTGATACTCCAGACTACGCCCTGTTTGTCAGCCACAATCACGCTGACGGACAGGCGCATTTCAATGTCTACTCCTCACCCAAGAGCAACCAACCTTGGGGGACGTTTACGACGGACGCTGAGCCGGAGCAGGGTGGGCCTTCGTATCATGAGCCGATACGAGGTAACCCTGTTTCTTCGTGCAAGGTGTCGCTCACAGGTGGACCTTGGGATACGGTGCTTGTGGCGCGTCTTCGCTTCAAGCCGGACGTGGTAGAACCGACGTCTTTGTGATCTTTTCGGACATCTCTTTCGCTTTGCATAGCACGGACTCCATTCAAATCAACGTATAGTCGAGCATGTTCAATAGGAAGCCTTTGTATCAATATCTAGCCGTCGTGCAGGTTGCATTCACATCCAGTCGCTTTGATTGAAATAAACACATCGAGCACAGCCTCAGTGCTGCGTTGACCTGAACTTTTACTTGCTGGACAAGTTATCGCCTTTGACCTATGTTTCTGCATCTGGTGAAGCTCTCTCTGAGGCCAAAATTTGTTCGACTTGTGTGGATCTGCTACTTTGTCATCCCAATCTGAATTTGCCTGGCATCGAGTCTGGCCTTTCCACCTCCAAATTCACCCATCAAACTGGGCTTGTCCGCTTTAACCACATGCTCAATATCTTCTCTTCCCATTATGAGTGCTTGTAACTCGCCTTGACTCTCGTTTCGCCCGCAGCAGTTCCCGGATCCATTTGCCGCTCGGATGTGGACAGGGCGATAATTATAGAGGATGTTCTGAACTGGGCAATCACTAGGCTTCGGATTCGGCACGGGAACGCGTGGAGGCAGCCGTAGACCACTCGTAGACGACTGCAGGGGGTGTACGGGGCGGGAACGAATAACGACGCAGTAGGTCCACAACTGATGACAAGGAATTCAATACAAACTTACGTCTATGAAGGCTCGTCAATCCGTCTGCCGACAAGACGTTCGTATGTACACTGGAACCGAGTCAATGCTGATGCGTCAAATTTATAAAGAAACGGAGCTGGAGAAGAAAGGTGCATTGAGATCGGATCCAGATCACCTCTCCATGACAAAGGAACTCAAGATAACGCGGATAAAAGGGAAGAAGGACATGTAGATAAACTGGAACTGGTCTCTTCTCGCAAACCTGAAAAGCCGTTTACACATACACTTGAAATGCCATCCTATCTCGTCACCGGTGCTGCGAAGGGACTTGGGGTACATTTTTTTCGAACTTGATTGCCTTGTTCCGCTCTGAAAAGCATGGTCTGTAGCTCGAGTTCGTCAATCAACTCAGTGCTGACAGTGGAAATATCGTTTTTGCTATCGTACGCAACAAAGCAACTGCGACGCAAATCGCGGATTTGAGAAGAACAAATGTCATTATTCTGGAAGCGGATGTTGATGATGCAAAGGCTCTGCAGGTGGGGGACTTTTTCCTTTGTAATTCTACCCGTGTGACCTGACATTGATTGCTATACAGTTCGCTGCGAATGATGCTGCTAAGGTTTCAGGCGGTCAACTCGACTACCTTATCAGCAATGCAGGGAGGAGCAGTCACTCTGGTTTTACCCTGTCCGGATAGTAAGAGAAGTATTCAGCGAAGGAAACTAGTTGAAACTGACCGTTTTGCAAGTCCCACACCGGAAGCCCTTGAGCACGATGTGCTTGACATAGTACGAGCCGGCATCTCCTTTGTTTTTTACTTGAAAGCTTGACTTCACGCAATGCAGTTCAAAACCAACACCCTGGGCGCCATTCACACAATCAACGCATTCCTTCCGCTCTTGAAGAAGGGGTCGGGAAAGAAAGTGCTCGTTGTGAGCTCTGCGCTCGGAGATATCGAGTCAACGGTATCTTGGGAATTTCTGGGCGCCGTTTCTTACTCCATCTCGAAAGCCGCCTTGAACATGGCTGTTGCCAAATATGCGGCCGAGTACAAACCTCAAGGCTTCGTCTTTGTGGCAGTTCATCCAGGAATCGTGAATACAGGAATGTCTCCGAGTCAGTTTTTCGTCAAATTCTTCTATCACTCGTATGCGCATTCTCACTTGATTTTTCTGGGAAAACAATAGCGGTCGCTGGGGGAGAAGGGTTTGCTAGGGAATTGGAGATGATAATGGCGGCAAATAAGAAAGCCAATCCCAATTGGCAGGGACCCATTCCTATTGAGGAGTCGATCAGGAAGCAATTGGATATTCTTCATAAATGGCGGATTGAAGAAACGGGTGCATTCGTTTCCTACAACGGAGACAAAGTTTGGGTACCGTAGTGCCGGGTTGAAATAAAAATGTTCGGATACCGATGGAACAGTATGGGATGTGCTATTGTACGAATTATGAACTTCTGACGTTCGATAGACAATGAGGTTGTGTCTTTATCCAGTTGAGTTGCTGAGAACAAGAAAATAATCAATGTTTGATTAATGAGTTGCGTCTGCAACTCACATTGGACTGAAAACGAAGGCAGGATTCGACTCATCGACAAAATTCCACACTGTAAGCTCCTTGAGCTTACTCGCCTTCCATCCGTTGATGTATTTGGGGAAATACGGAATCGCAGAGCGTATAGAAATATCGTGCGCGGCAACGACCAAGAAATCCGGGTCAGCGTCGAACGAAGCGACTTTCTCTAGCGACACGCCCGCTTTGACGGGGTCGGCGTAGAACGAGTCGGGGAGGTCAGAAAGCGTGAGCAAGGCATGCGCGCGGGATCGTAGATCGAAAGATCCGATACGCGAACCCGGGGACCAGAAAAAGTCTGTAGAGATTGAGGTTTTCGTGTCTTCTAGTAGGTGCGCGGGGCAAGGGAAGTTCCTTTGGAATTGCGGGCGAGGACGAGCCTGTCCGGCGTGGTGGAAGGTGTCTCCGCCGAGGACGACGAAGGAGGTGGGCGTGACACGAGCGAGGGCAGTTAGGTGACCTGGGAGGTGCTAGAGACGAACATCTCTTTCATCAGTGAATCTGAATGCGAGGGGGAGAGATGGGTACGAACACCAGGAGTGTCCACGAGGTAGAAGCTTCCATCGCCGAAATAGTCCACGGCTTTCAAACCGGCGAAGACGAGTTTAGAGCTGGCGAAATCGAGCTTGGTGATATTGTGTCCACTGTCAAAGACGCGTCAGTCTCTCTCATATGCTGCGCCTGGAAACTCACGCAAAATCAGATGCCTGCAAAGTCGCGTTCGGATTGTCGGGAAAGATAGACGTGTCCGTCTCAGGCCCAATTATGATATTGGTACTGTTAGGAAACTTGGACATGTCTCCCTTTGCGTAGATGCGTCAGTAACATGCATCTTAGAAGAACACAGATATACGAACAACGTGATCGAAATGCGCATGGCTGAAGAGGTAGGTCTGAAAGTCAGCTACAGATCTCTGAAGCATAGAGCAAGAACGCTACCTCCAAATAACTCCATTTATGCTGTTCAGACTGATACCGCCGTTTTGAAGCAATTGAGTGATATCCTTGTACGGCTCGAGCGTTGCTAGCCCAGCAGTGATAAAGAAAGAAATGCTGGGAGGGGTATTCTCCGGATCCTGCCTTATGCCCAAATCGAACATGAGTCGCGTGCTAGACTTCTTGTGTTCCACCAAAAACGAATACATCGGAAAGTGGGCAGATTCGTGTCCTTCCAAGACCGGGAGGATGAAGGCGTGTGTTGTGTTCACGAGCGTCATATTCGCGACATTGAACACTCTGACGTCTACTGTCGCCTTTGAGAGCGGGATGTTAAAGTCGCAGTAAGAAGCCCGAGCGTCTCCAATATGGGAAACAAGGAGGAGGTTGAGGAGAAGGGAGAAAGAGCGCAAGACGGTATTGAGAGTCATGCCGCCCAAGAATCAAAGAGGAATGCAAAGAATTGAAGTGTGAAGTTCAGCGAAACTGGGTTGTGTTTTTATTCTGTCCCTCGGCGGCCGCCATAAACTAACACACAGCACAGGTCGCTGTACATGCATGGTTGTCGGACAAGAGCGCACATCGAATGTAGAGCCAGTTGAATTGTAGATTCAGCTGGGCAAGGTCATCGGCAGCCGGGTAGGTGCTGGTAGGTGAAAGGTAGGCGCCTCAACGTCATCCACATTTGTCACCCGGCAGCCGGTCCTAATCTGGGTACCCGGTACAAAGGGTTTTTTATTCAAAGCCAGCGACAACGACGACAGCGCCCGCTCCTTTGCACGCACTGGCAGAGGGGCGCCGCCGGTAGTCATCTATAAGTATGCGGTTCACGAAAGAGAAGCATTGAAAATTTGAAAATGGTTCGTTGACGGTCCTGGTATTGCTGCACATTCCACTGCGAGCGATATACTAATACCTAGGCTCTTGCTTTTCTCTAACTCAGTGAAATCGATTCCGAAATGGACCTCGATAATCCCTAGAATCTCAAAATGTATGTAGCCACGGACAAACGAAGATCTAGGAATCCCCGAGACCAGAACCACAGCACTTGAATTATGTCAAGGAAAGAAAGAGGAATAATTGCGAGATGTGGTAACGAAAAATGGGAAAGAATCTTGAGAACGCCATACATCTCGTTGATTAGTTCGAATTCCTGGAAGCAGCTCAACCGTCTGGTCAAATGAATATATTACTTCAAAAAACTCACAACGAATCGAAAACGAATGCAGGATTCGACGCCTCGACAAACGCCCAAACAGAGCGCTCCTTCAATCCACTCGCCTTCCAATCGTTGATGTACTCAGGGAAATATGGAATCGCGGAGCGGATAGAAATGTCGTGGGCCGCAACGATAAAGAAATCGGGGTCAGCGTCGAAAGAAGTGATTTTGTCCAGGGAAACGCTCGCTTTGATGGGGTCGCTGTAAACGGAGTCGGGGAGATTGGAGATGGAGAGTAGCGCCTGGGCACGAGAGACTATGTCGAAGGAGCCGATGCGCGAACCGGGGGACCAGAAAAATTCTGTGGAGATCGATGTTTTGGTTTCTTCCAGTACGTGGGCGGGGCAGGGGAAGTTCTTTTGGAACAGGGGGCGAGGACGAGCTTGCCCGGCGTGGTGGAAGGCGTCACCGCCGAGGACTACAAAGGAAGTCGGTGTGACGCGAGCGAGAGCGGTTAAGTGGCCCGCTACGTGCTGTTGGCAAAACATCATGTCAGTGACTGCCGCACTGTGTATAGAGCGCAGACGAACACCGGGGGTATCCACCAGGTACAAGCTTCCGTCGCCAAAATGGTCGACGGCTTTCAAACCGCCAAAAATGAGCTTCGAGCCAGCAAAATCGACCTTGACGACATCATGACCACTGGGAATGATGAGGAAGAGTCTCAAGAATTCGTGTAGATGACCCACGCAAAATCAGAAGCTTGCAAAGTCGCATTCGGATTCTCGGGATAAACAGAGGTATTTGTTGCAGGCCCAATGATAAGATTGGTGCTGTTGGGAAACTTGGACATATCGCCCTGCATTAAGATATCAGAAAGATATCTCGAAAGGACGAATTTCGCGCACAACATGGTCAAAATGTGCATGGCTGAAGTAGATCAGCAAAGATGCCGCCGAGAGAGTGGGGTACAATGTGTTACCTCCAGATGACTGCGTTTATGCTAACCAAATCGATACCGCCGTTCTGAAGCAGTTGAGTTACATCCTTGTACGGCTCAAACTTGGCTATGCCCGCAGTTATATAAAACGAGGCACTAGGAGGCGTGTTCTCCGGATCCTGTCTGATACCCAGATCGAACATCATCCGTGTGCCAGATGTCTTGTGTTCCAGCAAAAATGAGTACATGGGATACTCGACTGACTGGTGTCCAGGCAGTGTAGGAAGTATGAAGGCATGTGTGTCATTCAACAGGGTCATATTTGCGACGTTGAAGACCCGGAGATCGACCGTCGCGTTCGAGGGAGGGATGTCGAAGTCGCGGTAGGAAGCCCATGCATTCCCGACATGAGAAACGATGAGGAGATTAAGGACGAGATGCACAGAGCGCAAGGCGGTGTTCAAATTCATGCTGCGAGAAGATTGAAGAGGAAGCGAAGCTGGAAGTGAGGTCTGGCGAAATTGAATTCTGGCTTTTATCCTCGGCTCCTGCGATGAGCAGCCCGCATTCCAGCCTGCGTACGGCAAGCATTGTGGTCCGTCTGTGCGCGCCCAAGGTTTGTAAGGTGCAATCCGGTTGAACAACGAAGTCGGTTGTAGCTGACAAGGATAGTGGTAGCCAACAGTCAGCAGCTAGTGAGTGCGCGCGTAATCAAGTCCTTCATCCGGCAGCCGGTCAAGTAGGGAAGCCCTTCAGACTTCCAGCGGATACGACATATCGCATGCAGAGTAATACGAAGACCATGACTGTGCTGTTCCTTTTGTGCAGAGACTCCGTTGATTGCGTGCCTCTTGCTGAGTCGAGATATCCGTGACACCGCTAGTTCATCGAGAAATCTAGCAATTGCGGTGACCATTTTCATCAGTCAGCTAGCAAACGAATTCAAGTCCCGTTCAGTGACCAAACAGATTGCAAACGAAGAATTAGAGCTCTGAATACTGCCTCAACATCATATCAGCGCACTTTTCCGCCACAGCATAGATCAACGCCTGAGGATGAACAGCAGGAGAGTTCGGCAACACACTCGCATCGGCGATCCTCAAATTCGGGATCCCATGCACACGCAAACAAGGATCCACCACTCCCGGAAGCTCGTCACTCTCCGGCGCGATCCGACACGAGCTCGCATAATGCGTCATCGTCTCCACCCGTTCCCTGATATACGCATCGAGGGTCTCATCGTCAAGCGCGCCGGGCACCATCGCCGCCTCGAGAGGATACCCATTCGCCTGCATTTGCTGACAAAGTTGCGCCGAGACCCGCATCGCCGTGCGGAGGGTGTGCCAGTCGTCTGGGTGGCTGAGGTAGCGCATTTCACAGACGGGGTTGTCTGTGGGGTTTCGAGAGCGGAGCGTTACTTGGCCGCGAGATTCTGCCTTCATGATCCCGATGGTTTGGCCAAATAGGCCTTTGGAGGGGTCGATGCCGGGCGTGTCGGGTTCGGCCATGGGGACCTGCGATTCAGAGCAGCGATCAGAAGGCGGACTTCGTTGCCAGCATCAGTGCACAAACCGTCATGACAGCGAAATCGGGTCTGTTGTTGGGACTGGAAGGGTCTTGGTCCTGTGCAGATGCAGCCGTCGGCTTCCCGTCTGGACCAATGTGCGACGCCTTCCCGAAGATTTCCACCTCGACCGGTGTGCACAGAAACCACCCGGTGCCGTAGAAAAGGTACTTGAAAAGCTCCCGAAGCATCAACCAAGGCTGTTTGACCACGAGAGCGAAAGAGTCTTGGAGAGGGCAGTTGTAAACCGTTCGTACAAAGACGTGGTCTTGCTGCATGATCAAGGTCAGTTTGCGACTCTATGTATGGATTGAGAGAGTCACTGACAAGATTGGCGCCGACACCAGGGCTTTGTCGGATGACCTCTATCCCCATGTTCTTCAGATGCTCTTCTGGACCAATACCGCTGAAGGCAAAGAACCCGGTCAGCGTGATACGGAATGGAAGACACCACAAACCAAAAGACTGACCTCAGAAGCAAAACTTGTGGCGAGCCAAACGCGCCACAAGCTAGCACGATCTCGCGTTTAGCAGCAACGACGCAGGTTAGCTTGCCATCAGTTGACTGAACTTCTACCGAATCCGCTCGCAGACTCGTGCCGCCAGCCTGCTTTGAGAACTCCAGTCGAGCTGTGATGGCGTTGGTGCATATATGGAGATTTCGAGTTGCGTTTACGAAGACTTTAGGTAGGTATGTGCGGAAGGAGGATTGGCGGGATCCGTCGGCGCCGAGGATGTACTGCATCTTGTTCCATCCTATGTATGGCTGCAATGGCGAATGCATGTCTGCGATAGGTGAAAATCCGAGGTCGCTTGCAGCTTGTGCAGCGCTGAAAACGCTATGAGACCCAGGTAACAACTTCACAACGCACAACACTGACACCTTTGCGCATCCAAAGAAAAAATCGGTAAACGGTCTGACCGTCAATGGACCTAAGGGAAGTTATGAAGTTGTCTGAACAGCCAGTGGCAATGGGCGCACCGCCGGTACCGTGCCATCCCTCCTTAGTCGTAGCTCCGATCCAGTTCTCGGATTTGGTAAAATATGGCTTCAGTTCGTTATAGCTCCATCCTGGACGTCCTTCTTGACCCCAAGCGTCGTATTCCGCGGGGCACCCAAGTGTGTGCTGAGCACCGTTGATACGAGTGGTGCCGCCAAGGCCGACACCGCAAATAAGAGGGAAAGAGCGACCGAATGCCGGGTCGACGGCACTGTTGAAAACATTGCTATGTTTTTTGTCTGGCGCGGCGAAGTGATGGGATGTTAAGGGAGTTTTGTTGAGCCATCTTTGAATGGTATGGGTCAGGTGAATGGGGATTTGCGTGTCGCGACGTACGAGTCGGCTGCATCGCCTTTCTCTATGAGCAAGACTGTGTATTTTCCACTTTCACTGAGTCGACGGGCAAGTGCGCAGCCAGCGGTTCCACCTGAAAACGTCGCAGTTGTCGTCAGCAGTTGAAAGAGAAATGGGCTACGACGCACCACCAGCTACAATGAAGTCGTACTCCGCTTCGAGCTTATCGACAGAAAATTGGCGGTAAGGAACGTCGAATGGCCACATTTTTATGTAGTATGTAAGCTGGAGTCAGAGGGGTATGCAAGGGGTATGTATTGAAGTTGGTGATCTCCGCTTGTTTCCTTTTATTGACTATACGCCAACTTGGAGTACCTGGGGAGAAAAAGTCGTTCCGTGCCCCGCTCCATGCAAGCTCAATGTCGGCTGCCTAGAACAGCCTTAGTTCAAGTCCGCGCAGAATCGGGGCTGCGGCGCAGAAACGGAAATGTATTTCCCTGTTAGGTTCCGTTCAAACCAGGGCCAACGCCGACTCAATACCTTACTGATGCTTCGACGGTGTAAGAAGATATGGCGAAGCAACCTCCACGACACACCGGTTTGAGGGGAACTGCAGTTGTGAATTGGTTGTGAACTCGTCTTTTCGCGGCCAACGACTTGAAGGTTTCGCAGAACCTGTTTGTCATGGTCACACTACGCCGGTCACGCCACGTAATTTCGTTGCTTTTCGCTAAGTTACCAGTTAATTTGCCCCCACCTCGCTAGTGAGCTCCTCCTCCTCCTGCTGATGCGCTCGAAAATACTTCCCTTGGTATCCATTGAATTTCCAGATGGTAACTGAGTCGATGCTGCTCAAACCTGAAAGGGGAAGTAATAGGAAGTAATTTGAAGTTACTTAAATTCAAATTCTCCGGTCTCCGAGCTCGGAGTCGCCCCGAAGCACTCCGAACCTAGAGCTGGATGATATTGGTGTACATGTATGTCCCCTGACAATCAACCGGTACGTTGTTCACTGATTGCATTCGGGACACCAACTTACAACTTACAAAAACTGAACCGGAGGAAAGTCAGACACCGTCTAATCCCCAGCCTGGAGAATATGAATCTACGCTATCGTCGTGCGTCAAAGCATCAGCATGGAGAGTTCTTATCTCGGTTGTGAGTCCTTCCGATTTACCGAGGTCGAAGTCGGAATACGAGATATTTATGCCACCATGCGACTAATTTGGGGGCAGAGATGCCGAAAAAAGTTCCGACGACACAGAAGTCGAGTATCAACAGGTCTTACGATGACCAAAGCGCGGATGACGGGCGTTGGACTAATATTGACCTTATTTTTTTACATTAGGGAATGCAGATGGAATGGCATAAATTTGTTAATCGCATCCGCACCCAGCTGAAGCGTCAGAACTGTCAGTTCTCCCTAAGCGTGAACCTCACTACTCAGGTCAGTGAGCAAAATTAGCCATCTCCCACCTTATCGCCTGGTGTCATGGTCAAAATTTCCTTTTTTGTGCCGAGGAGGTTGATATTTCTGATGCCATCAACGTCCGGTGATGGCGGACGCTCGGACCTTCCAAAGCGGCGTGTCTTCATTGCATGATGTCGCCCACATTCCAGGATTTGGAATCCCAAGCGACCTCAACCCTACGCTTCTTTCTGAACGGCTCCCCCATCGTACTTGACGGCAACTCCTTCGATCCAGATTCCACTTTACTTGACTTCATTCGATCTCAAGGACAAGGGTTCACCGGCACGAAGTTAGGATGTGGGGAAGGAGGCTGTGGGGCATGTACTGTGGTTGTGCAATCTAGAAATCCCGCTACCCAGCAGATTCAGTGAGTGCCAATCCGCGCAACGAAATCCGGAAACTCAGTTCTTCTCAGACATCTCGCCGTCAACGCCTGCTTAGCACCGGTCGTCTCCGTCGACGGGAAGCATGTAATCACCGTTGAGGGTGTAGGTAGCCCCGAGAACCCACATCCAATTCAAGAACGACTGTGGAAGCTCAGTGGCAGCCAATGCGGATTCTGTACTCCTGGTGTGTGCACTTTCTATTCACAGGACAGATGCTCATTCTCCCACTCTCAGGTATAATAATGTCGCTTTACGCCATGGTTCGTAACGCAGCTTATCGCGGGTCCCTCTCAACCGCGGATGTCGAGTTAGACGGAATACTCGATGGGAATTTGTGCAGATGTACTGGATACAAGCCCATTCTGGATGCGGCCAAGACGTTTGTGGGGGAGTATGCGGGAAAGATAGGCAGCAGTGGTGCGTTCTGGGCCTTTCTCATAGCGGTATCATATTCGAAACTAAAACGACTCACAGATCCCGTCGTACCAATCAACTTCGAGGCTGCAAACCTTGATCATGCTGACTGCTGCAGTAACCCAGGTACGAGTGCCTTTTCCCTAGATAGCCCGCATATATACTTCTTCTATAGCGCCAAATGTGCAAGGATGCGGTCGCGCTGATTGTTGCCGATTGACCAAGGAGGCTGATGATGCTCCTGTGAAATTCCCGCGGTTCAACTTGAAGCCATATCAAGTTGGCACCGAACTCATATTCCCGCCGTCTCTTGGCAAACATTCTCCATCTTTCCTCAAATTCGGTTCGACGTCTCGGCAATGGCTACGTCCCACCACTCTCGCTCAACTTTTGGCCATCAAAGCCCAATATCCGGATGCCAAACTCGTCGGAGGGTCCACTGAAATTCAGATCGAGGTCAAGATTAAAGCTGCCGCCTATCTTGTCTCCGTTTTTGTTTCCGACATCGCAGAACTCCATGGGCTGTGGCCGCCGACGTCTACCCGATCTACTTTCGAGTTCGGAGCGAACCTTCCGCTCGCGGAACTTGAACTTGCGTGCAAAAAACTTGTTGCTGAGCTTGGTGTGCAGCAGAGTGGCCCCATCGAGGCAATTCGCACTCAATTGCGGTATTTTGCTGGTCTTCAAATCCGTAACGTTGCCTCTGTTGGCGGGAATATTGCAACCGCTAGTCCCATCTCGGACCTCAATCCGGTCTGGGTTGCCACGGGTGCCAAAGTGCTGGCAGCGTCACCAGATCGACCAGAGTTCGAGCTTCCTCTGGCCGATTTCTTCACCGCATACCGCAAGACTACATTACCTCCCAACGCCGTAATTGTGAAGATAATCGTACCTCTCAATGACACTGCTGATCGAGAGGTCGTGCAAGCATACAAACAGGTCCGTGGGGTTCATCGGGTTTGATTGTCCCTTGCAAACAAATTTGGTAGGCGAAACGGAGAGACGACGACATTGCTATCGTCACTGCTTGTTTCTTGGTGCGAGTCACCTTGGAAGGAAAGATCTCACTTGCTCGTTTGGCATACGGGGGGATGGCGTAAGCAACTATTTTTCGACGAAACGTATGATTTACTGACATTATTCAGCCCCACCGTACTTTCGGCGAAGAAAACTGAAGCTTATCTGACTGGTGAAATCATTTCGTTCGCGTTGCTTTATTTTTCTTGACCGCCGGCTAGGCAAATCGTTCTCTACAAAAACTTTAGAAAAAGCACTGGAAGTCCTCGGTACCGAAACGAATCTGCCGTTCAATGTGCCCGGCGGTATGGCATCCTACCGAAAGACGCTTGCTCTCAGCTTCTTTTTCAAATTTTGGAATAAAGTTTGCAGCGAGATCAACCTGTCCCCTGACCTTTTGCCATCGAAAACGGATTTACAAGACCTCAACACCATTATCCATCGACAACTGAGCACCGGAAGGCATGACAACAGCGATCCCTATGCCCAAGAAGTCATTGGTCGCCAAGAGCCGCATCTTTCTGGACTTCTGCAGGCAACTGGCGCGGCGGTGTACGTAGATGACATGCCCAAGGTAGGCAATGAGGCCTATGGTGCCCTCGTAATGTCTTCGCGTGCGCACGCGAAAATCATCTCTGTGGATGCTACCATAGCTCTCGAAATGGAGGGTGTTGTGAGCTGGGTCAGCCATGTAGATCTTCCAAACGAGCGCGCGAACTGGTGGGGCGGAAGTGCGTTGGATGAGGTTTGGATAGCGAACTTTTCTGCTGTTTCTAGCAATAAACCCTTTTCAGGTATTCTTCGCTGTCGATGAGGTTGTCTATCATGGCCAGCCCATCGGCATGATCGTCGCGCAGACGAAAATTTTGGCACAGAAAGCTGCGCGTGCTGTTGTTGTTCAGTACGAGGATCTGCCACGCATAATGACGATCGAGGAAGCGATGGAGCAGAAATCTTTCCACCCTTCTTATGAACGTTGGATCAAGCGGGGTAGACCTATCGACGAGTCGCTTGCAGCTTCCGATCACGTTCTCGAAGGAACGACTCGAATGGGTGGACAGGTGCGATTGCCTTCCCCGTCTGTAGAATACGAGTTGATCTCATTGTGAAGGAACATTTTTACCTTGAAACAATGGCGGTTCTCGTGTAGGTTTTTCTCGAATTGTTTTACATGTCACAACACTCACAACGTTCTAGCGTGCCCAAGCTTGAAAATGGAGAAATGGATGTGTATTCGTCCACACAGAGTCCAACTGATGCGCAAAGATGGGTTGCTGTAGCCACGGGCGTACCGAGAAGTCGAATTGTGGCCCATGCTAAACGATTAGGTGGAGGATTCGGTGGGAAAGAAACCAGAAGTTCACACGTAGGTTTCTCAAATTGGTGATCATCGAGGTTGAAATTTAACTCGTGCAGGTCGCAGCCATTGCTGCAGTTGCCGCGAAAAAGACACGGCGGCCAGTACGCATCATGCTTGATCGGCAGGAAGATATCATGATTACGGGTCAACGTCATCCTTGCCGTGCAGATTGGAGAGTTGGCTTCAGTTCAGAGGGCAAATTACAGGCTTTGAATGTTGAGTCAGCGAAAATCATGTTGCATCTTCGCGGTTTGAATGCTAACCCAGACTAACTGCTCAGTTTCTATTGCAATGGTGGGCATTCCATTGATATCAGCAACGGTGTAGGCGATCGAGCTATCTCTCATCTGGACAATTGGTTGGTGTTCCCCTGTCTACGTGGATTCAATGCTCTTATTTTCGTAATAGCTACTTCATTCCGGACGTCGATTTTCATAGTCTTGTTTGCAAGACGAATACGGTCTCGAACACAGCGTTCCGCGGATTCGGGGGTCCTCAGTGAGTACATCATAAGGCTCTCAAACTGCGTAAAGATTTTGAACGTATTTATAGAGGAATGCTTGTCGCTGAGCATTACATAGAGGCCATCGCAGATAAACTCAATCTAGACATCGACCACGTGCGACAGGTTCGAATGTTTAAAAGCGATTTTCTTTCAATCTTTGCTGACTGAGCTTCGATAGATCAATTTGTACAAGGAGGCGGAAAAAACGCCGTACCATCAAAAAGTTCTGGACTGGCATGTTCCTCGGCTTTTGAGTGATTGTCGTAAAACGAGTGAGTACGAGGAGAGGCGAGCTGCGGTAGATCGATTCAACAAGGAGCACAAGTGGAGGAAGCGCGGTATTGTACTAGTTCCTACAAAATTTGGGGTTCGTCTGCCTCGATTATTCTCAGCTTCCCTTTGCTCACATGGGTTGTAAAATGCAGCTTGCATTCGGTGTCAAAGGTAACCTTCAGATCTATTAGCATCGTGTTCAATGCTGATTAGGCCGTAGCTATGAATCAAGGAGCCGCCTTGGTTCATATTTACATGGATGGAAGTACGTCTTCTCACCTTATCTTTTGAATACCGCGTTATGATTCAAAATGCAGGTGTTCTGGTCGCGCACGGCGGTGTTGAGGTAAGCGGCGATTCTTCAACATTGTCATGATTACCGATGATTTCTTTCGCTAGATGGGCCAGGGACTTTATACCAAGTATGTCCTTCATTTCTAATGCTGCGATCATCCTCATTGTTTCTCTATAGATGTTGCCAGATAGCAGCTCAAGAGCTGCGGGTTCCATTGACAGACATATTTACTTCGGAGACCGGGACGAACACTGTGCCTAATACCGTCCCTACGGCAGCTTCTGCTAGCAGCGAGTGAGTGTGTCGCGCGTCGAGCCACGGATAGTCGCTCACATCTTGGTAGCTTAAATGGCTACGCTATATACAATGCTTGCGTTGAACTCAATAAACGCTTGAAGCCGTACCGACAGCAGTTGGGAGCTGATGCTTCCCTTGCTGCACTTGCGGCTGCGGCTTTTCAAGACCGGGTTTCGTTGAGTGCAACAGGGTATTATGCTACCCCGGATTTGGGATATGAGTGGAAGTGCGTATTCGTCTGTCAAATTGTTTTGATTCATTTGTTGACAAGAAACTTTCAGCAACCAGAATGAAACCGGAAATCTGTTCCATTATTTCACGCAAGGAGCATGTGCGACTGAAGTGGAGGTTGATACACTCACGGGCGACCATACCGTGCTGCGTGTTGATATTCACATGGACGTTGGGAAGAGCTTGAACCCTGCGATCGACTACGGACAGATGTGAGTGTTTGATTAAGTTATCGGGGATTGTTTTGTGGACTCATCGAATCTTTAGTGAAGGAGCCTTCACTCAAGGACAAGGACTGTCAACGATCGAAGAAAGCTTGTGGTTGCGACAAAATGGGGCTATATTCACGACTGGGCCTGGTAAGTTGTCTTGACTCGATTTCTTCAGCGGTTTCGACGATCTATCATCAGGGGCATACAAACTTCCTGGCTTCAGCGACATACCGCAAGTGTTCAACGTCAGTCTTTTGCGGGACGCCGAATGGCCGAATCTCGGGACGATCAAAGCCAGCAAAGGCATTGGCGAGCCGCCGCTTTTCCTTGGGTGTTCAGTCGCTTTGGCAATCAGGCATGCACTCAAGTCTGCGAGGAAGGATGCGGGGGTGGAGGAGCTGCAGGATTTTAGGCTGCCGCTGACAAGTGATCGGATTAGGATGGCATGTGGTGACTTTTTGGCGCAGAAGGGAAGAGTGGAAAAGAAGGAGGGGCAAGAGGATTTCTTTGTCTACATATAATTGTACATTTTTCAACCAGGAAAGCCTCAAGCTGAAATTGCTTTCAAAGCTCAAATAGCACGGTTCGAATTTCAATGATGGTCACCTCTACGGTACTGGTGCCTACTGTCGCAGAGAGGACATTGACAAAGGTACTTTGAGAAAGACTATGAACAGAGATATATCCGTATCGCAGAATTTCAGATACTGACATGGACAGGAAGGACGCAGATTTGTTAGTCTTATGTTTACCGCGCCCCTCCAGCCGCGTCAGGATGTTATTAGCTAATATCATGTAAGCAGATTCCACGTCGCGTATATCTCCCTCAGAAATCCTGTTTCCTCCTAATTTTCTTGGACCAAAGCCAATAGAATTTCTCAAGCTACCTTTCTATCCGTTCAGAATTTTCATAATGCGATGGTGTGTCTCAGCAAAAGCTACCGCGTTTTCATCACGTGTATGTCGGACCTCTCGGCCGAGCAGCGAAAATGAGTTGCATTTTGCACTCAGACTACTTCAGAAAATCCAGAGAGTATGCAGGAAGAGAGGAACCTTCGTATGAGGTACTCTGAGACTGTAATCAGCATAGAAACACGCCAAAGGAAGGAGGGAAAGAGAAACCGGCGATTCCCGGCTTATATAATATTAGCTAATAACATTCTGACGCGGTCCGAGGGGCGCGGTAACTAACAGACTCTATATAGCGAGGGTACCGAGCTGGTATATATAGAGCGTCTGTCTACGAGAGACTATTACGATTCCTGACTTTGGAAGGTAATCGTTCTTTAGGATCCTTCAGAGTCAATCAAACTTTTGACGGCTGTTTCCGGCCGACATTTGATCGAGGCTTGTATCCTTTTCAAATCAGTACTGAAAATATATTTTCTTCATTGGAGCACTCCTGTGGCCTTTGCTCGTCTCTCCCGCATATTCTGCAACTTTATCTCATTCTTCTTTCTCTTTCTGCACCTCATAGAAAAAGTTTCAGGCCTCGCACGTGAGTGGCGACCTTGCTGACTGATGCTTTTGCAAAGCTTACGCTTTGCGGCTTACGCGCTGCCGCCCATCTCGCATCTCTGACTCCACACAGTGGCACACACTCGTCTCTCCCTCTGCCAGCTCATCGTTACTTGCTTATGGTTCGGCAGCCGCCCCTCTCGATGCACAAGCCTCTTAACTCTGAGTTAGGCTCTCCCAGATCTCCCAACTCTTGCTCTTTGTGTTACGCTTTCCGGCTTCGGTGCGCAACCACCTTACAGTCTGTATTTCGACGGAACTCAAAGTACGCTAGGATTGCTACGTCGGCGGGTGTTTTTAATGCCCGCCGACGTTCAATTGGGTGTGATACTCACCTTTGCACTGGCTGCTGTGAATGCTGCTCCAGTTGCGCTTTGTATTGTATGGACCGCGCTTCGTGTGACAGCGCTTTATGTGTCCAAGGGTGCGATGCTCACCTATGCACTGCAGCCAGTGAATACTGCTCCAGTTGTGATTTGCATCTATGAATATATTGTTGCCCATAGCGGCATCTACACTGTCAATTTCATGGCTCATGGTAGCCTTCGTATTTGTGACTTCAAACCGCTGGTGTTCCTCTATCAACCATTATGCTTCTTCCTTCTATTTATCAGCTTCCTCTCCCTCTTCCTGGTTTCAATAGGTTATCGTTTCGTATGTCCTTGCACTCGGTCTTCTGTGATTTCAACCCACCACGGTCCTGCTTTAACTATGATTGGAGGCGGTTTTCGTATTAATGGCAAGTTTTCTGCAGACTTGATTGTTCCTCATGTTATCGGCGTCCACGGTTTGGAAAATTTGAATGATGGCTCTTTTATGTTTGAGGTCCAATGCAAACCTGAAGATGTAGACTGGATTCTCAATCGAAGTCCGACCTTTGTTGTTGCTGACCTGCCGTTACCCCTCCTTCTTCCTCTCCTGACGCTCGCTGAATTACAACAGGTTGCAAAATGCCATGGCGTTATGATCTCGAAGAGGCTTCGCGTTGCTGACGCTCGTGCGATTCTGGAAGCACATTCTTGCCAGTCGTGCCCTCCCGTGTACAGTATAATGCGGTTCATGCCTCCCGTGCAGAGGAAAGTTCGGAGCTCAAGAGCAGGTCAATCGACTCACGACGGCGATGAACGGACAACAAATACCTTATCGGAAACATACAGACGGCATGCCGAGCTAGCAACGACAAAAACTGCTCAAAAGTTGAGATATGGAAGAAAACTTGCAACTGGTGAATTGCCCCCAGCACCTTTTCCACCGAAGCCTTTGAGAAACCGTGATCTTCATCGCATACTAACAGGCTGCTCCAATGCATTCTCGCCTGAACAATTCCTCGAAGCAGGCTGTGCAGTGTGTGGTTTGCTCTACCCGTTAACTCAACTTTCGCTGCTTGCTGATTGTCCGAGTTCATTGGATATCTTGGTCATGCAAGGAGCGACAAGGAGAGAACGATTCCATGTTAAGGATCCTGTCAGAGAGTTGACAGGACCTATTCTTGCGGACGATTGCGTCCATTTGTGCGTTGATTGTGAACGCGCTCTTGCTTCTTCAACCGTCCCAAAAAATGCTCTCGCAAAGCATTGTTGGCTTGGTGCAATACCACCGCAGCTCCAAGGGCTGTCATATGCAGAAAGTGTCATGATTGCCAAAGTGCGGCACAATCGTTGTGTCATTCGGGTTAACTCCGGTCGGGTTCGAATGCATGCAAATGCAATCATGTTCGCTCAGCCCGTATTGAAGGTTTATCTGAAGCTACCACCTTCGCGGCAAGAGATGAGCGAAGTCCTTGCATTTGTGTTCACTGGCTCTGCTGCTCCAACTCAAGAAGACTTTGACCGCACGCCCATGCTGGTTCGCAGAGATAAGGTTGCCGCTGCGCTGAACTGGCTGAAACTGAATCACGAGGGTTATGCTGACCTTGAAATTTCTGAGGAAAATTTATTGTCGTACAAACACCATGACATCCCTGTTGTCGTTGACTACCGGAGAACTGACTCGGAACCTCACGATTCAATCCCCGCTGTTGCTCGGAGTGTCAGTGACACTAACGAGGAGTATGGTACTTCAAATGGCCCTTGCTCATTTGCCGTTCACGGCCTTACAGGTGCAGAATACTCTGACGCAAGTATGACCACCATCAAAGCCATCGCATTGCAGCATTTAACAAGGAAAGGAAGCATGCTAGGAATTGGACGCTCAGATGATCCAGAGCCCATGTATAAAAATGTCGAAGCATATCCTGGTATGTTCCCTTGGCTCTTCCCATACGGCAAAGGTGGTATTGGCCATCCAACCCACCGACATATCATGTCAGATTCTGCGCGAAAAAGAAATTTATTGATGTACCACGACAAACGCTTTCAGTTGGACACTTATTTTCCAATGATTGCGTTCAACCACGAGCAATTGAAAGGTGCCTCTGTGGGTAGCAAAATCCTTGTCAAGCGTTCAAATTTTGAAGAAATTTCCCAGAGGCTCAGAAGGATAAATCCTGAAGTTGCGGGAAATATTGCCGACCGTTTGGCAGAGGGAGAGCATGTCAAGCCTGAAAACGAAGCTGAAAGAGATTGTTTTGACCTCATGCATGATCTCGACACCATTGGCGCACATGTACCTGGGGCAGCAACAAGCAAGCGACATCAGCGCAACCAGATTTGGTCAACAACTGCCTTCATGGGAGCTCCGACTTGGTTTGTAACCATGGCCTGGAATGATAGCGGCCATCCTTTAGCTTTGTATTATGCTCAAGGTGATGTTGTGTACAAACCTGAGATCCGAACATCTGATGAACGGAATAAATTAATGTCTCAAAATCCGGTTGCTGCTGCTCGCTTTTTCCATTTCATGGTCGAGGTTTTTCTGAAAGAAGTTTTGTGTTGGGAAAGGGAAGAGACCGGGGTTTTCGGCAGCACAAGCGGTTTTTATGGTACAGTTGAACAGCAAGGGCGACTCACTCTTCATCTACACATCTTGATCTGGATCGCAAACGCACTTTCACCGCAGGAGATACGTGATAAACTGGCAGCCAAAGACAGTGAGTTCACGTCGAAGCTAGTAGCATATCTTGAATCAACTCACCAAGGTGAATTTACTTACGGTTCTCTGACTGATGTAAGCGCTCGAGTTGGATATGACCCCGCAACCCGAGTTGACGTGAAAGAACAAACAACGGGTTTATCCAAACCCACTTTGACCTTGCCTGAAGCACCCCCTGCGTTTTCATTGTGCACAAAGGATGATTGTGAAGGGAACTGCAAAGCTTGTGTCAGCTTCTTGCGTTGGCAGAGAAAATATGAATTTGAAGTGGACGAATTACTGTTACGATCCAATGTTCATGAGTGTCAGCACTCCGTGGTTGACGCACAGGATGAGGAAAATAAAAAAGACTGGAGACACCTTAAAAAGCGCAACAAGATCAAAATTCGAATACAAGAACGACGAGGCTGTCTCACCAAATCCGGTGTTTGCAAAGCTCGTTTTCCCAGAGATTACTTTGAAACCACTACTGTAGACGAGGATGGTCATCTGAATATCAAGCACCATGAGCCCAAACTGAACACGATAAACCCAGTGATTACCTATTTCTCAAGATGTAATACCGATTGTACTAGTTTGTTGTCCGGGACTGCAGTAAAAGCTGTTATATCCTATGTTTCTGATTATGTATCCAAAATAGGACTGAAGTCGTACCAAGCCTTTGCATCCGTATTTGATGTGTTTGAGCGCAACACTGATAGTGCCAATTTTGCAGGGGATGATTCGACTAGAAAACTGATGCGACAAATGGTTAATTCAATGTCCACAAAAATGGAAATAGGCAGTCCTATGGCATCCCTGTATCTGCTCGGAAACCCTGATTATTATACGAGTCATACTTTTGTGAATTTCAGTTGGCGCACATATGTGAACTTTGTACAAAAATACTGGTCAGAGCGAGTTGATCCTGAAGATCGGCACATGAATGAAGAGATCCCCGAAGATAAGTTGGCTCTGCGGAACAATCGAGGAGCCGTCTTGGCTTCGTCTATTGTTGATGATTACACTATGCGACCTCACATCTACGAGTCAGTCAATTTGTATGAATGGATCCAGTGCCATCAGAAGAAGGAGCTCACAACCCGAGAACGAGCATTGTTCGCAGAAGAACACGAAATGAGAGAGGAAAATTTTAAGAACCTTTATACTGGCAAAGACAACGATGACGATGTAAGCTTTATCGACGATGATTTGGGCTCAGTTGCGAGAACAGAAGATGAACCAGGTGAGGATGATTTTTGGAATATAGCGGATCCAGACGAGGCTCTGGTTGAAAATTACGAAAAACAAATCAAAGAGGACAAGGCTGTCAAACACGCATTCATAGGTTCTCATAAGGAGAGAGAAACGCACGGTGTGTATTGTGATTTTTCGAGGATTCATACTATTATCCCCAATTTTCTTGGAGGTGCTATTCCACGATCCGATCGAGGCGACAGAGAGTATTACTCCATGACCATACTTACCCTATTCAAACCATGGCGACTACCACAAAATCTTAAGGATGAGAAGTCAACCTGGGACGAAACCTTATTAGAACACAATTTCACTGATAAACAGAAGAAACTTTTGCAGAACTTTAATCTTCGCTACGAATGTAATGATGCTCGGGATGATTACTATGCGGCGACACGAAAGAAGATTCTGGAATCAGAGCCGAGAATTAGTGGCTATTATCGCAATCGGTTCCTCGGCGAGAAAGACAAACTTGGTGACTTTATTGAAAATGACCTTGATGACGATGGCATAGAAGTTTTCCCGCAGTTAGTTGGCAGAAAAACCCATAAGTTGCGTGCCGAAATGGAGGAAATACGTCAGGTTCTGGCCGGTGCCAAATGGCTCAACAGAACAGTTGACGGTCAGCTCACCAACATTAACACTAGCCCTTTAATACCACCGTATAAGTCTAAAACCAGCTGGTCAAGAATTGTGAAGGAAGAACGGAGTCTACTCACCTCAAACAAACTTGCGAACATGCCCGAGCAAAGCAGTGACGGCTCTGGTCACGGGAGCTACACACAAAATACTGTCGAAGAGCTGCCATATGACTATTTCAAGCCTAAAGCACATATTGACCCAGTCACAAATGAACAGTATAAGACTGAATGCTGCATGAAATACACCCTGAATCAAGAGCAAGAACGAGCATTCAGATTGATAGCGGACCATGCATCGTTGAAACAGCCGACCACGCTGAAGATGTACCTTGGTGGAATGGGGGGTTCGGGAAAATCCCAGGTTATCAAGGCAATCACCATGTTCTTCGAGTTGAGAAATGAAGCATACCGGTTCATGATCCTTGGACCAACGGGGTCCGCAGCAGCGCAGGTGCATGGGTCGACATATCACTCCGTTTTCAAGGTGCCACGAGATAGCGCAAAGAAAAATAAAGATGATATTGATGGGATAACAAACGAGGCGTCTTCCATGGCTGCAGTAAATGAGCGTATACAAGGTGTCGAGTATGTGTTCCTAGACGAGGTATCCATGGTATCCTGCAATGATCTTCAGATTTTAGCAAGCCAGGCTGCAAAAGCACGAAACATACATGATATTGCATTCGGAGGATTGAATATTATTCTCGCAGGTGACTTTGGTCAACTACCGCCAACAGGAGGACCAGCGTTGTATAGTAATTTGAAGGCATTCCGCTTAGCGGACGCTAAGACACGATATGATCAAGAGTCTGTTTTGGGTCGCATCCTTTGGCACCAATTCACGACGGTGGTTATCCTACGTGAAAATATGAGACAGAGCGAATCAACAGCAGATGATATAAAACTTCGTACTGCTCTAGAAAATATGCGATATCGATCATGTACTAGCGAAGACATTCAGTTTTTGCGGACTCGTGTGGCCAGCGATCGGCCAACACATCCTCACCTTGACTCCGTCTTGTTTCGAGACGTCTCCGTTATAACTGCTCTCAATGTTCACAAGGACACCATGAATGAACTTGGAGCGAAGAGATTCGCCCGAGACACGGGACAGGAACTGCGCGAATTTTACTCGATAGATAGGCTGAGTCCAAGAGGTGTTGACAAGCACAAATGGAAACATTGCGAGCAAGCACACCTGAAACGGATAGGATCTCAGCTCCAAGAGCAACTCTGGAACGCAACACCATCAGCAACTTCTGAACATGTCCCCGGTTGCCTTCGCCTTTGTGTTGGGATGCCGGTTATGATAAAATCGAACGATGCGACCGAGTTGTGTATAACCAAAGGCCAGGAAGCTTTCGTTAGAGGTTGGGACGAAGCTAAGGGTCCACATGGGAAGCGCGTGCTAGAAACTTTGTTCGTTGAATTGATTAAGCCGCCGCGCCGTATACAGATCAAAGATTTACCGGTGAACGTAGTCCCTCTTCCAAGAACCACGTTGAAGATCACGGCGCTCCTCGAAGATGATACCCTGTTAGGTCTGAATCGGGACCAAGTACTTGTACTGCCGAATTTTGCGATGACCGACTATGGGGCTCAGGGTAAATCTAGAAATCCCAATGTGTGTCATGTAAATAACTGCAAAACTCACATGGGATATTATGTTTGTCTCTCCCGCGGCACGAAGGCAGAAGGTACTGCGATTATTCAAGGATTCGACGAGAGGATGATCACCGGTGGGCTGCCGGGACATATACGACAAGAATTTCGAGAATTGGAGATGCTGGACGATATCACCCGATTGAACCAAGCTGGGAAGTTGCCACCGCAAGTTACGGGGATTTATCGAGGTCAGCTCTTGCGGTCGTACAAGCGTTGGCGGAAGAACTGCGAGGATCCCGACCATTTCCATCCTGCAATCAAACAAGAGCGGAACATTGCCGAGAAGTTTCAAAAGCCCGATGTTTACGATGAATGGAGGCCGACGTTTGACGATAAACCTGGTGAGAAACGAAAAGCAACGGATGATATATCGGAGTCGAAGACGAAAGCCGCAAAAGGATCAATGCAGCCGTCCGATCAGCAGCAAGCAAATACAAACACAACTATCTCTCTTCCACCCACAACTCCAGCCGCACCCCTTGGCTTGATCTGGGACAATAACAACTGGAGCTGTGGCTACGATGCCGTGTTCACTCCCCTTGGCCACTTGTGGCGTTCTGACCGTCAATTTTGGACCACCACCTTGAATGATCTAAATCCGCTCCTCGGCGTATGGGCAAACTCTATGGTCACAAATGAAGGCTCTCCAGAAAGTCCTAGAAACAGTGTTCGACAGCTATTGACTTACTCTAATGCTGTAAAGTTTCCGCTCGGTCCAAATCCCATACGTCTGGATGATTTATTCTCTGCTTTAATCAACGAGACGACACACGGCTACGCAAGTACCTCTTGTGAGAGTTGCGGATATCAAGAGGACGGGTTCGTTGACACTCTGGGGATGTATCTTACAACGTACCGGACCTTTTATATGCTTCAACATCCTAGCGCCGCGCCTCTGCTCTTGTCTCAATGGCTAGCCCACCATCTCGATCGGCATATTCGACGGGTATGCCCTCGTTGTATGAATCATGGACGCCGCAGCAATCTCAGACGACGAACAACTCTGGCATCAGTTCCCCCTCTTCTATTCCTGGGCATCACACTCGACAACATTGTTCTCGATGATGCTCTGTATTTCAAAAATGAGACGCTGGACGAAACTCTGAGGCTAGTGGGACTGATGTATCACTCACAGGAAGCCCAGCATTTCACAAGTATCACGGTGGGCCATGACAACGAGCTGTGGTATCACGACGGCATGGCCACTGGCCGTACTTGCGTCAATCTCGGAAGCCTTGGCACAGTCAACAAACTCCTCCTCCACTCCATTGGTGATTACAAGCTTGCAGCTGCCATTTATGCGCGCTCAGCGCCAGCTTGACCGATTTTCTCGCGTTGTTTTGTAATGTGCAGAACTCTCGGGGACAGCAGGGCGGACAGTAAGTAGAGGTTCTGGGGCTGGCAGAATGGAAATTGAGAGGAGAAACATCATAGTACATACTACTACTACTACTACGGTCATATGTTGTACGTTCATCGCAAATTGTCGACTGGAGATTTTCGAAATCTATCGATATTCATTATTCGGATGCACTTGTGACTAGGATCAAATCGGAATCGTACCTGCCATGCGAAGCAATGGCCTCAAGGCCAAGTAGATTTGTTGGCTTGCCAGAGACATGGTGTTGAATTGTCAATGGGTCTTAGCAAGTCAAATTTAATTTTCCCTGCTTTACTGTGACAGCATGAGATTGAGTCTGAACAAATAAATGCTGTACTTATCCCCTGCTTCTGTGTGACAACACCCTTTTTGAGCGGGATATCCAGTAAGTTCAACTTTGGTGAGGCTCGTTGACACATCATTTCCCACGCTGTCAGGCACAGCCTCTTTGAACCTTGTCTTTACCTCTCCACCAATCTCCAACTCGTCGAAAACCCGTCGAATTCCAATGAATGGGATGAGCCTCGTCTGGTTTGGTTATTTTGTAGACCTCCCAGCTTGCGGGTTTGCTCTTTGTACTCGTCCTCACGAAGACCAGGGCCACAAACTATACATAGCATGATGGCGTCTGTTGTCGCTGTCTCTGGGCCGATAATACCTTCATGAACGTTCACAGATTGTAATACATTGTATGTGGCATTTGGCTATGCTGACGTGTGTCTATGCGACATGCACCGGAGGCGTTTGACTTACTGTAGCACAAGCCACTTGATTGGCGGCGTCGACGCGTCGTTAAAAGGCGCGCGATATATATTCGGGTTCCACCTCCCCGTACTTTGTGCATTGCCCGCCATTCGCTTCGAGCTCTACATGTCCGCTGCGGATTCCTCGACGCCCTCACCTCGAGCATCACAAATAGACGATGAATTCATGACTGCTCGTCGAAAGGACCTCCTGCAGTCTTGGTGTCTCAGAAGTTCTCGCAAAAGATGCACTGCCGGTGTGGAAGGAAACTAGGGCGCGAGAGAGGAGGCTATTCGCCCGGGAGTCTGTCGATGAGGCAGACAAGGAGGCGACACGCCTCGCCGAGATCCAGAGCAGCCAAAGCCGCCGCGATCGAGGCCCGGGTAGAAGCCCTATAAGTCTTCCCAGCTCGCTGCCCAAGATAAATAAGGACATGCTCAAGCCTGCATACCTCACCCTGGTCGCACAAATCTCGACGGATGACTTCTGGCTCATGCCAGATGGTAACTGGAGAGAAGGCAATCCTGTAGTCAAACACTTTTCGGGAGTCAAGCTGAATTGTCGGCTCGTCAAACCGACTTCCGTGCCGCTTTTTGCGAATGATTTCGAGGAAGCGTGGAACAATATGGAAGCGTTCATGAAGATGGCTTCCCCTGTGAAGTCCGGCAACGCAAGGCGAGGCGTATTATCGGATGTACCTCTGGAATCGATAAAGCTCCGTCACGTTTTGTTTGAGGTGAGCTGGGAAGCGCCTTTCTCCTGGTCATTTTCAAGGCTTATCGGGGATGAATAGGAAATTGAAGGCGAAGCCAGTGAGTGGAGAGCACGTCCCACCAATTGTGCTGCACATTAACACGGCGCCTAGATCCCAAAGAGGCGGAAGTCATGGAAAACTGGCCTGTCTACTCAAACGAGGGGCAAGAAGCCTTGCATGAAATGAGAGGCAGGTTTCGTGTCGTGCCGCTCCCGGCTTACGATAAGCCTGGAGGAGACATCATCCCTCCATCTCGCTATTGTGCAGCTTTGAAGGGTGCCGTTGTTGAGGTTGCTGTGGCGCTTACCTACTGGGACATTCCTCCTCGAGCAGACCAAGGTGGGAGGAGTGCCTTTGCGGCGGATATTGAGCGCTTGGCTGTCCTGGTACCACCGCCGAAGTCTTCCAGCGGCTTGAAGAGGACTATATCGGCGACTGACCCTGGGAGTCCCAAGAAACCGCGCCTTGCTTATTGAAGTTTGTCCCCTCTCTTCGTGCGCTCCATGGTTAATGCTAACCAGGTCTTAGCTGTGTCTGTATCTGTAGTTGCAAATCGTAAATATCCTATTGGCATCCAAAATACCTGTCTTGTGTACCCCGTCTTCGAGAAGTCGCCGCGAATCAATCTCCTCAGCCACTCTCAAATCCGCCGCTGGACCCTCCGAGTCCGAGCATGGGTAAAACGCAAGAGCTTGCCCCGGCGATCTTTGTGAAGACAAGCCTTGTTTAGTATCGACGGCATCAGCTCCAACAAATGACAAACTCCTTCCTGTTCTCTTTCTTCCACCATGACGGCCTTACGACCTCCTTCGACGTCGGCCAACACAACGCCGCCGCCGCCGATTGAATTGCGTGTCATACCCACGTGTGGCTTATCGACCTCCCGCCCAGCTTGCTCTCAGCACGGACTCTTCACTACCTCCCTACGGAGAGTTTATATGTATTTCAAGAGACGGAGAGGTGTACGGCAATGTCTAGGACAGCAACAGCAATGCATCGGCTTCGCACTGCACCCCAGCTACACACGATAGCGATGACAACGATCGTCTCAAGACATTCGACAGATGTGCATAATTTAGGGCGTCAAGTTGGTGCATTGTCGTGAATTTCTCTGGCGTCGGGGAATCCGTGGCCTGTTCTCTGTTACCTTCATGTCGGAATATTGGCCTCCGAGTCAAGATAGTGGCAGATTGGACCCTAGCTGTTAGACAACAGCTCCAAGTGCGTGTGCTTGCAGATGATACGTTAGCACTGGACGACTCCTTCTGGATGAACGGTGTAGGGCCTTGATTGGGTCGCGGCAAGTGAGACTGTGTATCCCGCTTGTCGTAATCCGACCAGCGCCGTTCCTTGCGTCAATGGGCCACTCTAGACTGTGGATTCTCGGGGCAACAATGGGCCGTGTTACTTTTTGTCTCGATTTATTGGCCAATCCCGACCCACTCCGATATTTAGGTCTACTGCGTACGAGTGCGGCGGCTTTTTTTCCCAGCCTTCCCTGCCTGCATCAATATTGTAGCAATCTCTTGCTCTCGTCTTCGGTTCCCCATTTTCCAGTTTGTGGTCTGCTCTATCGGTTCTGTCAACCCATTCTGCTGGATACTGCTTGGCCTGCGGGGTACGCCCACCATCTCGAGTTCTGGCAGGTGACATTGTTTTCTCGCGATGTCTTAGCGGAGTTTACTCTGCCTTCTGGTGTCTTTCCAAATTTGCTCGTACCGCTGCCTATTCACACATCTCCTGGTTAGCAATCTCCACCGTGCTGCGATGGTTCTCGACCATATTTCCAGGACAACTTGCCTCCGATGACGCACTAACTCTTTCCAGATTCCAGATTGCATTGAAACCGCGGACTTATCGAGCGTTAGCTCCAGAGGCACGGACACTGCGTTGCGGTGAACTTTGGCGGGGCAAGTTGACTATTACAGCTGTTCCGGAATACTTTGGCATGTTCAATTTTTTTTGCACGCAACTCGCACATTTGATGGATTGATATGATGCACCTTTAAAGGAAAGGATCACCTCGGCTAGCGACGCCTGGCAGCGGCAGCGCAGCGGCTACGCACCGGCTATGAAACGGGGAGAAGTCCTCGGAAAATGAGAAGAGATGGCAGAAAGTGTCGGGAACAGCGGCATTCGGCCCAAATCTCCATAAATGGTGCATCATATCACCACGATCAAAAGTGCAAAGTGCGCAAAAAAAATGTGAACATGCCAAGGTATTCCGGAACAGCTGTAATTGCCACTTGGCCGTTGCTGCCGTTAATCAGTCTTCCTGTAGATGAAGCCAACGTCTGGGGTCGAGATGTCTGTAAACGGATGCGGCGAACTGAATGAGTCCGTTACCCAAGAATTTGTTGTATGGCGGAGACGGAGGGGATTAGTACACGATTAGTTGAGTGTAGTTGTCGTATTTTTGTTGTTGAATGGGCGGGGAGTGTAAGAGTTTGACGGGTGTTATATAACGCAATGCATTTTTGCTTCACCCTCCATCCATCTTTCGGCACTTCGACTGTCGGCACCTCTTCTCATAACAATGAGAATCGCATATATGCCCCCTTTACATAGCTAATTCTCATCCAATCCCCCAATGGACCTATCCCCGCTCCTTACAATCCCTCCAGAAGTATTGGAGTATATCGCCTTCCAACTCACCTGTCTGCAACCTCTCGGTCCACCTTCTGCTCTGCTTCCTCTCTTGCTGACTTGTAAAGCCGTCAATAAACGCTTGGATGGCAATTCTGCTCTGTATGCCCGCATATTTCGGTTCAAATTCGACTCGAGTGCGGTCAGACGACGCGCATTTGTCCCCAAACCAGCGCAATATCATGACCAACTCATTCTGTACTGCAAGTTGTTGCAGAACTTGCGTGCACCTGTATGCAACGACTGCGACGAGGTGCTCTTTGGGGCTTATCTCATGATGCTTGAGAACGATGGGCGGAACGCTGCTCAGCTTACGTTCGCCGGATTGGATTCCTATCTCGACATTTATGTTCGTACACGCCTTTGGGATGGTAGACAGCAGGCACAGGGCTGGCCGCTTGATGACGCGGCGTGTGCTTGTGCTTTGTGGCTTGTGTGGATGACTACAACCGAGGGTGCGCGTTATGCTTTCATGTTTCTCTCGCAATGTTCTCAGCTTTGCATTACTAGAGAAACTCAAGGAGGAATCCGCCCCGCGCCGCAACCAAATGATTCAGCTTGTACTCCCTTTCGTCCTTGTACCCTTCCGAGTAAGTGTGTACTTGGGGTCTGCGCTTGATTTGGCCTTCATAATCACATAGCTAACGTGTCTCAGTACGCGTCTGCTTTTGCTCCTCCCCATCACTTTCGCCTTCCCCTTCTCCCCGACCCTATCGTACGCCACGACAGTTCGATCATCACAGCTCATGGGCCGTACCCAGTGTACCTTGAACCGGAGCGTGCGTGGTCGCAAATACATTTTGCCTCACGGCCTCTCATGGCCCCGCCCCTCGCGACTGTCGCGGCAAAACTCGTGTACTTTTCTCGTCGTGAATCCGTATCGTTCTCCGTTCCACCCGCGCTTCCTGTCAACCGTGCGGCCGCATTGGAAGCAGGACGCCACGATGTACAGCCGACACAGGAGGATATTCGGGAGGTCAATGCGCACCTGAATAGCCGGCTCCCTGAAACGCGCGCTCCCTTTTGGGGCGGAGAAGACGCTGAGCATCCTTTGAGTGAGGTATGGGACAGCGACTGGTGGCGCCTGCGCCAGTGCTCCAATGCGTGTTCGGAACCAGACATGCGCTTGGGCCCACGCTATGTTCCCGGAACATTCACTGGACTGTGGCAGGGTCGCATGTTGGTAAGTTCGTCGGCCAAGTTTCACTGTCCTTGGATCTCACACCGGGCAGATACCCTCAGAAGACCATCTTGCCGCCCTCGTCACAACGGGAGAATACCCTGCAGGCTTCGACGAAGCATATGTAGGTACGACCACCTTCCCTCTCTTCATGCGCATCGCGGAGCACCACTGGTTCAAGCCCTCACCACCAGCGCCGTCTCCTCCCTCAATCCCCGCCGGGTGGGACGATGGGCTTGCGAACGCATTCTTCCCGCGCGGGACGAAATTCGTACCAACTACCAGCTATCCGGACGGGAAGGGTAACGGCAAGGGGCTCGGTGTGCGGGTGAACGTCGACGGGGAGGATCAAGAGCTCGAGTACGCGACTTACGATCCGCATCGGGGGGTGGAGGAGGGGTACCATGACCCTGACACATGCGAGGGATGTCGTACGCGGGAGACGTGTTTGCGGGACGGGCGCGCGGAGGCGGAGGCGGCGGCGAGGGAGGAGTTGTTTGAGCGGATAGGTATGGGGCGAGCGGTTCCCCATCCGACTGCGAGTGCGGAGATGAGGGCTGGGGGACATTGGGCTGCTTACGATGGCGACAAAGCTGACCTTGCAATGGAGGACGAGGCGCCGCCACCCCCTGCTCACGACCCTACTCGCGTTCCTCCTTGTACGGGGATTCGGGATATCATTTTTACTGGCGCGGTAGGTATTGTATTATCTATTGCTCATCGTGCGCTGCCTTTCCTCTCCTGTTCTCTGCTTAATGAAAGATCCTCACTCGACACAGACAGATCTGTGCCATGGACAGGCGTGGAACCATTTCACGTTCTATGGGCGTGTTCGACTTTGGGATGGGCTGATTGTGATTCTGCGCGTTTCTGTCTGTGTTTCCTTATTTTCCCTTCGTACTATCTCTAACCTTTCGTACACATTCGTTACAGCCAAAACCCCAACTGGGCACCCTCTTTTTCTACGGGTTTGTCGTCGGGGGTCACAAATTTGTCGGTAACTGGCGTGTTGCTAGCCAAGACGTCGGTGTGCCGGCGTACGAGAGCGCGTTTTCGATGGCGCGACGAGAGGATTGACTCATGCTCAGTGATCCATGGTACTCAATGAAGGTGAAGAAAAACCGCACGACTACAAGACAGTGACGAAACACGAGTGGTGGTCGTTCTTGCGGCAGCTGGATCTGCCTGCTGTAGTATTAGCTCGATACGATATGCCCAATGGACAGGTAGATATAGACTCTGTCTGATTTTGACGGATGGCTGCATTGGATAGGATAGGATGGACTTGCGTCTGAATCGTGTATGCATGTACTCAGTCACTGTAATGTAGTTGTAATGTATAGCAGTTCGTATGTATCGAATCATTACTACTCTCTTGAAATTTAGTGGTGGTTTAAGTTCCCAGCTCTACCGCCATTGTCCGCCCGGCTTTGATCCCCGCGCATGAATGATAACTTGTTGCGACTTGAGCGGACGCCGCTAGGACATTGGCATAAAAATATGTCAGATACTTAAAAAGTTAACCGCCGGCGGACCCTTAGTGGGATCAATACCAACTTAAGTAGTTCGCGCCAGCGGGAGTTCTTGTAGAGGATTCACGGGAGAAGAGCTTCTAATGAATCTGTGAGTCGACAAAGATCTCGTTTGAGAGGTACATGGTCTTGCAATCTAGATTAAGCAATCGTGGGACGATGCAAGTTCAGATGAAGATCGATACGGATTGTGTCTGGTCGGGTGAGTGTGCCGGCCCTCCGATTTCGAGTGCCCTGTCGGTGTCGTCCATATATTAATTAGGGACGGCAGTAGGTAATGTTTTCGAACGCCATTGGAGTGAATCGTTGGCTGAATGAAGATCAACAAATGAGGTGTTGACTCTGTGCGAGTTCTCAGTGACATGGAGATTTCACAGTCACTCAACGTTGAACTGTGGTGCGACAAACTTCGTATACAGCAGAAGAGCTATAGGAAAAAACAGTACGCTGTTAACTTCGTTCATCGGTCTCTCGCCTCAGCCTTCAGAACGTGAACTTCTCGCCGACAGCCTCCTCGGTGAGGGTCCACAGTTTCTTGGCTGTCTCCTGGATGGGTACGAGAGTCGGCACAAGTTTTTTTTATAGTGAGACAAGAGACTCACAGCATCGGTGCAGTGAGGCGCGATTTTCTCGTTCGCCACCACACAGTCACACAAGTAGGAACCGGGTTGATCTGAGTATAAGCGTAAAAATAATTGTGAAATTTTGAAGGAAAAGAAGCTAACCTTCGATGCGCGTGTCAAAAGCCGCGACCACAGTACTAAAGGCAAGATAGATAATTTTGAGTGTGTCGGACTGAGGGATCAGCAAGGAGATCTTACGTTGCGGCGCCTTGAGGGATGGTCTTGAATGAAAATTTTGGGTCTGGGACTCCATCGGCGGTGATCACGCCTGCCCAGATGTGAGATGAATGAATACAGAGACAACTTCGAATATAGAACTTACCGAAGTCCATGAGAGCTGCCTTGTTGTGTTCTTTCTGCATGAGGTTCGTGTAAATGCCTAGCAAAAAACGAGATTGAATGATCATATCCGGAACCCATGACCAGTCAACAAACTATAATCACCTCCTGGGTGCAGACTATAGGCTTTGATCTTTCCCTCAGCGCGCCTTGAGAACTCAGCGGCGAACAAGATATTAGCGCTCTTGACCTCATTGTACCTTCCAATGCCTGTATACTTCTCCGGATTCGGCTTCACGAGAGTCTCAAAGTCTACCGCTCCATTCGCATGAGCCTCGCTGGAGACAATGACAACCCGCGGTGTGTAGGTTGCCGAGGCAGCGGCGAGCATCTTCGGGGCCAGAAGTTTGGTGAATACGAATGGCCCAAAGTGCGATGCGGCCATTTGTGCCTCAAGGCCGTCTGCAGTTATTTTCAGCGGCCCTCCTCCGTAGGCGGCGTTGTGGATGAGAACCTGTGGTCGAAGGGAACGAGTTGGAAAATCGAAAGATTGAATCAATCGAAGGAGAGTTACATGGAGGGGCTCTGAATAAGCGTTGACCTCTGCTGCAGCCTTGCGAACGGAGACAAGAGAGGTAAGGTCCATGTTGAGTTGCCGGATGTTCGCGCCTGGAATTTCCTTCTTGATGGCGTCTTCAGACGCTTGCAGTCTAAAAAGTAAACTTAAGAGACAGGTTGTCCCAGCAGTAGAGTGAAACAACAGACCTCTCGGAGTTATAACCTGTAATAATGACCAAGTTTGCGTATTTCGCGATAACTCGCGCGGTTTCAAAACCTATTCCGTTCAGGGACGTTCCCGTCACCAGGGCTGTAGTTAAAATAGCGAGTCAAATCAATGAGTCCTCCTCAATGTGAGCCACGCTGGGAATAACGACTCTACCATTTTTGCCACGGATTTGAGCAGCGAAAGTGTCCGCAACTTCTTCGGCGGTCGTAGACGCAGAGAAAGTCGGTAAAGACATGGCTATGGCTGTTGAGAGCTTGAGGTATCCATCAAAAGTTTATTGAGCTTTTATAGTGCAGCCCCGGGCCTGCACGAGACGTCCGTAGTGAATGATCAGAGCTAAGAAGGAATAATTTCCAAATATGGAATCGGCACTTATCTGTTGAGAAATGACTAAGGTTTCCGGATGTGAGCTGGCGGGCCGATCAGTCTTCCGACAGCCCCTCGGTCATTGCCGACAAGTTGTCTACCATCACTCTCGCAGACAACTATTTGCCTCTCCTCTCCGCTGAGCCAACAAATTTTCGAATCGACCTCCAAGCTCCAAGTTGCATTGGTTGTCTTGGACCTCCAGTCGGAAGTCCCGAATCGGAGTCGGACTCGGAGTCGTGCTAGAATCTAGAGAAAATACGACTCTTCTACATATTAGCTTTGAGCAGCATTGCGAACCATTACCCAAGCTTTTGAACGATTCTCGAAGGATCCCTTCGTCGACATGTGTACAGGCTCTGACCTCGAATTGGCAGATGGGTGGACACTGGCATTGGGCGAGATAATCTCTTTGAGACCTGGCAGGACGCTTGTAGCTCGGGCCACGGTCACCAGCTGCCCACGCTCAGAGCTTAATGGTCGAAGTGTTGTCGTGAAATGGTGCTGGGTCTCTCCATCCCGAACCTTCGAAGCCGATATCATAGCTAGTGCTCGGAAGCTTGCGGAGGAGGACTGCCCCAAGATGCTTCTCCATCTACCAGAAATGTATCATTCGCAACGGTGTGACGGTCTTGTGCTGCCGTGCAGATGCCAGGAAATACTTCACGAAAACTCTCAAGACCGCATCCTTCGAGTCATGATTCAAAAAGAACTCAAACCCATTCGGGAGCTGGAACACCCAGATATGCTGGCACAGGCTTTCAAAGCCATCTTTGAATGTGTGTTGATGGTTCTTCTCTGTCACCGCTTCTGTTTGATCTTATGCACGATGAATACAGGCTATCGTTGGCTGTATGAGGCAGCGAAGGTAATGCACCAAGACATCAGCATTGATAACCTCATGTTCCATGAGGTCGATGGCGAGGTTCATGGTGTCTTGAACGACTTTGATCATGCTCTCGACTTCGGTAAGAAATCGGAGTTCACATTCAAACAACGCACAGGGACGAAGCTATATATGGCAATCGACCTGCTTGTTCCCGACCCTCCCCAGCACCTCTACCGCCATGACCTCGAGTCGTTTCTCTATGCCCTCGTCTTCCTCGCATGCGAAACAGAACAGCCCTTTATTGATGGCAAGACCACTCTGCAGCAATGGGCAGAGCTTGGGATGACCAATTTGCATCTCCGCAAATATGTGGCTATAACCAAAGACGGTTTTCCTTCTTTCAAGGAAGGATTCGCCGGATTTGACCCATGGATATTCGACATGACAGAGATTCTCTGGAAAGGCTTCAATGCTCGTAAGGATCACGCATCCAACATACAGAGGGCAAAGATGAGAAACATCACCGAGCCACCACCCTTCGACCATGAAACCCTTGGCGGCGAGATGACCTTCGACAAGTTCGCCGCTGCTTTGGACCCTTTTGAGTAGGCGGAAGGGAGGATGGATTGTGATAAGGCTCTCGTATCAAGTAGTTTTTCCTTGGCCAATGCTACTGTACGACATTCTACTGTGATATATGGAGCTCTGAATTGGGGCATTGATGATGGAGATTGGGGTTTCGTCGAAGAAAAATTGCCATATTAGGATTCGGGCGTTGAATTGTATGGTTCTGCTTGTCGTCACAGCCACAGCATCCAAACTTTGACCATATTTTCGTCGCTGCTGCGGCCGAGCGGTGGACAAAGAGCAGTGTAAACCTGGTTTCTACCGGACTAAGGCTCCATCGCACGATCGCCGAAAGCGCACAAAAATAATCACTGGCCGACTCGTGTTGTTCGTGTCTTCGCCGTCATTCTCGCTGAATGCTCTGCGTGGAGGTCCCCTTGGCTCTTGAAACCAACAGCTACTGAGCGCTGCAGCATCCAGTTTCTGAACAGTTCTTTTTCCAACATGTGCCCAGGTTATGACCTCGAATTGGAAGACGGCTGGATACTGGTATTGGGGGAAATGATCTCTTCCCGACTTCGCAGGACTGTTGTCGTTCAGGCTGTTGTCATCAGCTGTCCACGCACAGAGCTCAATGGTCAAAATGTCGTCGTGAAATGGAGTTACGCGCCGGCAGACCGAATTTCTGAAGCCGTTATTGTAGCGGGTGCTCGGAGGCTTGCGGAAGAAGACTGCCCCAAGATGCTTCTCCATCTGCCCGAAATATATCATTCGCAACGTTGCGACGGTCTTGCTCTACCGTGTCCATGCCAGGAAATACTTCATGAAAATTCTGAAGACCGCATCCTTCGGGTTATCATCCAAAAAGAACTCAAACCTATTCAGGAGCTGGAACACTCAGATATCCTGGCACAGGCTTTCAAAGCCATCTTTGGATGTATGTATGTCGATGTTTTCTGACCTTCCGCCTTCAAGCTCATCGACATCCAGGCTATCGTTGGCTGTATGAGAAAGCGCACATCATGCATCGAGACATTAGCGTCGGGAACCTCATGTTTTACGAGGTCGAAGGCAAGGTGTATGGTGTTTTGAACGACTTTGATCTCGCTCTCTCCCTGGACCACCAAACGCTTTCCACCTCTAAAACACGCACAGGGACAAAGCCATATATGGCAATTGACCTGCTCGGTGACAAGCCTCCGCAGCACCTCTACCGCCACGATCTTGAGTCGTTCTTATATGTTCTGGTCTTCCTCACATGCGAAACAGACGAGCTCTTTCCTGATAAGAAGAGTACTCTGCAACAATGGGCAGACCTCGCGATGACCGACTTGTATCACCACAAGAATACGGCTATAACCAAAGACGGGTTCCCTTCTTGCAAGAACGGCTTCACCGGCGGATTCAGGAGGTGGATACTGTTAATGAGAACAATGTTCCGGGATGGCTTCCATGCTCGTAACTCTCACGCGAGCAACGTAGAACTGGCAAAGATGGATCAGGCTCCCGGGCCACCCGCCTTCGATGATGAAACCCTTGGCGGCGAGGTGACCTTCGACAAGTTCGCCGCTGCTATGGACACTTTGGAGTAGGCGGGGGAATGAAGAGGACGAGGATTCGAGGATGCGGCAGTAAAATTATAACGCTTATAACTGGCATCTCCGTCGATTTCCCTCCTTGCAAGGAAGGAAAATTCCCCAGGATTCAGACTCTGGATACCGTGCTACTATACCGCGGCTCAGACTCGTTCACGATATGCATAACAATCACACTGCGGACGCTACTCTTGGTGGTGCGGTAATCTTCGAGGAGTTTGTAGCTGTTCCGAATACTTGAATTCGTTGTATTGAGTTGCATTCTGCGTTCTCACAATTCGACCCACATAATCCTCGAAAATTACCAAATTAGGTGGTCTGTGCTTGATTTCTACCACTTGAATGTTCCTGCTGGGGCGGGGATTGCTGGGCCCCCCGCCGCTTCTACGTTTTGGAGTGCGCTACAAAAAGAAGAAGTCTGCCTACGCCGTTGCTTCTCCCAACCAAAATGCAAAAGGTAAGAATGGCAAGCCCGTCATTCAACGCGACGCAATGGGCCGTCCTATCGTGAAACAGCGCGAAAAAAGTCTAGGGACCTTCAGGCCATTGGGAGCGGGCGGTTTGACCCATGAACTGTTCGAGAGCGACGGTCCTGGTCGCGTTGAGCTGGACGTCGCCCCGCTGCGGCCACGCATGTTGGCACCGGGGATCCCGACGCGCTTCCACGACATGGATCCAACCAGTCCGATTAGAGTCTATGGTATGCCGAAGCATATGCTGTTAGAGGTGTGTTGTATATTTTTCGCGAAATAAAACGGTAATGAACGGAGCATAGTTTCGTATGTTAGGCGCTCCGTGTTCAATCACAACTTCAACAACCCTCTCTCTTATTCGCGCTCTTGAAGAGTCAAAGGATGCGCCGGCTCGTCTAGCTCTCAACGGCCGTTCCGGTGTCGGCAAATCCTTCCTTGTCCTGCAAACCGCGCAGTATGCCGCCGCCTCCCGTCAATGGATCGTCCTATACATCCCCCGTGCCCGACATTTCGTCGATTCAACAACACCGTACCAATACTCTCTTGCGTCCAGAACCTATCTCCAACCACGCGCTGCATACCAAACGCTCTCTCGTCTCGCACGCGCCAACGCACATCTCCTCAGGCAACTCAAAGCCCAGACCGAGATCGCCCTTCCCGACGGCGGACGATCGTTCTCTGCGGGTACTCCCCTCACGGACGTGATCAACGCTGGTCTAGGGGCCTCTGGAGAAGCCCCGAGTGCGGAAGTCCTTTTGCGCGCACCGTTTGTGCTGGAAGCCGTACTTTCTGAGCTCGGCGCGCAGGAACAATTCCCTGTGTTAATCGCCATCGACGACTTCCAAGCGCTGTGTGGTCGTTCGCTTTATAAAGATCCCCGGTTCAGACCCATCCGTCCCCATCATTTAAGTATGCCGAGGCTTTTATTAGAGTATGCTGGGGGTAGAAAGAAGCTGGTGCGTCGATTCTTTCTGTGCATGTATTGTATTCATTATTTTCAGGCGTGTGGTCTTGTATTGACCGCTCTTACACGTTCAGACCCCCAATTCCCTGTTCCACCGCAACTGGCAGACGCCCTCCGGCTTGGGGACGAATTTACGCCGTCGCCGAGGAGTGTGAACTACAGACGTAGCGCGCAGCTGGCGGCGTATCTAGAGGGTGAAGTGGAGGGTCAGTATCTCTGCTATCTGCTCCATTCATACCAGTATTCATGCGCTTCGCAGAGCATCCCGACCCCTTCGCATTCCTTGATCTAGAGCTTAGCGAGGACGCGGACTCAGAACTCGCCTCAGCTTCAGAAACAGCAGATGAATCTCCCCTGGATGAAGCGGAACTTGCCGAAGACGAACAAGACCCTCAATGGACAGGGTGGACTGCCTACGATTTGCCCGCATACGAGGACTCAGTGTCGCCGGACGTGGTGGACCCCTTCCCCGTGCCGAAGCCGACGGAGGAGTGGCGCACCATGGTGTTGCCGAGGGAGAATGGGGAGGACATGCCCGACGATGCGGAGGAGCTTGGAGGGTTGGTTGATACGCGGGAAGATGTCGAGGGCGAGGTGGAGGAAGTAGAAGAGGATGGATCGCTTGCGGAGGAACAGGAGGAACAACAAGAAATGGTGAACAAGGGGAAGGGTGGTCAGAACAAGGTGCGGATGGTGCGCGCGTTGAGGGCAGTTAGGGTTCCGGATGCTTTGACTGTGAGGGAGGCGGCCGGACTGTTTGAGGTGTGGATGGATGCGGGCGTGTTGAGAACCGGTAAGTCATCCTCATCTTTGTCCGCCTTTTCCACCCTTCGTCTGCTGCTCCGTGCTATATTACTTGAATTTGCGGTCATTCAACATCCGAGACTAATTCATACTGCTAGGTGGGCAACGGCGACTCGCTAGCCGCACTGAACTCGACACACAACAGTCGTACAGTGCTATTAAGAAGGAGGTCGACACGGATCCGGAAACTGCATATGACAGTGAACTAGCCGACAGTGTCCCTTCTGGCGCTGCTTCTTCTTCCCTCAACCCCCCTCCTTTCGCATTTCCCGCCCAACCCCAAGCCGCTACGAATCCCTCTTCGTTCTCCAGCATATTTAGCGCCAAATCTTTAGAGAAACGCAGTTCAGCAAATGCTACACCCGCGACGCCCGAAAGCGAGGAGGCGGAATTCGCCAGGCTGCAGGCGGAGTTGAAGAGCGGCGAATACGCTGAGGTGCGTTTGTTGGAGCAGGACATCGCAGGGGAGAAGTGGAAGTGGGAGCGTGCTGTCGAGGATGTGAGGGTGGAGAGTCTGGATGCTACAAGTGTGAGGGAGCTCAGGGCCGCGGAACAGGAGGCGATGGAGGGCGAGGAAGGGGTGGTGGCAGAGGCGGACAACGCTGTGAGCGCCGAGGAGGATTTCGTGAGAGCCGCAGAGGCACTTGCTCATGAAGGTGGTGAAACTGACGCCATGGTGGAGACACCGCTCGATCTCGGTTCCGACCCGCAAATTGCGCGCCTTATATCTGAAGGTGTGCGCGATGCGTTGGCAGATCCCGAGTCGGTGGCGGACCTCCTGCGCACGAATGTGGCCAATGCGGACGAGATACTTACTGGGCATGAGACTATTGAGGGGATGGAGGATGAAGACGACGACGAGGATGCAGGGAGGGCTGTTAGCGGGGTGAAGGTGGAGGATGAGTCCGGTGCGGATGAGTTGTTCTTGAGCAAATATCTGGAAAGCAGTGGGAATGCACGGACGTTTGTGAAGGGGTTGATTGGGACGTTGCAGACGAGTTGATGATGCTGCGAGATGGTGGACGAATGTCTTGCTTCAAGGCAGACAAGACACAGTACTGAGGTAATACTGACGGTGGCTGGGAGAAACAAAATTACACCTCACGACGTATCTAGAGCGGAGTAATAAATAATCTGTAGAACGGCGACAAGCTGGAGCGAGCGAGTTGGACTCGAGATTCTGGACTGAGCTACAGCGTTGTCACCGACGCAGGCTAGCACTAACTGAACACACGATGTGCTTCAAACAATACTTTTGATATTCATTCAAACAGAAGAGGTACCTATTGTGGCTGATGAGAGGTTGGGTTGCTACTACTGTAGAGACCACGATGTATTGATGATTCAATCCTCTCCCTCTTCGTCCTCCTCGCCCTCCTCGCCCTCCTCGCCCTCTTCTCCCTCCTCGCCCTCTTCTCCCTCCTCGCGCTCCTCGCCCTCCTCGTCCTCATCATTCAAGTCTTCGTCGTCTGCCACGTTGAACATGTTCCTCCAGACCAATGGCAAAGTTGTCGAATGTCACCATCCCACCCAAAGTTTCGTCATCAAAGTCTGGGGGGACACTAGTGCGTCGAAGTCGCGCCGTTACCACATCTGTCGCATGCGCCATTCGCTTGGCCAAGCCTGACCGAAACAAGTTTGCAATATAGGTAATGGATGCTTTGAAACACTGGAAGCCTTCCTTGCAACGAGGGAAAGCGCCTTTGGTCAGAGCCTCTTCTTTGCGGTAATACAACTCGCACATTGCAAGCTCTGCCCATTGTTGGAGAGTGGTTTTTGCCTTTTTGAGAAAGGGCTGGTTTGTTTCGCATGTGAGGAAGACGATGACATATAAAAATGACTCGAGATCATGACGGTAGAGGTGTTCGGGCTCAAGAACAAGCAGGTCGATTGCCATGAATGGCTTTGTCCCCGTGCGTTGTTTGGATGCGGACACCGATTTCTTACCAAAGTCGAGAGCATGATCGAAGTCGTTCAAAACACCATACATCTTGCCATCGACCTCGTGGAACATGAGGTTAGCGACGCTAATGTCGATGCATGATGTGGGCTTTCTCATACAGCCAACGATAGCCTGGTTGTCGATGAGTTTGAAGGCGGAAGGTCGAAAAACATCGACATACATTCAAAGATGGCTTTAAAAGCCTGTGCCAACATGTCCGGGTTGCCCAGCTTTCGAATAGAAATGAGTTCTTTTTGAATCATCACTTGAAGGATGCGGTTTTCAGAGTTTTCATCGAGTATTTCCTGGCATCTACACGGCAGCACGAGACCTTCGCACCGTTGAGAATGATATATTTCAGGCAGATGGAGAAGCATCTTGGGGCAGTCCTCTTCCGCGAGCCTCCGAGCACTTGCTATAATATCGGCTTCAGAAATTCGGCCGGGAGACACCCAACTCCATTTCACGACGACAGTCTGACCATTGAGCTCGGGGCGTCGACAGCTAGTGATCGTAGCGTGGATGACGACCGTCCTGCCCTGTCGCGAAGAGATCTTCTCGTCTAGTGCTAGCATCCAATTGTCTGCCAATTCGAGGTCATAACCGGAGCACATGGGGGCAAAAAAGCTGTTCGAGAACTAAGTGCTGCAGCGCTCAACGATAGCCGTCGGGTTCAGGACCCAAGGCGACCTCCCGCTAAGCGTTCGGCGAGAATGACGAAGACACGAAAAATACGAGTCAGCCAAGGATTGATTTTGTGCGGATTCAACGACTATCTGACGGAAGCTTAGAAGAGCAAGAACCAGAGGCAAGGTGCTTGAGGAGGTTTACACTGTTTTGTGTTTGACGCCCAGGAGCGACGAAGATGTGGTCGTGGTCAAAGTTCGGACGCTGTGGCTGTGACGACCACCAAAATCCTAATAAAAGCCATTTTCCTCGACGAAATCCCAATCTCCATCGTTAATGACCTACTAGTAATTCATTGCTCCATCTATCAGTAGAATGTAGTACAACAGCATTGGCCAAGAAAGTACTACTTGTTACGAAAGCCTTATCACAATGCATCCTCCCCCTCCATCTACTTAAAAGTGTCCATAGTAGCGGCGAACTTGTACATGTCGAAGGTCACCTCATTGCCAAGGGTTTCATCATCGAAAGCTGATGGCTCGGTGGTGTTTCTCATCTTTGCCCGTACTACTTTGGCCGCGTGATCGTCACGAGCATTGAAGCCTGTCCGGAAAATCTCTTTCATCTCGAATATCCATGAGCCAAATCCGGTGAAGTCGTCCTTGCGAGGAGGGAAACCGTTTCTGATAGCCCTATACTTATTATTGCCAAGATTTTCCATCGTATCCGTATTCCAGGAGTCAAGTGGTGAGTTGACGATCTGACATGTGAGGAAAACGAGGACATATAAAAACGACTCGAGATCATGGCGGTAGAGGTGCTGCGGAGGCTTGTCCACGAGTAGACTCGAACCAGTCCACGGTGAAAAGATCAAAGACAGTCGTTTGATCACACACCGAAGGGACTGGTCTGGACTGGTGCGGAATCACCGGTAGCTAAGGCGGAACAGATTTTCTCCCACGATTTTCAAAGACTTAGCCAAAATTTCGTGTAGCTCCTTGTAAAAGTTTTTTGTATGCAAAATCTGAATCGGCAGTTCTCTAGTATTCAAAATTCTAAGACTTCGGACGTGCTCAGAATTTTTTTATTCTTCGCTGCGGGCTCGTAATGAAGGAAGCTTTGTAGACCAAGAAGCAGTCACGTTTGGCCCTCACGTCATACATGCACCGCTTTCTTGATGCTGCCTAAAACGGCGGGTCGAAAAGTGGCAAAAGCAAAGGCATAGCACCCCAGAAAAAAATTCTGAGCACGTCCGAAGTCTTAGAATTTTAAATACTAGAGAACTGCCGATTCAGATTTTGCATACAAAAAACTTTTACAAGGAGCTACACGAAATTTTGGGTAAGTCTTTGAAAATCGTGGGAGAAAATCTGTTCCGCCTTAGCTACCGGTGATTAAGCTCCAGTCGTTATTGACGAGGTGTGTTTCCGTCAATAACGACTGGTGTCGAGTCTAGTCCACGAGCAGGTCAATTGCCATATATGGCTTTGTCCCTGTGCGTGTTTTAGAGGTGGAAAGCGGTTGGTGGTCGAGGGAGAGAGCGAGATCAAAGTCGTTCAAAACGCCGTATAGCTTGCCGTTCACTTTGTGGTACATGAAGTTGCTGATACTGATATCTCGATGAATGATTCGCGCCTTGTCGTAAAGCCAGCGATAGCCTGGACGGTAATGAGCCACAAGGCAAAACGGCACACAGAGGAAATTGACATACATTCAAAGATTTGTTTGTAGACTTCCGCCAACTGCTTTGGGTCATCTATCTTCTCGATAGGTGTGAGCTCCTTCTGAATGATTACTCGGAGAACGCGGTTTTCGTAAACATCGTCCCCAAGATTGGTATGAAGGAGTCGTTGACATTCCGGTGTGAGGTGATCGAAGTCTGCAGAGCAGTAAATCTCGGGTAGATGGTTGAGCATCTGAGGTTTGTCGTTCTCGGCTCGTCTCCGAGCGGTCTCTACGAATTCAGCTTCAGGAGTCCGAGTTTTAGGCACCCAACTCCATTTAACGACGACAGTTTTGCCCTTCAAGTTCTTCTGACGCCATTCCAATGGACATTCGATGACTTTGGCTTTTGCAACGACCGTGCCGCGCCCGATCAAGCCATGTGCCCGAAAAATTACTTCTCCCAGCTTCAATGTCCATCCGTCGGACAGTGCGAGGAGATGGTCTCTGGACATGAAGCGCCACCACACGGTCGAGACCAAGTCGGTCGACGGCTCAGCTGGCTCAGGCGCCGCGAGGAGTTCCCGGTACCCCAACCGGGGGGGAGTAAGGTTTGCAAAGGCAGCAAGAATGGCAACGAAGGCGTTGAAGGATAAGACTCAGGATAATATATTTCAGCTATGTCCCCTTTTTCTCTACTGGCTTTATTCTCGGTGATGTTCAGAGGCTTGAACTTGACGAGAACGGAACGACCGTAGTAGAGCAGTGAACACCTATTACGTGGCTGCGGAGGCCCCCATTCGAGAGCAGCTCGAGCGCATAGCTGGCACGGGTGTGGTCAAAGTTCAATGTATGGTGTGGCTGTGACTACAAACAGAACCACACAACTCAACGCCAAATTCCTGATATGGCAATTTTTCAAGACACAGTACTGGGGTAGTACTGACGGTGGCTTGGAGAAACAAAATTAAACCTCACGATGTATCTAGAGCGGAGTAATAAATAATCTGTAGAGCGGCGACGAGCTGAGAGCGGACAGTTTGAGCTTGAAACTCTGAAGCGTAGCTTTCATGGGTACGATGGTGGACTCAAACGATGTATCATTTGTTCGAACAGAAGAGGTATGTACTGCGGACTCATCGAGACGTAACCTACGACAGTCTTATCACAATTTAGCGGCTATGGCAGCCGCGAACTTGTCCCAAGTCACCGCGCCGTCAAGGGTTTCATCGTCGAAGGCGGGTGGCCCGGGAACCTGATTCATCCGTGCCAGTTTTACTTCGTCCACGTGATCGTTACGAGCAGCAAAGCCTCTCCTGAACATTTTTCTCATATTCAGTATCCACAAGTCGAACCCTGTGAAGCCGTTCTTGCAAGAAGGGAAACCGTCTTTGGTTATAGCCGTATTCTTGTGGTGATACAAGTCGCTCATCGCGAGGTCTGCCCATTGTTGTAGAGTACTCTTCTTATCAGGAAAGAGCTCGTCTGTTTCGCATGTGAGGAAGACCAGAACATATAAGAACGACTCAAGATCGTGGCGGTAGAGGTGTCTGGGAGGCTCAGGAACAAGCAGATCAATTGCCATGTATGGCTTTGTCCCTGTCCGTTGTTTGGAAGTGGAAAGTGCTTGGCCTTCGAGGTAGACAGCAAGATCAAAGTCGTTCAGAACACCGTGCGGCTTGCCGTCCACCTCGTGGTACATGAAATTGCTGATGCTGATATCTCGGTGAAAGATGCGGGCCTTTTCGTAGAGCCAGCGATAGCCTGGACGGCGATGAGATATAAGGAAAAGTGGCACACGGAAAGAAACGGACACACATTCGAAGATTTGTTTGTAGACTACGGCCAACTTCTTTGGGTCGTTTATCTTCGCGATGGGCTTGATCTGCTTCTGAACCAAAACCCGAAGAATACGTTCTTCGTAGATATCGTTCTCAAGGTTCTCATGAAGGAATCGTTGACATTCGGGTGTGAGGTGGTCGAAGTCTTCAGAGCAGTAAACCTCGGGTAGATGCTTGAGCATCGGACGGTTATTCTGCTCGGCCAGGTTTCGAGCGGTCTTTATGAACGCAGCTTCGGAAGTCCGGGTTTTGGGCACCCAACTCCATTTGACGACTACAGTTTTGCCCTTCAGTTGAACCGATTCCTGTGGACATTGGGTTACTTCAGCTTCTACAACAACCGTACCGCGGCCGATCAAGCCATGGGCGCGGAAGAGTGTGTCCCCCAGGTTCAACCTCCACCCGTTCTTCAGAACTAAGGTATGGTCTTTGTACATGGTGCGCCAATAGTGGCGTTTAGTTTCGTCGGGAGTAAGCCGCGGTTGAGGGGGTATGAGGAGTCCAGCGTACCCCCACTGAGCTGGAGTAAGGTTCGCGAGGGCAGCGAGAACAGCAAGGAAGGTTGTGTTGTCTTCGACGAAGTTGAAGGGCTTAGATTTGACTATGACCGAGTGATCATAGTAGAGCAGTTCGAGCCAGTTGAATGACACAAGTGCACCTATTACGTGACTGCGATCACCACCATTCGAGAGCATCTCAAGCGCATAACTTGCGCATTGCGCGTAGTGGTCTTCATCGTCCATCGTCCATCGTCCACCTGGAGCCGACATTTCTCCAGATTGCGGAGCACTTGCCGGAGCTAAATGCGAACTGCCAGTGGACTGGGTAGATGTCTGTGGCCCCGAGCCGGAACTTTTCTTCTTAGCCGCAGGCCGTTCAAGTTCAAGTTCTGTGGTAGAGGGCACCTTTCTTTTCTTATCCTCCGCCGTCTTATTTGAACCCTTGTGAACCCCAGTTGCCCTCGCCTTCGTCGGCGAAATTTCTGATCGCATCCTCTGTCAATTGCGCGAAAAGATAAGAATAGCAAATCCACATACCGTCGGGTTTGAATTCCAGATAGCCTTTGAGATCGCCCCAGAAGAACGCGGCGCCCTTTGGTCCTTCCTTTGACATCTTGCTCACATCCCTCTGTTTGTCCTTCCCGGTAATTGCCTTGTCCACCGCTGCGAGGTCTGGCTTCCTCTGACCAACGGAACCGAGGACGATAATGGGGTCGTTTCGACAAAACACCATATTGGCGCAACCTATTTTATCGTGCTGTATACAATAATTCGCCATTTCGACGAATGGAGCGTACAGCGCCCTCTCTGCCTGCTTGCTGGGGGGTTTGGCTTTGGTGTATCCTTTGAGACGTTCTGCAAACCCCGAGCTGTTGATAATGTCGGCGTACTCATCCTGTTTCAGCTCCTTGGCCAATATCCAGGACAAAAAATTCTCCACGGAAATGTCCTGCGTTTTGTAAATATCTTCTTTCAGAAACGGCTGGTAGTCTAGTTGTCTGCTCCGCTTGTCAGCCGTCAAGTTGCCTGCGCTTCCAACGGCCCCCGGAGTGCTCTTTATAGAATCTGTCACAGCATTCACTGCGCTAGCGGAATTAGGAGGGGTAGTGCGTTCTGTGGCCATGGTGGTTTGTCGTCAAGTCGATGCAACGATGCAGGTCAGTGTGGGTCCTTATATACACGCGGCCTGACAGAAGTTCCAGGAGATTCTCCCTCGATGCCAACATTCACGTGCGTGCGATGAACGCGATAGCGAGGAATCTATTGTATTCGGAGAACAATAGAATGAAAATGCTATTGTTCGTGTTCTTCTCGAATCGCAACGACCTTGTTTTTTCGTCATGAGCCTAACTACGAGAAGCGAATACAACAACAGCTTGTCGAGTGAGTCGTTATGTTTATTGTCTCGCTCGCTCCTCCACCGGCTGTCGCCTTGACTGCATTTGCATCTGACTAGCGCCTCTCCCTTTTCATTGTGGCCACCAAAAATCTCATCGAGGACCGCATCACGCATCTTCGTTCGCGAGATCATAGAACGCTCCTCTGCTTACCCATCTACAATTTATCCACCGGCTGTGTGGCGCCACTTGCGTAGCCAGTCGTATAGTCTTGAAAATACGTCCTCAATCCGTTCTTGCCGTCAAGTTCATTACATGCAACCGTAACTCGCATGCAACTCGAATAAAGTCTCTGTTACTCTGCAGTCGGGACCCAGGTGCAGTTGGGAAACCGGCAAGCAGCCCGCGTTCAACCGCCAAAATCACACCCGACCCTGTATTTAAATAATAATAATATAGAGCGTCACCATACAAGTTAGAACGAGCGAATGAGGGCGTGCGCTTCTGGAGCATGTTGTGGCGACGGCGTGCTCCAAACAATATTATCCAGTTGAACAGAAGAGAGCAGGTGCGTATTCGTTTGTTGCTTGATACAGAGGCCACGTATCACAGCGCATTTTTCTCATCTCCCGCCTCCGCCTCTTTCTCCTCCGCCTCGTTCCCCCCTCCCTTCTCTCCTCCTTCAGTTGAAAGGTCCTAGGAAACGGTCCAGACTAGCGGCAAACTTGTCGAAGGCCAACGCCCCGCCCAGTGTTTCATCATCAAAGTCTGGAACACTATAGTACCCTGAAATGCTTCGAACAGAAGAGGCATGTGCTGTGGGCTCATCGAAACGTAGGCTGCGAAAGTCTGATGACAATGTATCCTCCCCCTCAGGCTCTGCCTACGCGAAAGTGACCATAGCAGCGGCGAACTTGTCGAAGGTCACCTCGTCGCCAAGAGTTGTATGGTCGAAGGCGGGTGGCTCGGGGGTCTTCTTCATCTGTGCCAGTCGTAGTTCTTTTGCGTGCTGGTTACGATTACTGATACCTCTGCCGAACATAATTGTCATTAGCAGTATCCACCTCTCAAACGCGTCGAAGCCGTCCTTGCAAGGAGGGAAATCCCCTTCGTCTATAGCCGTTTTTTTCTTAGTGCGCAAATTTTCCATCGTGTCCGTGGTCCAGGAGTCAAGTGATGAGTTCTTGGTTATCTGACATGTGAGGAAGACGAGGACATATAAAAACGACTCGAGGTCATGACGGTAGAGGTGTTCAGGAGGCTCGGGAACAAGTAAGTCCATTGCCATGAATGGCTTTGTCCCCGTGCGTTGTTTGGATGCGGACTCCGATTTCTTACCAAAGTCGAGAGCAAGATCAAAGTCGTTCAGAACACCATACATCTTGCCATCGACCTCGTGGAACATGAGGTTGCCGAATGTCTCGATGCATGATGTGGGCTTTCTCGTACAGCCAACGATAGCCTGGATGACGATGAGTTTGAAGGCGGAAGGTTAGAAAACATCAACATACATTCAAATATGGCTTTGAAAGCCTGTGCCAGCATGTCCGGGTTTTTCAGCTTTCGGATAGGTCTGAGTTCTTTCTGAATCATGACTCGAAGGATACGGTCGTCAGAATTTTCGTGGAGAATCTCCTGGCATCGACACGGTAGCACAAGACCGTCGCACCGCTGCGAACAATATATCTCAGGCAAATGAAGAAGCATCTTGGGGCAATCCTCCTCCGCTAGCCTCCGAACACTGGCTATGATATCGGCTTCGAAGGTACGGGATGGAGACACCCAGCTCCATTTCACAACAACAGTTTGACCGTTGAGCTCGGGACATGGACAGCTCGTGATCCTAGCGTGGATGACGACCGTCCTGCCCTGTCGCGAAGAGATCATCTCGCCCAATGCCAATATCCAGCCGTCTGCCAATTCGAGGTCATAACCTGAGCACATGGTGACGAGCAGGTTGTTCGAGAGCTTGAGATGGTAGCGTTCTGCCCCCGTTAGCTTCAGCAGCTATAGTCAACAAGTGACGAAGGAGGAACGAAGACGAGCAAAACGAGTACTAGTTGGCGGCCACTTAGATTCTGCTTTCAACGAGTATAAAAGCTTTGATGAGACCAGAGACAGTCTGAGCCAGAGAGAAACGGAGGGCTTGGACGCAAAACTCTCAGTGGCAAGACTCCGGCAAGTTATAAGTTAGCAGCATATGTTGCGGCTGTGAAGACAAAGAGCAGCAAATAGCACAACTCAACTCAACGCCCAGTTCCTAATATGGCAATTTTCCAATTTCTCCTTCTCCCAGAGGCACTGCCGCATACCAAGAGAGAAAGAGAGAAAAACTCGGGAGCCGAGATGAAAGGCCGAAATTTGGTGGAGCATCGGGTTTGCCTCGAAATTTAGAGGAGGAGAGGTTCTAAATATCGTTTCATCGTACCTTTTCGATCGCAAAAGAAGTTTACTCTCGAGTCTTTTTCCATGCGACGGTAGAATTTATTACAACAACACGAGCGAAAGTCATAGAAGAAACAAACAAAGAAAACAATACCTTATGTACGCGTACATCTACAACTAAAGGGGAAGCTAGGTAATACTATAATTCAGACCTCGAAGCAATCTAGTATGTATGTGCGTTTCAATCCCCCCACATTGGTACCCTCGCACCTCAAAAACCAGCAAATGAAATGCCCTCCACAATCGATCAACAAACCCCCTGCTTCCCCAACCCAGACGCCGCCCCTGGTCCCGGACTCCCCCACGCGGCTATGAATCTGACTCTGCACCCTGCTCCCCGCGCGCGAATCGTCGTAGTCGCTTCCTTCGGCGCGGAGTTCGGCGTGGCCCTGTGGAGGGGAGGCGAGCAGCGTGTCAGTAAGCGGTAGCGAGAGACTTAGCCAGGCTGCCAGGGAGCGACCGAGGCGAACGCGAAGAAAACAAGACAAGAAGAAAAAACCACTCACCATCTTGACCAACTTATCATCAAACGCCCTGTGCCTGTACCCACTCACGATACGCTCCAGCAGCTCCGATGTAGATACGCCGGGGGTGCGTCGCGTGGGGAGGAATTTGCCTGGAAAAGAATGAGAGGCGGATAGAAAGAAAATAGCGAATGCGAGCGAGGAGGAAGGAGCGACTGGATGTAGAGTTTACTCCATTGCCGCGTCAACGACAAGGAGCTGTAACAATGAGACAAGGGTATTTGCATCGCGTCTGCAGGCCCTCCAGCCAGAAGGCCGACGCCCATAACACCCAGAGAAAAAACATCAACGCCCAAAGAGCACTCACCCAACCCTTTACAATACGCATACACATCCTCATGGCCACTCGCCTTATACGGCTCCTCATCATGCGCGACATAGTCGATCTGGTATTTGTCCAAGAACGATTGCGTTATTATCTGTAGACGTATTATGAGATGGAAATCCGATATCATAGGAAGGAAAACACACCCAGGGCGCCTCCGGGACGACTTCGTCTACCCAGCGGCAGTGGCGTGCGGATTCCAGTCTTGAGAAAGTGTTAGAAAGAGCGCGGGTTCCGAGAGCAGACCAACCGTTCCGCATGCGTCATGATGCCTCTCGCCTTGTGCTCTATGACCTGTTCGTCCGAGTTGACGCCAACGAGGAGATACACTGAGGGAAAGGCGAGCTTCGCTTGGCGCAGTTGTAGGGCATGCCTGTCGCATGGTCATCATAGCCAGTCATGGATCAGCCACACAAAAAACCCACCCAAAATGAAAAAGATCATAAACCCCATCGGCGTATATCCTGACCGGCCTATCCGTCGGTGGCTGGTTGATTTTATACGTGCGCCACTCCTCTCCGTCGATTGCTTTCTGCACGAACGCGCGGATGTCTTCGGGTGTCAGCGCCGCAGGGTCAAAAGCGTTCTTGGAGATATCCGCCGGCGCGGGTTCCTCCGTCGCCTGCAACGGCTGCGGCGCGGAGAGAAAGCTCTTGCTGGGGCGCGGGATGGGGACGTCTGTGGGGGTGGAAGCGACGGTAGATGTGGATGATGCGTGATGGTGGTGCGAGGGACGATTGGCCAAAGAGTCGACGCCGCCAGCTGTTGTGCTGGATTCTATGTCGCCATCGTAAGTGGGGCTATCGTATGTGGTGTCCGAGTCGGAGACAACGCTGGATGCGAGGTGGTGTCTGGCTTGTGGACGCGGCGATGGTTTTGGATGGGAGGAGCGAGGTGGCTGGCGGGGGGCGCGGGCGTCGTCTGAGAGAGGGTCGTTGTCTTCTTCGGAGGCATCGTAGGCAGGAGAATCCATGATATTCTTTGGGTGTTTGCCAAAAGTGCGTTTCGTCTTGTGCGCACCTTCGCTCTCCATCGTGGTTCGTGGTTAGATCTAAAAATTTCCAAATCAGGACCTTGGCGTTGAGTCGTGTTGTCATTATCTCACGCTAAATCGCGACGTCACAGGTACACTCAAAGCCTGAAACTCAAAAAAGACCTATAAATTGTACCCTGAGTCGTCCACTGCAACCAATAAATATCGTTGTCGCAATTAAATACTCAAAGCCTGGACGAGGGGTATCTAACGCTACACAGCAATGGCACAGAAGTTAGAACGCGACCATTAAAAATATCGGGACCGCCCATCCTCTCCACGCCGAAGAACCTGACCAGCGGCGCCGCTATTCAAGATCATCCTAATGATCAAAGGTGTGTCATAACTCGAGGTAAGGTATCATACCACATTCTGCATCACAGCCTACCCAAATCCGCCCCACACACACAGCGAAACAAGATCTGGAGCAGACAGTCAGAAGACGATGAGAATTTAAAAAAGCACAAGACGCATACTTGAGCATCCACCCCCACATCCTGCTCCTACTCGCGACTCCGAGCAGACGAGGAACGAGCTGCTTTCTGCTTGTGATTAGAACGGCACGAGCACAAAAGAAAGTAAGTCTACTCGTATCGTCGAACGATACTCCACCATGCACCCAAGCATACGCGATCGTTTCCTCATCTGGAAATCAAGTTCAGCGTCAGTAGCGGGGCACTAGTAACGTAACGAAAGTCCAAGAAGCAGACACTGTACGGCGTCCGAGTCCGAGACTGTAGAGGAAGAAAACCACACTGGAACAGCTCAAAATGAGCACATCGACCTGGATGCAAAAGACTTATTACGCACTAGGAACAAGTCTACGACCGCAGTTCAAACATCGGCAACCTCAACGCCAAGAGGCCGAAAACTGGAAACAACTATATAAGCTACACGTCAAACGAAGCTGCACTGGGAGCTCTAACATCGAGATGACCAACAGGCCATGGAGTAGGAGCCTGCAAACAATGAGTACAGTAGATACAGAAGGATGGAAATGACATACCAAACTCGACAAGGCCACAACCGATCCAACAGCGCGCCGACGAACTCCGATACAAAACCTGTGACTCCCATATTAGCGGAACGGCAGTGGAAGAACAGTTCAACGTACAAATATGTGGGTAAGAGACATCTCCCCACGATGAACGCCAACAACAACATACGACACCTAGTAGATGGCATGTGAGATTAGAGAAGCCTACCCATAGAAACGGTCCAGCGCACCAAGATGCGGGTAAGGTAACACCTCCCCACAGTAAACGCCAACAACACGCCAGCCACCAAGAGAGGGGTCTGAGATGGCATGAGTCAGCAAGGGCAAGAAGGCGAAAGATAGGACTAGGGCATACATATAGAACGCGGTTAAGCGTGAGCTCTCGGGATTTGGCGCATCGTCGGCAAAGAAAAATGCAAAGCAGGAAGCGACGGTAGAAGCACGGGGGTATCTGAGATTAAGAGGTATAGGTGCTCGTGTGGCCGCGAAAGGAAGCAGATTTGAGACAGAGAGAGGGTATCAGCGCCAGGCTAGCAAGAAACAAGGCAAACCAAGGGTATATGGCGACAAGGCAGGGGCAACGAGAGGCGATCAAGCAATAATGATGTTCTTCTTGCGACGACAAGTCGGCGTTGAAGGCTTGCGAACGAGAAGATTAGAACAAGGACGACTCCGCGAAAAAGAGACGCACCCATCCCAAGAAAATCCGAGCGTAAAGGATGAGCGGCACCGAGATCATCACCTATGAAACCCTCAGCAAACGAATAAAAGGCGGATTAAGACTCACTATATTCAAAACCAAGTCGAACTCTGCCACTACGCACAGCGTAATCCCCCAACCCCAGCCAACGACAACAAGCCCAACACCAATCGCGAGAACTTGAAGGCATTGAAGAATCAGCGCGACGGGACCGTAAGTGTAGACGATGTAGAGGATAGCCAAAAGCACGCAGGAGCGAACACGGCTCCGCAAGAACCAGGGGACCCAGAGAAGCCACCACTTGACGTAGGTGAGGAACACGCCGAAAAGCCATGTTGAGGTGAAGACGTAGAGCCAAGCCCAAGCAATTTTGAACCACACCGGAGGTCGCCCAGTCAGAATGTCGATGACCAAAGGGGCCCAAGGGTGAATCTTGGACCAAACGAATTCGCCAGTGATACCCCAGTGAGAGAAGAAATCGCAAGCCAGCTGAGTAACGGGATGCAGGCTTCCAGAGAAAGGATCTCCGCCGACGATGTATTCAATCCCCCCCATAATTCCGATCCAGAGGTATTGCTTGGCGAGTAGGTCGTTGAACGGGAACTCCTTCGTGTCCCACCATTGCCGTAGAAGCGCCGTGATTGAGGCTGCAATTGGATGCATGTTACCGGAGGGAATGGCTTGAGTGGCGTGGCGTTGAATGTATTCTCCGACACCATCCCACAAATACTCGTTGCTCATGAGGTCGTCTACGGGCATAATGCTTGTCGTCCACCATTGGCGAAGCAGGTCAGCCGCCAATACTGCCGGCGGCTGGAGGTCGTCGAAGGGATCCGCGCCGCAGAGGAAAGGTTGAAGCATTCGCGCGACGAAGTTCCACAGGGTGTCCGAGTTGCCGATGTAGCTGATGATCGTGTAGACGCCGCTGACGAGTGAATGGAACTCGAAATTCTTTACGAACAGCCAGGCGAGCTTCCAGCGGTCTTGCCAAATCGCCCGAATGATTTGAAAGATGAGGCTGAGGAACCAGAGCAAGAGCCGAATGAGCCAGTGGCGAGATTTACGAGGGACTTCGGCTGCTGCGGCCCCAAGGGACGGAGGTTGAGGAGGTTCTTCGCCATTGCCAGTGTTTTCGTAATTGCTGTTGCCGTGGTTAATGTCGTCGTCCTGAGAGCAGCTGTCGCCTGGCTCTGGCGGATCGCCGTCCGTTGGATCGCGTCCCGAAGGAGAGGAGGAGGAAAAGAAGCCCTTGAACCTAAGAACGGCGACGAGAGACGCGACAACCGCGATGTTGAAACCTAGGACCGCGATGTTGAAACCTAGGACCATCGACACTGTCATTAACGCGTCGTTTTGGTATAATATCGTCCTAGTAGGGACGTATACGCCGCCAAGATCCGCGATGGACGGCGAAGGCGCGATTATGTCGGGTGCTTTGGCCGGATGTCAGCGACGAATGAGGCGACTTGAAGACCTATCATGACGCCGCCGATGAGAGGGTGAAGAACGACTTTGCGGCCAAGCGCAGAGAATGCGAATGCAGCGATAAAGGACATGATACGCGTGCAACGAACGTTGAGGGAGACGCGAAGAGGTCGTGTCACGCCAGAAGGTGCTTGAATCCGTGACAGTAACATGTCGCACTAGATGTCACTGACTGTCACAGTGTCACGGCCGTGGTACACTGGTACTTGTGCTCTTGAAGTTGAACCACTGGCAGGATGTCGACCTGCTCTCAAATTCAAACTCAATCCATATCTAACCTTGTCGCCTTCATGCAGTCAATCTTGTGACCCAATCTATCGGGGCCCAGTGTCTTGCCCACCAACACAGCTGCCGTTACAGCGGCGGCGGCGTTGCCGCTTTTTCGCTTTGACATGAATCCTGCAGGTACTACGAGGTCAATGTGTTGTAGCATAGGCTGTTTGCTGCAGACTACTAGATGTATCCTATTGCTGGCAGCCTTCTTGGAGAAGTTCTCCCCTTTTTTCTCGACCGTGAGCACTGTGAGCAATGTTTTTTTTTTTTTAGCTTCACGTCGCCCCAGCTTTGTGCTTGAAGAATCTCCCTCTCTTTTTTGTTATATCCAACCGTCTCGTGCGGCGGCAATGTCGACTGCCAGTTCACGGCTGTTTTCCTTCCGGCTTTGGCGGGCCACATCGACTCAAAAACATTCTTCAATTATCCGGTTGCATCTGTCAGAAGACAACAAGGGGACAACGCGAAATGGAGTCTTCTGCGTGGATCATAAAAATCCTCGAGGAGATCTTTATCCTTTCTTACGCTAATTGCCAATCCTTTGTCTAGCGAGTGATGCAAATTTCTGACTAGATTTTGGGTCCCACGAAATCCTACGCGTTGGAAGTGCGGACACGACTACATTATACGGTATGGATCATTTTTAGCGCGTCGACTCGAAATAAGGGGTACTACTTAGGAGCGTATCTCAAACGACAACGTCGAAAGTTTCTTCGATTCACGGACCCGTTGTGATAGAGATCAGCGCGAGTGCAGTTTCCCGATCAGGCATTATGAAGGTGACAACTCTCAAAAAGTTATGCCCATGACCTGGAAAAACGTTTCCTCCTTCTCCCCCGCCACCCATGGCCCTACTCATCTCCCACATTACCGTTGGCCAGGCGGCGACGGTCATTAACGTCCTCATCGCGTTCCTTCAATACACGCTTGCGCTCTCTATCGTCGCCCTCCTCATCTACTTTCTTCCACCCGTCAACACTGCAGTGGCATGGAACGCCATCGGCCAGTCACTCCACGCTTCTCTATGGCCAACCCTTCTTCGTACCGGCAAGCTACGGGGCTCTGGCTTTCGTGTCATATTCTTCTCATATCTTTCAATCTTGACCACTCTCCTTGTGGCAATTGCTGGCGTGGTCATGCCTCTCGGATTGAGCATCGGGGCTGATCGCCACTCTCCTCTAAAATCAGCACCCGCATCCTTCGTAGCGGACACGTCGCCATTGGGTCTCGCCACCGCGCCACGGCAGAACTACGCGTACGGCCGTGTCTGTGGCGGCTTCGGCCCTGTGGACTGCCCTGGGAACGCTGTTAACACCAGTGTCATTCCCGATTCCATTATCGAAAAGTTCAACACTACGAAGTACAGTACTTTCGGTATGGAGGTATGTTTCCCTGTTTCTTCCTTTGATTCACTCCTCGGAGCCTCACCTCTTCCGTAGTTCAGGCGATACTATCAAGGAACAGCTGGTCAGTTCACATGTTAGAGATTTGAAGTATGCGCTGAATTGGCATGCAGGGCGTAACTACTCGATACTGATTCCCCAAATCGCCACGACCGAGTCTATCATCTTGCGCGAGGGTATCTTCGCCATCCGTGGACTCATCGTCGATCTCGATAATCCTGGCGTAGGGCTGTGGAACCACAGTCTTCCTACGGGGACATCGCGCGGAGCGACTTGGTCCGAAGATGTCTTATGGCTGTACGATATCATTCTCCCTCGCCTTGACGGAAACGGCTCAACCTTATCCTTTCATAGCGAACCGGTTTCGGAATGTGTCGACACCAACATCACTGTCGATTACACCTTACTAAACAGCGCCATGTCGGCGAATCAAGTCAATGATTACAGCTTAGTAGACCATGGAGGCTTTTACAACCTCACCAAGGAATATCCGCCACTCAACAGAGACGGTCAGAATGTCGACCTCCGAGAGCACGCCTATAAGGGTGCAGTATTGAGCAACTTCTACACCATGTTCAATCTTGGCAATATCACTCGAAACGCGTCTTATGCTGGTGCGTGCCATCTTGCTATACTTAACCATCCGCCCACTCAGTTCGAATTCGAACGCAGGTAGAGCATTCCCCCTGAGGTGGACTCAAACAAACTTCTTCGGCGGGCAAGTGCAGAGCGTCAACATGCTGTATATGGGCCCTGTCACTACCGACAATGTCACAATCACTGGGGGAGAACTAGCGACCTCATGTGAAGGCTATGGAGGTCAAGACACCGCCAACATTTCGAACGTTGCCGTACATTGCAGTCTGTTTTTGGGCCCTGGGCAGCGGACTGACAACGGTGACCCGTTACTTCCAGCCGACAATTCGACGTGGAGTCAACGGATGTTCAGTTGCGCCAGCGGAACACGCGCTCGCATGCAACGCATCACCTTCGGGTTCAACGGTACAATGGATCTGGGTTCGCTGGTCATATCCCGCAGCAACATCGACTCACCCGTGCTATGGGCTACCGAAAATACCGGTATAAACATATCAAATGTCGATATGATATGGGGGCGCGTCGCGGATTCGTTGCAAGATGACCCCAGCCTCCAAACAATCCGTAGCGACGTTTTCTACGTACCCGCAGGTTCAGCCGACGTTTGGGGAGTGACTACAGGCGGGCTGCCAAGCGTGCTTCCTGCCCTAGCATGGAGCACTATCGCGAAACTCATGACCAACAAAAATCTCGTCGACTATTCCGGAGCCTCGAATTACGGACTGCTCCGCAAGTTCCAGCAACTGATACTCCAAGACCCAGGGAACGGGGCGGCGCAAATCCAGAAGCTCATGTGGACGGATATCATGGCTAACACTCTGGTGGGGACAGATTCTCGCACCACGTTGATGATCGGAGAGAATATCTCTGCTGTCTCATACGACCTGCGATATGCCATACCCGCATTCTTGCTTCTCCTGCTCTGGCTACCCATATTCGCCAGCGCCATCTTCGTCCTCATCACCGGCATGCTTCAGGTGTCTTACCTTCGATTCCTGATAACGCATACCGGCCCGGGACGAATCGCGTTGGGCGATTCGGCCCTGCGACCGATGCACAATGGACCAGGATCATTCCATCCTGGCTATATGACGCCCACTACGCCCATGGCTGGCGCCGCGCGCGGGGAAGACGAAACGCGGTGGGCGAAGCAGGCCGGCACCACTCCTGTTGGCATTGACCGAGTGGGTCCTAATGCCGTTGCACAAAGCCAAAAGGGAGAGTTTTTCGCCGTTCCCACTTACCCACCTCCCTGAGGCCCAGGCTAGCTACATTTGCTCTCCTTTCGCATTGCACATCCTCGTTATTCTACAGCATACTATGTATTTATTCAACATCACTAAACTATGCTACCTTTGTCGTAAATCCATTTTTTTTCTTCGGGGTATCTGAATCACGCCTCCCGGACCACCCGACTCTATCTCCTAGTCGTCCTGTAGGGATAGCTGGGCCAGCCTTGTCCGGAAAATTGTTGCAATTTTCTTGTGCGCTTTTTCAGATCGAAAAGTTCAGTCCAACAAGATCATCATTCGGCGGCTTCCGGCTGACCATACTCACACCCTGTCCGAAAAGTTAGTCTTGTAAACCAGACTTTACTGTGTTTACACCGGGCGATGAGAAGACAGTCGTTCAGGTTCTTGTCAGGTTCTCAAGGTACCGAAAAGTGGCTTTTTCGAGCCGAAATCAGCCCATTTTCTGGACAAGGCTTGGCGGAAGCTTCCCGGCGCCTCTTCAGCAGCTCTTCAGGCCTCTTCGCGTCTCCCTCAACCTCACAGGCCCTTGCACGCATATGTCCTCTCTCGCTTCTTTCGCCTTTTCTTCACTTGGTCGCAAGGCTGCGCCTCGCCCTCTTATCGGCGGCGTCATGACAGGTCTTCGTGTCGCCTCGTTCGGCGCCCACATCCGGCCCAACTGAAAGCACCGGACATAATCGCGCCTTCGCCTTCCATCGCGAATCTCGGCGGTGTATACGACCCTACCAGGACGATACTGTATCAAAATGACGCGTCATCCCGGTGTCAATGGCCCTAAGCTTCAACATCACGGTTGTCGCGTCTCTCGTCGCCGTTCTTAAGTAGGTTCAAGGGCTTCTTTTCCCCCTCCTGTCCTTCGGGACACGATCCATCGGACGGCGATCCGCCAGAGCCAGGCGACGGCTGCTCTCAGGACCACGGCAAATGCCGCAGCTAAAAACACCAGCAATGGCGAAGAACCTCCTCAACCTCCGTCCCTTGGGGCCGCAGCGGCCCAAGTCCCTCGCAAACCTCGTCACTGGCTCATTCGTCTCCTGCTTTGGTTGCTCGACCTCGTCTTTCAAATCATTCGGGCCGTTTTAATTGGCACGACCGCTGGAAGCTCGCGCGGCTATTCTTCAAGAATTTCGAGCTCTATTCACTCGTCAGCGGCGTCACACAATCATCAGCTACATCGGCAACTCGGACGCTGTCTAGAAGAACAACATTCCTGTTACTTTATCAGTTCAGCGCCCTCTCGTTGCTTTTGCTTTGTCACATATACCCTTGGTTTCCCTTGTTTCTCGCTAACCTAGTGCTGATACCCTCCTTATTTCAAGTCTTCCTTTCGCGGCCGTACGAGCACCTATACCCCTTATACCCACTATTACCCAGATACCCCCGTGCCTTTATCATCGCTTCCTGCTTTAATATCTCGTTGCCGACCTTGCGTCAAGTCCCAAGAGCTCTCGCCTGACCGCGTTCTATATGTATGCTCTCGTCTTTCGCCTTCTTATCCTTCCTTGCTAAATCTTGCCATTCCAGACCCTCTCTCGGTGGTTGGCTTGTTGTTGGCGTTCGTTTACTGTGGGGAGGTGTTACCCAAAGTGGGTCGAAGAGTTTTTTATGCTAGTTCTTCGAGTCTGTTTGTTGATCTCTCTGGAAGGTGAACTAGGGTCCAGACAGAGAACAGTGTATTGTGACTTCCAGAGTGGTAGAACAAAGTAGATATGTAGAAGGGTTGTATGTCATTGTTGGGATAATTTATGGGTTCTGTCTGTTTTACGGTCGGCGACATGACTTGGCCGACATTCGTGACCTGCCCGTTACATTCGCCGACTCGAGCTGTTGACCTCGACAGATTGCGTCCTAGCTGTCGTGCGCAGGGCTGCAATGGGGAGAAGAATGGCGACAGGGCACTGTAGGACTCGATCAAATCGCGATGAGAAATCATTAATCATTGATTGTGTTTGGCTTTCTCGTCCATGGCCTCTGCAGCGTCGAAACGGGGCAGACCACCCAATCTCACCTTCCAGCCTCCCCACGCTGCCCCCACCATCGAGCTTGAGAGTCCACACGACGACGAAGGCCTTGACCTCGACGGCGACCTGTTGGACTCGCCTGATCCCCTCTATGGCTCTGACGAGGAAATAGACATTACAAAGTCCCTCGAAAGACTCGAGCAGCTCCGCCAGAATGTGCAGCAGAATCTCAGGTTGCGGCCTATACGCTCCAATGGCTCTCTACCAAAAGTCCAACTTGGCGACACTTCTCCTTGGGATCCCGACATTAACAGCCCTCAATCCAGTCTTTCTGCCTACTTTACTCCTGCAGGTGAAGGTCCGCTGAGCGCAAAGTTCGTCGGGTCGACCCCTCCACCCGTTCCGCCTCCCAGAAAACCTCAGGCCGTTGAGCCCGGTGTGCTCTTTCACCGGCTTTCTGCACACCGACGACCGCTAGTGATCGACACTCGACCGCCCGCGGCCCATCTAGCCTTCCACATACGCGACAGCGTCAATCTCGCAATACCTTCTCTCATCCTCAAGCGCACCAAAAAGACTCCGTTCCAGTCACTCGACGCCTTGCGCCAGTATGTAACCACTGAGAAAGGCAAACGCGACTGGGACATACTGTTGAACCCGGGTGGGCCTTGGGACGGCAATATCGTCGTTTACGCAGAGGAGGAGGACATGACGCTGCTACCTATTCTCGGCCCCCTGCTTTCATATGGCACTGCCGATTATCTCATGGGTGGCATATCGTCGGCCGGTCATCATCCTGACCTCCAAACTCTGATCATTTCCGACACGGACAACCACGAGCGCAACAGCGGCCTGTTCCAGCTCGACACAAATGCCGCGTCTCGCTCTAAAGCTCTACCGGAGATTGACAGTCGCTCCTCCATGGATTTGTCCGCTCTCAATGTCGCCTTACCACCACCGCGCTCCCCACTCCCCCTCATGTCCTCCGTCATGTCCTCCGCAGCAGCTTCTATGTCACTCGACACAGGAATCAACGTCGTCGACGCCACTCCCTCCCCACCCCCCTCACAAGCCGGCTTCCGTCGCCCCCCTCCTCCACCACGGCGGCCATCAGCGCCAAACCTACGCAGATTGGACACCAAATCCGCCGAGCGCCTCAGATTATCCGTCCGCCCCGTCCCCTCCAAATCCCTCACCTCCCTCACCTTAGCACCGCTCTCCCCAAATCCCATCACCATCGCCTCCGCCCCCTCCCCCGTCACGCCCTGGTCGCTCTCCTCACCCGTTTCGGGCCAAGGAGAATTTCCCACCGCGTACTACACACCGCCACACACCCCCGGCACGCCCAAAGGCTCGAACGGTTTCGGTGCTGGAGGGTTCCCCTTCAGCCGCGACCCTCCCGCAACCGCGCGCCCCGACGACCCGCCTTCGACGGAGGAGCCGATGGCAGAGTTCGCTATCAGCACGATTCTGCCGGGGTTCTTGTTCCTTGGCCCGGAGTTGACGCTGCCGGAGCATGTGGAGGAGCTGAGGAGTATGGGGGTGAAGCGGATATTGAATATCGCGGTCGAGTGCGATGCGGATGATCATGGGTTGAAGTTGCGGGAGGCGTTTGAGAAGTATGTGAAGATACCGATGAGGGATACGGTTGAGGAGGAGAATATTGCGAGGGGGGTGAGGGAGGTTTGTGAGATTTTGGGTGTGTTGTGTTTTATTTCTTTGAGTTGATGAAAGCTAATACAAGATAGACGACGCACGGTTACATTCCTCCGCGACGTACGTGCATTGCAAAGCCGGAAAAAGTCGCTCCGTCACAGCCGTCATGGCGTACCTCATCCACGCAAACCACTGGACCCTGTCCCGCGCCTACGCCTTCGTGCTCGAGCGGCGCAAAGGCATCTCCCCCAACATCGGCTTCGTCTCCGAGCTCATGACTTTCGAAGAGGAAGAACTCGGCGGCAAATCCATCGGCGTCCAACCCTCTGCCGCCGACTCAGGCGCAGGCGGAGGCGGCGGCGGACCCGGCGCAGGCCACGCACACAACGCCAACTACGGCGTCGCAGCCGGCTCCCGGCGCGGCGGACACATCCGGGAAAGTCTCCCCCCGGCCTTCGCGCAGACGCAGTCTTTCAGCGCTGCGCCGGATGCGCAGGAGTTTGCGTCGGCCGTGGGCGTGGATGTAGGTGGGTATGGGCAGGAGATGGAGATACGGGATGCGGCGGGGCGGTATAGGCATGCGAGGCGGGCGCCGGTGGATGAGAATACGCTTCAGCCGATGAGGAGGGTGAGCAAGGCGGGGTTGGAGAGTTCGGCGTATGGGTATACGGGGTCGTGACGTTGGCGTCTGCCTGTGTTGCGGTGTTATGTGGTGGGTGGAGGGTTGAGGACAGGCGCACGATGCCGATGAGGATTGTCCTCATTCTTGCGCCTGCCTGCATTTTGTGGGGAGCGACAGCTCACGGCGCGTATTATATCCATTCAATGCTGCTTCGATATCGCAGCAGCTAGCCAGCCCGTCGGCCCCTCGCCATCCTCCTGTTGCTGTATATATATCACAAGTATTCCCCAGGGCGCGCGGGCGCGTCCTATCTCCCGTCGTTGTTTTTAGGTGTAAATAGGTTAACCACGCGCTACTTATGACCTTAGTTCTTACTCTAAGTTACTACTTGTCGATGAAGCCTCGATGATGCTTTTCTAAGTGCTGGTCTATTCGTATACATATGTGGGGTTGGGCGTAGCATTTTGCGTGTCGAGGCGCGTTTCTCTTTGAGATACATCAGAGGAGGTGGAGGAGGAGCACAATGACAATCAGTCAGTCGGCATATCCTAGCTTATGCGGACCAAAATCTTTTTTTGAAAAGCTCGACCGGAAACCATTGTATGATGAGCGATCTGCCAGAGGCCATGATTCTGGCTCAGTGGCTGGGGTCAAGAATGCGAACCAAAAAGTATGTATCGTACATCACCCACTGGTCTGTGTAATACTACTAGGACAGGTTAAGGTTAATTGGTGGGTCTGGGCTTGGTCCTGGCCCAGCTGCCAATGTCGGTTTAGTTCTCCAGGAGATAGTGTGAGGTCCGTCCTCCGGCATCTGGAACACTACTTCCATTGATATCAACAACACCTACATCGAAAAATGAGACAATTGAAACAACAGGATGCTGAGAGACGATTAGACTCACTCGACCAATGATGTCCGGGCCAGTCCATGAAACTCCGGGAGAGGAAAACAGCAAACTCTTGGGCTGGATTGCGCCGAAGTGATAAAATTCCGTTCCATTCGTTCCAACGGGCGTCGGAGCCATTCTGGGAAGAGTCCAGTGCTCGAGTGCCATCATGGAACCACCAATACTGAGCTCGACTGTTGGCCATGGAGGGTCATTGTCAGCCTTCTCCATTGGAACGACGTAGTATCTCAGCTGAGAATCTCGATCCTCCTTTCTTCGAGCACCTTTGATCTTGGCATAGCAGTCTTGCGCAAACTCATCGTCTACAAACCAGAACGGGGAGCCTGTAACAAGTCAATATTATGCAAATAAGATGGAAAGAAATAGACGAACCGGTGTCTAATACTGCGGTTCCATTTGGGTACACGTATTCTCGAGTACCTATTTTCTTTGTTTCGCTCTTCACCTCTCAGAGCTCAGCGTCGTCAATCACTGGGATATGGTTATACCAAGTTCCGTAGGGCCCAGGCAGGTATACAGCCCTTCCGCCGAACGAGATATATCTACTTGAGCATCATTATAGTGTCACTATGAAGTGTGAACTCGAAGCCAGACCCAAAGGAAAATGATAGCATGATTGTAAACTCTTGAGCAGCCTAAAAAATTAACGAGACATGAAAACTAAAACTTCTCCCAAAAGCTCACCAAATGTTTCCGAACTTGTTCAAAAAGCGTCTTGCAATAACGTCAGTTCAGTTTTAGTTGCAGGAACAGCAATTATCACCATGGGCTTGTTCGGGGCTTTTTTACGCCTAAGAGTGGTTTAGGCAATACATTGAAATATCAAAGATACAGTGACCGACAAACGACGACCAAGCCCTACGATACCGGAGGCTGGAAACTGCTCGAATGCTTGGGTAATTTCGGTGGCGACCCCAAATGTTACAAGCACCCAGGCCTTGTTTGGCTCTTGGCTAGGTGGATTCCGGTTCAAAGGTGGAAGATAAACGTAATCCCTGCGTGATTCAAACTCTGCAGGTGCATTGATGATCAAATAGGTTCTTAATTTGGAGAGGAAATAACATACTAACGGAGCTTCCATCGCCATAGTTGGCTGAATGCAGCGTGCCTTTGTCGACTGTAGTCGTTCTTCCCTCAAAATCGACCCAAAACAGAGGGTTTGCGTCGCCATGTGGCGAGCCTGTTGGCGGGTTGGAAGTGCTCTCTAGCTTGATATCAAAGACCCAGCTATAAATTATCAGCTATAAATTAACATTCAGCATTGCCGGGAAGCTCACGTATCATTTGAACCTGGTCAGTTAGGGATCAGTAAATTCAGATGAGACAAACTTGAGCTCACCCAGATCATACGCAACAGGAAAATGTCGGCTGTTTCGTCGTGCCGGGTTCCGCTTGTCGCCGAAAATCTATACAAAAAACGAGGATGAATGCGAGTTGAGTGGGCTGTAGACCACATACCAGAGTTCCGATTACCTGGGCGCCTGGTGTATCTCAGTCCATGCGCTATCTCATGGCTATGATTGCGAAACTCACCAACTCCAGTTGTATGCGCGACTGTCATGTTCCACTGGTCATAGGTAGCCGAAGAGGCTCGAATTGAATCAGGACCGCCATCAGAAGTAAGAGCGGACTGGTTCTACTTGGAGTGCGATCAACGGCGGGCTGCGTGTTGGCTAACATGTCTTTCGAAGGTGATGGGATGGTCTGCGTAAGGGCAGAACTACTTTCGATGGGGGCAGGAGCTGCAGAAGTGTTCGGGATCGCTACGAACCGCGTCGAATAACGCCTGCCGGTGCGTATGGCCTGCGTCGTTGAGAAATGAACGCAAAAGAGGAGCTTCAAACTCACATCGGCAAGCACGTTTTCTAGTGTAAGCGCGGGGATCTGGAGCGCAATCCCAAAAGTTTCCGGGCCTTCAGCCATGCTTTGTGAGGTGACATTATTATGCGTTCAAGGAGGTGTTGATATATGTGTATGTTCCCCCTGCCAGCTCTAGACTGGACATCTCTTGAATTCAAACGTCAGCTATGCACGAGGCGAAGAAAACTGTGGGATGAACGGGGCCCAAACACAGAATTGAGATAAAGATTAGTGGCAACTTGTCTGGATAAGGAAGGGAGGGTATTGGGGACTGGGAAATAGAAGACCCTATAGAGGACATACATGCTCAACATGCTCATAAACAGCGTTGTCCCTTCCCTGATCAATGGCATCCATCGGGATGGAACTAGGGCCTCCTTTCTCTGAACATCGATAAGAACAAGTTGGCAGTGACGCGAGAACAGATCGGTCGTTCGTCGATTCAGCGAAGACTAGGCACGCAGAGAAAATCCAAGAGTATGTCGGGCGGACCCATGTTCAACGTGCGTGATTGTCAGAAGAAGTCGCACCCAACGGAACTCGAGGACGTTACGTGGTCAAACTGTCGAGCCGAAACAAAGAAAGTCATGCAAAAGGTTCGCTAGATCTGAGTCAAAGTCTAACCTATAGGCGTCACGCATAATTCAAAGAGGACACTTGGCTTGGACAACTGTTCACAGAGGGGTCCTGGCGTAGAGTCGCTGTCCGATTTTTAGACACGTGGATGCGAGCTTGCTTTCTGCATGACCGACTCACTGGTGGATCACAATCCGTTGAGGAGGCCGGTCGACCCAACTCACCAGGGTTCGACAATAGTTATGACCACCAGCGACGCCACACTGTCGCTTGCGGTCGGGTGCAGGCCCCAGGGGAATACTTAGCAAGGAAAGCTACCTTCCACATATGTAAGACCGAGACAACGTCTGTCGTTGGTTTGCCGTCCTATGTTCAGGAATAGGACGAGCATATCCAGTTTCGTGCTGGTATTGTCAGAGATAATCAAGAGATAATACGACTTCTCAATTCCTGAGATAAGGAGGAGAGCTAGGAGGAGAAGGTCCGAAGACCGGCATATGCGATGTCCGATCCGAAAACGCCAAATTTTGCATTTCCACTGACAACTGTTTGGCCGGGATCCCTACGCATCATGCATCAGGATCGGCTGAGTGAGAAAGGTCCAAGTGGCGTTCCGGCGCGGCAGCCCTGCCGGTTCCCCAAATGCCGCGGGACCGGACCCGGGAGAGTACTGTTAGCCTACTGTTCCCGCTCGACAACACGTTTCCGCCAGTGCGATGGTGGCGAAGAATCACTTTGAGTTAGTAAAACGATTTCTTGCCCCAAAACGTACGCATTGGGATTGAAGGCCGATATGATTTTAGCATCGGACAAGCCGCCGAGTCTGTCCGAAAAAGTCACAAGGTCTGAGGGTCTCACGGCTTTTGAAGCGAACCACTATAGCGCCGCCACTGTTATCGTCACTACTACTACTACTAGTAGTAGTACTAGTACCAAACTGCATGCTCTTGGCCCTCCATTCGGCCTTCCAGACCGTGCGTACGCTTGTCCAACTCGCGCCCGCTACTCCGCCTCCGCCAATTACTCTAGAATCCCTGCCAACAGATGTGTTACACATTGTGTTAGATATCCTATATGACTATGGCCACCGCCAAGACTCCAAATACGACCACGAAATCCACAAAGGCCGATACCTACTTGCACTGTCCGAATGTTCTCGCTATCTTCGCCGGATAACTTTGCCTTGGATTTTTCGCGAGGTTTACAATTGGGCTACTCCAGATGGGAGTGTGTGGCCTCAGAGTGTGTGGCCCTTCTTGCGGTACGCAGTTGTTGCAGGTATACATTGTTAGCATTTACGCTATATGGCAGGACTATCCATATAAGAGATCGTTCTATGGCTCATCCTGGGCTCATAACGGTTTCTCCTGCTTTGCTGGATGGTCTAACTTTGATCCCATTTCTCAGCAAGATCACAGTTCGTCTGGAGTCTGGGGTTCCTGCAGATTTACTACAGGCCATTTCGCGGGCACCCTCACTGACATTTCTTGAAATCCACCAAGCACGATTCGACGGGCCATTTCCGTCTCCCTCGTTGCCATTTCCCGCCTTAGAAAGGCTTTCGATATGTATCGCAGGATTCGAAGGTGTTGTACGCTATGGAGACCTTGATCGCGTCAAACAAGCAAGCAATATCGTAGCTCTCCTCCGGGGTTCGAGTGCCCAACTTGTGGATTTGTCAATATCAGGAGACTTAATTTCTCCTGCGTTCCTTGATTTGAAATGGCCTCAGCTGCGCACATTCACTATCACGGAACATACTCCGATTCCTTATATCTCCGTTCCCAAACTTGTGTCCCAAATGCCTGGCCTACGCGAAGTATCAATATTATACACCGCAGATCTCTCCCGCGATTCTGATGCTGGCGAAATGTATCCACCATTCCAGCTCGGTGATGATACGGGGATCCTCTGTTGTCCATTCTTAGCGAGAATCACTCTCTCAAACATGGCGCCGACAGACCCCATTTTTGCACAGCTGCCTGTTAAGCTACAATCACTACATCTCCGGGCTATGTTTGATGGATATCATCCCATCTTGGGCTTTCCAAAGAAACTTGGCCATGTTCCTCTCACCGATGCTACTGCCCAGATGACCTTGCAGAGTTTGGCACACTTGAAGAACCTCACCGCGCTATCGCTCACAGTGAACGATTACCCACAGAGCCCTCTCATTCTGCAGGTTGCAACTGTATTTCCCCAGTTGCAGTTTCTCGAGCTCGATAACTCCGCCGCTTTCTATTGGAGTCATAGAGCATATCTGGATGTCCTTGATGTATGCGTGTCGTTTTCCGCTTCTCATTCCTCTCTCACTGGTCTACAGCCCGCCATCGCAGACGCTCTGCAGTTGTTTCCCAACCTCGCTCATCTTCACATCTCGATGAACCTACAACACATCAGCAAGAACTGCATCGATGTGGAAGCTGCGCAGCAGCGTGGCGCACGGTGGCTTTTCAAGTCGCTTCCTTCGCTGCAAATAATCGCCTTTTCGAGGGCACAGTTTTGGTACGTATCAGGATTTGACAGGGTCGTCTGGCGTCACTACGACCGCAGCCTATTGCTGCAGCCGGAGATCCCCCCTCCGATAGAAATACCGATACCGGAATCATACATACCGACCATCATGCAGTTGCCTACGTAGGGCCGCATACACAAAGCTCATGTTCTCATCGTTGTCTCATCTTATCGGTGCTCCACATCTCGACTCATGATCATGCAGTCGGTAGTTTGAGATAGCTCTTCCATGCGCTGTAACAATTCATTCAAGATCTACTCAATACAGCTCTCTTTCATGTCCTAGAAGAACATCAGAGAGGCGTCGTGCGAAGGTATGGCTACAAATCCGCTGAGCGCGTAGTTTGTGAGAAAAGAGGGACGCAACGCACGACGTGCCAGGATGGTTGGAGAAGACCGTTTTAGCTTCCTCGCTGTTGAGGCTGGCGTGTATGATAACGTCCTCGCCCTGCTTCCAGTTGACGGGAGTCGGGATACAGTGTGTCGCCCAGCTGGATCGGATCGACCGCGCAAAAGATCTCGTCCTGCGGATGTTTTGGGTAACTGGACGGTCTGAGACTGACAAAGTTACGCCCGGTCGTCGATGGGTACGAGAGCCTGAGGCGGATGGTATTCCTCCGGTCGATAATGAATGCAATGTGTATCTGCTATTCAACGATCGGGTCAAATTTTGATTCAGGAGGGGAGGAAGTGAGCAGACTGTCAACGGATGCGAGTTCTTGTTGGTCTGTTCTCGGTAATCCAGATGTCGTAGGTGTACGACACCCAGCGGTGGGTGTCTGCAATGATGTGGAACTGGACGTCGGTGGGTCCGACCTGCCGCAGCGATTTCGTCTATCCGTTTGTTTGTGGTTGTCAAAGTTGTTCGCAGAGATACCTGACCTTGATGTTACGCTTCACAAAATCGGGCGCGCGGCGACGTGCCGTTATGATCGACAACTATGCGTAGAACACAAGCCGGGGTTCCGGTTCAGGACCTGTTCAAGTTGTGGATGATATGCATACTTAGTTTACTTGACTGTTTAACAAGGCCGTAGATTGTTGGTAAATTGACTGGGGTGGTGGACAGCGGAAGGGGGTGGCGGAGATATAATGATCCAGCCAAGAATGTAAGATGACTGGCTTGAAGAGAAGCTGAGAGAGGGCGGCTTCGGACCTGGGACGCAAGCTCCTCGCACTTCCATTCATTCAGTAAATGTCGTAGTGTCCTTCAGTCAACTTGAATTAACCTTGGACCAGGCTAGACATCTGATTAACCTTCGACTTTCGCGCCCCTTGAGATGTGTGGTGACAAATGATTCCGTTCAAGATGCTAATTTCCCTCGACGTTTTGGCCAAACGGTGATCGGAGAAATTAAAATGGTTGTCCAAGTGCCTGCTTGTATCAGAAATATAGTTCAAAAGCCTCACAAGCTCCGAGAAGTTGTGAATTGACTAACTGTCTTGAACTGGCAGTGTCTCGACTCTCGGGGTAAAGGACAAGTTGAACTTAGCGTGACCGACGTGACGAGCCTGAGTTCCGCTTTGATCAACAGCAAATCAACAGCCACAACATTGCTAAGCTCTTTGGTCGCGAACTTGTCAGAGCTGCGGGCCTGCAGCCTGCCTCGAAGCGCGGCTGGTGCCAGTGGTAACTCCTGTTGTAGTGTGAAGCCCGGAGTTCCACTGTACGGTGCGGTATTGGAACCCGGCCGTTTTAGCGCCTCTCACTATCAGACATATTTTCGCGATTGACACGACGTCCGGGAGTCCAAGGATCGAAATCTAGCAATGCCAGTAGCTATCATGATATCGTCAAACTGACATGGGCGCTCTCCCTTTTCCCTAAACTCCCACACTTCAACCGCTCTTGAATCGAAAAGGAATTTCCCTGATTGACTTGCTTCAAATCCACGAGTCGTGCTCAAAGCGGTCCAAGTATGCTTGTTCGAAGTCTTCTTTGGGACTGTTACAACCGACAGGCGCCCTGGACTAACACTTCACCTGTCGATCCACCTTCAATCAAGTACGCACTGGTATCCGGGGCAAGCTGCGCCATATATACACTTACCTGAATCTGATTTCGCGTTTTGCTTCTCCGTGCCTCTTCACCAGTGTGGGGGCAATGTCAGGTCCAATTCTTTCCCCTTCCTCGAACTGGCCCGGCTATGACTTAACAGACAACATTGGCGCGTTGTACTTGGGTGCGTTTCGCACTCTGAAGGCTCGAGCGGAATTCGATGAACGACGCTTCCTATAGGCGCTGTCATTTCCTTCATGTTGGCTATTTTCTTTGCTCCGGAGTGCTTTGTTATCTGTTATTCATTCCTCCTCGAGTCTGTCAGGAATCACAATCATGCAAGTAAGCTATTTCGTTGAGCTGCCTGGACTATTGTTGAATGTCGCTGGAGGCCTACCTGTTTTTCCCAAGCAAAGACAAGCTTCTCATTCAGATTGCTGTACGTCGCACATTCAACGCATTATTTCTCTGACCCTCAATAAATCGCAGGCGGCAATCATGGTGTGAGTGATAATAAGCAGTTGAAACCGGTCTGTCGGATCTTAAAGTCGTTTTAGTGTCATGGACGTCGTTTCAACCGCGCTCGTTGCTCAGGTTGTATATTCCTATGTGGTCAGTACTTCGCGCAACAATTGTGCTCTGAAACAATTGGTCCTAGGTTCCCAACTTCGGTTCTCTTCTACCGCTGGGCAACCTCAAACCGTTAGTCATGTTTGTTTCCAGCGAATCGGTTTCCTCAGAACACCCAACAGGTCGTTGGCTGCAGAATGCGGCGTGTCCATGGTGATTGTCCTCTTGTACGGGATTGCCTTCTGCCGCCAGCAAGCAACCTGACACGGTCGAAGATCCCACCTTTATTTTGCATATCAGATATTCAGTGGTAAGTATCCTATCAATCTTACGGCTGTAAAGGCTTCGTCGAGGAATGCTTGACAAATTTGTAGTGGTTCCTAATGGCAGAGCGAAATATGTTGTACCGGGACTCGTGGTTGGTTTTTCGTTTTCTGTCCAGAATATCATAAATTCCGTCGGCAGACATTTCTTGGAACGGTTTCAATGGGTGAGTGACTTGAAATGCTCACAAGATTTGCAGCACTGAGGTTCGCCGTCCGTGATCAGTTGGGGGAATTGGTTCGAATCATTGTCATTCACGCTCATTCCATTCACTAATCTCGATCAAGGCTGCGTTGTGGTGATGTTCAAGGAGAGCCATGACATTTTGACTGACCACAGCCGCCACTTTTCTGTCAATTTTTTGAATTTTACGCATTGCCTCCCACTGACTTCTTTGGAAGGTCTTCGTTGGAATCGCCAAAGGCTTCGCTGCTCTTGCGGACATTCTCGCTACCCTGGCTCTTTGCTTCTATATCAACTCTGCTCTGCCGCGCTCTGAATTTGCCAGGTATTCCCGTTAACATTCACTGGTCTGGACACGGGGATGCTAAATCCTTTATTTTCAGGACTAATAGTATGATCAAGCGATTGGTCGGGTACACTCTCCAGCGCGGTGTTCTGGTTACATTCATGCAGGGAGCATTGGTGATCGTATTTTTCACCACGACGACGAAATTCGCATGGTGATTCAACAACCCTTACGCTGATATTTCGTTCTCATGAATATAACTCGTAGGCTGGCTCTTCATATCAACGTCACTCGGATATATGCCATTACCTTCTGTGAGTCTTCAACGGTATAGGGTAACGCTTCGACACTCAGGTCATAATTAACCTGGTCCAGTCGCTACGTACGATTGTCAATTGATATTCAGTATACTCCCTCACATTTTGCAGGTTAAATGGCCGACACACCGGCAGTTCAAAAGAAAACAACACATATGGGCTCACAACCTCAATTACAAGAGCTGGAACATACAATGGGTCGGTTCAAGCCAAGGAGCTTCAGCTTGTCCCCACGCCCACAGCTTACAATGTTCGTTCGACTTTGTAACCGAAACTCTTTCCGCTAATGACGCGAAAGCAAACCACCCGCGGCCGTATCGTTACAATCGAAAAGAGGACCGATTATATGGAAGACGCTGCGTAGTGGCTGAAAGTCGGGCGTAACAGGAACATCTTCCATCGCTTTCATCGCAAACGCAGCTTCGCAGTTCGTTCATTTCGGTTCCAGTAGAATAGCTCATGAATGGGATGAATCCCCCCACTCTGTGAAGAAATTTTGAACGTTCGTGTCAGGGTCTATCTGACCCTTTTCAACCTATAAGTTTGTGCAAGTGATGATCGAGCTGATCTTGCATATGGCATGTTGCGAGCGAAGTTGAATCGACCTTTTTGCTTCATTGCCCATCACTCTTGCTCACATCGGGAATGATCCTCGCTTCCCTCATCTTGGTACGACAATGTGTCGTACTGACTGCCTCTGCGGGCTTAATAGTTGCGGCCCCAAGTTCGAAGCGGCGCTCTCAACTTCTCTTCTCGTTAAACCATTTCATCTTACATCCTTGACGGAACTCTATCTTCTGTACCCCTTTTTATCTACTACCCCAGTCAGTGTACGGCCTTGAGAAATCCGAACAGTCAAGTAAAGTATACGGTATCACCCTGCCTGCTCGCACTATCATTTTCGAGGTGTGAGTACTAAGTTTCATTCTCCTCTGAGCCTAAAATCTACTACAGATTTCCAATCATCCGATTTTTCTCGCCCCTCGTTTCCTTGAGCGAACTGGAACGTTTTGATTCTTGAACGACTACCTGCCTATTTTGGCGCCTATCATCACTTCATCATCTCATCATTGATCCCAGCCCTCTCTGATCCGACCAAACAACACGAACCTAAATGGCCGACCGCGTGAGCCGCCGTTCCTCTCCCCCATTTCTCCCTCTGGATATCGACTGAATGCCCAGGCTCGTGGTGCATCAAGAGGCGGCAATCTTCGCGGCGGACCCGGTCTACGCGGCGGCCCTCGCGGGGGCGGCCCCGGAGGATCCCTCCCAACGATGGACAAGCCAAAACGCGAAGCAATCTTAGACCTATCCAAGTATGTCAACGAAAGGATTCGAGTCAAGTTTACTGGTGGAAGGGAAGGTGTGTCGTTGTGCGCCCCCGTGCTTCTTTTGGTTGACCAAATTCGCGTTGGTCGTTGTAGTGAATGGTGTCCTCAAGGGCTACGATCAGCTGTTGAATTTGGTATTGGACGAAGTAGAGGAGGAAATCCTTGGTGCGTTCTTGATTCATTCGTATACCTTCTATCTATCCATGCGCGATGTATAGAACCCGAACCGCATAGGCGATCCCTAGGGCTCGCTGTGCTTCGTGGCCCGACGATCACCCTGGTGAGCCCCGTCGACGGCTCGGAAGAAATCGCCAACCCTTTCCTGGCTCAAGAATGATTCCGTCTGGACCCATTCGTACACTCATTCGGGTCACATACCAAGCTGGCCTCATCTGGGATTGGCATTTCGAGGTTACAGGCCGAGCTGTAGATCAGTGCATCCGCCGTATTCAGCAGAAGTGCTTGCTCTCCCACAAAATCCAAATCAACGATGCATTTTTGTCACTATTTTTCCGAGTCTTTTTTTCTGATTGTACCTATTTTATGCAACCTCCCCATGAAAACGCTTGCATATAAATCACCTCTAGCGATATCCACTGGCCGCTGTTGTCGACGAGCCCGCGCGTGCAAGTTCGCTACAGTTGCAATTGTTTGTGAGGATGCATAATATTGATGCATGGAAAAATGAGAAGACGAACCTGAAGGACGACTCGACGCAAGCTTTGATGTCTTTATAGCTAACGACGAGGCAACTTTGCTCGTCGCGCGAAACGAGCATGATTCGTTCGTCGGTCCCTGAATCGAGCTAAACACAATGAGCATGGAGGGAACCTCGTTCGATATGAAGCAGACAACAAACCTTGCTCAGACAAGCAAGCACATGCGAAAGATTGACCGAAGGGTTCCCGCTTTCGTCGACCTGGTGGAATACGTAGTCCCGGAAAAGCTTCACGATGTACCGATCGCCCGTCTCCGACCAACGAGGCTCGCGCGCAAATCTAATTCAAGGGTGGATCAGCGAAATGCAAAATTCGCAAAAAGGATCGACACAAACTCGGGTCTTTCGTTAATGAAATTGAATTTGCAGAGTAGTCGAACCAGACGTGCGTTCTCCAGTTCACCCATGAGCTCGTTCTCCATCGTGTCCGCAGCGCTATTCCACAAAGCGAAGCACTCGGTCAGCGTCCCTCATGAAGCCAATCATCCTGCAACTCACTCTAAGGCATCTCCCATCTCTGCAGCGACCTTCGAACTAATCATCTCCAACAGCTGCCCGATACTCTTGTGCGGCCCGCCCTTGTTGACCAGAAACAGCGCGACAGCTTTGATCTCAGGGCTATACAGCCGGCCCATCACCTCCAAGCTCTTCTGGAAGTTGCCTCCACTCGAAGCCATGACGTTGCCTGTGCAAAGCGCAAAGAGGAGACGGCCGAACATAGTAAGATCGTCCTGCTGAAGGAGATGCGTGTCCTGCGGGGTATCATATAGAAGGACGTCGAAGATGCCACACGAACTGATACGGACGCTGCCAGGAAGATCAACGAGTGAACGATAGGATAGATACAAGAGAAGAGATATACCGATTCTTACTGGTAACCAGCACCTTACTGACGTCGATCATACGAACCACATGCCCCGCGTCGTGCACGCGCTTGATAGTGCCCGCCAGCTGCACGATATAAGACCACAACGTGCGCTCGGGAATGGGCTGGAAACCGCCCGCACCACGCGTCCCATAAGCCGACTTGAGATGCGCGTCGAAGAGGGTCTGCGCCTTGGGATGGTACGCATACGCGACGACCAGCGAGCTGTCGCCGAATGCATGTGTCGTGAAGGCCTCGTGAATGGAGACGATGCCGGAGTGATGCAGTTTCGCCCAGGTTTCGATGACGGTGAAGGCGGCTTGGTGTGGTAGGCGGTAATCTATGTGCGAATTACGGTTAGGAGACCAAGGAAGAGTGCGAAAGGAGGGGAAGGACGTACTCTCGATGCGGCGGAGGCAGTAGACCGTGCCATCTATTGAGTTGACGGCGCGGTAGACGGTGGATGTCCAATTGCCAAACTTGCGGCGTTCGGAGGCACCGTTTGTGTTCTCGAGGGGGATAAGGGAATGGTACCCCTGCAGTTCTTCAGGGAGATTGAGGCCTACCAACGGATATCGTTATTCTAAGTATTCTGCGCAAGAACGTAGAAGTCATGCCTGGTGCAGGGGCGATATGTAGGTCCTCGCCCCGGCTTTGTAGGAGTGTACGCAGCTCGGACGAGGGAGGGACAAATTGGGTGTCGGTAACGGAGTTGACGAAAGCGGAAGGAATGACCGATGAATAGAGATGGTAATTGAGCTGGGAGGAGTCGAGGATTGGTTAGTGCCAGGTAGATAGCTGTGGGATGACGGAGTGAGTGCATAGCTTACCGGCTGGCGTAAAAACGGAGTCGCAGACGCGAAATAAGGATTTGCTGTGGAGGGGTCGTACCCGTCGTAAGGAGTATCAGCGTAGAAATTATTGGAGTTGATCTGCATGAGCAAGGAGACATTAGTATGGCGTCGAGTAAATGAGCAGATCCAGACGCACGTCGTGCATCTCCATCTCTTCATCACCAACGGGGGGATAAGGGTACTCGCCGTATTCCTCAGGCTGCTGCTGCTGCTGGTTATCATGATGGTACTGAGGCTCGGGTGGCGGCCTGAGCGCTGTGAGAAGCGATGGATGCAAGTAAACATTCCGATACGTACGGAGTGGCAATTGAAGGTGGGGGAGTGGAGGCGGTCTTGATGTGGGCGGGGACCTTGGGGATGAATACTGGCGCGTTTACGGATTGAGAGAGCCCTTTAGATGGAGACTCCGCTCGCGGACTACAGGCAGTTCAAGCGGACCGAAGCAACCGATAGCGCGAAATAACATACGCGATTGAAACAGCGTCTGGCGCCTATAGACGCGGTCAATACATACTCAGAACAGATGAACGAGTTGAACGCGCCGGCGGGTGATAATATGCACAACCTTTGTTCTCAAATTTGCAAGAGCTGATCGTCCGAGTTGGTTCTCAACGTCAGACGCGACTTGACCAGTTTACACACCCGTAAATCATGATATTCCTACACTGTCGTTGAACAGAGTCTACGCAAGGTTAGCGAGGCGAATACGGTCAACAAGGAGTGCGAACTAACCCTTGCGTGACGGACGGAGTTGGTCGTCGTCTCCGCTGGATGGTCGGACTATCTTGATGGCGGCATTGGCGGATTGGGGGCGGGTAAAGAAGGCCATGTTGTCGTTAAATACAATTACAGACCGCCCAGGTCGCCTCTCGCTGGCCTCAAAGGTCAGAGAGGTAAAGAGGAAAGAACCTCAACGACTCTGACAAATCACGGCCCATTTGATCCGCCTTCTATGGGTCCCAGCGGACTCGGACAAAGTATACTCGGCAGCTGTTGGTCTCCTTGGATAACGAGCGACTTAAAAGTCTGGAACATTTCATAGGATAGGGAATAAAAATCTAATAAACAACACCTATGAAAGTCACAGACTATGTTAGCAATAACTAACAATCTGTAACGACAGTGTGGGCAACGCCCAACGTTTCAAACGCGGGCCATCTCATGCGCCTCGCTTGGTTTATCCGAAAAGTTGTCCACCTCCGTCAGCTGCTCGATATGGACATGCATAGGTCTTGATCGCATAGACCGGTCGTGTGCTCGAGCCTGGAGATTGGTGCCGGCCGGAAAGGAAGAACCACCAGTATTCGCGAAGCTCCGAGTATTTTGAGAAATGCCAACACGCAGCAGCACCATGTAGAACGCGATAGAGATGATGGGGGTCACCATGTCCAGCACAATATACTGAGCATTGGACTTGGACACGAAGCAGGTGAGGGCGGCGATCAAGGTGATGGAGTAGAGAGCGCCGGCATCGACGATGATCATGAGAACGGGCCAAGTCATGCTCTTGCCTACGCGACCATGAGAGCCGCGTTCGATAGCCCACAACTTGTACGCAAGGATGGCTGCAAAGCGTCTGAAGTCAGCAATCTGATAGACGGAAGTAAGTTGTAGGAATATCTCACCAGTTGCGACAAGATTGCATGTGAGGGTGGTAGCATAGAACGCAGTAATCCATTGGCCAGTGCGTTTGACGAAGATGTCAGCAGAGTCAGCCGCCGGCTGGGACAAGGTAATGACAGTGCCGGCAGCGGTAGCTGAGCGCATTTGAAGGTTAGCTCGGGAAACTACTCAATTGAATTTTGACACTTACCAGCGACAGAGCACCACAGAATCACGGGCAACACGATGATCCACCATGAGCGCCACACCATGTAGCATCGATATATCTGGAGGTAACTCAGCATCTCAGAAATTGGCAGGACGCAAGTAATCTTACAACAACTCCGTCTCCAATGGCAGTCTGGAAACTATATATCGAGTTTTTGAAGATAAAGGATTCGTCGCTGCCATTCGCGAACCACGCAGAGGGGCCACCGGGGAAAAAGCGGTTGAGAACGAGGCCCGTATAAATACGCTTAATGTCGACGGCGATATGCTAAGCGGAAAGGTAGAATGAGCAGATGTTAACGAAGACTATGCAGCCGAAACTCACGATTGTACTCAGTATCAGCAGCAGGCAAGCAATGGTGACCATCGTGTAGTTGATTTGCGAATGGGCGCGACCATTTGTGAGACACCATACCGTCGCAATGAACATCAGCACCGAGAAACCTACATACCCTACTTCAGCCGCCAAGCATTACTCTGACAAGACAGGATACGCACCATATAAAACACCCTCCAAAACAGTGGAAATAATTCCTGCTTCGTCGAGGGGAACATTCGGGGGAGCCATTGTACACAAAGGGGGAGAAAGGTGAGCTGGTGGGCACTAGGAAATCAGCATTGAAGTTGGTATCTAGCTTTTATGTAAGTACGCAGATGGTGTCGCGTCCAAGACCCAGTTGATGGAGTTATGCGTGATCAAAAGAACCAAACCAGCAAACCGAGCCGGAAAATTTCCGCCTTTTGAATCTTTGATTTGGGTTTTACCTTTTATGTCCAAATCACCGTGACGAGTGCCGTTTCAAACGGTCTTAACGACAGATCCTCCGAGGCATATTCACGCGTCCGCCTCCGGTTATTCTATACGTACCAAAAGACGAAAAGGTAACAAGGGGTCCCATGCGGGCTCGCAGATTGGCGAATCCTTCGACGCTTCAGTATGCCAGCACTCAGGTCAAGTTGCAAACGAGGGTGAAAATCTTAAAAGATACGACGGAGAGAGCCCGCGAGTTATTCTTAGCCAGGAAAGTACTCCAGAAATCAAGGAAGCGAGCATCTCGAAGCACTGAAAAGCACCCGTAGTCTCCAGGAAGATCACCAGGCGGGGACTTCAATCGAAGCTCACAGGACACGGAGGAATTGTCAATGACAAGACTCAGAGCAAAACACTTGTGGGGGTCAGTCACATTGCGGTCACCGGGTGTGACTCTTCAATCAGCACCACCAAGTTGCCACCAAGTTCTTCGCAAACTGGTTCAGCCCCTAGAAATCCTCGTTTGTTGGGGTCACCATTCGTCTGCTGGTCTGTGGCAGTGCTGGTCTACTTGAGACCCAAAAATTTGGCGCCTAGAGAACTGTGTTTGAATTGGCTGTCGGAGTTGACGGCCAAGGACTTCGATTAGTTGAATTCTCATCGCAACGCACACATTGCGCGTTCCTACCTTCCCTCGTTCTTGATCTCCGGCTTGAAACAATGCATCGGAACTACGGCTGGAATGTCACGATGATTGTAGGTAAGGGGCATATGGCGGGTAACGTCCGATCCTTATGCGGACGGAAATGGTCTCAAAAAACCGTCTATGTCTCATCCGTATGCGGACGAAATTGGGTCAAAAAGGCCATCATGTCCGATCCCATGTGCACCCGGAAGTGACCTGTCGGCGCCGATGTCTCATCCGATGTGCGGACGGGAATGGGCTAAATGAGCCAACAAATTTTGTGCCAGCGGCCGACCAGCGGCCAATGGCCGGCCATAGGGCCGAGTTGAGTTAAATCTGCCAAATACTCACTGATCTCGTCGTCGGGAACGGTGGCTACCCGCGTGCCGGGTCAGAGGTCTCATCGACTATGCGGACGGATGCAGGAAAAAAACCGAGCACCCGATCCTTATGCGGACGAATCTCGTCCAAAATGGCGAGGACGGAAGTGCCGATTTTGGCCACTTTCGGATCGGACCTTTATCGGCATATGCCCCTTACCTATGATTGTCTGTTTCCATCTTGACGGATTTGCTACGATAGGCAAGTAAGTTCTATCGGACTCTGTTAAAAATGTTCGCATTGCGCCTCCAATTCAAACATCTCTCCATCTCACCGTCCACGACTCAACACGAACTTGCACCATGTCTTTGAAGTACACTCCTGTCGACGAGATCAAGGCCGTATGTCCTCCAAATTTCCTTTGCGTCGATGTTGTGCTCATCGCGCGTCTAGGCTCACGCTGAACTCCGCAAGACCTTCCTGGCCAAGAAGACTCTGCCTTTGCCGTTCCGTCGTGCTCAGCTCCTCCAAATCGCTCGTCTTTTCCAGGAGAACAATGAGCGTTTGACTGCTGCGCTCACCGCCGACTTGGGGCGCCACAAGCTCGAGATCTCCTTGCCCGAGATGGGACCCATCATCTCTGGCGCTGTTCGTGCTGCCGAGTCCCTGGAGGAATGGCACAAGGTTGAGAAGCCCACTGTGGAGGAATGGCGCAGCTCGTGGGATACCAGCGTCTACACCGTTCCCAAGGGTGTCGTTCTCATCATTGGGTATGTTTGTTGCGAATTTTGAGAAATCTCAGCGCGATTGTTAATCGATTTTGTAGTCCGTGGAACTACCCCTATGTTACCACCATGCTTCCTCTCGTCGGCGCCATGGCGGCCGGCTGCCCTTGCATCGTCAAGCCCTCTGAATTCAACCCTCACTGTGCCCAACTCCTCGCGGAATTGTTCCCGAAGTACCTCGATCAGTCGGCTTATCGCATTGTCAACGGTGCAGCGGCTGAGACTACCGCTCTCCTCGACCTCAAGTGGGACCACATCTTCTTTACTGGCAGTGGCCGCGTTGGCAGAATCATCGCTTCTGCAGCTGTCAAGCACGTTACGCCTCTCACGCTCGAGCTTGGAAGCAAATCGCCTGTCTACATCGATCCCAGCAACACCGACATCGATCTCGCCGCGAAGCGCATTCTGTGGGGCAAGCAGCAAAATTCTGGACAGGTATGCCGGTCTTTCCTACCTCAACGTTCTAATGCGATATTCATGGGATCGGATCGATTAGATCTGCGTCGCGCCCGACTACATCCTCGTACCGCGCGCCCACCAAGATGCCGTGGTGGCGGGCTTCAAAAAGGCTTACGAGACTTTCTGGCCCCATCCCAAGGGCGCTCTGGACGCGAAATCCGAATTCGGCGCCATCCTGAACCCTCACCACCACTCCCGCCTCATGGACCTCCTTGGCCGTACCAAGGGCGACATCGTCCTCGGAGGCAAGGCGGAAGGTACCAAGCGGATCGAGCCTACTATCGTTGCCAACGTCAAGCTCGGCGATGCCCTCATGGAGGAGTACGTATTTTTGCATGCTATAGTTGCCAGCACCTAACGTCTATGGTTGTCTAGGGAGCTCTTCGGGCCCATTATCCCTATCGTGCCTGTAGACGGTCTCACCGAGGCCATCCAAATCATCCGAGACGGGTGAGCCAGGGTCGATTTTCCGTAGGGCCACTTAGTGACTTTGCCTCAGCCCTGTTCCTCTCGTCATCTACGTCTTCACGGACAGCGAGGAAACCAAGCAAGAATGTAAGTATAAATTTACTATCCCGCATTATTACATATTCTGACGATCGTCGCGTTTCAGTCCTCGAGTCGACCCAGAGTGGCACTCTTGTTTTGAATGATACTTTCATGCAACTCGGAGGTACCGTCGATCTCTACAGTGTTCTCTAACATTACTGAATCGTACAATCTCTACAGTCCACGAGATGCCCTTCGGTGGCCAGGGAGAGTCTGGATGTGCGTCACCTAAATAAATCTCCTTCATGTTTAACGCGCCGAAACTAACGTGTCGAAAATTGTAGATGGTTCATACCTTGGCAAACACTCCTTCAACACCTTTGTTCATCGCCGCAGCTACATCAACGTTCCTCGCTCGTGAGTCTATCTGATTTTGTGTTTTCCGGTATATTCTCTTATTCTATCCAGTTTCGAGCCCTTCAACGCCTACCGCTACCCTCCCTACTCCGAGGAGGCTTTCCAAGTACTCTCCGGCCCTGCCAACGTCCAGATTCCCCCGCAGTAGGAGTTGTTCCCCGTGTTCCGCGTCTCATCCTAGTATCCTTGTACATGTCCTGGGTTCCCGTCACGAAAATAGATCCGCTCTTGTTCTGATGTATCCATCTCTGTTAACTTCTGTGGTTATGGCCGACTCCTGCCGACTCCCGACCAACGTCGCCGCTCGGAAGGAAGGACAAAAAATTGGGCAGGCAACACTATTCATCCAGGCGACGATGAATGCACAGTCTGAGTCTTCGCGACATTCTGATTTTCAACGCAGCAACAAATTACGTTCAGGAACTTTGGAGGTGGCGTCAAGTTTTCACGATGTGTGCGACCATCGCTGGAGCGGGTCTGATGTCCGTATTCACCCCGCGCCCGGTCACCTTTTGCCGGGGATTTGCGGGCTGCTTGGTTCGCAGTTCGACTCGGATACCTCCGGCCAAGACTTCGGAGCCCTACAATCCGATCCGTTCCCGCTTGAGCTCTTCGAATTCTCTCAACAATCGAGGTTGACAGGATAATCACTGATACACCAACAGCTTCTCCCGTGTCTCCCGTGGTGTTCTCCCGCGTTGCCTTTGCAAGCTCTGAAGTATGCCCATATCTTTCCATAGTATTCGACCAGGAATCACTTGCGCCTCCCATACGACTTCTGTGCAAAATTTGCGTCAGCGCACCCTGAATTATATCTCTCATCAAACCTAGCCGAGGCTAAGCGAAGTCATGGTTCTGGACGGCGTGAGCTCGGAATTGAATGTATGGGAAGACAACCTCGGAGTTGCTCAGACGAAGATCTCTGAGGCCATGGTGTGAACCTTAAATACTGCTCGTGTCCAAAAATATAGCGAAGGATAATTTAGACTGCACTCAAGTATACTGTGTCGACTTGGAAGTCGTGGTTGAGCGGGCCGTAGCCTTACGGGGTGCATGCGGGCCGAATGTGTCTTGGCGCGCATACCATTGTAGTCGGCTTACCTTCGGTATGATGCGGTCATTCTGCCGAATGGTCGTCTTCAATGAGAGTTCAATAGTATGATTCTATGAAGCCCATTCATCTGCCAATTTGAAACTCACTGTTGCACAATTGACAACGAGCAGGAGAACGACTCCGATCGACGACCATGCGTGGGAGTCACAATGCCCGCCGGCTGCAGACGCCAAAATTGAAAGCGCCCGACCCAACCAATCATGATGAACCTTGGGCGGAGTATCAGCGGAGGCAATCGTCGGTGCGGAGGCTACGATTCTGAGCTTGGCGGCAGAGTCACATGAACATGAGCTCCGATGTGCAACAACAGTTCCGAAAAACATCTGCGACGATCTTAAAACTTGATCGAATACTGCAGGCAGCAGTTCCAGTGTTCCACGACGGCGGGACCGCGAAACCAAAGTTATTATCCCGTGAATATACCAGACTAACATATTCTAAGCTGCTCTAATGTGCTCGCTCTACCTTTAATGATAACCGTTCGTCCCGTTCGTCCCATTCGTCCCGTTCACTCGTCCATTACCATTAACGTGTACTGGCTTCAAGACGCACTCGATCACAGAGACATTCGCCCTCAACGCACGCACACCCTCGATGTGCATGCCTGCAGCCTCAATGATTTCTTCCCATTCTTCCTGTGAATTGGGTAATGTAATCAGCGACTCGAACTCGTATAACAGAAAGATGTAAAAAACTTGCCATGTATCGTTCAGCCGCGTTGAAAACACCCATCATGTGTACGCCGAGGGCGGAGTGCATCTTTGCGTTGACGCCGTAGTTCAAGGGAATGAAAGCGGGAGGCTCGAGCGGTCGATAATCTTGCAGGCCCCGGAAGTCATCAAGAGTGGAGCGGGGAGCGTGCGATGGGTCGAAGCCGGAGCGGTGGGGGATGTATTCAATTATAAGGAATTTAGCCTATCATTTCGCGAATAAGTTGATGCGTGAAACAAGTCGAAGAACGAAGATTACCTCAGGGGGTGCTGCCGAAGCAGATTTTTTGAGAATCGTAACCTAGAAGCATGTCAAGAAAGGAAGGGACTCGCGTTAAAAAAATATAGCATACACAGTCGTCATTGGACCAATTGTGCCTATGCGACGGGAAAATATTAGCAAAGGTTACACGATATAAAACGTCCAACGCACAAGATGTATCGGAACATGTATACATCGGCTTTTCTGGGTTGGGGTTGGAAGAAGTCGTGCGGCTCGACGATCAAACGGCCTTCCTTCTGTTGATCCAGATACTCGCGTTCGACATTCTTCTTGGTCATCCTTACGACCTCAGGCAGGTCTTGTATGATGAACTTGCTGTTCTTCAATCTAAAAACACAATGATGAGCCATCGCGTGTCCAGTGGAAATGAGGAATGAGTAATACGTACTCCTGTGACAGAAGCATCGAGAGATATCCATGTCCACCACCGCAATCGACAAAGGTTTTCGAGTCCAGCGAAGCCCACGGATAGTCGCTGATCAAAGCCTTTTGAGAAGCAGCGCCCAGAGACTGTGAAATACGAATGGTTAAACAGCGACGTTCTGAGAGGAGAAGAAGAAAGCCACGTACCCGCACAGACTTGGACCATTGCTCAAACTCCGCAGGGTGAGCCTTGAGATGATCAAAGAGGGAGAGCGACGTGTTGTGCGACAATTGGAACGCCGTTTTCTCGCGCGAAGTCGAGAATTTGCAATCGGGAAGGGTCATCATGTCCAGGAGGGCCATAGCGACTCGAGGCTTTCCCGGAGTTCTAACGCCAGACGATTAAAATTGATACGGAGAACAGACAGCGAAGCGAAAGGAAACTCACCCGGTCCAAACCCGACCATTATGTTCCTTCCGCAACTCAAGGCCAGGACGAGCCAGCGAGAACACATTGTATTCATGCTCGATGAGCCAGCCTTGAGTTGCCAGATAGCGGAGAACCGTAGCGACCTTGATAGGATGAAGATCGAGCCGTTTGGCGAGTTCCACAACAGAAAGCGCCGGTGATTCCGCGAGTATGTCGATCATACCGGTGCTGACGGCGATATTCATGCATGCCGTGTCGTAGACAGCGAACGATTGTTCCACGACTTTCTCATACGGCACTTGCAGGAGATTGCGGAGTTGGCCCTATGGATGGGAAACAGATTCAGATTCAATATATATATATGCAGCAGGCGTAAGACTGACGATGCATCCTGTCAAACAAGGCGTTAAACCTGATATATCCTGCTGAAGAAGAAGAACAGGGCGAGTTCTTACCAAGAGCGAGTCGTCGTGCCTCGAAAATTCGCGGAGAGCCTAGATACGCCGGGTCATCCAATGGATGCTGTTCCGTGGCGGTCGAGGACAAAGGAGGTAGGTTCTGGGCAGAGAGCTCGTCGCGCAGGGCATCCAACGCGCAGTTGAGGGAGGCTTGCAGAGCGTCGAGTTCATCCATCTTCATGTTGGCTAGAATACCGACCATGCAGCTCTTGGTCGATATATAAACGCGTTGTTTTTTTTCATCAGACTCTCAACCGGTCGATTAGATTCTTCGAAAGCACGACGAACTGGCTCGATTCGGCGTTATACAACCAAGAGAAAGGTCCGGCACCGTCCCTCGTGAGATTCAATATAGAACGTGTGATCTACATATGACTTTTCGTCCGCGTTTTGCCTGCCAGAAAGAGGAGTACTTCGCAACGCTTGGGTAATTACTTACGCCACGGCCCACAGAAGGAAGAAGATCGCATCAGTTTGACACCTTGAAGAAGTCCGCACATGGGCTAAGCGACGAGAAGAGCCCAACAGAAAAAAATTGGAAGGAACAATGGACAACCGAAGGAATCGGGATCTGACTCTGAGGGTCATCAAGTCATTGCAATGGGGCGGGCACCGTTTGTCGGTAGACCCGTAAAGAATTACCCAACAACTGCAGCTGAATATAAATTGTCGAGTCGTCGCGATCCACTATAGGAGCTGCGAAGCATTGCAACGAGCACATGGCGGCCTCCACAAGTGGCAGGGTCGGTCAGTGGTGGGAGAGGCTTCCTTTCTAAAAGGTAACGGTCGAGGGCCGGCGTTCCGAGAGAGATCTAATCGCCCGAAAGCTGAGCTCAGGAGTATGTGGCCCGGTATTGCAACAATCAGTATAGAGTGGGCAAGCCAAGGCCAGGACTGAAACTCGGGAACCGAACCAATTGTTGGAGAGGTCAAGAGAAATCGACGGTCGTCCGACAAGCTCGAGGTAGAGGCGCGAATGATAGTGATCAGATCAGTGATCTTCGAGCTTCTTTGCATTATGTAATGGCGATTATCTACTTACTCCGGCACGATAGAGTACATAGGATCTTTGTGGCACCTGGAAATAGGCGCCAATGGTCTCTAGAATCTTGCAATTCAAGAGACCCAGGACGGAGAGAAAAAAAATGGATGCTCACACAACGTTAACTCGGATGGCACCGGGCAATGCGGGACGCGCGGAGTAGGCACGGAAACCAAAACAACTGACGCGGAACTTGGAAGCGGAACGCTATTGTAGAAATGCGCCACACATCTGTGAAGTCGAGTAGCAACTTGACGATTCTGAAGGAATATTAGGGGCCTAAATCCATATCCGTTGCCTCATCCAGTCCTTCCTTCCTTCCGCGATATGTTGAAAGTACGCCGATCGGAACCGTTGAAGCAATTCTGCATGCATGGGATGCTCGATCGAAAATAAATAAAGCCAATCCGGCTCGCTTCCAATCGTGAACCAGCCAACGAACGTCGGATGGATCCACGAATGTAACCGCCTGATGAAAAAATTGGAATGAAAGTCTCGGAGTTGGAGAAACGAAATCGTAGCAACAAGCAATTGCAAATGAATTTCTCCAGGAAAGGCAGAGAACAGCTGATAGGAAGGTAGGTGGTGGCGTCTTCTTCTGCAACTGCAAGCGGGGATGATCTTTGTGGGGGAGAACGGAGAATCCATCCGACGGGAAGAAATCGCCCGTACATACGTAGTTGGATATTTTTCTTTCATCAGACACAAGCCTGAAAGCCGCTGATTGCTGCTGAGCCACGCAAGCATGACCGACGAAGACGCGAATGTGGTGTGAGGAGAAATCGATGAGGAGTAGGAGTTGGAAGGAGGACGATATCAGCAGACACATATGGTCACTAGTTTGAGTGCGGGGCGTTTCGAAAAGCGCACATAAGTAGAAAGATATGTATGCCAATGGGAAGGCAGGTGAGATTAAATTCAACATGAAAAAGCAAGTACAATGAGCGACTTCGAAGCCTTCAAATGCCTTGAACAGTTGGACGAGACAGTGCAAAGTTGCTGAACAAGAGAAAAAAGAACAAGAAAAGACGAGGGATCGATCAGGGGAGGTAACCGATTCAGATTTTCAGTTTATATTATTCGAGCTGCCAGCTTGTCCAAGTCGAGATGCGATCGGAGGGTTGAACGAGATGGACGTTGGAGGCAAAGAAACCGTGGGAATCTGATCTGTCGTGTTAAGTGACAACTTGGAGACTCCGTCGGTGACAGCCACCTTGCGCGTGAGGCTTGCAGTTAGACTCCCTGATTCTCTCTAGTTCGAATGCACTGCTATACTGATGCAATATTACTCCAAACCTAAGGTACCTAGAAAGTAATCTATCCCAAAAATTAACGCGCTCGTACCATCCTCTATTTGGTCTGCATTAACCGCACTGTAAGCTCCTTCTTCAAGTGTATGATCATGGCGTTTTCATCCGGGGCGATTTCGGTCGCTACGAGTGACTTCCCAGCCGTCATGTTCTGTCGTTCAGGCCGAGGAACGCCCTCGTAGTCAACCATCCGTCGCATGTGTCCCATCCTCCAGATCTTGCCCAAACGTTAGTCCATCTTCTCACCGGGAATGAAAGACTTTGGACGACTCACCCGCAAATGTTTGACCATCGTCTCCAGCTCAGCTTCCACCTCCGCGTAGTTGTTGAGCTTGGCCACCTCCCGAATATCGTACTTGCGCAGTGTCTCGAGCCAATTGCGTTCCGATCGAGGTAGATGAAGCGATTCAATTTCGGGAGTCGGAAATGGTCGGATCCCCAAGAACGAATCGAGAGTCCGGATAACCAAGGACTGTCCGCCCGACACACCATCGATTCCGCCTAGGGCCCATCCATGCGGGCCTTGCACGTAGGCCATCCAGAGCGCTTTCGATACGTTGGCGTCGGTGAGGTGATCGAAGAAATATTTGAAGATGGCTTTGACATGCGAATTCGCTGACTTCAAAGCCAGGAGCGTTTTGGCGGAGTTCTCGGCGCCGATGCTCTCTATGGCCTCGACCATGAGATGGTAGACGGGCAGAGCCTGGACTTTCTGAGTTGAAGCACGCACATGGAAATGATTAACTAACCCTGCGTTCCATCTCCTCGAATAGGGTAGCATTCCAGTGCTCGCTCCGTCCGTGCGTTTCCGACAAACCGACCGTGAAACTGTACTCCAACTCTTGTCGCTCGTTGAAGTTGTAGTAGATGTTGGACGTCAGATTTCCGCCGGGCGAAGTGGTGTCGAAACGGCGCTGCAGAGCGAACCAGGGGATGTCCATGTGCTCCGGGAAGTCGAGACTCGTCTCGTGCTGCGCCACTCGCACGACGGGGGAAACTCCCCATCTGGCAAATGTAAATGTGAGTCCCGAATTTTGTTCGTTCAAAGCAAAAGTTCACCAACCGGTATGCATGCCGCATGTGGGCCATGCACGCGAAGAATCCCATCCAGCCAGACGGATGCATGCAGTCGGGGTCGTTGACAGTTTCGCGAACTGCCGCCAGGTCCACATTAGTTTGCAATTCTGACAGCAGTGAAGCGCGAAGGTGTTGGATGCGAGTTGTGTTTTCGTCGTCGTCAAGCGAGGATTTCTCTGCCGGGATCAAGTGCGCTAGAGAGTTATAAACATGATGGTACGGCCGGAGACTCGTTGGCCAGGTGTCTACGAAGGAAGCTTTGGGCGGCCAGCTCCCGGCTCCTCCAATGGCGATCAGTTGGTCAAGACTTTCCCGAGCAGTAACTGTGGAAAGCATTTTTGCGGTCGACCCAGTCGCCAGGATGCGAAGAGGACTTGCTGAACATTGCGTAGAGGCACGAACGTCGTCAATAATGGTAATGGCCATAGTCAAGCACTGCAGGCAAGAAAACTTTTGATTGGCGGTGAACTCTTCGCCAGTGTACCAGAGAGAAGGTCGCGTCGTTGTAGCGCGAATTTAAAGTTACAAATTGCAACTTCTCGACGAAGCACACAATTTTACGCGGAACAATCCGCTTGGGTGCTTCCATAATTTTGCCACGCGAGCGAGATGGCATCTGCCAAAAACGGGCTTGCACTGGGCATCTCTTGGTTACCTCTGATTTTTTTCTCATCTCATTCACTGGCTCGTTTCCAGCTGGCTCAGATCAGTTCGAATACATACCGGTGTCTTCTCCATCATGCGATTTCCGGATCAGCAACCTTCCAGTGCTCCTTTGAATCTCATTCAGGTTCGGCGCGCCGAGGGATGGCTCCGCAAATTTATCCGCAGGTTGGCCCGGGCCTCAGTCAGGGTACTGTAGAGCTGTTTTACCGCGTTCTCAAAACGCATTTCCATCGCGGACAAGATGAGCGAGTTGCCCGAAACATCACCACGTCCACGTCATTGGCCGATCATCCACTTTCAACCTCAACGAAGTTCTCGTTATTCAAAATTGTTATGTTCCTTCACTTCTCCGTGATACCGTGATTGACTCGTTCACACTGCCGAGGTGGCTCAGGAGTCACAAACATGTGCTACGAAATCTCGAAGGAGATCGGAGTTTCAAGAACATGATTCTCATTATGGAACTTCGCCGCTGCAGAGACTTAGAATTGCAACATCGTTGTGTTTCTTTCTCCCACTTTTGTCACTCCTTCCCTCATCGTTGAGACTCGCTCTCGCGAAAAACACACTCGTTCAATGGCTGACCTCGAGCAAAACAAAGAGGCTCAAGACCTCTCTTCGTCGTTCCTTGCACTTCCGCCGCTGCATATCAAACAGGGAGACTTGTCCTCGTCTTCTCTTCAACTTGCACTTCCCCAGCTGCACGACAAGGAGGCGTCAGAGCTCTCTGCATCTTCTCTTGGACTTCCCCAGCTGGAAAAAAATGCGGATTCGCCGTATCTCGATGGACCTTGGAAAGCTTGGAGCACGGGTGCTTATAGTTACTCTCTGCTTGTCGCCGAACAGCTCATGACACTTGATAGTCGTTGGCACTTGTATCATACAGTTCTATGTCGTTGGTGTGGTACGGGATTCTACTTATATTATGTTCCTCCCGAACAAGGCTAATTAATTCCTCAGATTACTGCGTTCGGCGTTTTCCAGGATTTCTACACCAGAGAATTCCTGAGTAACTGCTCTGCATCGACCATTAGCTGGATTGGAGGCGTCACGTATTTCTTCGAATTGGCCTGTGCTGTTCGTCTATCATTTCTTTCGTGATATAATCGCTCTACTCTAACTCGAGTTATAGCCCATTGGCGGGAAATTGTGAGCTCTCAAACAAAGATCGTCAAATCATTTTCTCATAGTCCGCAGATACGACGCAGGCTATGGGCGGCACTCGATCTGGTTCGGCTCGTTCCTCTCTATGCTGAGGTGCGCAACACTCTCTTTTGCGCTGTCGAAATTTTAACGCAATCCCCTGCAGCTTCTTTCTGTTATCTCTCGCCAAACCTCATCAGTACTATCAAGTACGTTGCTGACTGGAAACTCGGGAACATATCTGATTTTACGCAGGTACTCTTGTCTCAAGGTGTGGCCATGGGAATCGGACTCATGCTTGTGTTCGGTCCATCCATGACACTGGTGTCGGAACACTTCAATAATCGCCGCGGCCTTGCAATGGTGACTGGAAGCGTTCATACATTCATTCAAGTTCCTGTCCGCTTATTTTTATCTAGGGCATCGTGGCGGCCGCATCACCTCTAGGCGCTATCGTCTTCACAAGCGAGTTTCTTCCAACACTTCCTCCAATTCATTTTGAACTCACACGTCTGTCTATCCAGTTGTCCTGAACAATCTTTTCCACTCGTCGATTGGCTTCACATGGGGCATCCGTATCATGGGCTTCATGAGTCTCGGTTGTTTCGTTGTCGGGAACCTGTTAATCCGCGTCCCGAGAAAGACGGCGCCGCCCACCGATGCCGAGGACCCCACATCGACCGCACCACCCGCCCCCATCTGGGATCTTTCTTACATTCTGATCCTGATCAGCGGGTTCTTGTGGGCTCTTGGAGCGAATACGCCGAATTTCTACATGCAGCTCTACGCTGGCACAAAAGACATCAATCAGACGCTCGTTTTCAATTCTTTCGCTATTCTGAGCTTTGGGAGTATATTTGGTCGCATCCTTCCTGGGTGGATGGCTGATCGCTGGGGTGCTGTTAATGTTTTCATTCCATCCCTTATTGTCCTGAGTACTTTATCTGTTTCTTGAGTCTGGGCTCGGCTTATCTATTCTAGGCGGACTTTGCTTTGCCATGCTTGGGATCAACAACGCGGCTGGCCTCGTCATTTTCGCGCTTTTGTTAGTACCCTCATTCCTTCATCCTATCTGCAGCATTTCACTGATGTGCTGTGTATTGCGCAGCTATGGATATTTCTTTGGCACCCGTAAGTTTCCCTTCTCGATTGCGAAGTGGATTAAATGATTCATCGTATCCCAAGTTATCTCGATATATCTACCTATGATTCGCGAGCTCACACCTGATGGGACGAACATGGGGTATGTGCTTGCGATTTCATGGCTGAATCGATCCACTGAAATGAGGATGTTAGACGTCGGATGGGTTACGCTCTTTCACCTATCGGTCTTGGGTCTACTGTTGGTCCTCCCATGATTGGTGCCATTCTCACCGACAAATTCGTCTGGTGGAAGCCGATCGTAGCTTCTGCGGTACGTGGTCTTGCCATTTACGAGAACGAACCTGAGCTGATACTTTTCGCTAGGTCATTGTGCTCTCGGCCGCTGTCTTCAACATTGCTGGACGGCAGGTGCATGTTTCACGGAAGAGAAAGGCCATGGCCGCTAGTCAGAACCAGCAGACCGTGATCGAGTCGAAATGAAGCTCGCAGTCCTTTTCTACCAATCGAAATTTGACTCTTTCGAAACCCTTCATCATCCGCCGATGCTGGCATATAGACGCGTTCCTTACCCGTTGTACTACGTTCCTTTTGTGTAGCCTTAGATACTTATTCGCTGTCGTTCAGCCCACTCTTGCAGAGCCTGCTTATGTGTCATATTTGATCACGCAGTTCCACTTCCCGCTCTTTGCGCTTCCGAGTGTTGTGCATCAGTATCATTCTTCTCCGCTGCAGTGGACTCCGTTCAGACTCATCAGACGCACCACAAACTGTCCCGAATTGCCCTCTCACCACGATCAGCTCACTGCAACATCGAATTCGAAGCACTTGTAGAGAAGAGATATGAAACTGGCGTTCAAATGGTGTTGATCATCTGCAACAGTCGACTGTGCCGCTTCTGATCCAGAAACATGTATACCGTGAGGGACCAGGGTCAAGTACGAGTCTAAGATTTTGTACCAGCTCACCTTCACATCCCCCCTCCGCTCATCCAACTCGTTGCTCTCCTCCCATCCCTTCTGGGAGAAATGGATATCCTGCCTCCTGAACTGTGGATGCACATCTTTGCTTTCTCCTGCACGGACGGTGGCTTCACGGGCAGATCTTTGTCCGGCGCGTCGCGCGCCACCCACTATCTTTCGAAACCAGCGAAATATCAGTCCCTTTGCGTTGTTGGACGGTACCAACTTTTCAAACTTCTGGTGGTCTTGTCTCGGTTATCGCCCAACGAACGAAGAATAAAATATCTTTTCATTGCCGGCTTCGACGATACGAAGGCTTTCGATGGGCGCGACATGGATCTTCCTGTCAATGCCGACGATATTCTAGCTCGAGTCTTGCAGCTCGTGGCCCCAAGTCTTGTCAGTCTTGATATCCACCGCAGGACAGTCTTGCAACAGCCTTCCGCTTTCGAAATCGACTTCCCTCTCCTAACAGACCTAACACTTCACGGGCCGTACCAGTCGCTACACCCTATCCGTCGTCGACCTGGCGCCGCCTCGTTTCCATCTCTGCGGAGAATAGATATACATCATTTCTCTCATCGTCCAGCACACTTCTTACAGCACATCGTGCTCGCGGTCCCGCGCCTGACCCGCTTGCGCGTCCCTCAGTGCTCTTTTACGCCGTACGAAATACAGGTGGCTTTGGGCATTTTGCAGCCTGTGGCATCCGATTCGGAGGCTGCCTTTTTTCCGCCGAATCTGGAGACGTTGCTCATAGACGCGGATTCTCTCATGTGTAGGATGGACGCATTTGAGGGCAATGAGCGAACGACACAATTTTTGAAGAAATATCAGAAAATTGCAGCCAGAGACAAAAGGGTGCGCGTGATGCAGGGTAGACGTGAATGGACGCCTGTTGCGGAGGCTCAGCAGCAATGGCTGCAGGATGTTGCTCGCTTGAGTATGCTGGAGTCGTGAATTTGGCATCTTGGTGAGTTTTTTCTACGAAGCATCTTTTGTGTATTCATTTTAAGAGGGCGACGTACAGGACTACGATAAGACTGGATATGATTCAGAATATACTATCCCTTAGTGACTCAACCCCATGGCCGCTGAGAGTCCACTGAGGCAGCTGAGTTGGTCACTGCCGCCTCTGCTGAGTCGAAATTTTTGCCAAATGTTGCTTGTACCCTCTACTAGCCCACCTATATTAAATCGTTTGATTCAAATCTTGTACAAGATACATCTACTCCTGCTTATCATGCATTCCACCGACTCCACCGGTGCGCCAAGGCCCACACTCGACTCGGACCCTACTCAGACCAGTGAATTTCCGGCTGAAGGGCGTGACATCCGAGTCGTCAATGTCACCTCAAAGCGCCCGGCCGACGGAATCCGACGACAACTCACTCTTTCCTCACCGCAACCTCCACGTAACGATGTTCCTCCGCTTATACTTCACGTTCCCTGGCAATGCTTCGCCGCCAATCTTGGACGAATCAAACTTGTGCCCCTCTTACCCTACGCTGATATCTGCAGCGATTACAATTGGAGGACCCTCAACATGATGTGTACTTCCCTCGCAATCTGCTCCCTACCCCCGACAGATTAACCTCCGTCGACTTCCTTTGCTATCGAAATGAGTTCGACCACAGCCAAAAGAAGGGCGTTCCGAGGGCGTCAACCATGACCCGACCCGGCCAAATCGTGCCGGTCAGCACATGCCTTCTTCAAATCGGTCTTTTCGGATTTTCACGATGCGTTATAAGGTCCACCCACCGTCATGGTGCTCCCACTGGTCTGTTGGTTCTAGTTGTGCAGTCCTCGATGTCTGCTGCAAGTGCATCCCCTCCTCACGATGTGTTCGACATTGAGCATATGCCGGTCGAGGACGACCCCCGCGCTTGGCCCCCATTTCGCAAGGTTCTTGAGGAATATACCGTTGGCCTTTTTTGCTCTGTTCTCATCAGCTTCAGAACGTCGTCCTCGTCTTGATTGCTGCTGCGTCGCTAATAGCCGGCATTGCTACCAACATCCAAAATCGTATCATGCTTTTCGTGTTTTTTTTTATTCAAGCTCTGAACATCCTGTTTCTCCAGCTGCTAATGCCAACATGGAGGCAGATCTGCCCGCAACACCCTCACAAATCAGCTTATCGCTGAGTTTGTTTATCGCTCTACAAGGATTATTCCCGTTGTTGTGGAGCGCATTGAGTGAAGTCAAGGGAAGGAAACTGGTGTATGTGCTCTCACTGGCCATTGCTGCTGCCGGAAGCGTAGTTGTTGCTATCAGCAAGACGATCACACTGTAAGGGCCTTCACTTTTTTCTTCATCACAAGCGCTGAGATGATTTAGTGTTATCATTTTTCGATGCGTACAGGCAGTGGGGTAAGTCTGGTTCCACGATATTAGACACTTCCTGGCTCATTCCTCTCGCAGCTCGTCGGCCGTAATGTCTCTCGGTTTGTACTCCGCGCCATAGCCGACGCCCATCTCACGAACTTGATATTATTAGGCGCCGCCACCTTAGCAGATATATTTGACCCTTCGGAGCGAGGAACGAAGATGGGCATCTACTACATGGCGCCATTGCTTGGGGTAAGTGTTAACAGCGGTGCAGCTGGCTCCGGAACTCATTTTCGACAGCCTAGCTTAGCTCCTATGGCGGGAGGCGCCCTGACCACAGGCTTTAACTGGCGGGCACCTTTTTGGTTCATGGCAGCTGTCACTGGGCTGAGCTGTATCTCGATCTTCCTTTTCTTGAAAGACACTTTCCGGAAAGAACGAAGTCTGACGTATCAAAACGTTTTGAAGCGCCGACTGAAATCGCGGACCGCATCAGCTGCGACGAGCTGCACTACGACTGTGGTGGAGAGGGAACCGACAGGTCAAGAGCGGGGTGGTAGCCCTGCCCTGCCTGCAGATGTGGAAAAGCAGCCCAACAACAGCCTCGACGAAGCTACCGTGGTTCTTCCGGAGAAGCTCACACTCCGCGACGTCAATCCATTCACACCGCTGTGGCTGGTGCTTCGCCGCAAGAACAATGTTGTGATATTATTTGCGTCGGGTATGTGTTTCGCTAACACTTGCGGAGCGCGACTGATTTTCTTCAGGGCTCATGTTCGCCTTCAACTACGTTGTGGGTTTCACCGCCGCGCGGACGCTAAGCTCCGCATATGGATATGATGCTCTTATCGTTGGGCTCGTACTGTTATCATTTGGGCTAGGTTTGCCGTTTTTTCTCCGGCGTGCTTCCACTTCACTCACCGTAGATCTATCTGCTCAGGTAACCTTGCTGGCAGTTTATTAGGAGGCCGGTGGTCCGATATAAAACTGGCCCAGTATAAGGCTGCAAACGGTGGAGTGGGCTATCCCGAGGTCGATATATTATTTCTTTTGAGCTGGAAAAGTCCTAAACCGAAACAGATGCGTCTTAGGAGCACAAAATATGGGCTCATCCTTCTCCCCCCTTGTATTCTGACGTTTGGATGGCTCTCGGACCAACGCGTCCACGTTGCCGCGCTGTGTGTATTCCTTTTCTTGGCAGGATTTTTCATGATGTGCGTATCGATCTTTCGTCCACCTGTCGGGGATTGCGTGTTTAATACTTGCTGCTTATAGCTGGGCATATACCTCAACACTGGCATACGTCGTTGATGCCAATAATGGGCGCTCAGCCACTGCTGTTGCGCTGAACAGTGCATTCCGAGGTATCTCGGCGTTTGTCGCAACAGAGATAGCTGTGCCGCTGCAGGTGCGTTTTTCATCCCTCGATGATCTTGATTGATTCGGCCACTCACTTTCTATTCGTATAAACCTGTAGGATTCCGTTGGTGATGGTATGACCTGCGTTAACCTCTATTGCTATCGTGTGGTCTTATGAGTCTTGCTAGGCTGGCATTATACTATTTGGGCGGGGCTGTTAATACTGGCAGGGCTGTTTGTGTGGCTTGTGGAGTGGAAGGGAGCAGAATGGCGCTTGGCAGCGGAGAAGAGGGAGCGGGCGGCAGAAGATTCATGATTTAGATTGTGTATGCTTAAACGTATGTATCCTTAGACCACCTATAGTAGAGTAATGCATTTTCTTGACTTCTCTCAGCCGTTGGCCGTGCTTCGAGCTCGCAGTCCCTGGACTCTCTATTTTGGTATTCATCATTTTTTTTACCTTTGCTCTATTCCCACGCCGGCTGGCGTTTGTTGAATTTGTTTTGCCACTTTCTTCCAGTGCTGCCATGTCTTCGCCCTCAAAATCGACGTCAGAGGTCGGAGAAAACACTACCCTCTATAAGGTGTTTCTTTTATCGATTGTACAATTAAATGAGTGCGATATGGCCCAAAAAGCGGATGATTGAGAACAGGATTGAGAGATGCTTTCTGAGAGTTGTTGAGTGCAAATTGCTGACCTAACAAATTGCACAGGCAAAAGAAAAGTTTCTAGCGCATCTTGAGAACGTCGATACCAGCAACGGTCCAGTCAATACGCCGAACGTTCTGAAGTTTCATTTTCAGCCAGAGATTGAAGCTGAGTTGAGAGCGTTCGTGACGGAGCATGGCTGCTCGTACGCAGCTTCATGCCGATTCGATTTCTTATTGCTGACGAGCGTGGTCGATACTTAGAATGGAGACGAGGATAGTCTCCCGAGCGGAGCAGGACAAAATCGATAAGAGAGTCAAGTCGGTAGGTCTACTTTCCTACCTGCCACTTCGTCGGTGCAGCGACTTATAATCACTCCTGTCGTTCAGTGTTCACAATACACATCATTCACAGTTACACCGGAGGCTCAACGAGAGTATCGAAAAAATCTTCAGGTGCCTCTGACTCCAACAAGTGACTCAGTCCCGAAACGAGTCCCGAAAAAAGTTGTCCTACGGAGGCCCAACTCCAATGGCAAAAAACCTCGCGCCAAGACGAGAAGTCCGATTCTGAGTCGTCGCATCAAACAAACACCAGTGGAGAGAGATACGCCGGAATGTATGTCTACGCGTCTAGTCCATCTGCACCTGCTGAACCATCGTTTTGCAGCTGAGGATCCCCTTGGCTTAGAGCAGGATGATGATGTAGTTCCGAAAACGCATTCCGACCCAGCGTCCGCGTCGGACGAGATGGCTATTCGGATTCCTATCCAGAAATTCGACGAGCTCTGTGGGCGGCTTGCGAGTGCACTGTTGCTCCTGCCGACTATGGATCTTGAGAGGGCGGTTGAATGTAGAGATGAGCTTGTGGAGGTTGCGCATGAGCTGCGGGAGTTGCGGCTGGTGAGTTTGAAGCGCGGGTTGAGCGCTACGGCCCGAGAGGGAGAAGGTTCGCGGCCGGCAGTTAAGAGGTTGCGTGAGGCTTGATCAAGAGTTGTGCTTGGGCTGGCTTGTTGCAAATCCGCGAATGTAGGCTGGAAGACTAAAGCATGAATAGCACACTGTACCCGTCGGAGTGAAAGATATTGACTGATTGTATTGTGTTTGTGTGTATGTTGTATATAAAGATTGTCCCTTGTTCGTCCTGTTTGAGTCTGAGTGACATCCGGGGATTTGCTAGCAAAAGTATGATCCAGGGGCCCTTCCGAACAGACCATTGCCGGCTAGCTATCAACTATTCATCGTCCCGAGTTCGGTGCGCCTCAGGAGAGTGGGCAGGGTAGGTTTCCGGTCAACGAGATAGTTGGCCATCTCTGTCGCCATACTTTGTTCGTAGTGAATCGGGGAGACAACTGTTGTCGGTGGTCCTATAAATCCTTCATGATGTCAGTGATACTGATACAAAGGAGATCAAGGGCCAGGAGTCATTTGACACCGTAAGAGCCACCTATTTGGTGGCGGGACGTTGACATTATTTGGCGAAGCTTTGGGATTGGAGGCTAATCATAGAGTTAACTCGGAGACATGCTCTTGAGGGTACATAGCAAGTATGTTTTCCTGGTGGCTGGCAATTTGGTTCACCCACGACGATAATTTTACAGCTGTTCCGGAATACCTTGGCATGTTCACATTTTTTTTGCGCACTTTGCACTTTTGATCGTGGTGATATGATGCACCATTTATGGAGATTTGGGCCGAATGCCGCTGTTCCCGACACTTTCTGCCATCTCTTCTCATTTTCCGAGGACTTCTCCCCGTTTCATAGCCGGTGCGTAGCCGCTGCGCTGCCGCTGCCAGGCGTCGCTAGCCGAGGTGATCCTTTCCTTTAAAGGTGCATCATATCAATCCATCAAATGTGCGAGTTGCGTGCAAAAAAAATTGAACATGCCAAAGTATTCCGGAACAGCTGTAAGGTGCCTCGTGGCCTGCGCGAGTTCCAGCAGCAATGATGGACTCCGTTTTGCCACAGAAGTAGGCGTAACTCGTTTTCAATTTCGGTAACACTTGTTGCAGATACCTTGGCCATCTCAAAAGTCCTATACGCCACGCGGGTTGATCCTTGCAGAGATAGAAAGGCCTGAGAAGCAAAGCAATCACACTTCCGAGTCGACACAACGAAACCAATGACAAGCTTCCGAACTTGACCAAAGACTAATGAGAGCTGCGGCAGATTGGCGGCAGAGATAGATGGTTTGAGGGCTTCCCAGGGCGGCGAACAAGATGAAAGCGAGGCATATATGAGTACCCTCTAGCCATAGTTGATGGTAAGTGACGAGTAGACGAAGGATCATTCTGAGGTCACAGTGTGACGAGCTGCTTTAAATACCGCTACAATTGTCTCTGGACACTCCGACTGCTGGCAATGGCTTATTCCCAGCCTTCAGACAGTTCCAGTGAACATGTCTCCCAGCGCAGGCTTCCCAGCAGGCACAGATTCTTCGCCGACCTTTCCCAGTGTCTCTTCGACTTCGTGATCGAATTATTACCGACGACGGAGGAGATGGCTGTTAAAGAGAACGTCCGCAAGCTCCTCGAGCGTCTTATCCGCACCATCGAGCCAGAGAGTCGCTTGTTATCCTTCGGAAGCACCGCCAACGGCTTCAGTCTTCGCAATTCCGGTCTGTAGGCGGCAATACTTCGCCACCATGCACCAACTGACCGAAAGTACCAGACATGGACCTCTGCTGTCTGATTGACTCGGAAGAGCGCCTTTCCGCGACGGATCTAGTGACGATGCTCGGGGACCTCCTTGAACGCGGTTGGTGTATTCACCCGTCGGCTTGATCACTGTAATGTTAATAATGAATGCCGCTCTCAGAGACCAAATTCCATGTTAAGCCCCTGCCGCATGCGCGAATACCTATCGTCAAACTGTCTCTCGATCCATCACCAGGCCTGCCTCTCGGTATTGCCTGTGATATAGGATTCGAGAATCGACTCGCGTTGGAGAATACCCGTTTGCTTATGTGCTACGCCATGATAGACCCCACACGAGTCCGCACACTAGTTCTCTTCCGTGCGCCATTTTATTTGTCATCCCACACACTAGACACAAGTTCTCGGCCATGCTACCGATGGGTCAATCTCTCTGGTTTCAGCTGAAACGGAGGTATTGCTTCATCTTCAGCCAGTCGATAACTGCGTGTTCATGGTGTGTTTATGTCCATGACTAATTTCATCTCTCCATTTACAGTCAAGGTCTGGAGCAAACGCAGGAAGATTAACTCTCCTTACAAGGGTACACTATCCTCTTACGGATATGTCCTTCTTGTCATATACTTTCTCGTACACGTCAAGAATCCCCCCATCCTACCGAATTTGCAGCAAATGCCGCCACTACGGCCAATATCGAAAGAAGACACCCACCTTGCCGGGTACAATACTTGGTTCTTCGATGACATCGAACTGTTGCGGACGCGATGGCATTCGGATAATAACGAGAGCGTCGCTGAATTGTGAATTCGTCTGCTTGGCTTTTCAATCACGGAGACTGATCAAGTTCAAGGCTTATCGACTTCTTCCGCTACTTTGCCCGAGATTTCAGCTACAACACAGGAGTCGCATCCATACGTGCTGGCTTACTGAAGAAGACTGCCAAAGGTTGGCAAAACGATGTAGGGTCATGTCCTTTGACGGCCGCAACGTTTACTAACCATATTAAAGCTGTCTTCCAGTAGGTATAACGATTCTCGTGAGCGAAATCGTCTCTGTATCGAAGTATGATACCCCCCGCTACAATCCGTCATCGACCTGACCGTCTCACAGGATCCCTTCGAACTGGACTTCAATGTTGGGCGTTGCGTCACCAAAGATGGGATATATACCGTGAGCGTGCCTTGGTTATTTATAATCTCTTTCTTATACGGCGCCACAGATCCGTGGTGAATTTATGCGGGCTTCTCGTATACTTGCTAATCGCCCGGAACGGGCTGTTGTCGCCCTTGCCGAGCTGTGTGCGGAACGGGCTGACGAAGATCTCGTATCTGCTCCCTCTTCTTCGTACGCCGTGATACGGCCTCCTCCGCAGACGCCGTATTCAGTGGGCAGTGGCAATGGGAGGCTCAAGGCCCCCGCTGCTCCCACAATATCTGTCCCTATTTCCGTCACGCCGAGCCCGGCGGCACCGACGACGCTTCCGGCGCATCCGCCATCGGCACACATGGCACCGCGGCGGAGTAAGTGGACCAGCCCACCGCCACCGGATGCCCCGGAGGATGCCCGGGCTCTTTTCGAAAGTAACCTCGGGCATGGATTGGAGCTCGCCACAAGTTCTACCGAGGCTCGCGAGCCAGACCACCTTGCGGCCGAGTCAGCGTCGGAGCATTCTACCTCGGAAGGCGTGAGTGAGATATTCACCGATACTGACGCCAGCGTCAGCGATGCGGGAAGCGACGTCGTCTCCGTTCGCTCATTCACAGAAGGTGTTGCCGTGCAAAAAGGCGACCCAGCTTCGGCACATGGCAGCGGCTGGCGACGTCCTTCTTGGCATGCTTTGCGCCCGCCAATACCTCAGCACCAACACCTTGCAGTGGATTCAGCATACTACGGAACGGGGGGTCGTGCAAGCACAGGTGCGCGCGGCCGTAATCAACGCGATCGGGAGCGAGCTGCTGCCGGCCCGCCCACCGCCTGGTCGAACGACCCGAGTCCCTCTCCATCACGGCGTTCATCTTCCGGTCCACCACGTACGGTCAGTGGATGGATGCCAGGACCGTCTTTGGCCGCCACCCCGGTAGCAATGCTACCACCACTTCCTCCTTCGCCTGAATCATCCCTTCCCTCACCTCATTCCCCTTCAGGACAGCATTTTTCGCATTTCGAGACTTCTCACACTGTATATTATCAGACATCTCCACGGCCCAGCCCACATTCTAGTCCGCGGCCGAACGTATACCCCACCTCCGGATCCAACTCGTCATACACAACCACACCCAGCTCATACTCCCCTGGGGGCTCTTCACCCTCGCGTCAACCACAATATCCCCAGTTCCTGAGCAACAGCAACATCATAGGGCTTCGTGTCCCGCCTGATGTGTTTCCATCTAACCATCCGCCATTATCATCGCCTGTAGCGTCGTCTTCCTCAGGCCTCATGTCGCGCGAACATACCCCTGTGCCCAAAATGAATAGTCATTATAGCAATAACTCGAATCTCGGCGGACAGCCGAATCCGCCATCACCGTCGTGGACGCGCATTGTTTCACAGCACACGCAGACGCATTCCCGGTCCAACTCGACAAACGCACCGACACCAAAGCCGCATTCGGCTCCTGTATTTTCACAACAGCAGCAAGCTCCACATGTATCATCTAGTTGCTCTTCTCTTCGACAACCCGACCATCCTTCTCCTCGACCTTCGTCCAGTTCTCCCCCGCAGCCAACCACGTCCTCTTCCTCTCCTCAGCCTTCATCCTCATCATCACCGCCGCCACCTGTACCGAGTACATCCAAAGATCATCTTCATCCCCCTCGATCCCAGGACGAGGAGGACCACGAGCGCGATCGCAGCTCCTCGACAGCGAGCTCACCGACGCCCTCGCTATCGACGGGGTATGAAACATCCGTTTCCATGTCTCCTTCGCCTTCTCCGCCTTTGAAGCCGGGATCTGGCGGCAAAGTCACGGCACCGACATCTCCTACTCGCGCTGAAATCGACGACGAGCAGCCTAGAGAACTTGTCCAGGAACCGACAATCACACTCAAATCCGACTCATGACAGTGTCATACTTCCATCTCATGAAATCTCGCCTCGCCTCTGCTATCGTCATGCTCAATCCCTGTCCCTGTCCGCGTCGGCCTCTCCCGATTCGCTCTCTGTCTCGCTGTCGAATTTGCACATCGTATCTTCATATCTATGTCAATGGCAGCATCACCCACTACATCCATCCTTTAGCATATGCATATCGTACTCACCAATCGCATCTACTAACGAAGTATCACACTCTTAGAAGTTGTACTGTCGCTCGCTCCAATTGGGCGACCTTGCTCTCATGTTTCCTCGTAGCATCGCATTGTTATGCATGTACTTCGTAGCCTCAAGACCGACAGAAAAATCGCCGAGACGAGTGTAATGGGTAAGGATGGCATACCAGATAGACCTCACGAAAAGCCCGGGGCGGTGTAATGGGAGGCCTGGTTAAATGCCCAGCCAGTGAGCCAAGCTGTCTATTCAGACGGCTTCTATCTTGCAACAGTGCATTTGTGCGTGTCCTGCACGAAACGTGTCCTGCACGAATTGACGCGGACTAGATGTCTCACTTCAAGCAAGCGATGTTCGACAGCTATTTAGCGGGATTTACTGATACCCAGGTAGACGGGGAATACTCAAACCGAGACGGAAATTAGGGAGCGTGAAGTTCGAGACAACTGACCAGTATATTTACAGCTATACCCGCGTTACTAACGGGGCGCTCCGCTTGTTTGCGATTATGATTCCGCGACTGCAAGATGACCAAAAGACCCAACACAAATTAAATACCAGAAAGATCTAATCCAGAGAGTGAAGAAATTCTCGTAGTTTCTCTAGCGCTTTGTAACGATGTGAGAGCTTGTTTTTCTGGTCAGTTGGCATCTCCGCATAACTAGTAGAGGAGAATGAGTCAGTTGCAATCTTCATAGTAAATCAGCGGCCTACGTCAAGCCAGTTCCTGTAGGCTCAAATACAGCGTCCCATCCGAAGATACCGGGACCTCTAGCCGGTACAATCGAGCCGTCTGTCCTGCCTTCGAATAAAATCGGCTCCGTCCCTGTATAATAGCGTTTGTCCGATGATAATGATAGAGGGCGCTTTGTATACCTGGGCCTGCTGAGTAGGCAAAAGTGCACAGTGCCCAAGCGGCTTTCGTTGGAAAGCCGACCAGGAGCGTATTGAGACCCTCATGACCTAAATCGGCTAGGAAATATTTGATGTAAGGTCCAGGAAGGCCGTGAAGCGCTTCAAAGCAGAGAGCTGTATCTTCTGTGATACAAGGTCCGCCGAGCTAGCGAAAAGTCGGCAATTTCTATAAATTCATGGAGATCCTGAAACCAATATTATGTACCTACCAGCTCGGCGGCCCGGCGACATTTTGCGAAAGCGACTTCCTGGGTGGTTCCTTGAACTTCGGGAACTGAACTCGCGTATGAGCATGCAAAGCAGGTTTCAGTAATCATGTCGCTTGCTGTCCAGGGAGCGGGATTCTATTTCAATGGGTTTCCCGCCTGCCGACAAGATCGCTTTGACCTCTTTCAGCTTGTTCGCATTCCCAGTGACGAAGGCTGCAAGATATCAGTGTTATATATGTCGGATTTTCGTGGCCTTTACTGAGGTTAGCTTTAGCCATGACTTTCTTTCTGTGATGGACAAGTTCAAAGAAGCTCCCATCATTACGACATCGATCAATCTTAACCTCAACAACATTATACCTCAACGTCCTCCGGACCCAGTCTTTGGGTATCGCCCGAACTGAATTTCGCTGTCTTTCACATCTCTCAGGGTCTTTTGCCATTTTGTCGGCCCTTGTATTCCATCTCGTTCGATTTTTTTCATCGATTTATCTTTGAATGTTCGACTTCATGATCAGCTTTACAGCCCGACGTCGACCCCCCCGGCCCCGGTCACCCCTTCTTGGTGAGTCTCTCGCAAATTCTTTTCAACGCTCAGCCCTGGCTGTGTTCTGATCCCAAACAAACTTGACCAGTCAGTAGTAGGTTGTTTAGCTCTCTTTTAAGAAATTTCTATCTAGAAAGCCCGCCTGACATCTGCAGCCTCTGTGATTTTCTACGAGCAGATGTCTCTGCATTTTCAAGCGTTAAGCGATGAACGGCAGATATAATCATGACAGGGTTGACTGAAGCATGTGCACGAACTAGTACAGCTTCGGGTCTGCAGCAAGTCTGCAGTGAATCAGTTGAGTATCCCTGAGGGACCCTGACAAAAAAATACAGCATTTACCGAGCGTTCAAAGTCATCCAAGACTATACGCATGAAACCATAGGGCCCCGACTCAGCTCACCTGCAATTCAGCCGATTGTTGTCCGTCTCAAAAGATCCTGTTTCTTCAACTTTCGCGTCGTCTTACAGAGCCGCCGTGGGCCGTGAATCTATTCGATTTTCCCTGTTGAACTCATTCAATATGCTGCAAAGAATATGAGTTGGTCAGTGCTTTTACTTCTAGAAACGGAAGTTGAACTTCTGATTTACTAGGAACAGCCACGAGTACCAGCACAGCCCGATTCCATCTGAATATCCCCCCACTCCATTTGAGAATTCTTGACTCTTCACCCGGATATGCTGTGCAACGTCGATTCCAATTTCATTCCTTCCTTCCCTCTATCTCAGCTGTTCATTTGAAACTGTGGAATGTTTCGACTGAGACGAATGCTTCGGCCAACTGAACCAATTGTCGACGGCCGGTCGTAAGTGCTCTGAATTAGGTCCACGGTAGAGGGCTAACGTCTTTTCAGTGCATCAGGATATTCTTTTCAACACTTGCGAGTAACACCCTTCTCACTTATGATTCAATGAAGCTTCCAAATTAGGAAACACTGGCACAGGGGCCGCACACCAGCGCACAGCCCCCGCGAGCGCTTCATTGTTCTAATTCTGATCACAGCATAAGATTCTTGGTATAAAACGCAACGTCTTGTGTGGCGACAGCTTCCAATTACTCCCCAGACTCACACTACAGATCTCAACTCGCATTCCAACAATGAACCGACATGCCTACTCTAAATCACCCTCATCCTCGAATCTACCGGTCCAAGGGCAATGGTCTTCGGATCTAACCACAGAGCCAGTGGAAGAAGCGCCGAAGAGACGATCGTTTTTATCTGCCGTATTTGGGCATCGTCGGAGCCGTTCAGCAGACCCTGGAGATGCGCCTCCATCTTACGAAACTGTAACTCGTTCAAGGTCAGCCAAACGAAGCAGATCTTGTGAGCCCTACGCCTTCTACAGACGATTTGCGTTGATGATGTGTTCATTCAGGGCTGAACAAACCCATGCGTAAAGAGACCCTGGAAGATGCTCTGGAAACCTTGCGGCAATATGACACCGTAATCTTGGTCGACGATTCCGGTTCTATGGGTGAATCGGGCTCCAAAAGAGGAGTAACTCGATGGTTCGAGGTATATCTCTCTCAATCTCATTTCAAATGTCGCTTCATAAACGTTTATAGGCTGGTCAAGCGCTTCAGGCCCTGGCCGAAGTGGCGCAGCGGTACGATGAAGATGGAATAGATATTCACTTCCTCAATAACAAACACCAGGCACTCAATATGCGGGTACGTGGAGCCGTCTCTGGAATTTATATAATCACAGATATTGATTTTTTTATTTTCATTGCAGTCTTCAAGTGAAGTCCGTCAGGTATTTGAGCAAGTCCAACCGCATGGCACCACTCCCACTGCAGAACGACTCGACCAGCTTCTCAAGCCGTATCTCACCAAACTTGAAGCGGCTGAGATCCAGCCCGACGGGACCCCGAGGGATAGGCAAACTGGCGAACAAATCAAGCGTATTAATTTCATCGTCATTACAGAGTGAGATCTCCCTTTCCCACAATTTAACGATATACTGACCGCTGCTCAGTGGGATATCTGGTACGCAATTCCTGATTTATCTGAAATTTCAAGTAATTTTTCTTGCAGCTGATGACCCTAAATATCCCATCATCGAGGCCGCAACACGCCTCAAAGCCATGCGCAATCTAACCCGAGTGCAGGTAATTAATTCCCGTGCGCGCATTTGTCTTGATCGAGCTCACGTTTACGCGCGCACAGCTCGGCATCCAGTTCGTACAAATAGGCAACGACGAAGAAGCCACTCGAGGATTGCAAGCACTGGACGATAATCTGACCAAGGAACGCGATATCTGGGTATGTTGTGTTAAATTATCTTCGCTTTCTGGCTCATTAGTCGCAGGACATCGTGGACACCACGCCGTACTCGAAGTTAAACCCAGTGACCGCAGATGGTTTGATCAAAGTCCTTCTCGGGGGCATTAATCGTAGGGTCGATGAGCAGCAGAAGGGACGAAAGTAGTCATTACCAGTATCCTATCAGAGCTCACTCCCCATTATGTCTCGCAAGTATTCGAAGAACAAACTCGCATGTATTTCGCATTTGACTCAGGTTGTGGCTTAACTTAAACGTATTTAGTTGGATAGGATACTCCCAGGTTAACTAGGCTAGACGTTCATTGTAATATTGTAATGAATCGTACTCATTCTTATTCGAGGTGGTTTTCGACGGACGAGCTTAAGTTGGTAGAATTTTCTGCCCCACGTTACCCAAGGATCACCGTTGTGCACTAATAGTACCAGAAGTCGGCCGGGCGGTTTAGCGTCTTCACAACACGCTACAGTTCCCAGATATAAGTAGACCTGAGTTTTGAGCATAGTATGATGCGTTAATCCCTGAAATGAGTGTGCAAATGCGTTGATAGGCTGTGTACAAATGTACGAGACAAATAACTGTAGAGATAAGACGACGTGAAGAAACTTTCCATTCAAGAGAGCGTCTGAAAGGCCGCTAGTAGAGACAGCGTTGAAGCTACAATCGATCTGGTATTCACAAATCAGCCCCGCAGTCGAAACGGTTGAGACGCTAACATTCAAATCCACTTACAGCGAAGTGGAAATTGAGAATGCTGCTGCCTTATTGGCGCCGTTGCGGCCAAGCGGCGGATCTCCCGTTACAGCGGCATAGTCAAACAATAGCCGCTTGCCGTCAGGGGCGATTTCTATGTGCACAGTGTGGGTTGTCCATGTCAAGTTTTGTATATCGTAGAGGGTTGCATTGTAGGCCTCGGTTTGAGGCTTGATGTCGTTATATGCGAAGTGGTTCGTTGGAGGGCCGCCATCGAGAGAAATAGAGGTATTATATATGTCCCCGGTATCTTGAGCGACGTAAAGAGTGATGCCCGTTCCTGGGAGGTCGTGTAATTGGCGAAGGAAAACGAATCACTGGCACAAACCATTGAACGGTATAGTCATGCTGCAATTGTCAGCAGTGAGGCATTGGGTATCTAGTTTTTGTTAGCGGGAGACTTTTTGTTGAATGAGTTACTCAGTTACAAGTTCTGTCGTGGCAAGGTTGACGATGAGTGCGCTGCAGAGGTCTGGATAGGGTTCAGAGCTCACGCGGTTCCACCGAAGCAAAGACTCTCGTTGACGGAGACCGCAAGGCCGTTCGAATTCTCAAAAGAGTATTTCAGCCATTTGCTGTTGTAGCCTACCCCCGCGCTGGAATTGTAGGTGATGATGGGGTCCTGGTCATCGATGTAATACAGTGCGTTGGCAAATGGAGTGAAGGCAAGGGCGGAGAGAGCTGCAACAGCTGCAGGGAAGGACCGCATAGGTGTAGAATACATAAGACGGCCACTGATTCGTATCAGTTCACAGATCGCCAAAACTGAGCACAAATGTCAAGCTGTCAAATTTGAGTCAATGCGGTGTTCCGAAAATTTAGTAGGCGCGGTACCGGTGCGACAGTGCCTCGAGTCTTTGAGTGAACCAAGTACAAGGGAAATAGGCAGAATCATTGCAGATGGGCATGAGTGTCGATCCTTGGTCGATCCCTTGAGGATTGAACACGCAGCCCAAGAATCCGGAGCGTCACGGTTTCCCAAGCGTTTCCGACCGTTTTGCGAGTCGAGCTCTCCACCAAGTCATTCCAGGAGACGCTTTGGGCCCCAAAGATTGCGTCCTGTAAGTATGTAGACCAAGTTCAATGGCTTTTACGCCGGCACTACTGACAAGGAAGTGTTGCCCAAACTTCCAATTTGGGAGGAAGGCGTTGAATAGGATGAAGGTTATGGGAATTTGTTCGGAGGCGGCCCGCCCGAACGGGCCGAATCAACACCTAAAGTTTTTCCACGTTCCTCTTGCGTTCCTCCTCAACCGCGACTCAACCTCGCGAAAATTCTCCAATCGTTATGCACAATTTTCTCCACCTCAAGTTCAACACAATGAGAGTTGTCGACAATATCTCTGAGAACGATTGCGACCACAAGCGCCGCGACTCATCGAAACGACTGTGGACGCGTCACTGCCTGGATGTGACCCTTGAAACCACCTTCGATGCTCGTCCATCCAGTGACATTCATTACTCAACACTCCCCCCATAACGCTGAAGAAACCCTCGACACGTATACTTACATACTGAATCTAGCATGTCTGGCACGCATTTGTTGCACGGCGATGCCACATGTCTCATTTTATTTCTGCACGAGGCGTATATCTCATCCCGCAATCGCCAACTTTGCCCTTCCGTGCGCCAAATTGGATGAATTCCCTGAACGGCTTTCTCTGTCGACATACGTAGACTGTCAGCATGCTTTAAATTTACACCCCCACAGGCGCTAACGGCGGCTCAAGATGAACCACGATGCGGGCACTTCGCGATTTAAGATAACGGTAGGCCAACCAACATATTCACTAGTTCCTTTGCCCTACCATGACGGACACTCGAACCACTCTACAGGGTGTGAAACCGCACGAAAAATACCACTTGAATGGCGGAGATTTACACATCATCGTATGTCAGTCGCTAGGAGGTCTTGCGCTCGCTGACTTGTGTATCAGGCGGAAGATCGCGAATTTTGTGTCCACAGATACTTTTTCGAAAGAGACTCTGCCAAATTTCGCGGACTGCTCGCTTCACCTTCACCTGGCCAACCTCGCAAAGGTTCATCGCATCTGACTGCCATCAAACTGGACGGTGTGTCCGTCAAGGAATTTGAAATATTCCTATGGGTGTTCTACAACCCGCAAGTCTTTACTCGTTTTCTAAAGACTCGCCGAAACTGAATCTCTTTAGCACCTATTCGCTATACGACACCACCGTCTCAGAGTGGAGCTGTATTCTTCATTTAGGCCACGAGTGGCAGTTTGCCGAAGTCGAAAAGCTGGCTGTCCGAGAGCTGGAGAAGATGCCCATGCCGGTTGTAGATCGTATTGTGCTCTATCAAGAGCACAACGTTTCTGAGGATCTACTACTCCCGCATTTCGCTACCGTGTGTGCACGGGGCTCGCCTCTCAATCTCGACGAGTCCGAGCGGCTAGGGATGTCTACGGTGGTGCTCATTAACCAGACCATGCACTTCAACTACACAAAGTCGTCTCCCACGGCGAAAACAGCCAATACCGCACTGGCTGTCAAAATCCTCGCCCACATTGGCGAGGTTGGAACGGACAAAGCGAATGGTGAGCTGATCCTGCTTCCTCCACATGTGCTGCCTAAAATGGTCTGTGTAAGGCACGCCGACTTCAGATCTTTCTAATGCGCCGAATGGTTTCGCTAAGGGGAAGGGAGCCTCGGACTCAGAGTCTGAGAGCAACAAAAGGGGCGAAAAGTCGAAGAAAGGATCAGGCAACGGTACGGGTGGCAGAACTTGAACGTGTCAATGGCCACGTTATTTTGTGTACTTGTACTTGAATCTTCACAAATGTCCATCAATCCGTCCCATTCGCGGAGGCAAAGAAAGCTGCAAAGGGGGGACACCTTCACGTGACCGCGTATCAGCTTCTTTCTTTGCCTCACCCTCTTCCCCCGCCTCTTCAATGGACATCCAGCAAGTCTTGAACGTTACTCCCGAATCTCTCGTGACGTGGGTTGGCGTGCTGGAAGGCGACCTGGGCAATCTTCCCGACTCCGTACGAGAAGCGCGTCTCAGCAACCAGGTCGGTTGACATCCAACCAAGATTCGGTGCGGCCACGTGTGCCAGAGGTTGACCTAGCGCTCTCCAGCTTGCCATCCTTCAATCCCAACCCATCGGCGCGCAAATGAAAACACACTCGTGCGTCGCGTTCATTCAAGGACGAAACAAAGGCGTCAAGCTCGATCTTCAGTCAAGTTGCTGCAAAATATCTGCCCTCGCTGATAGCTCTGTACCGAGAGAGAGACCAAGTCATTAGTTCTGCCAGCACGCTCATCAATAACATCTCCGACTCGTAGGCTTTATTCGACTTTCCCTTTTATTTCTCCGTTACGATTATGCTTCTAGACCCTACTTCGTTCGCTTCCTTCGTACCCCAGCCGGAGATGGTATTGCAGCGCTGCAAACCAAACGCGCAGTGGCCTCGATTGACCAAATCAATACTACGTTCAACGCCGATAGCGTTGCTGAGATTTTTCAATTTCTGGGGACCCTGCTGCTCCTTCAAGGCGTGCAAGACGTAGCGCCCGAAGATAAAGCGATCCTCTTGCGGCATCTCCCCACTTGCGAACGCAAGTTTGTGGGGAGACTCGCGTCTGAGACCGCTGGTCGATGCATGGCTTTGTTGAGCGACGATCCGTACGTTCTTTGCATCCGATTCTGTAGGCACTAGCCTATCACTCAATATCGTATTGCAGATACATGCGCCCGATGATGCAGGAGGTGAAGCGGGTACTTGAGCAGCCCCTAGAACAGTGTGGCGGTCCTGGATGCACTCTCCGAGTACAGAAGAACGGCGCTGAACTCTCTCAGTGTTCAAGGTATGTGTGAACTATTGGTCTCTGATGCAAAATCTAACACAGGTGTATCTCGGAAAGGTGTAAATCTGCTGTCTACGTGCGTGGCATTGATTCTGAGGACTGAGTTTGAAGCTGAGACACTAACATACAGTGTGGTGTGGATCACCAGAAAGCGGCATGGGCGAAACATAAGCCGACATGCTTTGCTCCGACTTTCTGAAGCTGCTGTATCGACCAAAACAGTGAAACTTGGAGAGAATCCTCCTTTCGTGCCACGATTGCGCGTATCTCACCGTGAGCCGGCCTCCTAGCAGCCAACTTTGTGACGCGCACCTAACTTACATGGCAGCTCGTAAACGCGTAAACGGTGAGAATCAATTTTTTTTTGGCATGTGCGGGGTGCTATATACAAGAAAGGTGGTAATACATTCATGGAACTGTTCAGTATCATTTGATTCCGCACGTACGGTCCTTAGAGCTACTCAGCATTCATGCCAATCCACCAAATACAATCAATTTTGTGTTCATATACTCTTCGATGCCATGCCCTCCCTCGCGACCGAGTCCACTATCAAATCGTCAGCCAGAAAAACGAATGGGATATCCAGTAGCAGCCGCACCTCTCCTTGATCCCCCCAAACGGAATAACCGCCGAGCTGATCATACCAGTGTTGCAACCGACCACTGCAACCATCGCATCAACGACAATCCGAGAAGCAGAAACGAAAAAAAAAAAATCAAAACGCACTTCCAACCTCGAGCTTCTCCGCAACGCGCCACACACGCCCGACATCGCGGGAGAAGAAATACCCCGCCAGTCCAACGTCGGTGCTGTTCGCCAGCTTGATCACCTCGTCCTCGGTCTCGAACTTGACCAGGGCCGCCATTGGGCCGAAGGTCTCTTCCGTGTTGACGCGTGCGCCAGGGGGGACGTCAGACAGGACGGTCGGGTGGAAGAACGCGGTCCCGGGGATGCTGGATCCGCCAACGAGGACCTGTGCGCCGAGCTTGACGGCGTCGTCGACGTGGGCTTGCACTTTCTCGACGGCGCGTTGGTGGATGAGGGGGCCGTGGGTGCTGCATCGAGATGAGGATGCTGTAGGACGATTTGCTTGTAAGGAATGAGTACGCACGTAGATTCTTCAAGACCGTTGCCAATTTTCATCGCGGCGACCTTCTCAGTAAGACGAGACGCAAACTCGGCGTAGACAGAGGACTGGACGTAGATGCGATTGGCGCATACGCACGTCTGTCCTGTGCCGCGGAACTTGCAGACAATGGCAGCTGCAAAACACGTCAAATGTGAGGTAGCCGTGGAAAAGTAAGGAATGCATACCCGCCACGGCCTCGTCGATGTCGGCGTCGCCAAAGACAATGAACGGCGCATTGCCTCCGGCTTCGATAGAGACTCTACAACGTGTTAAAGAATAAATCCCTTCTGGAGGCTGGGAACCCACTTACTTCTTCAAAGTCGACGCTGCCATCCCTGCAAGCAGCTTGGCGACCGGCGTCGACCCCGTGAAGGTCACCTTCTTCACGATCTTGCTCTCGCACATTTCCTTCCCGACCTCAGCCACGTTCTTGAGCGTCGTCACGACGTTGATCACGCCGTCAGGTACGCCCGCGCGACGGGCTAACTGCAGCAATTTAGTTTAGCCGCCGAAAGTAAACTTGATTGATTCATTAAGGGTTACCTCGACGAGCGCGAGGCACGAGAAGGGCGTCTCGGGTGGAGGCTTGATGACGCTGGTGCAGCCCGCGGCGAGTGCGGCGCCGAGTTTGCGCGTTATCATGGCGGATGGGAAGTTCCATGGTGTCAGAATCGCACTGGGCGGAATGGTCAGAACAGGGAATTGGGACAATTGAACACACGTACACGACACCTAAGGAAAGCTAGGTTAGCGCAGTGCATTGGGTTAGACAGCACACACTTACCAACTGGCTGTTTGATGACCACGTTTCGGACATTGGCGGTCGGAGAGGGGATGTGCTCTGAACAAGATTAGAGACGTTAGACAATGGCATGATAAACACGCACCTCCGTATGTGCGGACAGCTTCTTCGGCTACACGCGAAGAGTTAGAAGAGATAAAAATGCTGAATGCCGCACTTGCCAAACCACTGTACACGACATGAGTATTCAAAGAGATTGAACGAGGACCATCTAGATCATACCTCGACAAAAGAGGCGCTATAAACGTTTTCGCCCTATAGACTTGGTTGAAGACGCGTCACAAGTCGAGAAAGAACAAACCTTAGCCTCGGTCAGAGTCTTTCCGTTCTCGAGCGTCTGCAAATATTAAGTGTGAAACGAGATTTCACGGTGGAGAACGAACGATGAGGCGGGCTAAATCATCGTGGTGTTCCTGCATTAAAGCAAACAGCTTCATGAGAATGTCGTGCCGATGCTACAAGCCGATGTTAGTGCATGCGTGAGGGATGAAAAATGTACCAACTTTCGCTGTCGTTTTGCTCCACTCCGGAAGCGCTTTCGCGGCGGCATCGATGGCCTCTTTGGTTTCAGAAAGACCCATTTCTGGGACGGTACCCAGTTCCTCGAGAGTTGCAGGGTCTGAATGGTATTTATATTACGGCTCAAAACTAGCACACCATACGCACTCTGCACGGTGATCTTCTCCCCATTCTTCGAATCTACCCATTTGCCGCCTATGAAGGCCTGTGCTTGGTGGGAAAAAGCCCACAGAGAGTTGCAAGCGTGATACCAACCTGGGTCTTGATGAGAGACGAGTCTTTGAGACCAAAAACTGATGCTTGAGCGCTGGCCATCCTACGAGACAGTAAGGGCTGAGAGGATATCCTGGGCAGCAGAGTGCTGGAAAGGCGGAACGTAGGGAGCCGCATCCAGTGACCAATTTCGTTTCGCCCCAACTTCGTGCCGGACCGAAACCTTAGAAAGGTAACTGCCTTTTGTGCCCGGATTAGCTCGGATGGTCCTTAAGCTAGATGAGGAGGTCTTCCGGTAGCTGCTTGGCGAGAAAGCTGACTCAGAAGACGGGGATGTTGAGCTCGACGGTGACCACAACGGTGACGGCGAGATGGAAGATTTCTCATCCATTGACGCGTTATTTATTGATTCATACCTTGCCAAACAATTGCCTGGGTTCGACTTCTTTAATCTCTTCCCTTGATCCATGCCACAGCCCGCGCCCATCTTCTCTTCTCATGGATGGTACCTTTCCCCGATTCTTCTGTCTGTCTGTGCTCCTGGCAAAACTGTCTGCGCCGTTTGAACGCGCATCAAGTATCCGCAGACGTTTTGATGGCCCGTGTTCAAGTGACCTCTTAAGCGGCGAGGCGCGCTCCAACAAGCCTTGGTCTGAACGACTATGCTCTTACAAGCTGCAACTCTATCTGGGCTCTTGCTCTTTTCCGCTGCAAGCGACTTGCGGGACGAACTCACCTCTCCCGCCAGGCCCGGTGTCACTGCGTTCTTCCCCGGAGATCCGGGGTACGCCAATGCGAGCAGGGCTTGTGAGCTGTTCTCTACGCTCACTCCACACCGTATTAAATGTCATAAGTCAACCTACGCTTCACACCCGACCCTGTCGCGGTCGTGTACCCAGAAACTGTGGAAGAGCTAGCAGACATCGTCAAAATTGGAAACGCTCACCGCCTGCGTGTCAGCGCACGGAGCGGCGGGGTATGTACATATGCCGGAGCGCACTTCACCGTCATATACCCAACTCTTTCACAGCATAGTTACATTGCCAACGGCCTGGGAGGGGGAAACCACTCAGAGGCCTTAGTGATCGACATGGGGAAATTGACGAACATTGCTGTCGACCCTTCGACAAAAACGGCAGTGATTGAAACGGGGAACAGGCTGGGGGATATCGCGTTGGCGTTGAATGAGTATAATTTCGCCATGCCACATGGCACTTGCCCATATGTTCGTTGCATTTGAGACCGTGATTCAGAACATACACTGACACTCATTGCAGGTCGGTTTAGGCGGTCATGCGTGTGCGTCATTCAACGTTCTCAGAGCCACTTCGCACAAAGACTAATTGTTTCCCAAGCATATGGCGGCTATGGTTTCACTTCAAGAATGTGGGGCCTCACATTAGACAACGTCTTGTCAATCAGTTCGTTTTCGTGGTGAAATTATGTTTCGTCTCTAACCTTCTGCTTTTCGCAGACCTGGTACTCGCGAACGGAACCATCACCAAGGCGTCCAAAGACCTCAATTCCGAGCTTTTCTGGGTGCGTTGAGCGACTATCTATGTAACCTTGTTGAAGTTGAATCTTCTCGCTAGGCAATGAGAGGCGCCGGGCCATCAATGGCCATAGCGACTTCCATCGAATTTTCAGTCTATGATGCACCGCAATCAGTCATCGTCTTTCAGTATAACTGGCAACTCGACGTCGAAAACGCAGCAACCGCCCTCGACACCTTCCAAAACTTTGTTGTCCAGCCGAACCTGCCGCCCGAATTCGGCGCGGAAATCGTCCTGACCCGGGGTGCCGTTGAGGGAAATGTGTCTTTCGGCCTCACTGGAGCTTGGCACGGCGACCCGAATCAGCTGAACGGAACAGTCGCGCCTTTCCTTGCCGCGATGCCGCCCTTGAATGCCGTCACGTTCACTGGCGGGAATTGGATCGAGTCGGTTGAGTTTTTGGCTGGGAGCACCTTGAACACGTCGACTGCGCCCGACTACACTGATACTTGTAGGACTCATGATTTTTTTTACTCGCTGCCATGTCGCTCATTGTCTGTGTCAGTCTACGCCAAATCGCTCATGACGCCGCAAGCATCTCCCATGAACCAGGCGGCTCGCACTGCTTTCATGAGCGGTCTTGCCCACGAGGGTTTCGTCTCCAATATGGTATAATGCATCTGCACAATGTCTCCATATTTTCCTCCGCTTATATGTATTTTGTTCAGAGCTGGTTTTTCCAAGTAAGCTGAACCCGATTCAAGTTCTAACTTTTTCAGCAGCCTTATCCCCGCCTGTGATTTTTTTTTTCAGGTAGAGCTCTACGGCGGCGCAAACTCCAAAATCAACTCAGTCGCAACCGACGATACCGCGTTTGTGCACCGCAACTCGATGTTCACTATCCAGTTCTATGCATCGTCTTTCAACAATGAACCGCCGTACCCTGATGAGGGGTTCAAATTCCTTGACGGTCAGTCGCTCATTCTCTGTACTCTGGATTCTCATCCACTTGCAAATATACAGATCTTGTCGACGGCATTACTTCAAATAGCCCGGAAGACTGGGACTATGGCGCATACACGAATTATATGGAGGACAAGCTCGGGGATTGTAAGTGCCTTCTGGCCTTCAAACCTTCTTACTTACTTTGAGTGTCAAGATCAAACACGTTATTATGGCTCCCATTACGATCGTCTGCTTGCACTCAAGAAAGAAATTGATCCTACGGGTGTTTTTAATTTCCCTGTTGGTATTGACGATTGAAGAGTACTTTATGGATATATATGTTGAATACACCGGACTTCTCGATTCTTGTTAGCCATCAACTACGGGTTGCGCCTTGGGAATCTGTCGAAGTGCTCGAACTGTAAATTACAAGCGTTTTGGCTTTGGGCCCGATGTTACGTCAAGTTAGACCGGTAGACTTACTGCAGTATTTGCAAAAAATCGCTTTCCGTCCGTAGATAGCGTATTGTATTACAGCTCCATTTTCGCGATAATTAAGTAACAAAGTGTACATTCCATCTTAATATGCGTTAACCCAATCCCGGCACTCTTCAGCATTGGCTCAACGATTATGGAACCAGAAGTTATTCATGACCTGATTAGTATGCGCAGCGAGTTGGAAGTTGAGCGTCGCCTGCAACATATCGTTTGGTGATCCAGCCCCAGCCGCCTGCGCAAGGGGGCGCATGGCTTTGACAACCGTCTCTACATCAGCGTGCATCTCCCTAGGGAGATTCCACTGCGCGGTCCCATTTCCGAACACAACAAAATACTGCCCGGCGACGTAGGGACTTAGCGCGACGTACACGATGGAATTTCGTTTGTTACGCTCCTCTGCGTTGTCTAAAAAGATTTGGAGGCCCGGATACTGTTCCGAGAGGATCCAAGACAGCTGACTGTCGTCGTACAAGGCTACCCAAGTACCGCCGACGCCCAAAGCAACCGTGTGAGGGCGCCCGAGTTTTAGGCGGTTCGTGATATCGGTCTCTAGACTGGCTGGGAGGTTTTGCCAGCTGAGACCTATTGAAGAGGACGAGAAATAGCTGCGCTGTGGACCGAATACTGTACGTGAGGTCTTGCCAGCGGCGATAAAAGCAGCTAATTTGGCGTAGTGTGGACCAAGATGATCGGCTGATAGAGCGTCAATTAGGATGTTAGCATTAGCACACACGGTTTTAGGGTGGACGTACGTTCATAGTACTCGATGTCGTTCTTCGCTAACCACCACATAGAGTACACGCCGGGTTCCATCGCCATTGCGACATCGTAGGGGAATTTACAGTATTCGGCATGATTGTGGTCTTGGAGGACGCGTCGGAGGGGTTCTGGAAGTGTGTTTTTGTCGCTCCTATTCCGAGTAATGGGAGGAGACACTTTGCAGGGGGATTCATGCCATACCAAGCTCGCATCGAGTCGCATTTCACAAAGTAGGCGTTGTTGGGACCAAACGAGAATTGAACATGATCCATAGCGATTAGGAATGATTAGGATTGGGACAGGAGAGGGGACTTCCTTGCGCATGCAGCAAGCGCTTTTGAGTCAAGGTATCGACGTATGGCATCGAGAAGTCGGATCATGGATTGAGGGTTCAACCGCCGTTGGACCGCCGCGTTCCAGGTTCTGACAGTTATGTATCATGGATTGCCCATGAGCATGCGGAGGTCGAGACAAGCGCTTTGTAAAGCCCGGGGAGAATGGAGTTGCGCTTCGTTCGGCCATGTAAATTGGGTGTCTGAATCAAGATTCTGGCAGCTATCGGCGACGCGGACCCGGATAGTATGTGACTGAAAGCGCCACTGCAACTTGAAATAATGAAAAACACGGGGATCGTCCGCGTATCGGCTGCTTCCCAATGCAAAATAATTGTTGCAGATTGGCAAAAAAAATTGTGTAGGAGTCCTGACAACACAGTTGAACATGAAAGTCAAGAGCAAGAAGGTTGGAAATGTGTGACATGATGTGACACTTCGCGCTTACACCTTCCACTTGCCTTCCACCGCACGGTTGATCTGAGTATCAAGCTCTGGACTGATCAAGTGTATCGATAGATGAACGGTGTCGGGGAAGTCGTTCAGACGAACTTGGTATGACTCCGTGGCCGAATTCGACTGCACAAGTTCAAGCACACACGCACTGTCTTTTGAGTCTGTACTAGTCATTCTCGGAGGCGTTCAGAAGATCTGGTTTCGAACGGTATCTCCAGACGACTCACAGACCACAGCTGACGACCACGCTGCTCAACGCCAACTGCATGGCTCTATTTTTGACTAGCTGATCGATTTTAACCCATGCCATCCTCAATTTAACCTGTCAGGGTTCACGCGACAGGCACAACGTTTGCCAGGTCCCGTTCACAGCCCTTTCCTTTCTCTTTTATTCACAAGCTGCGGCCGCCCGCTGTAAACCATGGACAGCCATTTTTCCTTTGGACCCAACGGTGCATTCTTCGCAAAATCCGACTCGATCTGGGCATGGTTTGTTATGTATCTTCATAATCCGTGCTCGAACTCTCAGCACTGTGCTCCAGGAGTGACAATAATACTCTTCCCGAGCCTTTGCGACTGATTCTTGAGGACCCGAACCATCCTCAAGCAAATAAATTCCCCTATGATGTCGCTTTCCCTATCGAGCCGGGGATGTTCAGTATGTCCTGGAAAACGGTCAAGGGAGAAGATTACTATGAAGGTGCGCTGTCCTGCGTCTATCGCGATTCTCTTGAATGTTCACATGCGCCTCAGAGCTCTTCCTCGGTCCGAGATACACCAAACTAGCCGACTTCATGCGGACTATCGCGCAGAATGGGCAGCACTGTACTCGAACGGTCTTTGGCCCGAACGCAAGTTATTTCACTATCTCACCGTCTGGTTATAGCTGGCAAAATTTGCCACCTGTGCTTGAAAACGACATTCTCGGTCGCATTAAGAAAGGGCACCCCACATCAGTCGCGCTGGGCGTCCATGGATCTTTCGTTGTTCTGTACTCAGACGGCAACGTCACGTTCGACGTTGCCCAACATTATCCGGCTGTAGATGCTATGATCAGAAACGCAGCTGAGAATGCTCGGCGGAAAGGGATCTCGGTGCGTGTGAACGCGTCTTGCGCGGTGTCTCGTCCTGATGTTCGTCAGTATATCGCTCTAAGCCCGCACGCGGCGGGGCAGTATTATGTGACATATGGCGACGCCTCAGCTTCATGGAACATCCCAAATGAATGGACGGTGGACGTCACCACTGTCAGCAAATCTTTGCGTCCCGTTGGTTCTGCCCCGCTTCTGGCCGGGGTCACAGGCGGTACCGCAGCCGCCACTGGCTTCGCTGCGGCTCAAGGACAGGCACCCTCTACGCCCTCAACGCTCAGCACGGGGCTACACGCAGCCGCCAAACTGTTCCATGCATATCAAGATCAACAGCAACAAAACACCTATGCACCTCAACAAACATCGTTCTTCGACACCAGCAATTCTTCACCACCCTCATTTGATCCCAGCACGTTGGGAAATTTTGACCCCAGTGTTTTGACGAATAATGGCATCGATGCGAGCACACTGGTTGCTGGGTTAGATCCGGCAAATGTGGTGAATGGTATTGCTGCGATTTTCGGGTCAAATTGACGCTCCTGCGCCCTATCATACATGAATGGAACTAGGATACACTATAAAAGAGCATAATAGACAATTTTTTCCCTCAAGTTATCTACGACAAACCTGGATTTATCGATGTTTACCCCAATCTAAACTTAGCGATCACTTCCGACTTCTTCCCACCATCTGGCAGACGCGCATCCTGGATACTTTAGCAAGCCAGTGCTAATACTACTTGGGAGCCACTCCCGACCTTCAGGTTGCGTCTGAAGTACAATCTTCTCCACCCAAACAGGCTCACTTTGGGATCACTATCACGATTCACAGTCCTGGACTGAGTACATCCGCCCAATCTAGATTCCACCATGCTTGAGCACATGGAACTTGACCGTGCTCTTCTGGTCAGGAAAGACCTCGAAATTCTCGATCTCGAGGCCGAGATGGCTGCGATTGCCGAGCGCATAACAGCATTGCAAGTGGAGAAGCTATCGGTCCAAGCAAGGCTTGATTCCTACCGATATCCAGTGTTGACGCTGCCAAATGAAATCGTCGCTGAGATATTCGTGCAATTTCTTCCCCCATATCCTGACCTTGCTCCGCTCGCCGGTTCTCTTTCGTCCACTTTCCTGACGCAAATCTGCCATCAGTGGCGGGAGATTGCTCTAGCCACTCCGATGCTCTGGAGAGCTATAAAGCTGCCTTCACGGTTGATGTATCGTGAGGATCAAGCAGAAACGGTCAGCTCCCTCTTAACTATGTGGCTGGAGAGGTCCGGTTCCTGTCCGCTGTCTATCCGGATACCCAGAGCCTGGGACCATGGCGACTTTCCAATCATCATTTCGGCCCTTGTCCCTCATTTCGCTCGCTGCGAGCACCTCTCCTTCGACGTACGAAACACGGGGGAGCTATCTGTTATGGATAGGTCACCGATGTCAATGCTCCACAGTTTGAGTTTAGTTATCGATATCTCCAACTCCAACGGGGGTTCCAGCCTCTTCACTTCCCAAAATATGCCCCTCTTACGCTCAGTCTCCCTCAGTGATTGGGCCTATGTCCCCAGTGTTGTGTTGCCGTGGTCACAATTGACGTCCCTTACCCTCAGTTTGGTTTATCCGGACGCCTGCATGTCAGTTTTGCAGCAGACATCGGTACTCGTGGACTGCACGCTCAGTTTATGGACGCGGGATGACCCACATGATGATCTCAATGCTTTGACTTTGCCATATCTCGAAACCTTGGTGTTTCAATCGAGAAGCGACATTGCCCCAGACTTCTTCCATAGTCTCATCACCCCCGCTCTTCTCTTTCTGCAACTTCCTGAGAGCTTCCTCAATCCCTTTCCTGAATCCGACGTTGTGGAGTCCCTTGAATCATTCATAAACGACTCTGGGTGCCGACTTCGCCACCTACGAATTACGTGTGCATATCATGGCAAGGAGGTCTACCAAACTGCGTTCACCGCAATTTCTCTGATCGAGGTTCGCGATTCTACCTGAAGATATTCGTACCTCATCCGATTCTGTCTCGTCTGCCCTGTGCTGTTATTTTCTTTCAGCTCCTGTCCCCCATAGTTATTTGGTCCCTCAGAGTTGCATATAATACTTATATTGTTTCACAAGTTGCTCAAAGCATGCGCAGTTCTGCCAGCCTGATCCTGCTTAAGCTTGCGTTGAATTCCACAGTGTTGCAGATGCCCACAGCATTTTTATTTTACTGTGTATGATTTCTGTCCTGCTTCTGTGTGGCATACAACCATTGGGCACATCGAATTTTTAATGATCGAAATACACTTTCAATGATGAGTGATGAGAAGCTACATCGCCACATTGATTGACAGAATACTCAACGCCAACATCCAAAAAAGGAAAGATTGTTAAATTCCGGACCACCCCGATGAAGGAGCAAGGAATTTGTGTCCAAGGCGGACTACAGCGAACAAAGGTTAGTCAGCTAAGATTTTTAATCAGATTATGGAACCTGTGAAGAGTATACTTGGTACCAGAGTATACAGTAATAATTACGGTGTACTTGGGAGGACTTTGGATCGTACATATCTGCCTACGTAGTACAGTACGCAGAAGCAGCATTAGGCCATCAAATGGGGTTCGCTGAATGCCAAGACGAGCTGGTCCCACCAATCACGACGAGGAGTAAAACTAGGGAAAAGCGGAGGTATCAAAGGGGAAACGTCGATGGTATGAATGGAGAGCGGGAGCCAGCCGGATCTCTCCAGCCATAACTGAGCCAACGTGTGCCGCCATCCACCGAAGGCCAACTGTTGTGTCCCAGATCAATGTCTCTCCGTAGCGCGGTGTGGAAAGCGCGATGTTGCGCCATCGACGGCAGTCATAGTAGGCGAGACATGCATGTAAACAGCCAAGGATCTGGGTATGGGGAGCGTAGTCTCCCTGAGGCGGACGAGATCCAGAGAATGAGCCAACCTTGGTACGTTACGCATCCGAATGTTCTGAGTGATAAAACAAAGTTGCAGGGAATTAGTCTACTCTGCCTCTGGGAGACTAAGGAACGTGATTGAGAAAGATTTCCAAGATAATCAGCACGGTAGAGACCGCGTATTAGGACGAGTCCAGAAGTTTCTGTGCCTATCCTCCAGCGTCACATAGCAAAGGAATCGTGGCCGAACTTGAAGACCTCTACAGCTTGACTCCAGCCTCTCTTGTACTGAGTGATCTGAACAACTATCTTCAGATTCCATGTCCCCATACAAGAGAGGGTGAAACGAGGCTCGAGCCTAGACTGGAGTGCAAGATGTTCTTGAGATTTTCGGCGTCATTTTACCGACACACGGGCGACTCGGATGGGTCTACAAACACAGACACCATCATGGTCACAAGGGACAGGTAGCCAGTGATTTGAACGATCTTTACATTCGCTCGTCGAGGGACTCGGAGGATGGCGGTCACAGACAAAAAGCGTGACCGTGACGCAACTTTTTTGATGATCGTCACAGTGCGTCACTCCCTTTGTCCTTTTCGTCCTCGCTGTTCTCAGCCCATATCCATCCTCTGGGTCTGATGAAAATGCCCGAATGTAGAGGCTGAAGATCCATACATTTCATGGCCGCCGTGCACTAGCTATAATCTGCTGCTGGTTCTAAGAAATCGCATCATCGTTGATTCATTTGCGGAACCTCTATGCTGTAGCCAGACCCCGACCTTTTCTCTGGCCTTGTCTTTTCAACGTGTAGAATGGAGCCGTCGCCTTGGCGGCCAAGGCAACACGCGGCTACAACCTCTCGGCAACGCGAGGCGTATTGTTTTTTTTTGTGCTTTTGTTTCCCAATGAGGATACGTGTCACAAGTGACAAGGAACTTGAAGCATTTCTGGACAATGGCCAACCTCTTATTATTCGTTGACACTGATGCCGTCGCTTCCGGCTCTCTTTATATACAGTGGCGAACGCGGGAAACGTTCTTTACTTTCCCTCCAAGTCCCATCCACGATCTTTTCTACTCTTTACGCTCTTTCACGTCCCCTTGTGCTGGTGCACCATTTTATAACTGAATTCTCGTCAACAACCTCTTGTATCGCCTAGCTCTCTTCACGTCAACTGTATTCAAATCCAGCAATGCTTCCCCCACGCGCATGTATGGCTCGGTCACTGGTTCTATCTATTCCAGCTCACCGAAATGTCCTCGTGTAGATACTTTCATCGGCCTGAACGGCCTTCGCGTCCTCAGTGTGAGTGTCGCTCTCCAATGGTCATGTAACTGGGGAACCGAACGAAGCCTCGTAGGTTATCGCCATGTTATTGGTCTTTTCTAGCAATATTGTGCAACTCGTTCACGACGTGCAAGCCGTCAATCGCTTCCAAGAAGGCAAAACGGCCATTTCCGCCGCAGCTGCGAGCAATGCCACCGCCGAAGATATTCTCCATGCAGACTACATCATGTCAGTGGAGTTGACTGTCTGCAATATCCCGTTTAATCATTTGCTTTCCTTCAGTGACAGTACCGTCCCGAATCAGCCGGCCGGTACGCTCTGATTTCCTCCATCCCTTCTCGTTTTCACACTGGATCATTTAGGCGTCTTCTGGGCCGTTGTCAACCGCCTGCTGATCATCTTCCAAGTCATCATCCTCCTCCTCTCTGAGTTTGGCTGGCCCTCCGCCTTCTTCAACCGTTTCTTCCCCATTCTCGGCAAGGACTTTGGTTTGGGGCCTCTTGGCATCGTACAGTGCCTGTGCGTTCACCCATTTTTCCACATTGCATTCAAGGCTAACTAGTTGTCTTCACCCGACCACAGACTCGGAGCAGCCATCCTATCCCACCACGTCGACGAATTCTCCCTCGTGGCCGCTTTCTTCCTCTTCTCACTCGGATGCGTCAACATCTTCGCAGGCCTCATCTTCCGCGCCTCAGCCAAATCCAAGCGCTCAGTCACCTCCTGGCGCGACCACGCGAAGAACGCGCTCCCTACACATGTCGCGGGAGTGGACATCCGCCCCGTCGCGTCCGCCGCGCCTTCCTTTGTGTCGAGCGTGTTCAAGGGAAGCGACGCTGAGAAGCAGCAAGCGCCAGCGGAAGCCAAGATTGGTTATGGGTTTGGTGTGCAGGGGGAGAAGGCTGCGGGTTTGAGAGGTACGAGTCTCTATTCTGTCTCGCAATGTCCATGAACTCAATCGTAACTTTTGTAGGATATCTCATCTCCAAGCCCATCCAGTCGCTGCCGCGTTATGCACCTAGTCGCTCGAATAGTGCTGCTTAGACCGGGTCCTTTACTAATGTAACAACAAGTAGTACCAGCATAATACACTCACACTCACAGACAGCTTTGCTTGTGGTGGCCAGAGACCATATCCCAAGTCATTTTGAGAATAATAATAATATCCTGCAAGTCTCGGCGAGCTGCGGGTGGAATTTAATCGGTTCTATACGGTCGTTTTGATGTCTTTTCACAGTGGTGCCGTTGAGGTTATGCTCAACGTTAAGCTTTTAGTGTTGAGGCTGATTGACTGTACGGAAAAGAAAAAGAAAAAAAGATTCGAGCAACCGGCCTGATCCGCTTTGTGTTCGGAGAGTTCACCCTCTGACCACACCCATGATCATCCATCCTTCGGTGCTCACCGCAAACGCAAAAATTACAATTGGTCTTCCCGCAACTTCACCAGGGCAGTGGGTTCGATGACGACCAATCGCTGATCCAGCCATTGGACGGCGCGTTCGGGACTCCGATGACGCAAAACAAGTTGAACCCGACCCCTGAAGCGGAATAAGAATTCAGGTGTTCAATAGTGTTCAATGCGCGAATTCGAGGAAAGTATGCCACTGCGGGTTGTATACCCTTCGGATCCGCTGTGGGTTAAATATGGACCATTGCATGGGATTCTCTTGGCCGCGTTATTCATGGACAACCGGGAATCCGACTGGGAAGTGGACTCATCATCACTGAAAGTGGTCATACGCCTTCCAAAAACATCACACGCCACCTCAGATCTACCGTATTTAAACCCCTTGGTTGACCGCTTGGATACCTTGACCTCCACGATGTTCTTGAGTCGCACCTTAATTTTGCTTGCCCTGTTTTCCTTGGGGAATTCCGAGCGTTTGGTGCGCTTCCTAGCGACGGACGGGAAGGAATACTACGGGGATGCCATTCTGCCTTCGGGCACCGTCGATGCGGCGAAAAGTACCAGTGCGAAGGTCGTTGTAGGAGATATCCTGGGAGACTTCAAGGTGACGAATCAAGTCAAGGTACGTGCAGAGCCTCGGGAAAGAATCAATTGTCCTCATGCTCACTGAATCTCTGACCGATTGTGCTGTAGAAAATCAAGAAGCTTTTGGCTCCTCTTCCCAGCGAACGAGTTCGCACAGTTCGGATGGTTGGTCTTGATTAGTTGACTCGTCTTCCGTATGTTATCTGTCCCCTCTTTTTAGGTCGGCTTGAACTACGTTGCACACATCAACGAGGTAAGACGCACAACCTCAACTCTATTGAGAGATTCTGAATGACTGACGTCCCTGTTCTAGACCAATAGTATGTACTTCTTCATACTCGAAGTCGATTGTTGAAATAATCACGATGCTCTCTCTGTACAGGTACCATTCCTCAATGGCCTATACTTTTCTACAAAGTGCGCTCTCCAATGATCACTTCGTCTATTGAGATACACTGAAGTCTGTAAAAGCCTTGGACGTCTCTCAACACTCCCTCGGACCCTATCCCAGTCTCACCTGGCTACCAAAACCAAACTAACTTCACGTCAACCATGGACTACGAAACCGAGCTAGTCGTAGTGATCAAGAAAAAAGCGTTCAATATCACCGATGAGGAGGCGTTGGATCATGTTTTGGGATATACTGGTGCGTTTAATACCTCCCTCCTTTACGAAAATTAGATCGGAGCATTCGGCTGAGAAACTTTTGAAGTCGGCCACGATGTGAGCCACCGGGGCTGGCAAATTGACCGCGGTGGGCTGCCGCAGCCGCAATTTTCTATGGGCAAGGGGGCTGATGGATGGGTATGGCTCATTCTCTGGCACTGGATCATTAATACGCGGAGACTGACGAGAATGTAGGCACCCTGGGGGGTAAGAATTCACTGTTAAAGTCGCTGAGAGAAATTTCCCTGATTGAATTCAGCCCGCTATCGTGACAACTGACATTGTACCGGATCCGCAAGTGCTCAACATTTGGACTAAGGTAAATTTCCTGAAGCAGACTGCCGATACAGGACGAAATGCAATTTCTCATCTGATGTTAGGTTAACGGCGTAACAATGCAAAACGATACCACTGCGAATATGATATTCGGTGTTGCTCACCTTATATCGTTCTTCAGCATGGGGATTACCCTTCTGCCGTATGTTGTGATTTCTATCTCAGTCGATGTCTACCTGATGGAAAACCGAATGAAGTGGCGATGTGATATTTACAGGTAGGTCGCATTCGATTTAGCAGAGGTTCAAGAGGCTTACAATGATTTTAAAGGCACACCGAAAGGTGTGAATCTCGGTAAGTTCGCAGATTTTCAACGAAGATGTTGCCTGAGCTTCGCAAAACAGGCAAGGAGAATCCCCAATGGTTGACCGATGGTGATGTGATTGAAGTAAGTTCACTTCAATGGTTCATTTTTGGTTCAATTGTTGAATCTGAACCTCAGGTCGGCTTGGAGAACGTCGGCACTTGTACCAATATGCTCCAATACGTGAACTGAACAAATGTGTAAAGTGTTATTCTTTCGTTCTTCCCAAATCCAAATTATTGCATTACATTACATCACGGTCGTCGCGGCATTGAACCCGCTCTTCTCCGAAACTCCAACATCCTGAACCAGAGCACGTTTAACATCAGGCATATACCTCGGCAACACCTCTCCCTCCCCACCCTCTTCGTAATAACATCTCTTCACAATTCGCATCGCCGTCGTCACGTTCAACACGCTGTCCGCGAGGAGCACCACAGTGAACACCTGGCCGAACCAGGTGTCTTCGCACATGTTGCGTCGCATGTACGCTGCGATGAGGTTGACGCAGCCGGTTGTGGTTACGCAGGCTAAGAGGATGTCCTGCTTTTTGTTGGTTTGGGGCTGTTGTTCGACAGCGGTGGCGCTGAAGATTGACATGCTGGTGAGAGGTGGTAAGAGATAAGAATATTGCGAAGTTTGGCAAGGGCAACATACCCGACGTTCAGGAGGCTTAGTATGGCTGAGGGTTGGTTAGTCGAGATGCCTGCTTCAACGATTTGGTGGACTCACCCCAGCTGAAGGATTATAAATTAGTTGTTGAAAATGTGAGTTGAAACTGGAACTCACACAAGATCATAGAGGTCTAGTTCCATCGTGATTCGTTATTGCTTTTAGAATGAGAGGGCGTGAAGGAAGAGAGGAAATTATTAGCGAAAGACGGGGAAAGTTTTGAGGTAGCTTGATGACTGTGACGTCCGTCTGTCTTATAGCGGTTCAGGTCATCGCTACTGGCAACTGTGACAGCTACGAAATTCAATCGCAGGCAACGAACACTTTGAAAAAAATTTCGTTACCGATCACTTTAACATTCAGTAACGATTTTGGTGTTTCATGGTACCGGAGACCTGCAGCGATCGATTAAGCACAGTGTTCAAGGTTGCAACAGTAATTCTGAACGAGATGTTGGTGGAATCAGTCCCGATCGCTGGCGATCAAGGCGTGCAACTCTAATAATATAGGAGTTGGACTGTGTCTTTTTCGCAATCTGAGCCTCATTGAACCTCCCCGACTTCACCCAACCAGATTTCAAAATGATCAAAGACCAGTCTCAACCTCGCTATCAAGTAACGATAATTCTGAACCGGATGTTCGTGGAATCAGTCTCGATCGCTGGTGGGCTCTAAGTAGTGCAGTAAATAATTGTAATACTTTGTGGCTCAAACTCAATATAAATATAGATTCAGAACAAGTCGAGGCTTCCCTATTTTCAACCTTGGTCCAAGCGGGGTCTATGAGTCTTATCTAATCTAATCTCGCCCGAGTCGGATTCGGTCTGGACTGTTGCTGGACCCACATCGGACGTGCTGAATTAAGAGTCCACCTGAACTGTGAATAATCGCATTCTCACTAAGCTTGGATTCGGACGAGGCGATGCGAGCTGAGACCACAGCGAAATTCTGCCATTGGCCATGGTTGAACTCGAGTCATGTTCGGCAACATTCGGAAATCGAGAGGATCGGAGGCAACAGCCTTTGAGCTCATCCCGCCGATGTTGCGCATGGACGCGCATTAATCATCCTCGCTTCAAACCAGTTTTGGGGATGGTGGGTCTTTCATTGGGGCATCGATAATATCGTCACTGGCAGACTCAGCCTTCTGAGGACTCGGAGAGACGCGGAGTCTCGACAACTTGAAGGGTAATTTTTACTTGCAAGAAGCTTTCGACAAGAAAAAACTAAGAGGGACGTCGTTCCAGCCGCTGCTGGATGTGGACTAGACGGTGTGTGCCGTCTCAGGCCGCCACTCAGAAAAAGCTTCGAGCACGTTCGAAGATCGATGGAGAACTCGGCGCATAAAGCCGAAGATGGAAGTCGCGTCAAACTCGCTATAAAAGCGACAAGCATCGCAACAAACTTGACTATCTACCACCACATCCTTCATCATGGTTCGTATATCTAAACCTCTCATCCATCGTACCCGTCTTGAACTCTTCTGTACAGGTCAAAGTCGGAATCAACGGGTATGCATTTCATCGGTTTTTTCGCGTTTGAAGTGTAATCCGATCGCGTTGGTTTGTAGTTTCGGTGAGCTGTACTTGACTATCTAGCATGGCATTCCACTAACCAACAACGTCAGGTCGTATCGGCCGCATTGTCTTCCGTAATGCCCTCGAGACTGAGGGTATTGACATTGTCGCTATCAACGAGTGCGTGCCAACAATTTTTCTTTCAGAATTGGACCTAACAGAACCGCAGCCCTTTCATCGACCTTGAGTACATGGTTCGCCGCGTTGCATCCCAGCTCCTACCACTTGCCGACCCTTTTGGCGCCTAGGTCTACATGTTCAAGTACGATTCCGTCCACGGCCGTTTCAAGGGTACCGTCGAGGCCAAGGACGGCAAGCTCTGGATCGCTGGCAAGCCCATCACCGTCTTCGGTGAGCGGGATCCCGCCAACATCCCCTGGGGCCAGGAAGGCGCCACCTACATCGTCGAGTCCACCGTACGCCATCTTTTCTGTCATGGGAGTTGATACGTCACTAATGAATTCATCCAGGGTGTCTTCACCACCGTCGACAAGTGATTTTGATTCCGATGTATGCTACACCCGTGCTAGTTGCTGACGATCTTCCGTAGGGCGTCCGCGCACTTGAAGGGAGGAGCCAAGAAGGTCATTATCTCCGCTCCGTCGGCCGATGCACCCATGTTCGTGTGCGGTGTTAACCTCGACAAGTACGACTCCAAGTACACCGTCGTGAGTCCCTTCTCTGTTCTTTCCGATCTCACGAAGCCGATCTTTGCATCGCGTAGATCTCCAATGCGTCGTGCACGACCAACTGCCTCGCCCCCTTGGCCAAGGTCATCCACGACAACTTCGGTATCGCAGAGGGTCTGATGAGCACCATCCACGCGACCACGGCCACCCAGAAGACCGTCGACGGGCCCTCCAACAAGGACTGGCGCGGTGGACGTGCTGTCAACAACAACATCATTCCCTCATCCACTGGTGCCGCCAAGGCTGTCGGAAAGGTCATCCCCGAGCTCAACGGCAAGCTGACGTGCGTCTCTCTTTCCTCTCCTCCTTTTTCTCCGTTATCTGTATGCCATACTAAACTCCGATCAGCGGTCTCTCCTTCCGTGTCCCCACCCTCGACGTCTCCGTCGTCGACCTCGTCGTCCGCCTCGAGAAGTCCGCCAGCTACGACGACATCAAGAAGGCCATGAAGACTGCGTCTGAGGGCCCGCTCAAGGGCATTCTCGAGTACACCGAGGACGCCCTCGTCTCCACTGACTTTGTCGGCCACACTGCGTCGTCGATCTTTGACGCCGGTGCAGGAATCCAGCTGAACCCCAACTTCGTCAAGCTGATTGCGTGGTACGATAACGAGTGGGGCTACTCGCGCCGTGTTTGCGATTTGCTTGTGTATGCTGCGAAGAAGGACGGCAACTAAGCACTAAGCTGTGGGTGATGGGGCAGCCAGCGCGTGCTCTGCGCTGCGAAGAAATTTGAAGGACAATAGATATTACCGGCTAGTCGGCCTGGTCTGAAACCAAAAAAGATGATACTGTAGTTTTTGTTTGTTGTACTCGTATGCTTGCTCGCCGTTGTTTTTATATTTCCGCTGCGACGAATAGAACCTTTTTTTTGATCAGATACAGTGTGCAATGGGAATTCGGATGCCATCCCGGTGTCGCTGAGTAAGTCTGCATTCGGGTCCCCGCATGCAGGAGAGAATGGGACGTCTTCGGCAGAGGATGGCGTGGCCTGCGGCCCATCGATGGTAAGGCATATAAAGAGGAATGTGTTTTGCTCGATGAAGGCATTGCAGCCGATCCTTCCATCCCAATGTCTAACACGCAGAAAAAACAATTTCCGACCCGTCGACTCGGTGCGAATGGGCCCTTCGTCAGTGCGCTTGGGCTGGGGACCATGGTATGCGTGTCATTCGAAGCCATGCTACGACCATCCTTGACTCGTGACACGAATAGGGAATCGGAGCGTTCTACGGCCAGACGGATAAAGCTGAGGCGTTCAAGACTTTGTCGCGTGCGGCGGATCTGGGGGTGACGTTTTGGGATACGGCGGATATTTATGGGAATAGTGCGTTGAGCGCTATTATAGTGCAAAGTGACTGATCAACGTCGTGCTGCAGCGGAAGAGGTTCTCGGAGAGTGGTTCGCGGAAACAGGGCGCCGTGGGGAGATATTTCTTGCTACGAAGTTTGGGGCGATTGACTTGCGTGAGGAGGCGGCTACCAGGAAGACTTTCGCGCCGTGTAGCGAGCCGGGGTATATCGTCCAGGCGTTCGAGCATTCGCTTGCGAGACTGAAGACGGATCATGTGGATTTGTATTATCAGCATCGCGTGGATCCGAATGTGCCTATCGAGGTGGTGCTGGAGACGCTTAGGCCGTTCGTCGAGCAGGGGAAGATCAAGTGGTTGGGGTTGAGTGAGTGCAGTCCCGCCACGTTAAGGCGAGCGAAAGCGGTCAAGGGAATCGGGGAGAAGGTCGTTGCGGTGCAGATGGAGTATAGTCTGTTTGACTTGGAGATCGAGAAGGAAGATGGGGTGTTGAGGGCAGCGAGAGAGACGGGGGTGGGAGTGGTAGCGTATTCGCCGCTTGGGAGGGGGTTGTTGACGGGGAGGTTTCGGAGGAGGGAGGATTTCGAGGAGGGGGATTATAGGAGGACGTTGCCGAGGTTTTCGGAACAGAATTTTGGGAGGAATTTGGCGCTTGTTGATCATTTGCAGAGGGTTGCGGATGGACATGGGGTGACGTCGGGGCAGGTTGCGTTGGCGTGGATTTTGGCGGAGCATCCTGATTGTGAGTCTTTTTCTTTGATGCGAGCAGGCAGCGTGAGTTGAATGGGTGGATCTAGTTTTTCCTATTCCTGGTACGCGGCGTATTGAGCGGCTGGAAGAGAATGTTCGTGGGGCGGAGATCGAGCTTTCGGCTGAGGAGGTGAAGGGGATTCGTGCATGGGCTGCAGCGGCGGACGTGCGGGGAGAGCGGAAGAGAGCGGAACACATGTCCGACGGAGAGTGCATTTCCTTGGAAGAGTGGGAGGCGAAGAAGTAAGTAGAGAGCTTGTGAAAGTAGGACCCGGGTGCCCGCCGGGAGGATTGTTCTCAGCCATTCGAGTCGCGCCGTATTCGGTCTGAATCGCCCAGAGTACGCGTATAGCGTGTATATTCAAAGGATTAAATAAAGCGGCGGGCCGTGAGCGCGTGAGCAGTCCATGTCTTTGTACATAGTCCATGAACGTTGTCGAGTTGAAGAATCGGAGAATGCCGGTGGCTGTAAGGACGCGATCGTGCTCGCCTAAATAGGCAACCCCACCTTTTGCTCTTCACCTTTATCTACTGACCATCCCCGTACTTCAGTCCTTTCATTATGGTCTGCCTAAACCATTCTGAAGTCACTAATTTGCTCTAAACCGTCCTTAAAGGTTAAAGCTGTTGTCCTCGGTGCTGCTGGTGAGCGGACAATCGAGATGATTCACGAACTATCTTAGCTGAATCCTGGACTCAGGTGGAATTGGCCAACCGCTATCGCTACTCCTGAAGACTAACCCTGCTATTACCGCGGTACGATATAGTGGTATTGTCCGCGATCTCAGTATCCCGACCATTTTTTCGTGTAGCTCGGTCTTTTCGATATCGTCAACACTCCGGGTGTCGCGGCGGATCTGTCCCATATCGACACCCCCGCTGTAGTGGTTGGACGACTTCCTCCTAATGACGGTCTGAAGGAGGTCCTGAAAGGCGCGGATATCGTCGTGATTCCCGCCGGTGTGCCCCGCAAGCCTGGAGTGCGTATTATTTGATTCCGGGAAAGTATTTGGCCAACTAACGAAACCACGTTCAGATGACGAGGCAAGTATTTAGATACACCATTCTTGATGACGGCTAATCGCAAGGCAAGAGATGATCTCTTCAAGGTCCGCAAAAATACATGATCAGGCCATTTTGTTGCTCACTCGGCCGTTTAGGTCAACGGCGGTATTGTCAAAGATCTGGCCACCGGTATCGCTACTACGTGCCCCAAAGCCTTTGTCTTGGTCATCTCCAACCCCGTCAACTCCACCGTCCCCATCGTCGCAGAGGTTTTCAAGAAACACGGCGTCTATGACCCCAAACGGTAAACTATTTTTCCTTCCTTATATCTCGTCGACTCAGATATACATACTCCGCAGGATATTCGGCGTAACCACCCTCGACGTCGTCCGCGCATCCACCTTCGTCGCAGAAATCATCGGCAAACCCAGCGCTGCACCCGACATCGTCGTCCCCGTCGTAGGCGGCCATAGCGGTGTCACGGTACGTATTCCGTCTTTCCTCCCTCATTCCCCAAGCCCAAGCATCACCTCACTGACATAACGACAACGACACCCGCCACGCACAGATCGTCCCCCTCCTCTCCCAATCCTCGCACCCCCTCCCCTCCGACCTCGCCTCCGACAAATTCGAAGCCCTCGTCAAGCGCATCCAATTCGGCGGCGACGAGGTCGTCAAAGCGAAGGACGGCGCCGGATCCGCGACGCTCTCCATGGCGTACGCCGGCTTTGAATTCGCCAACAAGATCATCCGCGCGATCAAGGGCGAGAAGGGCATCGTCGCCCCCAGCTTTGTCGCGCTGAAGGCGGATGCGGCTGGTGCGGCTGAGTTGACGAAGGAGCTTGGTGCGGAGCTTGAGTTCTTCTCGTCGAATGTTGAGCTTGGGGTGCGTTTCTTTCTTTCTTTTTGAATTCCTCCAGGAGGGTGGGTGCTGATGGGAGTTGTTGTTGCGTAGCCGGAGGGCGTCGTCAAGATCCACCCCCTCGGGAAGATCACCTCCGCTGAGACCGAGTTGGTCAAGGCTGCGATTCCTGAGCTGCAGACGAACATTAAGACGGTGAGATTCAATCCGTGCCATATCCTTCCTCGATGTCTGATCATGAGCGGCTGCTTTGTAGGGTGTCACCTACTGCCTCGAGAAACTCGAGGCAGAGGAGAAGAACCCCAAGTTGTAAGCTGTAACTCGAAGGAAGTAGACGTGCGCTTCGAACTGGGGGAAGAAGAGAAAGCTGAAATGAGATAAATAAAAGAATAAATGTGTTGTACAGTTAGATACTTAGTTTGTGATGTTTTCGAGTATACATACTGATGTATGTCCCCAAAAGATTGCGAGTGCTGCGAACCAGCTATCACACTGGGGAATGCCTGGCTACACCTCGAGTTGGCGCATTTCAATTTTGAGTCGGATTTTTGGTCGCCATTCGATTTGGCGGGGGCGAAAGAGGTTGCAAACATTTGTTTCGAGTCAGATTTTCCTGCTCTGCGTGCGCCTGAATTCGAAGAAACTGGGACTTCCAGGTAAGTACGTGGGGCAGAGGTGAGGTGCGCCGGCCCGAGACCTAAAGCCTGATGTGGCTGTGCCATTACCTTTACTCAGCAACAACATGGTCCAAGCGGGTTTTGGGTCTCGGACAACAGATTCTCTGCCAGTGGGACACAGCCAGTGCCTGTATATCTCTCGTTGACGATTAATTACGACGATCTCTCCTTTAGAAGGAAGTCGACAGTTAAATCTTCTCGAATTCTTGACGATTTCTTGTTCATTCGCAATTTGCAAGAGTCTTTTCCTCATTTCAGGATACTTACATTGTCAACAGTCAGTGGAGCAAGCTTTTCTGTTTTTCTCCCTCACGGCCGCCCCGTGTCGGAACCATGGGGCTCCTGAGGCTCGGCTTGACGTTGACTGGCTTGAGTACTCTGTACATCTTGGCTCAATATTAGTCTCCCAGAGGCAGAGTAGATCAATTCCCTTCAACCTTCGTGTTACTCAGGATATTCCTTGATCTGACGTCTGCTTTTTGATCTGGGGGGCTTAGCGGTTGCCTCGTTTCAAACTCCGCTGTGCTCACGTGTTGACCACTCACGACCAAACAACGGTCGCGTTCTCCAACCCTCCAGCGCGTTCTGGACTTGTATTTTGGTTTCTGGAGGCTAGTATCATGTCGAAAGATTATCAGGTAGCACAAAAGCGCCCTAGTATGCTACATTTTTGGGCCATATCCAAATTTGCCACATTTTTTCATCTCACCGACATTGTGCGGAGTTCGCTGGGCCCAGCGAAAGGAGTGAGTGTCCTAACAGTACAAATGCATTCAGAGATAGCGTTGGGACGCATTCACGGTCGTTTGAGGCCAAGAAGGGAGTTTACAGATGACAAAACAGCGGATGGCATGGCTCTGGAATACCGAGCATTTCGTGCAGTAGTCTAGCGCAGCGACAGCAAATAATAGACATGGACGAGTAGCTATGTCTCCCATGAGTGCTCAGCAACAAGAATGTAAGCCGAGGGGGGCATTAACAGGAAGAACGAGGCGGATGTATCACAGGGTAAAATCCGAGCATATGTCGTCAATTAAGAGGTTGTTTCCCGTCGAATTTCTTAGATATCGGAGATATACTAGCCCATAGTATGCGTTCATGTACAGCTAAGAGCATTTGACCATACATGGAGAGACAGTGGAGAACGAGAATGAAAAAGGCGAGGATGTGTGTTTTTGATGTTTCAAACCCCGCTTAGTGGTAGATCAGTCGGAGTTCGAAATGAGGCAACCGTTAAGCCCACGCGTCAGAAAGCAGACGTCAGATAGGGATCCGTAGCTTGCGAAGGTTGGCTCACTCTCTGACTCTGCCTCTGGGAGACTACTCAATATCCCAGTTAGCAAGGTAAGACGTTTCAACTCCCATAAATTCATGGGCAAACGGCGTGATCTAGACAAACCGCTATGCAGTCGCTATGCCGAGGCCGGGCGGCCGACGTCTTGACGATACTTCACCCCGAGTACGCACGTACTACTTTCTACGCCGTGGACGCATTTCATGACTTGCAGACCGTCTAGAGTATCTCCTCAACAATTTATCTGCAGGCAGAATATTCTCGAATTCTGGCTATACCGTTGGCTCGACTTCCCACGTCAATTCTACGACATAAACCCAACTATCCAGATATATTGATACATACAAAGATCAAGGACGGGGCGCTCGATGAAATGCCTGTGTCGAGACTATATATTCTGCGGCGCCTATATTATGGGCGCCGGTGAGCTTGGTCCTCAGCATCAAGGTCTGTTGGGACGCTGGCAAAAATCAGCAAAACCCGCTTTCTGCCGTGATACCGATGCTATGCCCTTGGACTTTTACGTTCACCGCTCCGACAGAGCAAAGAAAAGCGAAAAACACAGGCACAGACTCAGGCTGTGGTGGAGGTGGAAACGATGAGGGTAGGCATACTTATTCATTCTCACTTGCCACCTCTATGATTTTTATGCCGTGTAGAACACCCCCACCAGTGATGTCAAGCTCGTATCTCATATGGCTATTGGCCTGTCTGCAGTGGGCGCTATCGCTATTCAACTCTGTCTGGAAGATAAATCGCTTTGGCATGCCGCGGCGTACATGCAACTGCCATAGATGCATTAACACAAATTCAGTGCAGGTTTAATGGGAATACGGACCGGAATCACGGCATTCAACCGCTCGAAACTAAACTCACTGGTGACCGTCGGCCCTGTGGTTTCAGCTCATTGCCCGCAGAACCTCGTACTTGGATTCGGAGGTACGAATGGCTCTGAATGAAGCATATTGTTATAAGTTCTATTTTCTATCATTGACCTCGGGGTGTTCGTGCCGTGTGTGATCGGGTTACTCGGTTTGTCTCTATGTTGCTGGAACTCGGGACGCTCAACAATGCTTCCTTGCCAGAACCTCGTCGCTAGACTTCAAGACTTTGGGAACGCCGCCGACGTTTCAGTTTCACTTACTGTTTCTTTCCGCCGCGACTCTACGCGACTCAGGTGGAAATGCTGTTGTTTCCCACCGCGTCAGAACGTTAACAGAAGGGCGTATGTTATGTTCGAGAACATAAATGCCGCTCACGTTCATTGGGGGTTCAAACACCGTAGACTCTCCAAGGTGATAGTACGATTTTGTCTATGTTTAATTTTGCGTTCATGATCCCCGCCCTATACCACGGGATGCGGCAAACCAGACAACTTGACACTAGGGAGCCTGTCGTGAGGGTGGGGATTCATTTTCTAACCAACTTTTCCGGCATCACCTCTGTCGACGCCGGATTCGACTGTCGAGGACGCTATGATCCATTTTCCGACTAATTATCGGTTTATGAGGTCGCTCTACTCGTCGTCCACAGCTCGTCATTCTCATCGACGGTAAGTCAGATATCCCTCGGCACTATACGGTGACTTCAACAAGCAGTTGGCGGTGCAAGTCATCCTGTCAAATCGAACTTGGGCCCGACAGGAACGAACAGCTTTTTGACTCCATGATTTGCATCTTGGTCTTCCGTCAGAACTAAACTGCGCTACCCATAGCTGTTTGAATAATGTTTGCTTTCTTTAGCATGCTGATCTGTTTTCCTCAGAGCGGTGCTACCAGATTTGCGGCATTCTGGTGTTCTCGGATCGTCTTTGAGTATGCGACCTCAGTAGGCCTTAATGTTTCTCCTTGAAGCCTCACTTGACGGCATCTACGTACAACTGTTGCAGGTGCCTATTTGTTCAACATATACTTGCGATGCTCAAGGCTTAATTCTTCGATGTTCTCTATGTCTTCAGAGTGTTTGGATTTGGGCAAGTCCGTTAAATATGGCTCAATGTTTCTGACTTTGAACTTGCGCCTAGGGATCGTCTCAATCGTCGATCCCCGGGGATTACAGCTGCACCCTTCTGCAGCGGACCGTCCGTCGTTCAAACCAAATGCTCTCAGCTCCGGGTCAAGGCCCGACGAATAGCTCAAGTTGAGAGTTTCAGGTAAAGAGGCGCCACGAGACATCTTTTCTTTCAGGAGTCTGTGTGGACGCAGTTCATACTATTCCACGTTGTAAAACGTGTCCGCGCCAATGCAATGCAACGTTCAACCGGCCTAACGCTGGTGCCTACCACCAGTATCAACGAATACAACACCAAACGAAAAAGCGTCGAGTTTCGAGTCATAAATTGCTTTCCAGTGCTGGAATCCCAATTGGATGCCAATACCGGAAGTCCGAAAGTTACTTGAAGCGCCATCAAATTGAGATTCCGCGTCAATTGGTCGTCTTCGTGACTGTCTTTTAATTCCCACTAAGAATCCATACCGACTCAGGAGCTCCATTAGGATGGCTTGTCGTCTTGTGGGTTCAGTCTTGGTAATGTCGAGTCGTTTACTATATTGCTGGATAATATCTAATTACCATGCAGGACTGCCTAGTGGCCGTATATAATCTGGACCAAGTTCGCGAGAACTTCAGAATATTTACTCCAGATGCTTCCAAGTTCGACCAGTCAAAGCAGTAGCCGAGGTCGGCTCTCCTATCATCTCACAACACCCCCTCCTGGACACCAAAGAAACCGAATAGCATGTTCTCGGTGCAGGAAAAAAAAAGTCAAGGTGCTGTCGTTCCTGGTGTTGCCTTTTGCAGTTCCAACATGTCGATTTCAGTGTACTGGTGGGCCAAAGGACAACCCTACCGGCCCTTGTCAGCGATGTGTAGCGGATAGACGAGAGTGTGAATACGTTCCACTTTCGAATAATGAAAGCGGGGGCGGCGAACTGTCGTGGACCCCGAATTTAGACCCCGAATCTTACGCACAAAGTCACGGCGCGTTTCCGACAACATCGCATTCGTCGAACCCTGCCTATGTTCAGCCTCATACAGGCTACGGCTCCCAGTCGTTTGGTCTGGCGACCGACCCCAACTCAGGGCATCGGCGCTCTTCACAACTCATTCCTGCTGGGCCAAGTTCAACTTCTCAGTATGGCATGCCGGCCGCGGGCGGCAGTACACCAGGGAATTTAATGCCCTCGGCATCACATTTTGGATCCTATCCAAGCGCAAATCAGGCCGCCATGACATACTACGGTAGTTCATACTACGCTCAACCTGCAGATTCGACGTACTCGTCAGCCTGGCCCCAGTCCTCGCAGCCAATTTAGTGAGTTCACTGGATATCATAATACCTGAACCGTACTCATAAGTGCAAAGTGGAGAATGCGCTTGCACCACTCGTCAGTGTATGTGTGGTCTGCGGAAAACTTAGGCCGAGTGGCAGCGACGTGGAATCCCATATGCTGTACTTTACCGCTACCGTATCCTCTGACTTACAATAGCGCCGTCACTCACTAATAGACTTTTAAATCTGATATTGAGGAAGCCCAGAGTTCCGTGCGCCCGTCCCAATGATTGTATCGTTGGTTACGAGCGCGCGACGCCTGCTGAAAGCTGTTCTTGCGAGATTATCGAAGAAGCGCTAGGGGTCTACCGATAGTGCGGGGACGATCATCAATCTGGGATACTTCCTCGCATAATTCATCATACTAATTACAGTCCAGGTATTCCTCGAACAATGAAGTTGAACCTTGGGAACTACTCAAGAAGACGAACGTATTTGTGAAAAACTTGTGGTATCGATGCTGACGAGATATACCTGAAGCTAGCATCTAAATCTCTGGATTATAATGTCCTCCTCCCACCACGGAAATAAATTCGCGAAAGCTGTTACGGTTTGGTTACGGTATCCCAGTAACCTATTGAATTGTAGCGTTGAATCATTGTTAGTTGAATTTGTTAGCACAATACACATATTCGCACCTCTGAATCGGTGTATGTGTCTCATATCTATGACGGTTTTTATCGAACAAAATACAATTATGGTCGGCGGGAGGGCCGCGGTTGAAATTTCATTGTTGGCCACCCGCATTGTCCATCTGATGTCACAGATTGTCACATCATGTCACCCCCGCCTCTTCCCCACCGTCGTCGTCGCCGCCATTGTCGCCGCCGCCATTGTCGCCGCCGCTGTCGCCGCCGTCGGTCTCCTCCTTCCACAGTATCTTGGTTCCCCTACCGGCACCCCGCCGTCATCATCCTGCTTGCCATCTTCGAAACCATCGCGAGCTATGACATCACGTCATACTCTCAGTGCCGAGCTCGCTGCACCTCCCTCCATCTTCGACGCGCTGCCTGACGAGTGTTTTACGCTCTCAGATAGCCTCATCTTTCGACTACTTGTACCCCTCGCATTTCGCAAACTTTGCACTTGGCAACTCACTCAAAGGACGTGACTCTGTGCGATCGTACTCTGGCAACATTCAATATTTACACTACTTACTATCCTTGCTAATGGGCAGTAAGCTTTGTAATCTGCCCGTGGCTGTTAATAGACATTCCTTCATCTCCATTCTCGAGTGTGAAATATGAAGATCTTCAACGAAACTAAGTTCAGTGCGAACCAGAATGAGTCCTTGTCTTGATTTCGAGATGATCGTAAGAAGTCAGAGGAGACAGCGCCAACGCACTCATAATAGCACCGGATTCATTGGTTTGAAGGGCAAATACGTTGGTGCTGCCATTATCAGCGGGATTGCCGCTTTGAAAGAGCAGGTAAAGGTAGACTGACTCACTTCACTCAATAGATTGTGAATAAATCAATTTATTATCTGTTCAAATAGCTACTTTACACGGTACATACGTCGCAATTCGTCCTCCCGCGCCTCCACTGATTCCGTCGGCCCGACGAATCAGGCGTTCGCTCGCGCGTATGGGTTCGGAAGCGCCGAGACGAGGCGGGGCGGTGTTGCGAGGTTGTCGCGGCGTCAGGGTGACATCGAAGATGACGTGTACACAGCGGCGGCATCGACACCGTACCTAAAATGCTAAAACAAGGTGAGCGTGGATTGATTGTCTCGATTCGAAAACGGAAACCTACGAGTTTCGAGGCAGCGCAAACGCGTTTCGTCGGAGTCGGCGCTGTCCGAGGAGCGGAGTGGCGGAAATTGGGCGCCGCGGGCGTGGGTTCGGAGAGGCGGGGAGTTTGATTTGAAGAGTTTCGAGGGCGCTTAACGTCGACTATGTAGATTGTTTGTCAGATGGGGAAGCGCGCGGGGGGGCGGGTACGCGGCGGTGTCGGCACGAAGACGGTCTTAGAGGGGCCGAAGATGGCGGCAGAGGTGAGGAGGGAGGGGAGTGCGGTGCCATTGACTGCATGCGAGCGGGTCGTTGTCGAGTGGCGGACTTTGAGGTAGGAAGCTGAGGGCGTGAGTTCGTTTTGAGGGCGGGATTGACGGGGAGAACGAGAGAGGATGTGGGTGGAATGGGGACTTGAAGGGAAAGGGCGGCGGGTGCGAGTGGATGACGTGGTGTCAAGAAGAGGGTCGGGATCGGAGCAAATGAAGCGGTGAGGTCGATGGAAGGGTGGAATTGATGGGCAGGACGTCTTCCCGAGTGTCGAAGGCCTTCTAGGTGACGTGGCGGAGCGCGTTGAAGTCAGAGTTGGGTGAGGTGAAGTTGGCGCATGAACGAAAAACAAAAAGAGCAGTATATTTGTGTTTGTGGGTTTGTCTAGTGCGAAACAGAGAATTAGAGAATCAAAACGGGTTCTTGATGTCGTCCTGTATAGCCAGAAGCTCGAGATCTGTGGCCGTTGGTGGGTAAGCCAGTGCGGAATCGGAGGCGGCAAAGGAGCGTGTTGAGGAGAGTGTTGTCGTGAGGTGTCACAAGCTGTCACGCTAGCTCGGAATCATCGTGTTGCGAAGTTTGGATTATGGGGTCTCAATTGTAAAGGGGAACCTATGCTGGAAATTTTCAGGAGCACAGAAGAGTCTACAAAGAATACAAGAAAAATGTAACCAAGGATTTCTTCCCAATATTCACCGTATAGTGGGGTCAGAAAGTGGGTCTCCAAACCACAGATATATATACACCAAGCTCGCTCTAACTCTGAAGGTATCAGCAGAGTAGAAGGAAGATTCTCATTAACAGAGTGAGTAGATACATGTGCACAGGAGCTGACCCCTCTCTACCAGCCGCAGCCGCTTCATCCATTGACCTCTCCATGACCGCCGCCCTCCATTCCCGCATCGTCTGACTCCAGACAAACGATAGCGAAGGTCCATCTGCTCAACACTGGAGATTCGCCGGGCGGCGTGTCCGCATTTGAAACAAGGTTGTGCATCGTGGGCAGACAACACTATGTCCTTAAATCAAGGATATGAGCTGCCAATGTATATATCAGTGGATTTCGCGATCAACAGGGGGAGACAAGGGAAGAAAAACCTAAAGACGTCCAATTGGATGAAGAAACAGTGTCAATGATAGTGAGCTCGAGCAAGTAGGCCGGTTCGGGACGATGATCAAGTTTCATTTGTAGACAAGTAGGTGTAAGGCAGTACCGGGAAATGGAGAGCAAGACAGGTGGCACCAGCAAGAATTCAAGAGTATTGAGGCAGTCACCACTGAGCGAGGGCGGCCACCGATGGGCGGCGGCAATTGCAAGGACAACGAAAAGCAGGCAAATTCAAGGCAAATTGGACCGAGCAATACGCCAGCAAGGAATGGATTAGCGGCAGCGGAGACTGATGACGGCGGGGGAAGGTGGCAACATAGGCTCCGAAATACTGTGGTAGGAAGAGTCCGACGGCAGCGACAGCGGCGGCGACCAACAATGGCGGCGACGACGACGGTGGGGAAGAGGCGGGGGTGACATGATGTGACAATCTGTGACATCAGATGGACAATGCCGGTGGCCAACAATGAAATTTCAACCGCGGCCCTCCCGCCGACCATAATACAATGCAATTCAATGACATCAACCTTTTCGATGCAAATCACTGCAATTTGATGCAATGCAATGCAAATGAGTGCAGTTCAGTGAAAGAGCCAATGCAATTTGCTGCAATCTAGTGCGCTACGCTTCCGGCAAACTTCACTGAATTGCATCAATTTTTATCGTCTAGAAAGTGCATAAGATTGCATCGGACTCCCCATCGGCAGACTCGGCGCGGCATGACATTGATGTTCCGCCTGATCTTCCCCAATCGGGGTATTCTTTACTTTCAGAAAGGGATTTCCGTGAGGTCCACACAAATCCCCTGGAAAATCTATTCAGAGTCATAAGTCTTAAAGAGCCTATACAAAAATGTAGCGCTTGCCTGTGTTCACACCAGAGAGTGGTTCAACGAAGTTTTTGGCTTCTCGGATATTGTTTGAACTTGAACTAAGTACTCAAGGCGGACTTTCTGTATATTGAATACAGGGGGCCAGTTTTTTTTTCATAATTCGAGTCCTCTAAGCATAGTTCAATCGCAAATTATTCAGTACTCACATCTCAAAGTAAGTTCTGCTTACTCAATTTCAACTTGTTGTGATAGCTTGCTGCAATTCCTCAGTTAGAGGGTTCAAATGTTCTAGGCATAGAGGTAGCACTACTGAACATCAATGGTCCCAGGTTTGTGGGCACTAAATAGCATTGCTTTGCAGTTGCTGGCAGGGATTGACCGAGAGGAACATAAGTCTAGTTCGGCCATTTCGGCCATCTCCAATACCATCAGCTCCCACGACACGGATCACGATCTAATAGAGCTCAACGCAAAGCAACTGCAAAGCAATGCTATTTAGTGCCCACAAATGGTAGGGTAAACCAGAACATTGCACTACATTCATCTGCATTCAAGCACGAAAATGCTATAAACATCCATTTGCATCGAGTTTCACATCGCCTTACATTGATCTGCATCAAGTTGCATCGGCTTGCATCGAACTGCATCAGAATGCACTAAGACGCACTCGATTTCATCAGGAAAAATCAATGACATTGAATGACATCGTATTTTTGTCCGATAAAAGCTGTCATATATATGTGAGCCGGTCGTTGGTCACGGCCAATACAGGTTTTCACTTCTGAAGTTCGAAGGTTTTGGACAAATTTGGACGAGTTGTGGATCGGAAGTTGATCGGAACGATTCACAAGATCCGCGAGTATTGATGACAACTGTTGTGGGAGATCGCTGGACTGCGACGATCTTGAACACTTCTTGAACCTCAAGAGTCAACAGCATCGCGTTGAATTTTCATGTGTCCTCTCCAGCGTGTACTTCTAAGACCTAGGTGCCTTTCTACGACCGACGCTAGACTTGATATCCATCGCGACTTTGGAATTGCGCAGGGGCTGCGGCAGCGGCTGCGCAGCCTCGACTTGAATCCGCAGCTCCCCCCCGCAGCCCAATATATGTGCTGTCGAAGTCAAACCTGAACACACTTCGAGTCTACTTTGAACCCACCAGAGCCTCAGGGACTCCTCAACATGATTCTCGGCGAAGAAACCTCCAAACCCGGGCCTTCAAAGTCTGAGCAAGCCGCCGCGTCCGCAATGGTAGTAAGTATTCGGCCTCGATGTGGGGTTGCGCTCTAATTCTAGCCACTTTTTCACAGGGAGAAGGTGTTCCTCCTCCTGCGTACGAACCACCCCATTCTCTTGCGCCTCCCGGCATCCCATCTTCCAACTTCATCTCGATCAATCGTCGTTTGAGCGAGTCGAAAGGCGTCTATGTGCTCGACCCCACACTCCGCCTCCCACAGTCCATAGTACGGCCTCGTTACAGCAAGGCGCACCTCAGCATCTCAGCTGTTCTAGGGTTCGTCACTCTACAACTACGTATTCATTCAACCATCCCTAACTTGAAAGCCACTCTAAAGCGAAGCATTTGCCGAAGTTTACATTGTCAACTCCGAGTCGATGCCGCGCGGCAGCAGGACGCGTATTGAGGTGTCCAGCGCTGTCGGCTCGACGAAGCTCGTACTCGTAAGTCTTTCCATCCATTCAAGTTCTCCGTGTCTAGCCATGCATGATGTTCACATTATTTCTGGTTCATCGTATCCAGCACGCACCTGACCGCCGGGCGCCCATGTCCGTGAGCGTCAGCGCCCATCTCGGCGAATCCACGCTTCTCCTCCCGCGCTCATTTCGTGGGCCCATACGCTTGTCTACCACCCTCGGGGAAAACACCCTTTCCCCTGCATTACGAGCAGCGACAGTTCCAGTTGGTAATCGCCTGTTCGTTGGAACGTGGAATGACAATGAGCTAAACTCGAAAGAGTGGACTGGGGATGAGGCGACGGTTGTTTCTACGTTAGGATCTGTTTATGTCGCGTATGATGACGAGGTCGAAAAGCGAGACAAGTGTTAGTGTATATGCATTATGTAGTTTTGATCTCTTTCTGTAGCTTGTACGCTGTATTCGCACCTACTATTTCACTTTATACCCACAATGATCTGGAGGAGGCCGGAGGCCTCATTAACACTCTTTGAAAGTTGGGCATTAATATTCATTAGATATCTACGGCTCTTGAGTCGTACATGGTCGTCGATCCATGCGTATTATCTTCCAACCAATGTCTAGAAGCCAGACGGACGAGATCTAGGATTCCCCACTCACGCCAGATCCCCTTTCTCTGCCTTTTTGTCTTCCTCTGATTGTAACTTCTCATCTTTGGTGTCAGGGTCGCGGATGTCCGACTTAGGGCCCTTGTAGTGTCTGTGCGCGTCAAGGAAGTACCACAACCTACGAAGACGAAGCACCGGCCAGTCAAAATCAGAAGATAGCATAAACACGACGGGAAGACGTACAGGGAGAGGAACATCACGCCGACAGTGATGACCTGGATTAATTATTTCGTCAGTCAAGAGCTGGAATACTCGCAAGCGGTACACGCACCGAAGCGTAGTTCATGTTGAGCCTGTCTACGGGCTTGACGGTGGGGAAGGAGAAGATGACACAGACGAACAGAGTCCAGACGATGCAGACGACATTAGCCGTCCAGCCGAGCAGTCCGGGGCCCATGTAAAACGGCCCACTGAGAGGCGGCGCAGAATAATTCACGGAATATGCAAGAGGCCAGACAAAGGACATACGGCTTAAACATAACCTCAGGATGATTCTGGTACACTCGACGAAGGAAGATCGGGATGATATAACTGAGGTCGAGCGCGATGGCCGTGAGCGAGAAAATCGCGTTCGCAGCGACAGGAGAAGCGAGGTCGAGCAAACCTGGAAGAATGCTCAAGAAAGTGGACAACCATATAGCGCGCAGTGGGGTGTGCGTCCAGCGAGAGTTGTATCCAAAGAAACCTCGATCGGGGAGGCCACTGCGACAGTACTCAAAACATCATAGATCGAACCAGGTTATGGGGCTTACTGGTCGCGGCTGAAGGCAAATATGGTCCGCGAGACAGCCTGAAGAGCAGTCTGGACGACGAAGAATGCCGTCAGGCAGACGAAGGTCTGGATGGGTTAGGTCAGATCGTGCCGAAAGAGGCTGATGGTCACTCATTACCCAGAGGATGAGTGCGCCTGTTTTACCCATCCGCATGGTCATAATTTGGAGGACGGCGGAGCCCGAGGGACCTGGAAGCAATGCACTGGAATAAGAATGAGCATCCATCTTATCATAACTGAATGGTACTCACAGATCGCCGGAGCAGAGCACTAGTACGATATTGAAGAGCCAGCCAATGAGCCCTGTTCCGAGAACTAGAGAACAACAGTCAGAAGCAGCGAATGTGTGAATAACCGGAACGAACCAGCAATGAAGATAGCAGCTGGGGCTGTGGCGATTGTTAGACCGAGACAGACATCAACAACAGTCACGACAAACCTGCATAGGCTGCGCGCCTTACCTCCTCACTGGATATTTACACTTGAGCGGCGGAACATGGATGGAGAGCCGGGGACCTACGAGATATGAGCAGTGGCGTCGTAGTCCTTGAATAGGGGGGTCAGACGTAAGGACCACAAGCACTGCATCAACTCACCGTCATCTGCAAATAGTTAGCGGACTAGTCTCAATGAAATTCATGATAATCTCACCGTCCATTGCACCGAGAGTAGACCGAAGAGGAAGGACAGTCCATTGTTCCACCCACCAGTCCCGTTGACGAGGCCAGCTTTGCCGAATACGTACGAAGCAGGGTGCATCTCCGAGCGGGGCGTCGTCGCGAGCAGCGTGATGATGATGACTGGTGGAACAGATATGAGATCAGCGGGCAAAGATTCCAGATAACGGACGCACGGGCAGTTGCACCCAGATTGATAAACACAAAGTACTGCGTGAATCGTGCGAGGTGCCGTGTTCCAACGGAATTCTAGATAGGATGAGCCAAGATGGAGGACGATGGCGGTGGGAGACGCACAAGAATGCCATGCAGAATAAGTAAGCCTGCGAAGAGGCCCACAACTTTTCCCTACAAGCGGCGGTCGATCACAAAAAATTTGGAGATAATGATAAAAACACGTACGGACGTGACATTGAAGTCTCCATCCTGGTAAGAGTCCAGTCAGATTTGAGTCAGGTCCTGGAATGCTAAGAAAGGTGCCTTACCCGGCCAATCACAGCTGTACAGAAGATGAGGAAATCCAGTCATGCGTGAACAGCGACAAGGCACGGACCTGCAGCTAATATCATGCCCGACAGACCGAACTCAGTGGAGCTTACACCAGCAATTTGCCCTGTGTGCACTGTCAATACACCGCCGCGCCGTAGATTTCCCAGACCGCACCGAGAATATTGAGCCATCCAACCACCCAGCCAACCTGACAGACAGCATGAATGTTTTCCAGATCACAGAAACACAAAACATACAATGGCGCGGTATTTTTTGGGGGTCAGTTGCGCGGATGCAGTGTATCTGACATGAATTAGGTGAACCCCAAACGATACAGGCGGCGACTCGAGACCTACAGTCCACCACAAGTCGGAAATGCGCTGGTTTTGCGTCAGTCGCGTAATGAGTGAACAAGGATCAACTAATACCTGACAATCTCTGCAATCGACGATCCAAGGGTAAAACACATGGTTGCGCCGAGAATCCATGCCCTGATATAAGTTCTAGCGAGTTGACAGCGTTCTCCGGAGCCGGGGCGTACCAGACAACAGTGGAAGGACCTCCGAGCGTGAGCGGGGTATTGAACGTCGTAGCAATGCTAGAGCACAGTCCCATTATACTGAAAGCGAAGCTGATCTACGAAGCGACCGATTCTTCAGCGCCATTGAGTAAATCTCGAGCGGCACGAGACGTACCGTTGCTAGATTGGAGAACTCTCGCTTGAACGAGGGGACGTATCCCAAGGCGAGAAGGTCCTTGTCATCGTCGTCGACGGAGGAGTGGAGGCTGGCCATAGTCAAGAACAGGTATTAGGCGCCGTGGATTGGCCGTGGAGGACGGGAACAAGGGGCCTGCGCATCAAGTACGCAATAAGAATATTTTTTGGGCACCGCATGGCGGGAACAGCGGCAAGGGCGATTGCTGATCGTACATCAAACCCTTTATCTCTGCGACAACCATCGTCGTTCCGACTTGAAGTCATCTTTAGCTCAACTCTACTGTGAGATGGTGGCTGCCATCTTCCCTGAAATACGTTGGAGTGAAAAAAGCGTTTGGATTGACTTTACTTGCCGGTCTCTGGTTCTCGGCTTCAGAGGGAAAGAAAAATCTCGCGCTCGCCGACCGTGATCGAACCAGCCTTGGGCCCTTGGCGTCACAAGTTACACCCTCGCCCAAGACCTCGCCTGCTGGGCAGGCAAAACCCGGATCACATGGAGGGGACTCGCGGAAGTCGCCATACGCAAGCTCTGAGGCCGCCAGAGGTCACCATAGGTCGTCTGGGTGAAGTAGCGTTTGAGCCAGAATCAAGCCGGGTGGATCAAGGGTGGATACAGATTCGAGGGCAAGGTCACGGTAGAGCAAGATGGGACCAGACAAGGCGCGTTAACGTTGACCACATATCAATGGCTGTGTAGGCAATGGCCGGCGGCGTGCATGGCACAACTTGGATGCGAATTCGGTTTTCAACATCATTTGAGACCTTTGTGTCCTCGACCTCATCTTATCAACATTGGAGCTGAAGCTGCTAACCGGCCTGCTCAAATTTACTTGTCGAGATTTTTCATGAACCACCGCGACGAGCGTCAATAGTCTCAATTTCTTTTGTTTTTTATTTTGGCGGAACTCTGCCACTCGTTGAATCGCCTCCTCCGCAAATCTCCGCAAGCCAGATTTTTCATCTGCAACCTACGCGCAGAGGACTCTCAATGGTGAGTGACCTCGTCATTCTCTGAGTCCTTGTTTAATTCCACGTTTACTGGGGGTAGACTTAAAATTGGTACCTGGGTACTAAGCATACAATTATGCGAAAAAGTACTGGATCGTCCAAACCTTTTTTCAGTCAGAGATATCGGCACAATCAACGTATCACAAATTTTCTACGTGGGTGGCTAATAATATCACGATCCAAAATGGAATTACAAGAATGGTCGATATGAAACCCGCTTCGGTTGCGCCTCTGGCTTGGCTGGACTTCGTGGTCGAAAGTTCATGCCAAGCCTTTCTCCGAGGCTCGAAATTCCACCTCGAAATTTTCATTAGCGCTTCCTTTGGTCCGTCCGTACGGCCGAATCTGGCGGACTTGTACCTTGAGCTTCGACTTCTCGCAATGAATCTTCCCGGCTACTTCCCGCCTTCCCGCACGCCGCAAGCTTGACTGCAGTTCATTTCCGGCTCTCTCGCATCTGCTTGGCGGCCATTTGCACCTTCGCGCCAGACTGAAAGAGGCCCGCTGCAAGCCGTATCTTGCCCTGGTGTTGCCAACTGTCTTTCCCACTTTGCATCTGCGTTCACTTTAACGTGGGCTTCGTCTCGGTTTATCGTCAACGCGGAGAGGGCCTGCCGAAAATCTCAAACGCCGAGATTCCAAACTACCAATTTCCCAAAATGGCTATTTCGAAACGCTCGCCGCGATAGTTGATGGCTCATCAATGACCCTGCACCAGTATCTGCATCGGTGGCTCGGAGCCCAGTTGCCCGCTGTCTTCTTCTCGTGGCTTGGCATAGGTTAAGGCTTACTCGCTGGCTACTTTGTATAGGGCCGCCTTTTCATCGAACACCTTGCACTCCGAGTCGCAATGCCAAGCATCTTCTTCTACTGGTCTGGACTGCGCCAAGTCGACTGCAGGCCGATATAGCGCGTACTCTTCCTGCTTTCTGCTGTCGATCTTGCCAGGAGCCCTTCCTCATGAGTTCTAGCTTCGGGGAACGCCTCCTGTCAGAATTTTGGCCCTTGGGCTTCGCGCTGCTTCGCTATGCGGCTGCCCTTCCTCCGAACTCTACGCATTCCCAATCGATTATCGCTTCACTTGCTTCACTTACTTCCTGATTCCACGAGAGTTGTCCGCGTGACCTTTGCATCACCGTTCTAAATTCGATTCAACGCCCGATGCCAGAAAAGGAAATATTCCCCAAACACATGTCTTTGCGAACCTCCTACGCGACGGTTAGTGTCAAACCGAAACATATGACAGTCTTCAACGGCTCGGATCCAGTCGTCAAACTTTCTCTTCCCAATTGCCAATTTTCCCCCGAATAGATGGAAAAAACAAACTTCACCCGCTTGACAACTCCTGACAACACCTGAAATTTGGTCAAACATTTCGGAACTCGTCGCTATTTTGCCACGAGGAGGCTCGTCAGTGTGACCTCCGGTGCCTGATCGATATCGATGACGTTCCGAAATATTTATTTTGCAAATTCGCGACGATCCGGCGAAGGTCGAAGAATGCTTCCGTTCCGACGTTCACGTGAGTGTTGAACTTTTGTGTTGAAACTTCTCGACAGCCATTCTTTCAGCTTTTGATCCAGAAGCTCAGGGTCGCTATTAATGTCGCCAAATCGAGGGTCTACAGTGGTGATGGACACGGTGACACCCTGAGACTCATCTCGAGCTCGCATCAATTCGGAGGTGACTTTCTCTATCTTTTCAGAACTTTATCTGACTTCGACTGTGACGCACATATTGTTGTTCCAAGCTTCTCTGTGACTCTGACGCCAGTGGCGCCGCTCAGCGCCGTTCCTCCCAGGATCCCTCATCAATATCGAATGTTCGAATTGACCAACAATTCCTCCACGACTGTCTGAGGTGCAACATCGTTATCTGCTGTTCCCCTAGTACGCCGCGCTTACTGGCCGGGTTATCGTGCAACCAGAAACTCTCAAGGATGTCGCCTGAGAGCACTATGATGTCAGCGGTGCACATTGGCTCTACTTCCCGTGTCGTCAATGATAGATGTGGTTGGACCCACCTCATTCTGCGCTGCTGCACCATTCGTATCTCCGATTTCATTATACTTGACAGCATGAAAACTTTTCTGTGCCAGTGGACTGTTCTTGATGACACTCCTCAAAGTCTGCTAGTGTGTCACTAGTGCTAGCTCATTGTATACAACGTTTGCGTTGATATTTCGCCTCAGGCTCGGAGCTGCAATTTAGTCTGTGGAGCTAGCAGGCTGCCAGGGGAGGGCACTTATTGCCCACATATCCGCCACTGCTTATCTCTGGCTAGGGAAGAATCATCTGGAGAGTTTTGCCATTGGTTTCTCGGTGAATGCATTTACCTCCGAGTTTCCAACTCCGACTTGGCTTCGCCACTCCCACTGTGCCGCCACTGACGTCCACGAGCCACAGGGAAAAACCTCCGTACGCAATCGCAACTATGAGACATTGGCTGGTTCTCTTGTTTCTTGCGAACACTACGCACTGATTCATCTTGTTCCCACCTCCAATTCTTCAAATTATGGCCATGAGAGATTGGTCCCACCGCCAAGACTAGACCAGAAGGTTTCCCGCTTCCCAAGCAATATAATTGGACGAGGTATCTACTTTATATATCCGCTCATTTCTAGGCTCCAACACAGTCGTAACACCCACGTTTCAGAAACTGAAAATTTCTCGACATTGAATATTGAATCAGTTGCAATAACCGGTCAGTAGGCGTCCTGAACGACCTCAAGATGACCGTATCGTACTCGGCATCCCCTGGTCACCGAGCCAGCCCCGATCCACCGACACAAACGTATCCCGATTCTCACGGTTCAAGCTTGTTGACTCGTTGATCTCGGAATCGGCGAAATTCGGTTCGAAACGTGGATTAGTACTCTTCCCGCCAGCTCACTCTCTCTCTCTCGCTAAAATCACACCGGGCAATTCATTCAACACATAATCCGAGCTCCAACCCGTCGCTCCTCCGAGTCGTCCCCGAGTCTCACCCTGCCCGAGAGTATTATGGTTAAACCCCCGGCACGGTGAGAGCTACACAGACACCAGTGGAAGGGGATTCGGAGATTATTCAAAAGCTCAATATGTGGCCATGACTGTATGAGATTATTGAACGTTCGAACCAAGCGCTGGCACGCCTAGATGCAACGTTTGTGATACTCCCGAAATTTGTAGATACTTACACATCCCGCTTGCTTACCGCGCCTACGCCTACCAACCGGGATGCGGCATGCCATACTTCACTTCAGTCCCAACACGAGAATGCGAAAAAGAAATCAACCGTCGGGCTGCCGTGTAACCTTCCAGCTTCCCGTACTTTCCCGTATGTATTCACAAACTCCACTTCAACAGTTCAACGAACGATAATCATTCATAAAAGGCAATCTTACCAGGCAGAAGCCACCCTCGAATCAAAGTCGTACCACAAGATACGCATAGCTTTTTCGCTATTCGTGAATCTCCGGTGAGGCACACCACTGGCACACCCACGTATCGACGTCCGGGATACATGGGCACCGGAGATTAAATGACACTGACAGAAGTAAGTAACCTTCGGCGTGTGCCGCGGGATGGGTTGCATTTGGTTCAGGACTCTAAACGAGTCAACCTTTGCCTCAGCTCGTGTGATCAAACAAGGAACTTGCGAGAAAATGAAAACTTGCTCATCATTCGTCCCAAGACTCGCAATTTCGCGTTCGTGACGCGTCTGGGACGCGTCTAAATGAATTACGAAACGCGTCAAACATCGTAACATGACCGTGACAGCCGATCCGGACCGCAATCTCCGTGACGCGACACGACGCGTCGCGTGCCAACCGAAGGACTTCGCGTCCGCATGCGCGGTATTCTTTCTCTTTTCGCCCTTTTCTCTATCAGAAGGCTACACAGTACGACGACGCCCGACGTCGACAACGAGGCGGAATTTCTGTTCTCAAATTTATTCTGGGCCACCTGCGTTCTGTTCTATTCATTTTTCTTTCCGTTTTCGCGTCTTCTTCAACACGAGCGCTTTGAGTCGAGTAGTAAGTATTATCCGCATACAAAGCTGACTCACAGCAGCCTTCGACACGCAACACGACGCAGGATTTGGTGATTTCTGTTCGTTTCTTTTCATTTGCGCCTTTCTACGACGAAGAACGTTCCTCGACACGACCAGACGCGTACCAGATGGGCATTTGCAACATTCATTGAATTTCTTTCTTCTCTGTGCGATTTTCAGGCTACATTTGACGCGTCAACTTTTCTCTGCCGTGAGTTTCTGTTCTCTTCTTATCTTGCGTTCAAGTTCTCACAGCCCTCACGCTTGCCGAGTCCTCAAGCTTCCACAATTCCTTTTAATTCCGTCATACTCCTCTCCCTCCGATTCGTGTCGTCAACGTCGCGTACAACATGAACGTCAACAACTTACGCGCCTACGTCCTCGCATCACCGTGACGTGTGTAGTCAGTCCTCCTCCTCGTATGCAGTTACCGAAATACCTCTTACTACATTCCACACACTGCCGAAATTCAAGATAAGCATTAGGCAAGGGACCGACCAACGTTCCTCGTATCCTTTTTGCATGCAAATTTACCCCTTCCAGTCCCGGGCCAACGAATCGGCGAATCAAATTCTCAACTGGCAGTCTTCGCGGTGCGCCCACAGAAGGTCACGTTCAGCGTGAATTGCTGCGAAATAAAAGCTATGATTAGGCTTAGGCTCTCGGTGGTTTTTCAATTTTTCCTAGGCCGAGGATAGCAAGCTCATGCTTAGGATTTGGCTATTCCTGCTACCTTCAAGTAAGTTGAACTAGCTTTAATATGTGTAGTATGTGCCTAAAACTGAGTTGAACCCCGGATATTTATACCGTTTTGTTAGGTATACTTAACCGGGGCCGTCCAGCTGTAAGGTCGAGGAGGGGAAGGTTGAACGTTAAATAGTCGACGAGACGAATTCACCGCGACTCCTAATTTGCGAGGCCCACGTATAGCTGCATGCGTTCAATCTTACCGAATCATACTTAGCTCAGGCTGAATGTTGCTGTTATATTTACCGGATCCAAACTTATGGCTGAGCTCCGAGTCGCAGTAATATTCCGGCCGAGCTGGAATTAGAACTCAAATCAATAATCAAGAAGCCTGCGGTGCCGACGGCGCACAAAGGTTGAATGGAAATGAACCTGAGCTTGGACGTGCGTTGAGTTGACGTACGGTTCGGGACCGCCTGGCGCTGGGTTAGTATTAGTAACCAGAGAAGGGAGAGATCTAGAAAAGGGGAATAGAGCAGAATGGGCCGGAGACGAGGTTGAGAGCGGAAGGACGGGAGGGAAGTGGGGGAGGATGAGGAGAAGGAGAGGAGAGGTTGAAGTGAATGGGGAGGGGGAGACGATACGGAGATATTTAACGGAGAGAGATATTAAATTAGACAGAGACGGAAAAGACTCGGAGAAGACCAAGGTATGCAAGATCCGAATAGCGCATGATATCGTTGCAGCGTGCGCAAGGGTTTGATAGCAGAAACAGGGCTTGAGGTATGTAGGCAACCCAGGGTAAGACAGGCGACCCGCGTGGGCAGTGTGGACGGCGAAAGTGCAGAAAGCGGATTATCTGCTCCGGAGTGTGTCCAACAAAACCAAATCGGAATCGAAGTCAAGAAATAAGAGACTTCGAACAAAATAGGCAAGCGGTTTAACGTTTGAGTGGGCGTGAGACGGCGATGCGGAGAGATTCTCGTTGTCGTCGAGGGCAAAAATAAAAAGAAGAGAAGAGAAGAGATGGCAAGGGCAAGGCACGGGAAATCAGGAGAGCCACAAGAACAACAACGTAACTGACACAGAAGGGAGCGAGGCAGCGTGGATCCAGGATATAGGCCAGGGACATGGCGTTGGAAATTTGAAGACAATTTGATGTGTGGTTGAACTGGGCGCGTGGTTGTGCCAGTGGATATAGGCGATAAGTTGGGGAACTTGGTTGAGATTTTTGTCATGGTACTCGGGATGCGCTGTATCGGGGGTGATTTGCAGGCAAGGAATACCGCCTCGCGCGAGGACGGGACAAAAACTAAAGATAAGGAGTCAAAACGGACAAAACGAGATACGAAGAGATATCCAGGATGGTCCGCATTCAGCAGAATAAGATTCGAATACAAGGATGGGAAACAGGAGTGGATGGACGAGATAGGCTGCGTGTCGTTATTATTGCCATCGTACGGCAGACAGGCGGTCGAGGGCGGTGTTGGCAAGAGGAGAGGAAAGAGGAAATAGTACTAAAGTGGTCAGCGGAACACAAGTATCGCGTAAAGCATATTAATGGTCCGGGGCGACAAGACGAGAAGAAGCATACGGGACGGACGGGCGTGGAAATCGCCGATCGTTTGTACCAGTGGGTTTGAGTTTGAGTTTGTGGGTATGGATGGATCCGAGTCGCGGAGTGTGAATTGTGTCTTGTGTCTTGTGTTTATTGTTGAGTAGAGGTCGGTGTTTAAGAAAATAGAAAATGGAGAGCTGTTCAATTTTGGTTCAATCAGCGGGTGAGGTATGTAACATGGCAAAGCCCAGGGTAACGCGACAGGACAGATATCGCAGCGCGGTTAGCGGCAGCCTTGAATGAACAAGCTCCGGCCCAAAAACACGGAAACAGCCACTACGATTCGAGGATAAGACATGTCGACGAACAAGTCAGCAGTGGTAACATGAGTTGCGATAGGGCAGGTGCGGTCCTGTGCGGTTGGCGGCGGCTTTTGCGGATACTAGCACTTGAGGGCTTTAGTTTCGTTACCTCCTCCCTCCAACCGAAACAAGTGGGAGGAAGGGATAGCCGGCACGCGAGACACCGACCGACCCGCGACAGCCAGCGAAGGAGACAAGACAAAGGCAAGGCACGAGCTCTCTTTGAAAGGTCAGCGGATTGTCAGCGGAACAAAGATATCTCGTAACGAAAAAAGTGGTCCGACATTGCCTGAGAACGATGTGGGGAAATTGAGTTTGTGCGTGGGTATGCCAGTATTAATGGATGAGGGGTCGAGCGCGGGATGCGAATGAATGTCTTGTCTGAATCTTGTTGCTAAGCGAAGATAGACATTATGGGGTGCCAGTGCGGAGGTAATAGCCTGAGAGGTTAGAAGGTGTGTATGTAGGCTGAGGTGTGCGTGCTGTCAGTGTTGTCGATATGCATGGTCCGCACAAAGAACAAACACAAGATAAGATTCGAGGATAAGAAAATAAGGGAGAGTGGGCGGATAGGACAGGTGGTCAGTACGGCAATGAATCGAATTTGCTGTACTAAGCGCGCACTTGCATTGCTGAGACACCGGAAGGTTAAGAGGGTATCGATCAAGTGGTTTCGTTACGAATACAGACTATACTCACCTCCAAGCGACATTAACTGAAAACAACCGGCGCGAGAAAGAAGGAGAGAGAGGCACGAGAAGGTCAGCGGAACACAAACATTTCGTAATGATAAGTAGAATGGTCCGACGTTGCTTGGCCCTTGGGAAGAATCCTCGAGAGTTTCGCGGAGTGTGAGGCTACTTGACTTCGACACCGGAAGATCGCGAAGGAAGAGATCCTTCACTGGCAAGTTACGTTGTCGGTCCAAGCCTGTTTTCGGTGCGGGGCAGGTGCACTCGTGAGCTGACCCGGGGATTCATTTCCGAGTCCGACAGCGACCGTGTTTAACGCAAAGATTTGTAGAGGCAGAGGGCATGGGACGCGACTGGGACGGCGCGTGAGTTGCGTCCGCACTCTGGAATAAGGTAGATAGCGAGCCTTGAAATGATGAATCGACACTGGCTTGAATGATTGCTTGGTACGCTCCGCGGCCGTTGCTGGTAGGTGTTTCGCGTCCATAGTATCCATATCCATATTCGAGCCAGAGTGAATGAATATAGTTAGATAATTATAGATTGTCTGTCAGATGCTACTTAGTGGGAAGAAAGATCGACGAGCTTCGCGGGGTGTGAATGAATCTCTTGTCTTGTCTTGTCAAATTGTCTTGCGAATGTCAGCCTGTTTTCGGTGCGGGGTAGGAGCTTACTTGGCGGACTCGTGAGTTGGTGAGAATCACAGCGCAGCTTGATAATGCGTGTTTCGAATGCGTGGTTGCAAGATGTCCGCTAGTAGGTGTGCAAAACGGTCGATTTGCGTATCATGTTACCATGTCTACCTCCTACTTCCCAAAACGCGTTGCAGACGCGCCATCCCAAGGGTGACATTCCCGAGGACGGGGTGGAGGTAACGCAACGCAAAACAACGCAGGCAGGCGGCGTCGCGTGAGCGCGCCCGTCTCTCCTTGCAATCATGGGTCCCCTTGAAGATAAGCGGCGCGTCTCCGGTTCGTCGCGCGTCAGAGGGTGGGTTTGCCGTCGCGTCAGAGGATCAGCTTTTGGTGTTTGTCGGCAATTGTCGCCGGGGGTGCTAATTAGTAAGACAGCGAGAGAGTCTGCAGGAAGCGAGGGACGGGACGGGATTGCCTTTTCTAGTGTGGGGGAGGGGGACTCGTGCGCGGCGTATGTTGAGTTGCTAGAGTGTTAATGTGATGGGACACACAGATGATAAGAGAGCCTGAGAGAGAGGGAGGAAGGTGGTAACATGATCGGGCGTGGGTTGCTTTGGTGGGCACGCGTTGTCGAGTCTAGACCAAGGTGAAGAACGATGCAGAAGGGTGCAGAAGAAGTTGAAGGCGAGGGAGGTGCGTATGCCTGAGCGCGTTTCGCGATCGTTCGTTGAGCCGCGCGATGGTGATGATGCAGCTAAGCAGAGCAAGTCGTAAAGATAATCAAGAGAGACGCTCGAGAAGCAGAGCGAAAGAGGAAGGAGGAGGCTTTAAAACAAACATAGAGAAGGCTAGTACGGATTTGGGAATGGGACATATATAGGTCATGGTGGGTGGGCGCCAGGTGTGTTTGACAGGGTGGGTGTGGGAGGGAGGTCAGAGATAAGTAAAGCGACAGAGAGGGAGGAAGTAAGGTTTGGATTGGAGGTATCATAAACGAAGGAAGGATGAGGAGGATTCGCTGGCAGAGGTGAACACGCAGTAGAATAGATGGAGGTAAGTCACTTGGAAGGAGAAGAAAGACAAGCGAGGATAATCAAAGATGAGACATAGCGCTAGTGGGTGGCAGAACCAAGGCAGAACTGGAACAATACAAGAAGGGTGAAGCGAGGGGATATCGGGCCGGGCGTGACGTGGCGGTGGTTGGTTGCTGTGGGCGGGAAGGGCTGGTTGGGGTTGGGTTGGTGGGAACGTGGTGATGCAGATGCAGATTGAGATCGGGATTGAAGGGAGGCAGCTGAGATAGATTGAGATTGGAGGGAGGATCGTATCGATTAGTGCAGGCCCAAGGGGAAGTGAAGTGCGCAATGCTAAGTAAAGCAAGTAAGAGAAGAGAAGAGAGTTAAGTATAGCAGGCTTGGCTGAGAATCGGGTCGGGATTGAGGAAGAGGCGAGGGGCTTGGCGAGGTGAGACAGAGAGGATGTAGCTAAGGATGCGGACGGTGGCGGCGGACGGACGACGGAAGATGGGCGCGGACACAATTGCGATGCAGCCCAACTCCGAATGGACATCCACTGTCACTGCGCGATTTACGCCGGCAAAGGGGTTGCATTGTCTCGTACAGTAAAAAAAAATTCGAAGATAAAGTAAAAGTAAAAATACAACTGTGGCAGATCCCGAGAACGCTATTACGTCCCGCACGGAAGGCAGGGCCAAAGAAAGAGGGTCGGACAGTGTCTGGGTAAAAAGGAAGAATCGCCTTTGTGGTCGGAGTGTATGAGTGTGCTTTCCTAATTGGGATGACCGGTGGCCCGGTAACGAGTCCAGTGACAGAGTGACAGTGACGTGACGAATATTTGAGTCGCCCTTCCGCTGCGTCTCTTTTTCAGCGCGCCTCCCTCGCAGCCTACAAGATGGATCGCTGTACGTGGTAACCCAGGCCCCCCAGGTCGCTCTCTCTGCGCCGTCCTCAAGGGCATCAACACAAGATGCCTCTCCCCCACCACCCGATCCTCAAACACCCCTCCTCGCAACAGCCCATCCCCAACTACGACCCCTTCCCGCACCTCCTCGACCCCCAAGTCCACTTCCCCCCCTCCCCTTCGCTGACCCGCACCTTCAAAGCCCACTCCGCCGCGCAGTACGACCGCACCCCCATCCAGGTCGCCCCCAACGCATGTGCGCTCCCCGCCCGTGGCTGTCCCGGGCGGACGTACTACGACCAGTCGTCCCGCGCGAAGAAAGCTCTTGTGCAGGCACCGGTGACACGGCGCGGTGCGTCGCTGCACCCCCGTGCGCTGAACGCTGCGCCCGATGATGAGGATGAAGACGAGGACGACGACGACGAAGATGAGGAGGAACGCACGCCGACCCGCACGAGTCCGTACATACCCCTCCCCGTCCCCCCGCCAATACCCCACTCGGCGTATCCCTACGCCCCGCCCCCGCTCGTCCCCGACCTCAGCTCAGAGAGCGACGAAAGCGACGGCTTCGCTTCCCCACCGCCCGAGCTGGCCTCCGCTCCCTCCTCCCATTCCTCTTCGTCTGCCTACCCGTATGCGTATGGATATCAGCAGCACCCGGGTCCGTCTTTCTTCCTTCTTTCTTTTATCTCCCTCTTTAATCACGTTTTGTATGGTTATCAGGCATGGGCATGCCTCCCAGCAGATACCACCCTGCATACCCTCCCCCTCCCCACGCCACATCATCCTACCCGCATCCTCCCATGGGCTTAGGCTACCCCGCGCAGAGACAACATCGCCCCTCCCCCTCTTCCCACTCTCCTCAATACTCACCCCAATTTTCTTCCCACTCTCCCCAATCCCACTCCTCCCAATCCTCCTTGCGCCCACGCCGCCCGCAAACCCCCTTCGCTCGCTCCTCCTCCCCCGACGAGGAGGGCTACGAAGAGGAAGACCTCCCCGCTTCGTATTCCCATTCCCCCCATTCGTCGAGGTCGTCAACGAGGGACCGCCACACCCGCGAACGCAGCCGCAGCCGGAGTCGCGAACGGGATCGGGACAGGAAGGTGCAGATGCAGATGCAGTTGGGGCTCGGGTCGCCGACGCGGGAACGCGAGAGGGGGGAGCGCAAGTCTGCTTCTGCTTACTCGTCTTCAGGATCCGGGTCGGGATCGGTGCGGACGTCCCCGCGCTCCGCGAGCTTCCCCGCGTCTGTCGGGTCCCCGCCCAAGTCACAGTCGGGTTCTTCGCACTCGCATCGTGGCTCTTCGTCGAATAGGGAAAAGGACCACAAAGATGGGAAGAAAGACAAAGACAACAAACGCGTCTCCTCCCTCTGCCGCGTGCTCAAGGCCGCGAGCTTTCGCGATGCGGAGGGGGATGGGTGTTTGGGTGGGTTTTAGTGTGGTTTCACTGCGAGGAGGGAGGGTGGATACCCGGGGTGTGCGAGGTACTACCACCCACTCCCTGCGATGCGCTGCTATTCTATCTTATTCTCAGTCTCATAACGACTTCCACCCAGCAATGTTTATCTTACCTTTACGATACGACTTTCATCACACATCAATCTTCTTTTCCTCCATTTCTTATCCTCTTTTTCGATTTACTCTTCATCACATCCATCGTACATACTACCGCACACAACAGAACACAGAACACAAACCAAATGCAATTGTTTTACTACTATTTAGCTACCATACCGATCCAATACGACACGACCTTTCTTTTCTTTGTCTTGCTTGCTTGCTTCATATCTTACCTTGCACGATATCATATGGCTGATTCTTTGACTTTCTTTGCGTTGGACTTTCTCGCACGCACGCACGTATCTATCTGATTTATTCCATCGCTGTTCTGGCGAGGAGGAGGAGAGAAAGTACTGTACATAGTTCTTAGTTCTTAGTTTTTTTGTAGTCTTTTTTATGAATGCGAGAGGTTCGAGGTGACGCGATATGCATTCGATTCGAAGAGTGACCGAGTGAGAAAGCGTTCAGCGAAGGGGCGTAAACCACTCATAACGGTTTAAGAGAAAACTTGCGATGCTTGCAAAATTCGCACTGAATCCCCTTGATCAGCAGGCTATCCATCCAAGCATCGAGGGCGAGCAAGCAAGAAATCCAGAACCTTGTCGCATTCCAAAAGAAATCTCAAACCCAAAACACGACTGGCATACCTACTCCGACAACTCCCGCCTCCCAATTCACGATCCACGATTCAGCTCGCCGACGCAGAAGACCCGCCCAGGATCCCCGCCAACACCTCCTCCGTGTACACCACCAACCCCCTCACAGCGGCGTCCGACCCGCCGTATCCCTTCATCGGCGTGCCGTGCAGGAGGCCCTGAAAGCGAAAGAAAATGAATAAACAGATAAAATCGATATCATGAGAGAGGAGAATTGAAAGACAAAGAACGATGAAAGAGAAGAGAGAAACGCACATATCTCGTCTCCGTATCCTTAAACTGCGCCGCATGCTCAGAACTACACACATGGTGGCTGACGACGTCGCCTGTGTCCCCGACGAGAAAGACGCCGCCCGAGGCGGGGGGCGGGTCGAAGAGGGCGTAGAGCATGTGTTGCGCGCGGTCGTCCTGGGGTGGGGTGAGTGAGTGGGTGAGTGGAGTGAATTTATGCAGGAGAAGAGGAATAAGAAATAAGAAATAAGAAATAAGAAATAAGGAAGAGACAGAAGAAGGGAACAGAGGAAGAAGAAGGAAGAGGAGAAGCGCCTACACACCTGCGTATACGCCGTCCTTCTCTTCACGAACCCAAAGAACCACGACACGGGCTCCCAGAGCCAGCCCATGTCGACGTGGGCGGAGGTCGCGGTGAGGACCTGCCCCGGGCTGATGTGCGTGAACGTGAGCGCGGGATGCTCGGCGGCGGAGTGCTGTGTGGGCGAAAGAATTGAACGGAATCACAAGTGAGCAGAATGAATATGAATTTGAGAGTAGAGCGGGGGAAGAAGAACGTACAGCGACCAACCCATCGTTATACGCCATCCCGCGCACGAGCCCTTTTATCGCGGCAATGTTCTGCGAAAAGACATGAGCTCTCGCGTTCACAACACGTACAATTCAACGAGATTTAGAATAGAGATACGCACAGGCATGACACCCTGCAAGAACCTATACCGCCTCTTATACGCCTCGTGCACGCCCAAATCGGATGTGGGTATGCGCACGCCGAAGCCGGCGCCTTGGATCGTCATGACGTGTGCGTGTTGGCCGAGCTCGTGGGCGGCCTGGAGGAGGGGGAGGAGCTCGCGCGTGAAGAGGTAGCGGGAGAAGTATCTGCGGTGTCGTGTTAATGGGTTTTCTTCATGTTTGAAAGAGAAGGAAATTCGGAGGAAGGCAACAAAGACGATGCCTCCACCGACCGTTGGATAATTCATGGCATGCGCAGCCATCAACCATCGCAATACAGGAATGACGCGCCTCTTCCGCATCCTACAAAGACGAAGGAAGAAATTAAAACCAACCGCATAACCAAATGCTCATTTATCCCCTCCTCCGTCTCCCCCGCCCTCGATATCGAATTCGCAGCAAGCCCGCCCGCAGTCATCACTAGAAAGTTGACCCTCCTCAGCCGCGTCTTCAGCGTTTCGCAGACAGCGTGCACGGCGCGCATGCTCGACGCGTCGCAGGCGACGAATTCGTGTTTCCATCCATCCGCGCCTTCCTCTTGCTTGGGCTTGGGAAACCCCGCCAGAACCTTCTCCGCCGTGGCCTTGTTGCGCCCGATAATGATGATATGCGCGTGGCCCTTAGTTTGGCGCGCGAGGGCCTCGGCCATGGCTTGTCCGACGCCGGAGGTGCCGCCGAAGAAGATGGCGACGGGGAGGTAGGAGGGGGAGAAGGCGGCGTTGGAGGCTTGGACGGTGGCGAGGGGAGGCATTTTGGTAGCGAGAAAAGGGGGTATATGTAGTCTTGACTGCAACTGAGCTGTTGGCGATGGGGTTGAATTATAGCGGCGCTACAGGCCCGACGGCGACGCGACGCGTCTGCCATTGGCTAGAATGACTGCCGACGACGCGTCATGATCATGGTGGATGACTCTGAGCAACACTGAATTGAGTAGATCAGGGCGAGGTCCAGTTTGGGTCCAGTTCGCTGATGACAGATCAAAAATATCGACACAAGTTAGGCATTTGCGGTCAAACAAAACCGTGAAACGAACACGACAGTAAAAAAAATTGAGAGGAACAGTTGAGGAGTAGAGTTTTACGAAGTTACATAAACATATGCTCTCCAAGGCGAATGAGTGAACTATACATAAGACTGACAAAAAGGTGAACAAAAATTCGGAAAACACCGCCAGTGGCAGACCCGGATGAAAGTTGGGAGGTGTTGGAGGTATGTATGTTCCCAATTCATGCGTTCAGATTCAAGCGCTAGTCAAAACATATACCAGGACTGCGTCGAACGGAGCAATGCATATCTTGACCAACATCCATTCAACATTGAGCCGTGGAGTTCAAACTTCAAACTGAAGAACAGCGAACGATTTGGGCGGAAGAATCGTACTCAAGTTATTGTCCGTTGAGGGCTGTACCGGGGGGTCACGGTGGTTTTCAGGTAAGGGTTGTAGCGACACAAAAAGAATAGACAGTACCCCAGGGCAGAAGGATATCGCCGCCGCCCGCACGTGAAAGGGCAGAAGAGTAATTCGGAGTGTAACAAAACCATATGGGATTTGACGACAAGAAATAAGAGACTTTCAACAGAATAGGCAAGTGGTTTAACGTTTGAGTGGGCGTGGGACGGAGATCCGGAGTGATTCTCGTTGTCGAGGGCAAGAAGAAGAAGAGACTTGAAGGGCAAGGCACGGGAAGTCAGCAGAACCACAAGAATAACAACAACGTAAGTAACTGGAGGGATAGTGGTCCGGCGGGACGACAAGGCGTGGAAGTTGAGCAAGAACACTGCCGCGAGTGAAGAGAAGAAGAAACCGGCACGGAAAGGAAGGGAGCGAGGCAGCGTGGGCCAGGGACCTCGCGTTGGCAATTTGAGGTTCGGTGCATGCATAAATTTGAACTCGGCGCGTGGGTATGCCAGTGGATATAGGCGATAAGTTGGGGAACTTGACGGAAATTTTTATCGTGTCATTCGGGGTACGATGTACCGGCGGTGAGAAAGTGTCAAAGAGCCTGAGTGAGACGGAGAAAACGAGATACGAAGCGATATGTATCCAAGACGGCCCAAAGCAGAATAACTCGAAGAACGGCATCCAAAGAAAGAAAACAGGAGAAGATGGACGAGATAGGCAGGACAGGACTCGGAGTGTCGTTATTGCTATCGTACGGCAGCCAGGCGGTCGAGGTCGACGGTGGTGGCAAGAGGAAAGAGGAAATAGTACTAAAGAGACACACAAGTCAGCGGAACACATGTATCGCGTAATGGTCCGGGGCGACAATATGAGAAGAACACGGGACGGATGGCCGTGGAAATCGATCGGTGGGTTTGAGTTTATGTGTGGGTATGCATGTGTATGCCAGTAGATGAGGGATGGATGGATGGATCTGAACGGTCGCGGAGTGACTTAGTGTGAATTGTGTCAAGTTGTGTCTGGTTGTTGAGTAGAGGTCGGTGTATAAGAAAACGGAGAGGCATTCACCCAGCGGGTGAGGTATGTAACACAAAGCCCAGGGTAACGCGGGAGGACAGATACGCGGTTAGTGGTAGGTGAGCCAAGCTCCGGTCTGAGAGAAAGCTACGATTCGAGGATAAGACATTTTGAACGAGGTGGCTGCCCAAGCGCGATAGGACAGGTGCAGCTTGTAAACGGCGGCTTTTGCGAAGGGACCTGAGGGCGTTGGTTTCGTTACCCTGAAATGGAATGAGAGGAAGGAATAACCGGTACACGAGATACCGACCGACAACAGCCAGTGACTGTGAAGAGGATAAAGGCAAGGAAAGGCACGAGCTCTCTTCGAGAGGTCAGCGGAACAAAAACATTTCGTAACGAAAAAAAAGTGGTCCGACATTGCATGGGAACGATGTGGGGAAATTGAGTTTGCGCGTGGGTATGTCAATGTGTATTCGATCGAGCGCGGGATGTGCCAGTAAATCAATGCCTAGATCTTGTCTTGTTGCTGAACGAGGACAGAGATTATTGGTATGGGTCGCGGAGGTAAAAGGTAGCGCGAGGGAGAGGAGGATAGAAGGTATGTAGAGGTGGGCGTGCCAGTGTGGTCGGTGTCAGGCTGAGGATAGGTCAGCTACAGCGCATGTTCCGGATAAAGAATGGGATGGGATTCGAGGATAAGGAAACAAGTCAATCGAGACGCGATAGGCAGGCACGGCTGGCGCAGAGTACGAGTAGTACGGCACAGAACGATCGGATTTGCTGAAGGATGCATTGTCAGTGAGAGACCGGAAGAGGGTATCGATGTGGTTTCGTTATGTACTCACTTCCAAGCGACATTAATTGAGACCAACCGGCACGGGAATGGGAAGGAGAGAGAGGCACGAGAAGGTCAGCGGAACACAAACATCTCGTAAGTAGCAATAATGGTCCGATGTTGCTTGGGAAGAAATCGCCGAGAGTTTCGCGGAGTGTGAACGGCTACTTGACTTCGACGACCGGAAGAACGCGATCTCGAGACCGGGAGATCGCGAAGGAATACCTTACGTTGGTTGTCAGCCTGAGCCTGTGTGTTGGACCCGTGAGCTGTCCCGAGGATTCATTTCCGAGAGTCCGAGTCGGCGCGCGAGAGATCTAGACAACACAACCCAGGGCACGACGATTCGAACGAATATGGTTATAGACTGGTGTCAGTGGGACGGAACTTGAAGATCGGAAGATCGGCGAGGAGAACGAGACAAGCTTCGCGGAGTGTGAATGTCTTGCCTTCGAGTTGTCTTGGCTTGTCTTGCGAAAGGGACATTACGCCGTTGTTAGCCTGCCATTTTTGGTGCGGGGTGGTGGACTCGATAGTGAGAGAAGACAGGAGGGAGCCAGCCAAGGCACGCGACACGCGAGTGTACATAGGCTGTACTTCCGCATATTGGTTTGGTTGAGCTTGAATGTGTCGCACCGCAAATAGACTTGTCGTTGTTGTGTTCAGTCGATCGGCCCGGGTGTTAGACAAGAGCTCAGACAGGACTCACACAGGAGCAGGTCAGTTGTTGCAAGGTGTCGGAGAGGGGGTGGGGTTGAGACAATGGAGTTTGAGTCTGACTGACAACGAAAAAGGAGTGTGGTGCCTGTTGTCTGACACGAACGGGTCAATCACTGGCAACTGTCGGACGCAAACCGTGACAAGACGATCGTCGATCGGATTCTGGAATGGCAAGGATTCGAAATTTATAGAGTTGTGGGTCCACATTCAATGGCTCCACCCTCGGAATAGGTCTCCACGGCCAACCTGGACCACGGAAGGTTTCTGTCCATGCTGATTCTAGAGTCAAAACGCCGATAAACTGCACGCTGCAACGAGGGACGTCAGGGTTGAGGATGAGCCAGCCAGCCGAGTAAGAAACCAGCATTGTTGTTTGTGGAAAGCTTGTGGAAAACTCTTGATGTTCGGCTGACTAATGGTTCTGTGGACCCACAACAAACGCCCTCTTAAGTTATTGCCCTCTTACGTTGAGAGGCCTAGCTTGATCCTCCGTTTGCTCCTGGCCTTCATACTCGCTTGTGAGCGGGCCAGAACTTTACTGGAATTTCCTTCAGTGGAGCTGGCGATTTTCTCAGCCCTTCTACCAGGTACTCGAGAATGGATTCCGTCGTGTCCATCGACCCCAAGAGTCTGACCGTTGATCACGAAGCGTCGCGCGCCGCATTAGACGTAGATACATCTAATTTTTCATGCCAACTAATGATGAGACTAATTTTCCAATGACAACAAAGGGCATCGTTACCTCCGAAACACCGAATCCCATCGAGAACCTGCAAGAGGTTTTATCTGCTTGTGGTTTACCATCCCCAACGCCCGACGAACTCACTGCCCTGCGTCCAGGCAAGGAGCCAGGCCGCCAAGCTGTCTTCGCCATTGCCCAAAAGTGGATCGTCCGAATCTTCGAGCTGCACGAAGGCTACAAACAACCCGCCTCATTTCTTTGGCGCATTCTCAAGGAACTCGAACATCGCGGTGCCCCTTCCGAACGCATTCGCTTCTACGGCACGCTCCCTACAAACAAATCCTTGCACTACACCGTCACCGATTATTTTGACGGCGTTCCACTCACGCACGAACTGTGTGCGCTCCCGCAAGTCCGTGAGCAGATCGTCGCTCTTTATCGGCATTTGGGAGAAATCAGCGTGCCCGACACAGTGGCAACAGTGGAGGATTACATGCGTCCTCGTTTGGAACTGCTCCAACGCAAGCTCTCTGGTCTCTCGCCCGACATCATCAAACAGGTGGGGCAGCTATCGCCTTTGGCAGAGCTCTCCGCCTTCCATATGCTCCTCTCCCATCGCGACCTTGCCCCAGAAAATATCATCGCCCACTTTGGACCCTCTGTGAACGACTGCGAGTCCATGACGCTTGCAGTAATCGACTGGGAGTTTGCCGCCTACGTTCCCGAGTTTCATGTCGGCCTTCAAATGGGAAACAGATCCGGACGCGAGCTCTGGGGAGACGACTTTCTGCTCCGCATCGGGCTGGGCAAGTCTTATCCAGAACGAATTCTCTGGACAGAGAGCTTGTGCATGCTAGCGGAGGACTACGCGCAGTGTGAGGCGTTGGAGTTTGAAGCCCAGGTGAATGCTGTTATCTTGGGGTGGGAGTCGAATCATGTTTTCGGATGAGATTGAGACGCGTCGAGGTGGTCGCAATGGATATAATTGAGAGACGCGAGGCAGTCGGTCGGGGCTCTGGAAACGGTGCACATATATTCCGCTGGTGGCGGAAGTCGCGACTCGCAGCGTCCCGTATACGCCGTAGGCTGCACCCGCGCGTCCTGCTCGGACACCGGTGCATCACCGTTTCAAGTGGCTTCATTAAAAATTCGGCTGATACTTTTTATCTTGGTGTACGAAATCGTTCCTGGGGATTCGCAACTTGGGTGCGCCTCAGTAGTAGGCCTCAGTTGAGTGTTGATACCGTGAAAGTAGTGTGAAAGTCCGGAATAACGTAACGCTAGTGGCAATCAAGTTCTCACGCCCGTCGGGTTCATCCCCCCTCGATCGGCGCGCCCCGTTCTGTGAGCCACCGTTGCGGCAATCCATGGAAAACCTTCAGCGAATTGCACCTCACCATATTTACGATGAAGAAAGGTCTTTTACACCTCTTCAACTCTTGTCTTTTGCGCAAACTTAGCGCAAACTGAACAATCTTAACACCGTAGTATTTCTGCGTGCGCTGATGTCCCCGACGACAAATCATATATCCATCTGCTCCCCATTCAGTTCCAATTCAGTTCCGCGGCTTATCTGCATCATTGCCCAGGCAGTTCAAAAAAATCCCTCTGATTTCTTGAAATCAAACTGATTAATTCTTGTGATGCTTTCCCTGCTACAACTCTCACAGAGTCTACCTCTCTAACCTTTACTCTCGCGCGTCTCTCTATGAGGCCTCCACACTCGTTTATCACTGTCCTCGCAGCCTTTTCGTCCATCGCCAGCGGAGCTTTAACCAACACAACCGTCGACGACTCGAGTTCTAGTTTCAGTTGGTCGGGGGAGTGGACCGCTGTCTCGCCATCCACCCCCTGTGACTTCTGTGCCTCCAAACCGGACCCCTCCCAAACAAACGGTGGAACTTGGCACGACGGAAACACAGTCAACAATCCCTCCCGGCAAACCACTGGTTCTTTCACGTTCAAGGGTTCGTAAATGCGACTCTCGCGTCGAGAATAATATCTAATCGCGTCAACAGGCTCAGCAGTCTACATCTACGGCATCGACCAAACTAACTCCCAACCCAACATCGCCTTCACCCTAGACAACATCCAAAAAGTCCACCATTACACCGGCTCAGAACGTTTCGCCTACCATGCATTATTCTTCTCTGCAGACGGCCTCGCTTCGGATCAGACACATACTGTGGATTGGGTGTATAATTTTGCGCAGAATACGGGAGTCGGCGTTCAGAGCGCTATATTTGACTATGCTATTGTTACGACGGGGCAGGAAGATCAGGCGCCTCCACCACCTCCGCCGCCACCTCCGCCTCCCATTTCAAGCACGTACGTCTTTCCCCTGACCCGCCTGCTGCGTTTACCTACATCGACCAAGGCAACCTCCATCCAATAACCCAGGGCCGAGGTACGTTCCTTCGATTCTATATCATGTTACTTTCACGACATTGATTCTCCCAGTGGTTCCACTGGCGGTAACGATAATAATCCACCAAAGTGAGTCAGTCGACATTAGCGTCCCATTCAGCAGCATTTCCCGACGAACCTCAGTCAACCTAGCGGGAACAACAGCAACTCGAATCCGTGGGTCTTGAATTCTGGTTCAGGTTTTCCTTTCATCGCTCACTTGAATCATAATCAGAAACAAGTCGGCCACTCCGTACGTCTCGTCTGTCTGAGATACGCTTGTCCATATCTCAATATTCCCCGAAAGCCCTTCGCCTCCCTCGGGTTCGGCACCCAGCGGTAGTGGGGCGTGAGTTGTCTCGTGAACTCCTAGTATCGTTGCTGAATGCCCCGACAGCTCGATTACGAATAACAACGGCCTGCAGAATGGGTTAAGCCATTCGTAAGTCGTGTCAACGCAAATGTCCATTTGTTGTATGTTCATGATACCCGCTCAGCACACCGATAGGTCAAGCAACATCGGGGTCAGTCTTTGTCTTCCCTTCCATCCATCTTCATCCCTCCAACTCATCAATCTAATACACTATTCTTCTCCTTCATCAGCACAGTCACGTACGTACCTACCCGCACCCTCCGAAGCCACATACCTACTCTTCCTCCATCCCCCTTTCTCTAAAGTGTATCCGGCACAACAACGGTAACAGCCCTCACGGCCTCCTCCACCTCCCGCCCACCCATAGGCGCTATTATCGGCGGCGTCGTAGGTGGCATCGCTGTCCTGGCTCTCGCAGTGTGGTTCATCTGCCGCCGCGGACGGTCTCGGGAAACATTCCTTAGTGAGAAACCAGACGGAGATGCTCGCACTCAAAGTCGCTTTCTCAGCGTCGAAGACTACCGCACACGATCCCGGCAAGCGCAGGGGCTTGCACCGTCGCAAGAACGTGAGTGTAGAACATCCCGTTTTCCTCAAACAGCCCTTTGACTTGGTTTTATCTCCAACAGCTCTAACCGCACCCTCCACCCTCGCCCTCCTCACCGACCCACAATCACCCGACACCCCCAACACACCCTCGACATCAGCATCTGCATCAGTAACAGCATCCAGCTTCTCCCCGCCCTCGTTCAGCGCCCAATCCCGCTCAAGTAGTAGTAACAACTTGCGATGGATGGAGGAACGAATAGCGTCGTTAGAGGCGCAGGTAGCCCTGCAAGAACAGCCTCCGCCGCCTGCTTATGGACATGAAACATGATGCATATTGATATTGTAGTTTGTTGGTTTGTTTCCGTTTTTAATGGGTTGATGGACGTTGTGGCGAAAACTGATTGAAGTAGATATATTTCAGGCTTTAATGTGACGGTTTTCACAATTTCGCTCCAGCAATCTTCTGGCCCCGCAGCAGCAGTGGCTTGATCGACACCTATATAGCATCCTCGTGGTCACTGAAAGGCGTCGAGGTACCGCAACAGAAAAGACGCACCTCATAGGCCTCCGTCACATCCGTCCGATTCAGCGGCTCTTGTTGTGCCTTCGCCCACAGCGCCTCGTACACTCTGCCATCGTACACCCCCAGCGCACTATGCTGCAGATGAGGCTTCCAAACTCAATGAAACTGGCCACACTATCGACCTGTCGAGCTCCCAATCCGAAAAACCAAACGCATCGCTCAGCCCTATGGCTTCAGGCAGTAACTCCTTGCATAAACGTGCCACGGCGAGGCGCAATCCGCGAGTCGGGTTGTGCGTAGCCGTTTCGACAGTGGCGATGATCAGACCAAGAGACAGTAGGTCTACAAGTGCTGACTCTAGGGTTGTGAGGAGATACTAGGATCCCGTAGACATGAGCGCGTCGAACGAAAGAGAGGGAAAGACATAACCACACCAGCAGATACACCTTCCGAACAACCGCAACCGCACGCGGCTTGAGGGCACTGTCCAATGCCGCAATAAGCTCACCCACTCGCGCTGCGACAAAGGCTTCTGTGATGGCACGAGAAACACGCTGAGTGATCGAGGGGTCCGGTGTAGTCGTGGTATTAGCCATTTCCTGTACCAGCAAAGAAGCGCGCCACTCCAAGAGCGAGATCGCGGCTTCAGGTTTGGCCCAAGTGTCGGCAGTTGCTTTCGGTGGCACCAATGCCTTGTCCCGTATGAGGCACAGATACGATGAGGTGCCTGAGAGCGAAGCCGGACGGGGGGTTGAGAGGCTGCGGAATGTTTTGAGCGCTGCACGTACGACTTGTTGTTCGAGGATGCTGTTCTCGCCCTCGTATCTAGTAGTAAAGGATTAAGCCGAGAGACAAGTAGCGACGGTAGAGAGATATTACTTACGTTGCGGCAGGTAGGAAATCCGCGTATAGCTTTCCCAGCCCAGCGAACGCACTGTAGCCATGGCCGCCCATGGAACGACGTGCCGTCTCGAGGTCCTGGATGCCAGTGGTCGACACGAGAACCTTTAGACCGCTCACCATGTGGTGCAGCTCGGCCAATTGGGTCGTGTCTCCAACAGAGAGATCGCGCGTGAGCTCGTCCACACGTCTTGTCTATGGAAAGTTATGAGCATGAAGCCTATTTCAGGTGAAAATACTTAACTTACCAATGCGCGTCCAAGCTCAAGGTAAACAAACGCTCGCGCGAGTAAGGGAATGATACGAACATGCACCGAGGGATACGTGATGATTTGTCGCTCAAGGCCGTCGGGTCCGATTTCGCCTTGTCGTCGCACGGTGGCATAACGGATAGACACGGTTGCAGCTGAAAGGGATGAGAAGCGAGCCCATGGTAGGCAGGAAGGATGTGGATATACCCTTTGCGATTAACCAGCCAGCATTGGTCACCATTCTGTTCCCAATTCGAAGTCAATGCTAGAACTGGCATGGACCACAAATTTGAAAGAGTACTCACAGTGAGCGGAAATAAATCAGCTTCAGCATGGTTTGGTAAACTTTTCGTGGATACACTTCGCGAATAGACGCACCCCACTGAAGCTCATCTTCGCGTGCGGTGGTGTCACATATTCACCTGCGTCAGAGACTCCCGCAAACTTGGAGAGCATATTTTCTTTGGGAATCCGTACGTGATCGAAGCGGGCGAATCCGTTGTCCGTTGAAGCCCAGCCGCCTAAGGCCTTGGGACCTGGAAGAAAAATGAGCATAAATGTGTTATATACAAAGAGTATCAGGCTGACCGACGTCTCCAAGAGTTCTCCCAGGAAGAGTTTCATGCGTCTCTACAAACAAATTAACAATGAAAGTAGGCAAAGTGCTCGTCAAATTTACCCAGCGAACGCAGCTGCACGAAGAACAAATGAGGGCCCATATCTTTTTCGCCCGGCAGAATCAATTTGGCTTGAATAATCCCATGCGTGGCCGTCTTCCCAAGCGCGCCACTCCACCACTTCGTGCTTGTCAAGGTAGGCGAATGGAGCTCGAATTCCTGCGTTTGAGGCAGGTAGGTCGCGGTGGTCTCCAAACAACTGAGGTTACTCCCGTGGCCTAATTCAGTCTGCAGGTAACAGCCGAGGATCCCTTTGCTCGCTGTCATTGCGGCATATTTGGAACGGAGCTCTGTCGACGCTTGCAGTTCGAGTACCGGTTTGAAGGCTGGCCAGAGTTAGCTGGAACTGACGGACAAATTGGTAGTAGCTGACTGATGTTATGAGATGCTGGCTTCGATGAGACGAAGTGAATTCGGATTATGATGTTGACCCACCGATAGGCAGAGGTTCGTCCATGACAGAGAGAGCAATGGTCATATCCTCTTGTGACCATTTGTGAAGTTCCTGCAGCTCATACAGCCTGTTCGAGATCGCTTCGCCGCGAAGGAACTGCTCTTGACGGCTGTGAAAAGCTCTTTACATGGAATGTTTGACAATGATCAAATATTCCGTCCACATTCAGACACCTTCACACATACCGCAAAGATTTGTCGAAAACAGGGTCATTAGAAAGGATCATGACTATCTTCTTCCTTCTATCCCACAACAAAGGGCCACCTATAGAAGTAGTTAGGACCTCGTCATCATCCGAGCAATCTGAACGAACCGTTAAGAAACTTCCGAACATCTGCAACCTCGATGGACGTTGCAGCTCTTGCATTGGTCATGTCAATTGCATTCTGCTTGGTAGGGTCGTGGGAGCTAGACATGGCGGCGAAGGATGGGAAAGTATTAGACTGGCATCCATTCAGAATTCATATAACTAGGGTGGACGGCAAGTATCGGGCGGTATGTGCTCATTCCGACTCGCAAATTGGGACATCAGAGTTCTTCCACGAATTCTTATGTTCTTCCCTGGCTCTTCGGGGATGTATAGGACTGGAATTCCGAGCGCCGCAGTGACGAGTGAGTTACGAAGATTCAAGATCGACGAATGAAAGCAGGAACAAGCTGCAAGCCGAAGTTCCTGGTACCGTTCTAGGTCCAGGTCTCCAAACAGAACGAACGTTACATTTTTCGTGGCCTAAATCATGGATTATATAATCCATCTGATGAATTCTATCACATCACCCATCCTTGCTCCCTACAACGACGACGACCGTTCGACGCCAGGCGGCCAGGGCCGCTGCAACTCGTGTACATCCAGCCACAGGCTTGGGACTTCTGCAAGCTCTCTGCGAGTGTCAGCCCATAAAAGCAACAACATCCCATCCAAGGCCGACACGTCGCACGAAATCTCTGAGCTTGAAAGTCACCTCCTCGCGAACAATTGCAACCGTGAGGAGCCTTGTAACCCGGCTACTGGCGGGCTGATAATAAGCTCTGAACAACTGAAGTACAATGGAATAGTATTTTTGTTCTACAACCAAATTCAAATAGCGGTGTGGAACTGTGTCATGTTCTCTCAGAGAGAGAGAGAGGGAAAGAGAGGAGAGAGCGCGGTGAGGCTTTGGCCCACCCGCGTCGGAGTAGTATCTGTATGAAACAGAACTCAGAACTCAATCTGAGTTTCAAACACCGAGTCCTCAATGGTGGTCTCAATTTGAGCCGGCCAAGCGCGCGGAGCGCGCGTTGGCCGGGCGAACTTTGAGACGTTGCTTCTGAGAATGAAGAAATCAACTCCCAGCAACTTGAAGGCTGAGCGCGACGATTCCGACTGCTACTCAATTCTAGCCACACAACTTTTGCCAGGTCCCCGGTACCAGGGATGCCCGGAGGGCCTTATGAATTGTCAACAAAATTGTGCAATCGGCATTCGGCCTCGAACGCCGATGATCCCAGACAATCTTTCGCTTGAGCACTTGGTTGGCACTTGGACTCCGAGTTGAAGTTGGAGGAGGCGGAGAATAGTCTGGAAGTACGTATTTATTATAGCTATGTATGGAATATTTACGGATAGTACTGTGAAACCCGTGTCGAGAAAGCACCAGATACTGTTGAGTCGCTCCCGGTACTAATAGTACTATACTACTTGACTTTCAGCCTCGGTCGCCATTTCGTACCGGAAGAATCAATGAGATGGACACCGTGAGCGAGCATGATCTCAGCCCACCTCACCCAGCTGCACTTCGCGATATCTCGCCTGAGGAACCGATATTAGATGGGTACAACAGTTTCAAGACCCCAGTAAATCTGCTTACTCGGTCGTCGGCCATTTCAGACACTTGAATTGCAGTTCGCGCAGGCCAGCAAGGTATTGCGGCTTGAAATTCGCGAAGAAGATATCCCATTCCGAGTCCTTGACCTTGCCACTGTATGGAATGGTCAGTCGAGAGTCGAAGAATGGAAGCCTGAGACGCGCAGGTTGTACTCTCCATCGAACGCAATCTTTAGTAGCGACGGCACTTTGCGAGAGGGATGGAGATTTTTGAAGCTAGGAGCAAAAATCTAGTGTCGATTCGATAATCAGGAAGCGATCGGGTAGGCACAATTTCAGGAACACACTTCGAATCTACTCCATAGTGTGAGCAGTGCCATATTTGGGCAGAGGTCGAACAGTTTGACGCCGATAACGCTGAAAGTACCGTGCGAGATGCAGATAACACTAAGTTTGGGGCCATGGGTCTGGAGAAATGTTTCAACGTTCGCGTGGTGTCGGTCTCCAAGCACAGCGCGTTTAAGAGAGCTCAATCTGTGCATCATCTTCCTTAGTAAGGTAGGGTAGTCAATGCTCGGGAAAAACATACTTCATTTTGGACAGGACTGAGAGAAACGACGGGTCCGAATACAAGATTCGGAGCTCTTCCAAGTTCGGCAATGCGGCGTCAGAAACATTTTCTACATTGGAAATTGCGGTAACACAGCTCCACACGAGGATTCGTAGTGCCTTCAGGTTCTCAAAAGTTGTCGCCGTGGCGTGCTGCCGCGTGAAGACCGGACTGGAGAAGTGGTGTAGGGTAGAACCAGAACATCGAGCCAACGTCTCGAAAGCTTCCCAAGATATAAGGGGTTCCCTATCCAAATCTGAGAATGTAACGGAAATGTCGGTGGCGCGGCGCGTATTGCCAAAATGTGACAGGTTAATCGTTCGTGAGAGGATGGCGAAGATCGACTCGGTTCTGGACAACTGGCCCTCGGGAGGACTTTCGAGGGAGTTGTCTGGACGGAACTCGGACCAACCGTACCAGGAGAGAGTCAGACCACGGATATGAGAGCAAAGTGTCGGCTGTCGCATCAGAATCGATGCAAGTTGTGGTAGATCCTCAGAACGCCGGATGACGATGTGCGTGTAGTAGTGAGGGAGCGCTAGTCGCTGTAGGCTGTCAATGAATGGATTGAGAAGAGGAATGATCTGGGAATACATACGTGGAATGTCTTTGATACTAACAGAAACCTCAGCTTGCGTGGAGGCATCGCCAATGACAAGATATGCGACCAGATTTTATCTTGAACAGGTTTGGGTGCGTTGGCCATGGGCACAAAGAATGGATTGAGAGACGGCGCGATGAGCGGAAGGTCTGTGGTCACCCCGTCACGGAGTGCTCTCGGATCGAACTGTGTCCTGAATACCGCGTCAGGCTTAGCGCCTTTCTGAAACGAGGACTTACGGGTGCTTGTTGAACTTCAAAAGAGACATGAGAATCGGGTCATGCTCTGGTATATCGCTCCGGTCCCAGAACGTCAAGGGGTCTTTGATTAAGATGGTTTTGAGCGGGCAGGCCTTGAAAGTGTGGTAAGCCCAGGAGAGGGCCGGGATACTCGGGATTGACAGAGTGTGCAACGGTTTAGTCGTAACTGCAGGTAGCAGAGCCTGTTGAAACGGAGGGCTGTGCTCCACAAAGGGACAATGGAAAACGACCTTGCAGATCCACAATGAGCACGACTACTAAGCTAAGAGAGGAGAGTCGCTGACGAGATTGGTCCACTTGACTACACACTTGGATAAAGTCGCCAAAAGTTGAGAGACCGCTTTATTGTCCAGGGGTTTATGTCTGGAGTCCTGGTGGAGGATGAAGCGGGAGGGATTGACGAGACTAAGGCCCCTGCAAAGTCCGCCAGTGTTGTCGGAAGAGTAGATATCAAGAGTAAGAAATAGATCGGTAACATTTGGGGAACATCGTAGAATGTTCTGCATCGGTGGGCCAAAACCACCTTCGACGCGGAGTTTCTTGATGAAATGACCCAATTGCGAGTTTGCGGATAGAGCAGTGGCGAGAGCCTTTGCCTGGGCTTTAGATCGCAGGACAACCACATTGTAAAGAAGGGGGGTGGCTACCCGAAGCCATGATTTACAGACGAGGAGGTAAGCTGAGGTGGATTCGCCGTAGGTGGCAAAAGGGGAGATATTGAGTATATGCCAAAAGGATGGGAGTGGGACTCGGCTATTTAAGCGAGTCCCACTGTTGATGTCTTTTGCATCACAAGCAATCAACGCTAGATCAACGCATCAACATTGCATCAATCCTCGGCATTTAGAGCCGAAACGTGTATTTAATGTGTTTAATCACTTTCTGGGTGTATTTCTAAGCTGAAAAAATTCTGGTGGGAACGTAGTTCCCCCCAGACCCCCCTCCTTGAGCCTGACGGCGTATTTTTTCTGATTTACTCAGTATCGCGAGTTTTTTCGCTGTTTATTCTTAAAAAATTTAATTCATGTAGCGCGGGGGAGACCCCCGCGGACCCCCCTTGACGCTCGCCGCTAGGCCCACTGCGTGGTGCTGTCGCTCGCCGCTGGGCCCACTGCGTGGTGCTACCGCTCGCCGCGGAGGCCCACTGCGTGGGGCCAGGAATATTTTAAAGGGTCGGGGCGTGTTTTTTCTCCTAATTACGTGCTATTGATCTAAATCATTTCTTCTGATGTGCCGGGAAGCCGAGTCCCACTATCAGACCTTAAATCTCCCTTTCTGAGCATCCGAGTCCCACTATCAGCCTTTATCCGGTGTTTACCCGAGTCCCACTCCCATCCTTTTGGCCATTCCTCGGAGATATTCTTGGTATCTGAAAAGAGTTCGTCGGGAATTTTCAACGCGGGTGAAAGGATTTCAGAGATAAGCTCGTCGGGGAGTAGATTATCGAGCATGCTTGAAGGCCGAAATGTCGGCGCAGACTGAGATTGGCACGGGAGAACCTGAGTGCCGCGTAGCGTCACGGATCGCGTGATTTGTGTCACCTCTGTGTGTGCTCGGGGTGTGCCGGAATTCAGCGCACTTGTAAGCTGAGAAGAACTAAAGCGTCTGTCTAGAGAGACTATTAAAGCGTCTGTCTAGAGAGACGACCGGTTGACGCGAACGTGCAACGAACGTGTATTATATATGTAGAGTGACGTGTCACGCGTCGCGTAACGTCATCGCAGCTCGTCGGAGTTTAAACTCTTTTTCACGATCACGTTATTCCCTTGTTCGCGGTGTTTTTGTTTGCTTGCCTGTCGCTTTGCTCTTGACCTCAACGCCCACCAACGCCTTAGGGTTCTTCCCTCCAACCCTCTGCATCCTCACGCGATATGTGGGCGAGGATTATTCCAGGTCTCAAGCCCAAGGCGGCGCCCGATGCGTCCGATAACCATTCCCAAGGCGAGGTACTGGCTGGCGTCCTCGAACAGCACCCCAATCTCTCCGTATTCCACCACGGCGCAGAGCAGTCAAGTCCTCCACCTTCGCCTTCGAAGAGCAGTCGTATGAACATGTTCAAGCGCCACACGAAAGGATACGATGAGTCCCAGAGAGCTCCGTCTCCAATGAGGCTGCCGAAAAAGATCAAAACCACGTTTGGGATGCAGGGGAATGGTGTGTTTCGTTCCTCAGCCCTACATCTTTATCGCTCTGAACTTGTATGTAGCATCGCAACTATCTATTGGCGCGCCGTCGTCAGCGGGTGCTGAGTTGGAACGCGTCTCGTCGCACGACATGCTAAGTCCCGTTGTGGCTCAAGGAGTCAAGACAAAGCGTCGTGGCTCCTTCAACCTGCTGAAGCGCCCGTCTGTAGAAGCCCTTAACTCCCCAGAAATCCTATCTGGGGAGCCTACCACCCCCTTCGAAGCCAAGTCAGGCTCCGTTCGCTCTATTCTTCGGGACCGCAATACACCTGGTACTGGTCAGAACGTTCGCTTCTTCTCTCGGGACGCGTACAGAGTCCTCAGTCCCGATCAATCCATGGACACCGACTACCAATCTGTGATGACCCACGCCCTTGCTAGTAAAGGGAACACCCCTGCGCCGCCGCCTCCGGAGGACACTTTCCTCGATCGCCTCCAGCGCTCCGCTTCCCCGGACAGTATTGGTTCGGGCTCCATGCCACGCTTTGCAAGTACCTCCAAGTCCAACAAACCGAGACCCACTGTTGCTGAGATTTTCTCTCCCATGGGTTCTCCCGAAGACAAGTCCACTTCCCCTCCACTCAACACAGAAAACAGCGGCTCCCAGCTCATGTCCCAGCTCCCGCCTCTCCCTGCCGCCGACTTCACCAACCTCTTCGACATGTCCCAGGAGCTCGAAATGCCTATCCTGCCGCCCCCAGGGTTGGGTGTCGAGGTCGAGATGTCCTTGAATGAGACTGAAACCGAGGGCGAGGGCGGCCTGAAAGCGATGACCTCGACGCCGTACCGTGGCAAGGGCAAGGGCAAAGAGCGGGAAGTCGACCTTCCGAAGGAGAATTTCGCTCCGACTGGAGTCGTGGATGAGACGATATTCCACGCCAAAGACAAGTCGGCGCGGCTTGCTTCTGCTCTACACGAACGCAGTAACTCTTTCAGCGCCGGGCAGACTATGTTTTACTCGATGGCCCACGCCGACGCGAATCGGTTATCCACGGGCTCCGCCAGCCCGCCAGCTGACTACCCGTCGTACCCCTCTAGTGCCAAATCTTCGCCCTCCTCCGCGAAAGACTCCGCGCCCCCCTCGCGTGCATCGTCGCCTGCTGTGAAAGGCCGTGGTCGTGCGCTCAGCGAAACCATGTTCTTATCCATGCTGCGCTCCCCCTCTCCCAGGCTTCCCGAAGCCGACATCAACGACGAGTCTTCGGCGGAGCTCGGGCTCTACAGCAGCAGTCAGCGCGCAACGAAGCCGGAGCCGGATCCATTCAGCGCAAACGCCAATACATATTATACACCTCAGACGAACATTCCCGCGACACCTCCACAGGGTGAAGACGGGCGGGCAGCAGCTGCTCACGCACGCAAGGTGTCTAAAGACGACGATACTATTTTTGCTCTCAGGACGCAGTTGGCGCTGCAGACCGAGCTTCTCGGGCAGTTCGAGGCGGATCTGCACGCTCGGGACGAGTTGGTTGAGGTTCTCGGCAAGAAGTTGACTGATGTGGAGAAGGAGGAGGCGAAGAAGAAGAATGTGTTGAAGCAGTGGAAGAAGAAGGTCGTGGAACTTGAACGGGCGTGTCGATACCTTGAGGAAGAGGTGGAGAGTTCGCGCCAGGAGAGTATGGAGCGGAGTATCATGGACGAAGCGAGCTCGGAAGCGTTGAGGATGTTGCATCGGCAGATTGCTGGTCTAGAGCGGGACAGGGAGGGTTGGAATCGGAAAGAGGAGATGTTGAGGGAGGAGATCGGGACACTTGAAGTGCTGTTGAGGGAGAAGAGCGATGATATTCAAAGTCTCAAGGAAACAATATGGACGCGAGACGAGAGCGAGCGGGAGCTCAAGGCCGGGATTCAGCAGGCGAAGCGGGAGATGGAGATGATGGGAAACCTCAGCATTGGTCTCATCGATGAAAACGAGCTGAAGAGGCAACTTGAGGAGATAGCGGATGCGAGGAATCAGAGCAGCGAGAAGCACAAAGATGCGGCGCTTGGTTGGGATGAAGAAAAAGAGGAGCTCGTGGCGGCTGTCGATCACGTCAAACTCGAGAATGCTGGATTGGTCTCCGAGCTCGACAACTACAAGGAGCAGTTGAAGGAGCGCGACGAGCAGCTTCTGATGCTCAAATCCGAGATAGAGGCCCAGTGGGACCACGCTGAGAAGAGCGCCGACAAGTTGGAGGCGGCGGCTGCTGCTCAGAAAGCTCTTGAAGCGGAGCGCGATACACTGCAGGCCAAGGTCAACGAGCTCGATGAGAGGATGATGGAGATGGACGCGGAGTATGTCGAAGCCGAGAACAAGCAGATGGAACTGGAGAACGACATTCAAGAGCTGTGGGATGTTAGGGAGGCGCTCGAGAAGGAGCAGGAAGAGGTATGGTTTTATGCTCTCGTTTGTACTATCACTAACACCGATAACAGTTGGCTGAGCAGATCAAGGACCAAGAAGGTCATACCAAGGCCCTCGAACAATCGCTGCAGACACGCGAGAATCGCATTGTTGAACTGGAGCAAGAACGCCAGTATGCATTGGACAATGTGTCGCGCTTGGAGGAAAACATCCGCCGCCGAGACGCGGAGGCTGCCGAGTACTCCCAGCGCACGCTTCAACGCGAGGCAGAGACGGAGGCGCTGCGCGAACAGATAACGCGTATGAAACGCGAACACGCCGGCGCGGTGGAAGCGGCGACAGCGGCGCAAACTGCCGAGGCGGAGAAGCAGAGTCATGCCGTGAATCAGCGCGTTGTTGACCTCAAGGACGAAATTGAGCGTCTGCGTCGTCAGATCCATGAGCTGCAGCAGGAGAGCGCCGACAAGGAGGTGAAGATTGTGCAGATTACCAAGCAACGTGCGAAGGACAAGGAAGATCTTCAAGGTCTCAACATCGCACTTGATTCGAAACAGCAGGAGCTGGAACTCGTACGTACCCTCTGATTTCCAGTTTTTTATTGATTTGCTGATTAACTTACTCTCAGCTCAAACGCCGTATGGGCGTGCGTGGTACGGCTGGTGCGACACCCGCTCAGACATCAAAGCTTGGGCATCAGCGCCGCGACTCTGCAGTTTTCAGTACACCGAGCCTCGGTTCGCGTCCTCCTTCGGTGCTTTCTGACGACGGCGGTAGCACCAATGCTAAGATTGCCGCCCTCGGCAAAAGCACGCGCCTCAACAACATCGCGACTAGCTCAACATCTAAACCCGCTACCCGCGTCCCTGGCTCCATGGGTCCTCCAGCACCCGTCAGTAAGCCGCGTCCGTCGTTGGCGGGTACTCCAACGCCGGCTGCTCGCGAAGCACGCGTTGCTGCTCCTGTCCTCGCACGTTCTGCGTCGGCAAAACCCGCCTCGACAACGGCTCCCTCGCCGGCGGTGCATCGACGCGTGGTGTCGGCGACGCTAGACCAGGCGACGGCGCGTGTGACGAAGCCTCGCGCCACCGTCAATGCCAGTCCCGCGCCGAGTGACAAGGAGAACGTAGAGGCTCCAAGGCCCGCTTCGCGCGCGCGGGTCCCTGTACCAGCATAGTGCGTCGATGAGCAAGCCCAGCGTCGACCCACCCCCATTGTATCTTGTCTCTTCTCTGATTTTCGTCTATATTATCATCTTCCGTTCCTCTTCCTCTTCCCTGTCTCATCTCTTGTCTGTTCCTCGCTGTCGTATATTGCTGTGTCCCTGCTTTGAATTGAACATCTACCCCCTTCCCCCATACCCATCCATCTCAGCATCTATCTATTCAAAATCGCTATCGACTATCGCTGTGCACATACACCCTCTTGCGCCCATATGAACTTATGGACATTATGTAGAAAATCTGTAGCTGCATTTCTCTTCATACACTGGCATATACAACGCATATACACACTCTGTACTACCAATAATAATGCAACGAAAATTATCTTGATTGTTTCGAGTCAAAAGGGATATCGATTTCGGTACTTGAAATACAAAACCTAATTTTATATCGAACTAGCTGTCATGAAGGAAACGCGACGCCGGGATGTGTCTTCGTCCATTCTAACCGCTGATCGATCCATTCCTCCTGGCTAGCCCACACACCAACCTGGAAACCGGATAGATGGGTGAACTCACGAAACGGTCGACCACGCTCAGACGCTCTAATCCATTCTCCTGTTGAATCAAGCTCTTGCACCTTCTCCAAGAACAACTCTCGGAGAATTTTCTTGTCTTCAGCAGAGCCGCCCTCGTACGACCCGTCCCATTCGTTGTGGTCCTGCAGCCATCGTGGAATATAGGCGCATTCCCATAATGGGGCCACTGTCGCTCCTTCGAAATCGATGATACCGGTTACATGGCCTGTTTCTTTGTTGATCTAGGAGATTGGCTCAGTATACATGCTGTATCAGTGTATGCTGGATTGAGTTGGCGCGCTCACCATGATATTGGACAGCCTAAAGTCATCCATGCGCAGAGAGAATGGCTCATTAGGAGAGGCAAGTGGTTCGGAGACGCAGACGTCCCCTGGATAAACCGCACAAAGGTCGACAGCCTTGGCTAGCGCACTGCGCCCTTGCTCGAGGCGCTTGTCATCTCCCTCAAGCTCGTGTTCCAGTATATGCTTCCGTCGATCTTCGACGAGACGCAGTTCCGCGTCCAGAGAAGAGCGCAAGTACGCAGTAGCGGTGCGAAAAGGACCGCGATACGAAGCAAGTGTGTTGCCAAGGGGCTGGTCGAAGCGTATATATCCGTCCAAAGCTCGATAGAACGGGATCGATATAACCGGACCGACAACTTGGTTTCCGTCTGTATCGTTGTAGAGCGAGCCACCGGTGTCGAATCGAAGGCGGAAGAGTTGGATCATATGGTCTGCCACTTCGGAGACTGTCACCTTTTTGGATTCTAGAGACAGTGTGTCCCATACATCGCTAGCGGAGACACCGCTAATCTGAGGTGAGAATTAGTATCGAGATGAACGATCAGGATAATTACTTTTTCGAGTATCATATACTCCAATCCAACAGGATTATTAGCGTTAGACTCCCAACCATGAACTCGCGGAGTATGGATATTCGTATGTGAAGCCAAATATTGCATCGTAGCAATCTTCCGCAGTATCAATGTCGACGAAGGTGGAATCGGCGCTCGATCGACTGACCTCCGATTCGAGCTTGTCTTTCGGAAAAGCAGGAGCTGCTACACGAGCAACTATGCCCACCGGCTGACTGTCAGAGAGAACATCGTAAATCTAACTTAACGCATCAGAGACAGAGTAACGGGCCACATCTTGCCATCGACCTTGTGATAGCCTCCCTCTGCCAGCTTGACCAGCATACAGTCTTTTTCAGCAGTTTTGCTGACGATTTCGGTTAATTTTGTAAGGGAGAATGGGTCTGGCGCCGTCTCGTCGTCGCTATCATAGTCAAACTCGGAAATTTGGTCCGTTTCCTGCAATGTAACGGCCATAGCTTGGGTGCGAGACCGCAACAAAACTATGGGTTGAGACCGGAACCAGTGAACCTGTTTCCGTTTCCCTAGGGCCTAAGTAGACCCGTAATTTAGTGGGAAGTTGGCGAAAAACCGCCCGAGTTTAGCCCTCTGAATGTGGATAATTTGCCGATTTCGGTTTCGACGACAGATCAGATAGTGTGCAAATTCTATGAACTTTCAGGGCAGTCGGGGGCAAGTTGGTATGCAAGGATCACGGTGGAAGTTTGGTGGAAGTTCGAAGAAAGCTCAAAATTTGAGTGGCTGTGTTCAGGTTTGTGCAGCTGCCATCATGAAGCTTGCTTAGACGAGTGCTCAGCGCTAGCGGGCATCGTAATCTAAACTGGTTCTTCGACGTGTCTTTTGCCTTTTCGACGCTGGTTTTTCGGCTCTGCTTCATTGAAACCATGTACTTAATCGAGGGGCAACCACGGGCCTGACAAGGTCCTTCCAAGTCCACAAGGGAACCCAACCAACGAGCAGCATTCCGGTACCTTGGAGCGTCGCGAAGACGGCACGAATGAACCCCGCTCCGTCACGTTTGAACCTGGTTGTGAGAGTTGGTTCAGAGTGTTAGTGTCTGAGACCTTACCGGCAGTGTATGGCCTAGGGGGATTGAATACAATAATATGGGAGGTGAGCATTGAATAGGAGCTTCTACCTTGCTTTCCTTCCTCCATTCATGCCGCTGGAATACTCTCTCACCCGCAATTTCCCCGGAAAGTATTTTTCGACCGCTGCTTTCGCAGGCGCCATCGTTCTTTTGGTCTTTTTAACCACAATCAATGGTAAGGGATCCGTTCCGAGGTTTTTCTTATCACCAGGGTTAATGATCCTCTAGTGGTCTTGACCGGCTACGAAACAATAACAGTCTTCCGGTCTGACTACAATGTAACACAGTCGTTCTGGTTCGACAAGTACATGCCCTCTCAGGTTCCGAAGGCGGGCACACTATGCGATTCCCGTTTCTTCAATCTAGGAGACACCTTCACAACGAACAACACTCTTTTCAAGTACAATATCGACTCAATCGTGAACGCGAACGCGGGTGACTCCGGGATCACCTACAAGGGCGAGACGCTGGACCACTGCGACGTCACTTCCATCTACCTCAATGCCGATGCGCTGCAACACACTATTGACTATACCGCCGTGATCGAGTGTCGGACAGACGACTACAGCTTCTCTGCGCGTACCGATTTCTCGCTTTCCACGCTGGTGGGGAAGTACAATCGGCTATTGGGCGTTCAGCGACTACAGAAGAACAGGCAGGAGGGCGGTGCGTTCAACAAGACAAGGGACTCCCGCGGTGTAGTGCTCAATGCCCTGACATCGCTCAGCGGCATAGACCTGGGGACACGGATATTCTCGCTGCTTCAAAGCTCCAACGGCACCACGCCCGTGACGGTCTCCCTCCAGGCAGATTTCCCTTTCTGCCCCGCCGCGCTGGGACGCATCGCCGCGTGCGCCGTCAACACACCCCACTTCAATATCTCCGCCTCTTTCGTGGCGTACTCCAGCCTCCTGTCCCAGGAGTACTTCGCGGGCGACCCAATCACCGAGACCAACACGCCCGTGATCACCAACGACACGTTCAACGTGCTTGCGAACGCGCTGCAGACTACGTACGCCGCCGTGCGCATCGATCTCGGGAACCCCAGTCCAAACAACTTTATCTCGAATACGTCCGTCATCCCCGACACCATCTTCGCCACGTTCCCGTCCACGCTGCCGGGAGTATATAACACGTCGGAGGAGTACGCGAACCTCGTTGGGGACGAGGTGAACCCGAACTTTAACCTCACGGGTCTTTTACCGTTAGAAGTCGAGGGTCCTGCGCACATGGACGTGGTGTTCCTATGTCGATTCCAGCAGCGGCTACCACCAGCACAGGCGTTCATCGCCGTCTTGGTCGCAACGCTGAGCATGTTCTCTTCCGGGTGGGCAGTATTTTTGGCGCTGGCAACCAAATTCGCCAAAGGTCGGAATCCTGAAGGTCAGTCGTGTCTTTCGTCGTTCGAAGACTAAACTCTGACATCTTTCCGTTGTAGCAAACAGCTGTTCGGGACATACGAAAGAAACGTCTGAAGCCGATAAGACGCCCTTTCTTGATTGAGATGATTCCAGGAAGTTTCTTTTCTCTGTTGTATGCGGGTTATCTTGGGTGTTCGTCTATAGATTATGTACTCGAAAGCTCAGGAAGATATGGAGACCTCTTATCGGATTCCATCTCTCTATACATCTGTACCCTCAGCCTCCGTCGACCGAGTGTCAAAAGTTCTGTTTCAATTTTAAATTGTTTTGTTCATCTCAGTGGGCGTTCTCGGAGTCCGACACCATCACGGTAAGTTCAAGTTTGGCGATTCTGGAGCACCAACGCGCAGCCAGCGCAGTCGTCGGTACAGGGATGCGCAGGCAGCTCAAACCAAGTCGTTGACACAATTTTGGACAGCCTCAATCTTCGCATTCAACACAGTGTCATTCCCACTGACCAATCCGTTTCTTCGGCCCCATCATCCAACCACCATCTCAACCACTCTGCTGAGCCTACACTCCGGTTGAACGGGGCCATTAAACCTTCAAAAGCGCGCCCAATATGCGGTTGTCTCTCCATCTTCATTTCACCACGACATGCGTCTTCTTTCTCTTTCTTCCCTCACTTTCGCTCAGCTGTTATGTTCAAGTTTTGCCGCCGCTGCTCTGAAAACGGGCACTGTTTTATCGTCGGATATCGATACATTCGTTGCTGATACTCTTGCTGGATGGAATTCCCAAGCCGGCGTCGCCATTGCTGTCGTCCGGCAAGACGGTCAAGGGGGCTGGACTGTCGAGACGAAGGGCTACGGCAACGCGAGGGCGGATGGGACAAAAGTCACTCCTGATACGTTGTTCTCCATCGGGTCTGAATCTAAGGTACAAACAGCGGACTGACTGTCACGGTATTAAAAATATATCGCTGAACTTTTTTGGTTACCCTTGCATAGCTATTCAACATCCTTGCCACCGGTCTTTTGATCTCCAACCAAAGTCTACCGAAACCCATCGACTGGACGACAAAGATCTCGACGATACTTCCGGACTGGAAGCTCATGGATCCCGTCGCGTCTTCCGGGAGCTCAATCATCGACCTCATGAGCCACCGCACTGGAATGCCGCGTCACGACGTTTCTCTTGGATTTTCGGATACGGTTCCGGGATTCGTACGCTATCCGCTCTCAACAATCTCCAATGTCACTAATAAATATTCAACTCAGATCAAGCGCATGAAGTATTTGAAGCCTTCCGCCGAATTCCGTTCCAAGTTCCAGGTAAGCTACGTACCTTCTTGAATTAATATTGCCGGTAACGACTTTTACTTTAAAGTACAACAACCTGATGTACACCGTCCTTTCTTATCTTCCCACCGCCCTAATTCCATCCAAACCTTCCTTCGCACAATACGTCCACGACAACATCTTCTCACCTCTCGGGATGAACTCCTCGACATACTCTTTCGAAGTCGCGAACGCAACGGGCAGACTGGCGGACGCGTTCGGCCGAGAGGGCGATCCTACCGTGAACCCAATCACCGCCCCCTCACATGCTATGCCGTTCTGGCTTCAAGCCGGCGGCAAAGACGGCACTACTTGTAAGTTTTTCTTCGGCGCACGCACACGTTGAATTTGCTCTTATACTCTTCCTACCTACCAAGTCGCCTCTGGCCCTGGTGGTGTGATCAGCAGTATCAACGACATTGTGAGTATCTCCTCTCGAACGAGTGAATTATGCATACCTTCTGATAAAACGATAGGCCATCTGGCTGCAAATGTTGCTTTCTAACGGGCTCAATCCAGCTACAAATGCTTCCGTTATCCCCGCGAAGGTTCTGAAGATGGTCACCACTGGAGCAACTGTTTGGCCTTTCACCGAAGAGTTCGTCGTGCTTTATTTCAACAATGATATATACCACTAGATTAAATTCACGATACAGCTACCCCGAATTTTCTGCGGCAACGTATGGCGGCGGTCAATACAAGACAAGTTATCGTGGGCACGACTTGATTGAACACGGTGGCGACGTTCAAGGTGGGCATCCAGTTCCTTGCCATTCGACATCGTTTGTTTATGATACCGCCCTAGGATTCCACAGCATCTTCACGCGGTTCCCTTATGAAGGGGCAGGCGTTGCAGTTCTTTCCAATGACGACCTGTTCTATATTCGGGATACTATCCGTTATCGCATCATAGACGAGCTCCTCGGATTGGATCCCGTGGATTGGAACACCAGGTAAGAAAAAATACAGCCAAATCATCATCCTCCAGTCCGCTTACTTTAAAAAAAAACTCCAGAAACCAACAAGTTGCGGTGGGAACTGCTCTCGTCCGTGGTTCGCTGGTAAGCACCCCACGACCAGCCAACGCCACGCCCCCGACAGGCGGTTTCCCCTCGCTCGTCGGAAAGTATTCCAACCCGGGCTACACGTCTGTCGAGCTGTGTCTCATAGCGCCTCCGCCCTCGACCGCTTCGCACGCATGCTCGACGCTTGCCAAGACCCTCAACTCGACTTTCCCAACCCTCCTCGACTCCTCAGTTCCGACTCTCGCGTTCACCTGGGACAGAGTCGCCGCTCGGTACATGAAGCTCGCGCACTACAACGGGAATGTGTTCAACCTCACTGGATGGACGGATATGGTGCGTAGCTATAGTCGGAATCAATCTCTTCTTGATTTCAGGCTCATATTGCACTGTAGCCTACCGGAAACGCGTCGTCGTCTCCTGTGTGGGCGTACGACGCCGGTTTCAGTAGCACTAATGTCGTGTTCGGGCCGGGTGGATTCGGCTTCGTTGGTGGAGTGTGGGGGGCTCAGGACTCTCCTGATCCTCAGGGTAAGACTGCTGAACAAAAGGCTGAAGTGTGGTTCGATAAATCTTACGGTCATCGCTGATGATCATCCTGGTGCATTCAAGTACTAGTCGTTATCATATTACCATAATTTCAATATTTTATTATATAAGAGGCTTGCTGTAATGGTAATGTTTCGCTCCTTGAGGCCTACCTTGAGGCTTTGAGCTTTGAATACAACCACCTTGTCGCATTCCTTCTTTGTTCGAGGTGGCACTGAATTTGAACCGTGGGTAAACGCGCAATTGACTTCTCACGGTTGAAATAGCTTTTCCACGAATTATACTGATTTCCTAGTCTAACAATACAATAGTACATTAAATCATCGCAGGTCCGTTTTGGGGTGGGGCATATAATACAAATCATCCCATCGAATAGGTATCATCACAAAGTCATTCAGTCCGAAAAGTCATCAGTCATTAATTAGTAGGTTGCGGCGGTCTTCCTCGTTCGGGTGCGACGACGACCGGTGATGCATCTGCGACGAGTGGTCAGAATGTAGCTCAACTCAGCTGAACGAAACGTACGCGAAGCATGTTGCGATTGAGGCAAACAAAAGGATTATGGTGGCCGCAAGCACCATCCAGATCGCGTTCCCGTACTCTGCCCGTCCGCCGTTATCGCGAATGTGATGTCTGACAGACTGAAACAATAGGTAAGAAACAACGCAAGTAAAACAAGAGGAGGGGAGAGAGGCTTACGCCGAATGTGACAAAGTCGATGACGAGGATGGCGAGAGAGAACAAGAACGCGAGTAATGCAACGGCAGATGCAAAGAGGAAGCCGATGCGGTGGGAGCAGACAGCGAGCAAGAATGCGATACCGGCAATCCCGGCGGCTATTTGATGGAGTATAAGACCGCCGGTAAGGCCATGTAACGTGGTAGCCTCTGCCCCACTGAAAGGCTCGATACCGAGCGAAGATATTTCGTTCGCTGGGAATGGCTTTAGATGGCAGATGCCGACTCTGAGTTAGATGTAACCGACCTATCCTGTATGCGACGCCCGTGTGTGTGCAGCTAGTTCCATCCGCGCTCTTCAGTACACAGAACCCAAGCGATCCAAAGTTCACTGCAGAACCTAAGGAACAGTGGTTGAGTTCAATCAAGACTCACTGCGAGGATCGTGTGAACATAACATACCGTTGGAGAGTGGGACGTGCAGTAAGTCAATTTTTGCGACTGTGGGTGCAGAAATGCTAGCCACGATGAGGAGACCCGTCGCCGCGAAAAGGAGAACAGTGCCAAAGTGTAGGGCGAGCATGGCAGCAGCGGTGACAGACAGTCGCAAATTGAAATTGGAGAGTGTACTGAAAAACGTGGACGACGGAGAGTTGGAGTTTCCTAAGTATGAGGAATGTAGGAATCTTTTATATCGGTGCGCAGTACTGCGCGTCATGGCTGTGGGGCCCGTGTTCAGGGCATTACATCATTTTCCGGTAAACATGGGAGGTCACGCGTTCACTAGATGACGCAGAATTTCCTTTTTTGGGTGCGTTATCGTGGCGCTGTTCCCACAGTTATTTGCCGAGCGACTTTTGAAACTACGTCGGGCTCTGGTGTTATGTCCTGAGGAGTATTTGAATGGAATTGTGTTCAAATACTCGGACGAGAGAATCTAGGGTACCTTACCGTTCCTTCCTGCTGGATGTACTGGGTCAGTCTGGGTAGTCTTTTCGGGCAATTGCGGCATTGATTCCGGCCGTTTTTTCACACGGATTGCCAGCACGAAATCTGCAATTTGCCAATTCGAATTCCTCCTCAAGTTTAGCTACGTTCTGCAATACTTTTAGGACCAAGACAACAGACACACCCCTACCCAACATTCTGAAGAGATACAACAAGTACTACTTGCAGATACTACGTCGCCGATCTAGCCCGTCCCGCCGCAGAAGTCCAGTATGGGCACAATGAACGCTTTCCGGAACCTTGACACCAAGTAGCACGCTCATTATCACCAGCACCCTTGCAAACCTGGCAGGTCTTTCTTGCTCTTGGCTGGGGCCCTCCATTGGTGACCGGCATCATTGTAATCATCGGAGGAGGCGGCGCATTGGACGGGGATTGGATAGCTTCAAAACCAGACTGCGATTGGGGGATTTGGGAAACTTGTGAGGTATGGGGATGAGTGGGATGACAAGATGGGATGGGTTCTGGTGTGGAGGTTTGTGGTATTTCCGGAATATCATTGATTCGTAAATTTCGTGCCGCAATTTTAGCCGACGAAGATGCTGCTTTCCTCCCTTGAACCACTGGTGAAAAGCTTTCGTCCAATACTACGCTCGTGTGGCCATCTGAACGTATGATGCTCATGAAATCTGCGCGCGCATTCTCCGTCAACTGCATCGTCGTGAGCTCGGCACGCAATGCGTTCCATATTTTCAAGTGCGCTTGGAAGTGCTCTGGGAATTTGAAGAATATCTTCTTCCCGTCCACCTTCCCCGACCACCATTTTGTCAGCTGGACCGCATCTGGTGGGCCATTTGCAGCTGCGAATGGACCGGAAGGACCAGTCGCTTTGTTGTACAATCTGTATTCATCGTTTGTGTGAAACGGAGTAACAGCATATTTCGTGTCTTGCACGGCTGCTAGAAACTCGTATCGATTAGCCCGTGCACCTGATAAACCAACCAACGGAGGCTTTCGAATTACGGGTCCAGTCTCTGCTGCAGCGAGCGATGGCGGGGCGCGCGGAATATTGTACTGATCCAGAACAACCTGAGGGAGCGCGGTGATGATGAAAGTCTCTTTGGTTTTTCTGAACAATGAAACATTCACATATCCTGCCCTTGCTTTTCGCGGAGACAGGAAAGGGAGCGACTGGTATACAGTGTCAATGTCGTCTTCAATCCACGGGTCGTAATGACCATCATATTCGACACCTTCGCGATGACGGGATCCAGACTGTGCAAGACGATCAGCAGCGACTTGGAAGCCAAAGAAATTGGTGCGTCTCACATCGACATTTTTGCGGTAACAAAAATCTGAAAGCAAAGCAACACTTAGCTCAACTGACGCCCCAAGGGATGCAAATCGATCCCGCACAATCCTGTGCACTCCTTCCAAAGAGTTTGTGCCTCGAATATCGTGCCAGAGGGCAAGGCCATTTTTATCATGGCGCAGCAAGTTGTATAAAGCGATGCCTGAGGGATCACTCAACCAGCCGCGCCGCACATCTTCAAGCATCGCTCGTGCCGCCTTCCATGTTTCCGCTGTAAACAGTTTGATTCCGTTGGTTGAGCACACAATATCGGCATGCGAGTTGAAAAATTTGTTGAGGACTGTCTCTAGGTATTCGGGAGGTGGAATATACCGGCGCACCCGCTGCCAGACCCACTCGGGTTTGCTTCGCAATGCTTGATCCCAGGTGATATTACCCTTTTTCAGAACGGCTTCGACTTTTGCTTTATCAATCTTGTCAGGAACGAGGAGTACGTCTCGCAACAAGCGAGAGAATTGCTTGGCAAGAGAATGGCGTTGGTCGATGGTTTTTGTTACGCGTTTCATTTCGTGCAAAATATCCTGCAGCATTCGTGTTGGTCTCGGCAGCGACGCGCTGGACGGCTGAACCAGCGGATGCTGAGCTGCATCCATAGGGTCTGGGTGAGTGGCGATTATCGCATCAATTTCCGTGTCCATGTACTCTTCGTATTCATCTGGTTTATTAACAGGTGGCGCCACAGGAATGGGAGTATGTCGGCGATCAGCATCGGCCCACTCAAACGGATCCTGTTCATCCGATCCCGAGTCTGAGTTGGAGTCCGAATCCGACTCGTTGTCTCGCATGTGCTCCGAGTCATCAGTCTCCCGGGCCCTAGTTGCTGAATCGTATTCAGGCGTGTCAGGATTGGAAACTACCCGAAGGGGGGAAGGGTTTGGGCTATTCTGCACACGCGCAACAAGCGATACAACATCCACCACGATGTCGAATGGGGGGCAGCCCATCTCCGCGAAGGGTAATCCGTGGTGGTGACAGATGAAGTCTGGAGCGAGAATATCTGTCACCGTTACGACCGCGCGTTTGGTTCGAAAGATATTGATGATTTTCGAAGCTGAAATAAAAAATTTCGTAGGTTGTTCCGGGAAGAAACCATGAGCAACATCAACATTGCCGTTCTGTATGGTGACCCGTTCACCGAGGCAACCGACCTTGGACAGACGGGCTCCGGCAGGCGGTCTATCCACAACAGCTTTGAAGATTTCAAGACAAATCCACGCGTTCCGGACAGTATACTGCTTTTGATCTGCCGATAGATCCTGTCGACACCAGTCGGAACAGCGGATCTCTTGCAAGCTGTTGAGATTTTTCCGAAGAACTTCTTCAGACACCCTTTGAAGTGAGAGTTTCGCCGACGGGACAAGTCCTTTTGATTTTGCTAGAACTCCGATATCCACCCAGCCAAAGTCCTTCCCGTCGGGCCGTTTGAGATCCCATAATAGCGTAAGATGGTCGAGTTCTCCGTGAATGTGAGAACCAATTTTGATGACTCGCTTTGAGAACAACAGCGCCTTGAAGGATGCAGGTACTTGTGCGGATGCAGTGATGAGGTAAGTCTGAAAGATCCTTTCGTTAACTCGAATAATTGAAGATGTCGAAATCCGTACCTGTAACAAATATACAATATTTCCGACCATTATCGCTATTAATGCAGCAGGAAAATGCCCAGTTTGACTAGCTCTCCAATCCCAATCAACAGATAACCCAACTGATATTGTTTTGCCTGTGGTCTCGTCACCGATTGTAGCCATGATCGAGGAACATGTCTGATCAATGAGCTGAATTGAAGACGCAACGTGAATGGTGGTGTTGGGCGGCACAACAGCCGTGGGACAGGAGATGTTGGGCAATGAGCTCGAATTCAGTCCCGCGCGTAACGTTGGGACGATGCGCTCAGCAAACGCATGATCTGCCTTGACATTATCTGTCCAGACAAGCGAAATTGGCTGATGGCCATGGGAATGCAAGGAACGAACAACACTTTCGAGCGGGCGCTCGATATGATGGAGATGTTGAGTGGGTGTAAAAATCATCTGCCGAATTTGTTCATATTCATTAAGCATAGTCCAAAGACTGCCAAAAACGCGGACACCATTCAAGCGAGCCAGGTATTTGATAACTTTGAATGATTGATCCCAGCACACCGTGGTTGCCGGAAGCGCAGACATAGCTTGGTCTTGATACGGCTTGACGTAGCTCATGTAGTCAATGTAGACTGCATTGACATACCACCGCGATGGTGTGAACCCAGCGTACCCCTTTCGGTCGCTGAAGGAAGAAAACGGGACAAGATTGCTCGGCAGCTGCTCAGGAGAACAGTCTTTGAGTGCGTGGAGGTATGACTGCTCTCCGAGATCCCGATTTTGTACATGCAACTCGCGGAATATTCCCTCCCATGCATTGGGTGTTAACGCGTGAGCAATACCTGTCCGGATCAGGGTGACAACTTTCTTGTCGATACCGCTACGATGGGTCAGAAAAGCTGATATAATTGATATTAGAGTCAATCAAGGGTCAAACCAAACATCACGGACCAGGGAATTCATTTGCGAGGTGTGTAGGGAGCTGCGCAAGTATTTTATCCTGATAGAGAGTGCATGATTTGTGACAGCTTGGAGAGTCGCATCTGACACGCTTGGACAAGATAAAATAGCATGAATTGAGATCCACAACTCGTCGAGCAACAGGATTATAATTCCAGCCTATTTGTAAATCAAATCTTCGGGCTGAAGAGGCAGGGAGTGAACCGCACCATGATCAGACATGTAATCCTTCTCGCAGAAGATACAACGGAACTTGAAAGAAGCCGGCATCAAAGACCCGGGCAGCCAGACAAAGATATCGGGATAATAGAGTACATCTGGAGAGATATCTTGAGGGCTAGATTTATAAGCCTGGAGGGCAAACCAGCGATCCGGTGGCCGGATCCAGAATGTTTGGTGGATGCGATAGCAGTCGGGCATCTTGTGTAAAGGCAGCTGTTTGTCACGAATATCCTTCATGGTCTGAAGGAGATATTGCTGGACAACACCCTCGGGTTCGGGTTCTGTCTCGGGTGGTGGGTCACTGGTATCGGAGGCTAGTTGGCTCGGTAATACATTGGGTAAGGAGGTGTTGTCTTCAGGGATATTGATAATGCCTGGATCGGAGCTCGGAACATCTTCCCCAGGTATCAAGACGGGAATGAAGGGGAGAATGGGATTGTTTGGTGTGGCTGAGCTTGACGAATTTGCTGCAACCGAAACCGAGTTCTGTCCTGAACAGAACTGTGAATATTGGGACAAGAGCAGCATGTTCAACGTTGACTCACGAAAAAGTGGATGCATGGGTAGTGCTTTCATGGGCCGAGACGGATTTGGATTTGAGTTGGCTGAGGTGCCTGCAATGCTCGAGCCCGAAGCGGTCATTGCGGTCATTGGAGGAAATCCTCGGCGAGGTGGTTGTGGTTCCGAGTCGTCGTCGTCGCGTACTATGTACCATGAGCTTCATTCTACACCATTGGTGAATTCCTTTGCTTACCTTTCCGTTTTCCGAGCCGCTTCTTGGGTGACGACTTGTCGGGTGACTGCTTTGCTTTAGGCTTTGGTTTAGGGCCACTCCCGCGACGTCCTCCGCCAGCGCGATGACCTGCTTTATTTTTTGAGCCTTGGGGTCGTCCCATATGTTCCAATTACTTGACGGTCGGCAGCGTAGTGTGAAACAAAGAAAATTGACGCGCTGCGTCACACATGTGACATGCCTATATTGGAGGCAACGGGAATTCGTTGGTCAATTCTGGCACTCTTCAAGTTGAGGCGTCCAGTATATATGCTTCATAAACTTAATTCAAGCAGCTGGAGTTGGCATCGGCAGATTTTGAGGACGGGTGAAGCGAGTTGAGCTTGGTCTGTGATTGTAGGTTTACTGTATCGTCACACAGGAGTCGACTTCGCGCTGAACTTGCTGCTAAAGGAATAACGGCGGGCGGTGGAAATTGATACTGAATCGAGATAGAACTGCGGAAATCAATTTTAACACAACACAATGTTGTAATACTTCGAAGATTTTATCGAAACGCGAGTCCGGAACAGTGGCCAACCTTTTGACGAAAGACAGGGATGCACAGACTTGTAAGAATTTGACGATATCGCAACTGCGGTGGCGCGACGGTCAGAATATGCACCTTTCAGTGTACAATGCAATGAATACGTACTGTATACATTGCCATCTCCTGAAGAGGGTTCGGTGGACGGCAGGAGTAGCTGAGACTGGATAGATAGGATGGGGCTGGGCAATTGCTGGCTGGAATACGTCAAAACCGGTAATGATACCTGCAAATGGATATCCATTAGAACGAGCGTAACGGAAAGAAAATTACTGACAACACTGAGCTCGAGCAAGCCCGTATCTTGATCTTGTTGAGCAATGGTTGAGAATGACAACCAGTGCTCCAAGTCGACCTGTAGCGGCGACGGTCTTGCTTTCCTCATCGTCAGTGCGTATCAAGAAAGCACCTCTGCTGTTGATAAGAGTGGCAGCAAACCGATTACAACAGACACAGAACTAGGGGTAGGCGAAGACGCTGCACTGGACGGACATCTCGCGGGCATTTTGCCGGCCCAGAGACATTGAGGTCGCGCACACAGTAGCCAATCTCCCCAGTTGATGGACCAGAAGTTTTGCTGATTCGAGTGACAAGTGCATTTGGACGCAATGAAGAGAGAGGCAATATATGGCAGAGAAGGAAGCCGGAAGATATCAATAGTCTGCAAGGTAGCTCTTATCAGGAGGATCGAGACATCTTGAAATATCAATTGGTCGTATCGATCTTTTCCACAGCGATTGCGGACGAGATGAGCTGGCGGTGAGGGCTGCTGATAGACTCGAGGTCCCCAAGAGCCGAGTTGGCGGTCAAAGCATGCCTGTTGAGGTTCTACGCTGGCGAGGGAGGCGGAGGGTGGATGTCGATGGAGAGTGGCCCGAATAGGACATACGAAAGTGGCTGTGCCCATGATATGTCCGAAAAAGGACCTCAGGGCACTGCACTAGAGCACTACGGCTCTGGTGTTATGTCCTGAGGAGTATTTGAATGGAATTGTGTTCAAATACTCGGACGAGAGAATCTAGGGTACCTTACCGTTCCTTCCTGCTGGATGTACTGGGTCAGTCTGGGTAGTCTTTTCGGGCAATTGCGGCATTGATTCCGGCCGTTTTTTCACACGGATTGCCAGCACGAAATCTGCAATTTGCCAATTTCGAATTCCTCCTCAAGTTTAGCTACGTTCTGCAATACTTTTAGGACCAAGACAACAGACACACCCCTACCCAACATTCTGAAGAGATACAACAAGTACTACTTGCAGATACTACGTCGCCGATCTAGCCCGTCCCGCCGCAGAAGTCCAGTATGGGCACAATGAACGCTTTCCGGAACCTTGACACCAAGTAGCACGCTCATTATCACCAGCACCCTTGCAAACCTGGCAGGTCTTTCTTGCTCTTGGCTGGGGCCCTCCATTGGTGACCGGCATCATTGTAATCATCGGAGGAGGCGGCGCATTGGACGGGGATTGGATAGCTTCAAAACCAGACTGCGATTGGGGGATTTGGGAAACTTGTGAGGTATGGGGATGAGTGGGATGACAAGATGGGATGGGTTCTGGTGTGGAGGTTTGTGGTATTTCCGGAATATCATTGATTCGTAAATTTCGTGCCGCAATTTTAGCCGACGAAGATGCTGCTTTCCTCCCTTGAACCACTGGTGAAAAGCTTTCGTCCAATACTACGCTCGTGTGGCCATCTGAACGTATGATGCTCATGAAATCTGCGCGCGCATTCTCCGTCAACTGCATCGTCGTGAGCTCGGCACGCAATGCGTTCCATATTTTCAAGTGCGCTTGGAAGTGCTCTGGGAATTTGAAGAATATCTTCTTCCCGTCCACCTTCCCCGACCACCATTTTGTCAGCTGGACCGCATCTGGTGGGCCATTTGCAGCTGCGAATGGACCGGAAGGACCAGTCGCTTTGTTGTACAATCTGTATTCATCGTTTGTGTGAAACGGAGTAACAGCATATTTCGTGTCTTGCACGGCTGCTAGAAACTCGTATCGATTAGCCCGTGCACCTGATAAACCAACCAACGGAGGCTTTCGAATTACGGGTCCAGTCTCTGCTGCAGCGAGCGATGGCGGGGCGCGCGGAATATTGTACTGATCCAGAACAACCTGAGGGAGCGCGGTGATGATGAAAGTCTCTTTGGTTTTTCTGAACAATGAAACATTCACATATCCTGCCCTTGCTTTTCGCGGAGACAGGAAAGGGAGCGACTGGTATACAGTGTCAATGTCGTCTTCAATCCACGGGTCGTAATGACCATCATATTCGACACCTTCGCGATGACGGGATCCAGACTGTGCAAGACGATCAGCAGCGACTTGGAAGCCAAAGAAATTGGTGCGTCTCACATCGACATTTTTGCGGTAACAAAAATCTGAAAGCAAAGCAACACTTAGCTCAACTGACGCCCCAAGGGATGCAAATCGATCCCGCACAATCCTGTGCACTCCTTCCAAAGAGTTTGTGCCTCGAATATCGTGCCAGAGGGCAAGGCCATTTTTATCATGGCGCAGCAAGTTGTATAAAGCGATGCCTGAGGGATCACTCAACCAGCCGCGCCGCACATCTTCAAGCATCGCTCGTGCCGCCTTCCATGTTTCCGCTGTAAACAGTTTGATTCCGTTGGTTGAGCACACAATATCGGCATGCGAGTTGAAAAATTTGTTGAGGACTGTCTCTAGGTATTCGGGAGGTGGAATATACCGGCGCACCCGCTGCCAGACCCACTCGGGTTTGCTTCGCAATGCTTGATCCCAGGTGATATTACCCTTTTTCAGAACGGCTTCGACTTTTGCTTTATCAATCTTGTCAGGAACGAGGAGTACGTCTCGCAACAAGCGAGAGAATTGCTTGGCAAGAGAATGGCGTTGGTCGATGGTTTTTGTTACGCGTTTCATTTCGTGCAAAATATCCTGCAGCATTCGTGTTGGTCTCGGCAGCGACGCGCTGGACGGCTGAACCAGCGGATGCTGAGCTGCATCCATAGGGTCTGGGTGAGTGGCGATTATCGCATCAATTTCCGTGTCCATGTACTCTTCGTATTCATCTGGTTTATTAACAGGTGGCGCCACAGGAATGGGAGTATGTCGGCGATCAGCATCGGCCCACTCAAACGGATCCTGTTCATCCGATCCCGAGTCTGAGTTGGAGTCCGAATCCGACTCGTTGTCTCGCATGTGCTCCGAGTCATCAGTCTCCCGGGCCCTAGTTGCTGAATCGTATTCAGGCGTGTCAGGATTGGAAACTACCCGAAGGGGGGAAGGGTTTGGGCTATTCTGCACACGCGCAACAAGCGATACAACATCCACCACGATGTCGAATGGGGGGCAGCCCATCTCCGCGAAGGGTAATCCGTGGTGGTGACAGATGAAGTCTGGAGCGAGAATATCTGTCACCGTTACGACCGCGCGTTTGGTTCGAAAGATATTGATGATTTTCGAAGCTGAAATAAAAAATTTCGTAGGTTGTTCCGGGAAGAAACCATGAGCAACATCAACATTGCCGTTCTGTATGGTGACCCGTTCACCGAGGCAACCGACCTTGGACAGACGGGCTCCGGCAGGCGGTCTATCCACAACAGCTTTGAAGATTTCAAGACAAATCCACGCGTTCCGGACAGTATACTGCTTTTGATCTGCCGATAGATCCTGTCGACACCAGTCGGAACAGCGGATCTCTTGCAAGCTGTTGAGATTTTTCCGAAGAACTTCTTCAGACACCCTTTGAAGTGAGAGTTTCGCCGACGGGACAAGTCCTTTTGATTTTGCTAGAACTCCGATATCCACCCAGCCAAAGTCCTTCCCGTCGGGCCGTTTGAGATCCCATAATAGCGTAAGATGGTCGAGTTCTCCGTGAATGTGAGAACCAATTTTGATGACTCGCTTTGAGAACAACAGCGCCTTGAAGGATGCAGGTACTTGTGCGGATGCAGTGATGAGGTAAGTCTGAAAGATCCTTTCGTTAACTCGAATAATTGAAGATGTCGAAATCCGTACCTGTAACAAATATACAATATTTCCGACCATTATCGCTATTAATGCAGCAGGAAAATGCCCAGTTTGACTAGCTCTCCAATCCCAATCAACAGATAACCCAACTGATATTGTTTTGCCTGTGGTCTCGTCACCGATTGTAGCCATGATCGAGGAACATGTCTGATCAATGAGCTGAATTGAAGACGCAACGTGAATGGTGGTGTTGGGCGGCACAACAGCCGTGGGACAGGAGATGTTGGGCAATGAGCTCGAATTCAGTCCCGCGCGTAACGTTGGGACGATGCGCTCAGCAAACGCATGATCTGCCTTGACATTATCTGTCCAGACAAGCGAAATTGGCTGATGGCCATGGGAATGCAAGGAACGAACAACACTTTCGAGCGGGCGCTCGATATGATGGAGATGTTGAGTGGGTGTAAAAATCATCTGCCGAATTTGTTCATATTCATTAAGCATAGTCCAAAGACTGCCAAAAACGCGGACACCATTCAAGCGAGCCAGGTATTTGATAACTTTGAATGATTGATCCCAGCACACCGTGGTTGCCGGAAGCGCAGACATAGCTTGGTCTTGATACGGCTTGACGTAGCTCATGTAGTCAATGTAGACTGCATTGACATATGAAATGACCGGCCCTGCCGGTTGACGACCTTGCTTTAGCTGAATCTCGTGACATCAATATTGTGTGTTCAGTAGTTGAAAAGTTCCTTTTTCTTTGTATTCACGGCGTTTAAAGTGGATGCTGAATTCAGTTATTCTAACTATGGTTACGTCGACTGTATTCCATAGCAATGCAAGTGCATGTAATGTAAAAGATAGCCAAAGAGTTCTGAAGTCATGTAGTCCTGCCGCAACATTACTGACAGTGAAGAAAATACGCTGACAAAGTAGGCAGGTCGTGTTCAGTTGCGTTGGTATAATCAGCGCGTCTGGTCCCATTGTACTTCAGGACGACTGCATTGCCGAGAAAAGGTTTCGCGAGTCCAGATGTAATGCGCTGAACAGCTCGATTGACGTGCCTCTCGGAATCACAGAACAAATGCAAAGGATAACGAAGGAGATCTTTGTTGAGAGCTCTTTGGAGCACGACGCTATTGGCGGTTCCCTTGCAGTGAGGTTCAAGCACGGGGACGGGACAAGCCCTGCCGCAATCGCGCAGCTCAATAGCAATCATTCTGGGGTAATCTAAAAAAGTCAAGAGGTGCAAATGTGCGTCCAATGTCGTGTACAGACCTTCGTTCACTGGAAAGAATATGGCTTGTACTGAGCGCAGCGACTCCTCCGCGATGGTTTCGAGCGACTCCGGGATGGTATTGGAGGGAGCCACTGTTGTTACTGAGCGACACTGCAGGCGATGCTCAGGCCAGGCCTAGGGAACGGCTCAGAGTGCTGAAGAAAAGGAACGGTCGTGCACACCTGTATGTTATGTTCTGGCGAGCAATACCACACCTCATGGCATCGACTACACCACAAGGCAGTCTGGCGATCGCAGACAGCGCAACGGCGAAACGAGGCAGTACCCGCCATTTAGTAAACGCTTGACAATGAACAACCCAGATTGTTGCGGAGTTGGAAACTGAGAGGCCTCGCAGCGGTCGTCGATTGCAAGAGGTGGAGGGGAGCAAAGGAACACGAAGCTAAAAAGATGCGATCAAGAGCAAGTGCATCGGGGTCAACCTGCACAGTGTGCGGCGAGATTGGATATTTACCAACTCCTTTGTCAGGAGTGAGACTTTCTTTTCTCACCTTTGTGAAAACAAAGGTGGAAACCGTGCTTCCATTGTGCAGATCAAATGACACTTGTCCGCATTAGGACTGCCAAAGTCGAGAAAAGGAAGCTAAGGAGACGCTCATACGCCTAACCGCACTGCAACCAAGGGCCGGTACCGCGATACAGATTGCACCTTAAAGTTAAAACAGAGTGCTTCTCTCGACGGCCTGATAGCTGAGGAGGTCAGCAGTAGCAGACCTGCACGCAGCTTGCACGTACTTCACACTCACCAAGAAGCGGCCTTGAGTTTCGACGCGTCGTGACAACGAGCTTGGTGTTCGGCCGCTTCAAGGAACCGGTCTCTACTTTCACGACCCTAGAACGGAGGAGTGGGTCGACAAGATTCGGCGAGGTAGGCATCCACAGAACATCGAGCGCATCAGTGTATTTTAGGTTTTGTCCGTTACAAATCCGGACGTCTTCTGTTCAAGAGTTTCCACTTTCTGCATCTGCCCTCGTTATTTCTCATACGGAGACTGTGGGTCCGCTAGCGCGTGAAGACCATTGACAACGGACAGCATTGAATTAGCGGTTAAGAGAGCAAAATGCGAGGAGGCACCGGGTCAAAAACCCGCAACGCGCCCCCGTGATGATATGCAACGCGCCCCCGTGACAGTCAAAGTCCTCGAGCAAGTTCGCTGTACTGCCTTCTAAGGCCCGGTTGGAAGCCGAGCTTGCAAGTTGTGGAGAATCACATATGCGCCGTATGTGAGGAACACATGCCTTGTACGGGCTGTCGAAATATTGGTCGAGGATCTTGGACCGAAACTGCGACTTCGTGGCTTCCAATTGGTCCTGAAGGCCAAGCATAGAAAACAAAAAAAAAATCAGTGAATTTGAAGCGTCGTAAGGGAACTACTAGGGCAAATGTATACAGGTCGGGCCAGCAGTGAAAGTCAGGCGAACCACCAAGTACATGTCCAAGTGCATGAAGCGGTTCATTTGGAGTCGTTGCACACAACGGCATACAGGGTATCGTCGTGCTTGAAGCCTAACGTCGCGACCAACTTAGCTTTTTCCATCTCCAAGTCCAACAGAATGACCAGAGTCAGGCAGCTCGTTGGCATTTGACCGAAATGTATGCGCTCCGGTACCCAGACCTTCAATACCGGAACCTTAAAGCCTATTCGGGAGAGAAGGCGCTCCTCTGAGTAGACTCTGGCCACTTCGCTCTCTGTAAGTGGAACGCGCAAACCGGAAACGACGACACAAGTGCCGTTCGTAAACGGCTCGAAGCAGAGGCAGTGGGGTTTTGGACACTCGCGAGGATGACAGAGGTCCTCTAGGTCCAAGCGCCTGTTCTGCGCATAAACGTTTTCTTGCATGGGTTTCGATAGAAGGATTTTGATCGCAGAGAGCTTGTGTACGGAGTTCACTCGGTACTGGTAAATCAGCTTCCTGGCAAGGAAACGGAATATTCGGGTGCGGGATTCTACGTCCGAGGCCGTGAGGTGTTCCAAATACGGACAGCTCTCGAGGATGTCCAAAAGGCCTTGATTCGATACAGGGTTGGTGGGCAACATCAAGGTGGTGAAGCGGGCAGCCGAGCCCACTAACTTAACGAACAACTCGACAGTCATTGGCTCTGAGCTGTCTAGTATCTCCAGTCTGGAGAGGCGTGGGGCGAAAACGGGAGGAAGGAAAGCCAAGGTCCACAACGTCAGTCTGTCGAGAGACGGTATCGTTATGACGGCGTTGGAAGGTCGAAGGGGATGCCTTTTGTCCCATTTGAGTTGCTTGAGGTTCGTGCAGGATGCGAAGAACGCAGACCAGTTCATGTCTCGGTGGTCGCGATCTGTTATGACGTGGAGATACTGTAGGGACCAAGAAGGGGCGAACATGATGTCGACGAGAACTGCGCATCTGACGGTGTGGAAAGTGTTGGACACCAAGGGTAGGCGCTCGTGTTTTTTCGAGCAGGAAACACTCCATTTTTTAGCGACGTCGATGATCTTCAACTTCGTGGCGTGTGCCAGAACGTTCGGGCCTAGTAGGTCCTCCACACAGCGCTCCGCCGAGGTGCACGAACCGGCTCCCCTAAAGAAGAGCGACGTCCAACGTCTTACTGTAGGAAGCAGTAGCATGTTCCAAATTCTCGTCGATTCGTCTCGTCCATTTGGAACAACGACGAGGGTCGAAGGCTATATGGAGCGGGCACGGCGCAGAGTTCGAAATGTGTTGGCAAACATTGGCATAGAGCTCGGAAGCGTCCAAAGGAGAGGGCCGTGTGTGGTTCACAGTCTCAAGCATGATGAAAGACCAGAATACAGGCAGGTGGTCCACAACCTGTCTGAATTTGATGCAGACGTCTTGCAAGCGTTCACGCAAAAGCTCGTTCTGGTAGATATCTTCCTCAGATGTGACGGGGCGCAAGGTGAGGATAAATATCCTAGTGATCGTCTCGTTGGGCACTTCAGCGAGGTTGTCAACGCTGAACTCTGCATGTTGTGTGCGGGGCAACTCACAGACCGTAAATTTCGACTTCACGGTCAATGTAGTCTTCTTGAGCATCCTCTTCGAGTCGGTCGTTGGGATACTCGTTGTTCGGTCGGTCGCTTCAAGGAAGTTAACAATACTCAACTCCGTGCATCGACTTTCTAACCACTCACAGGTTGTAAATGTCGCTTTTCGGAGCGAGGCGAACCTGGCTGAATTTGGCTTGGTGGTCGACATACCCGTCATTTTTGGCGAGATTCGGTCCCAGCGGCGCAAGGCGGTCAATGTTATAAGACGTCGTCGCAGCAACTGCGCAGCGAGAAGGCCAGGGAAGGTGGAATGTCGCCAGATGACTGTGGGGATGCAGGGAAGCCCGACAATGCACTTTTTTCCGACGGGGTTTGTGAGGACACATTGAAATTAGAGAAGTTGATGTCACAGGAAGGCTGGTAATAGAGAAACTCGGATGGTCCTTGTGTTTCTGAGCGTTAGCGATCGAAACCTTATCTCTCCTAAAACATCAGGTCACGTAGTTCGCAGGACATTTTGCAGCATTGAGATAGAAGGTTCACAGTCAATTACCGGCGATGACGCATCAAGCCCGTGCCAGATTGAAACCGTCCTTCTTGGTCGAGGCAGAAAGGCAGAACATTGCAGTCTTGCATGCTGTGCCGAGCACGTGCGGTGACACGATTGACATGCCGAAAGACTGCCGAGGCCCTTCCTACTGGAGCGGCATGTCCCGGACCAACGAATAGTCTCGGCAGTCCACGGTCAGTGGAAAACCCATTTTCTTGGGCGTAATAGTTCACGGCGGGGCTTTTTCGTCAGGAATTAATGAACTTTGAGTTTGGAAGCGAGTCTCAGCCTGTCTTTTACTTCTTGGCGTGTGGATATGTGTATGCCGCTTTCTGAAGTCGATTTTCCTTCCTACGTTGTGGTGTCGACCGAATTTTTACAGAGCCTGTCGTTAATTCGAGGTCTGTTTATGTACTACATGTCCTTGTTGAACGACCTTGAAACTCGGCCCGAATTTCCCTCTAGCGATATACTGCATGTCCTCTGTGTTGATCACACCTCCGCATCGCACAACCTCCAAGCATTTCAGCTCGCCGTCCTGGCTCACAAAGTCTCTCAATGCTGCTACGCCCATTGACCCGCACCGTGCCATGTCGAGGTGGACGACGTCGCACATCGCTAGCAAGGCTGCAAGCGACCCTTTGCGTGTGTCGTCATTCCGCTGGCTGATGCTGATGTCCCGGCTGTGAGCGAACATCGACGGATTGTTGGAAATAGCTTGTCGGAGGTCGCTGCTACCGTGCGCTTGGACTGTCAGCCTCTCCAGTGGACCCACGTCGACTCCTTGGAGGAGCCCTGCCTGCCGTGGATTCTCGTAGCAGAAATGCAGGGTGTGTAGCGTGTCTGCCATTTTCACCGAGCGGCTGGGGTGGGGTATCGTGGTTTCGACCTTGTCGAGCCTCAGGCAACGAATTTCGACCGATGCTCGCATTATGTTGTCGAATGCCTTCCAGTCGCCGTTGTGGCTTTCTTGCAGGGTGAGCTCGTGAAGGGAAGCGAAGACGGAGAGGGGGAACTGCCGCGGTGAAGCGACGCGGAGGTGAAAGTGGCTTATTCGATGGTGTTGCGGCAAAGCGAACGCCCTCCGCAGCGAGCCGTCGTTCCAGGACGGCCTTAGCGCCAGTTTTCGTAGGCGCGGCCAGCTGTATTGCGCCATCAGGTCTGTTACCATCTTTATCTCTTGTTCTGTCTCGTTCTTCACTGTGATGCTCTCTATGCGATTAGCAAAAGGCATCAACACCTCGTCTATCATCTTCAGAAAGCGCTCCAGTGGTGCGCTTTTCACGCTTTTCATCGACTTGTTTTTAAGCGTCGCGTTCCAAGGGCCGAGATCAATGGTTATGGTCATGTCTCGCTGGTCCCCGCAGTGTTCCAGACAGTAGCACAGAAGGTGGTGGTTTGTGAATCGCTGAACAGTGATGGCGGTCCAGAGCTCGGTGTATCCTGATGCCACTTCCCTCCAGTATCTGCAAACGGAGGAAAGTGTCAGCCGTTGGTCCACAATTTCAACCCAGTTCTCGTTCGGGTCACGGTGGTCGACGACTTCGAGTAGGATGGCTTGGAAAACTTCAGTGGGCAGCGACGCGTCCATGGCGAGAGGGGTGTTTAGTGCTTTGCGGTTCGTCTCAGAAACACCCAATCCATTCGCTGTGCTTCTATTTCCGACGCAATAATGTTCTCCTTTTCGAGATCAGTATAAAGTTTTCGGCCGCGGTCTAACTCCCTGGCTATTCTCCGCAACGAGACGACCGCGGGATTCGCGCTACCATTTGGAGCACTGTCCCTGAACAGCCGGTGCCCGCAAAGATGCATCGAGTTTTCTTTCAGATTGTATTCCTTCGAATGTTGACACAACTGCGGCCGGGTCCCAGAAACCTTACCATTTCTTGGCAGGGCTGCGCCAGTGTAATGCGAGATGGAGAAGGTAGCTGCCTGCTATTCAGGGAAAGGAGGAAGCGGATATGCTTCGAACATCCAACGCAGAGAAGGACTCGAAGGAAGTGCGACTGTTTCGATCCTCTGGCAGCGTGTGATAGAAGACACCAATTAAGGTTCCGCGTGGCAGGTCGTTGCCGAAGTGGCATCAACTTCTGCTGATTGGCTTGCTCTCTCTGCCCATCTACATATGTTCATAGTTTCGCTTGAGATCTGGAGGAGTCGTTATTGCCGCTTGTAGACCTCGGAATTGAGTTTAGAATGGCTCTTGCCTTCCTTCTTTCGGATTGATCGTGGTAATCGAAATCGGCGCATTTTTGTCTTTCGCGACCATCTACTATTCACAATGGGTTATGGCTGGACGCTCGGAGATGGGGACATCTGGGCAGAGCAGTACGTCGTTTTCTTCCTGTTGCAGGAACCGCGAGTGCTCACAGGCTTTGAAGAAATTTTGGCATGACAAAAGAGGATGCGGACGCGCTTTGGAAAGACGTATAGTAAGTGCGCGATTGTTGAGGAGCCATTTAGACAAGCTAACAGCCTTCCAATGCAAGTGGCGGCATGGGCTCTCCGATCTTCAAGGAGGATCCCGAGAAGGTTTCCAGTTCAGTGTCCGCGACCCTCGAGACGAGCGCAAGCATGAAACCCCAGAAGCCTGTACAAGATCTGCCCCGTCCGGTCCTTCGACTGGGGCTGCTGTCCTTTGACGGACCTTCTTTTTCGGAGCCTTGTGCTGCGTGGCAGCCTCCGTCGAGACGCTCCCAAGGTTCTCGCGAATGTTTAGAGGAGGCGGCCGTTCTCGCGTGGATGCCTGAGGGCGAGAGGAAGTTGAACGAGCACCGAAGGGAAGTTCTGAGACTGAAGACGGCACTCCAGCAAGCCACGCTGCGCGCGGCATGGGCCGAGCACATAGTGAAGGGAACGGCGTCGGCTTTGCATACGCTGAATCAGGTCCCGAACGAGATTTGGCTCCAGATATTCGAGCACGCGTCAGGGCCTGGTTGGCCGAAAACCCGTCTGCGTGATCTAGCTGGAGTTTGTCAGAAATGGAGGACAGTGCTGACGAACGGGGTGGGGGGTTCCTTATGGAACCCTTTGGATTTGCGCGGTTATCCTCCCTGTGACCCTGACGAGCGGAAAATGCGCTTGAAGTACGTCGCGTCCTCTCATCGCATCGATCTCCTCTTGTCGGACTCCATTGCAGTTGACGAAGTCACCTTGCCGTGTATTCTGGCAGAACCTCGTCTCTCTCGCGTCGCAGTCGAACACCTCTACTCTCCCGGCGGGCATGCGCGAAGCCTTTTGTCTGCAGGATCCCTACCTTCTATCGACGTGCTGCACGTTCAAGGCCCAGCATGGCATGACTCGGACTTTCCCTGCATGGGGGCAGTGCCCCGCTGGGCTGCGCTGCTGCGAGATAGTGAGCGAAAGCCAGGTATCTGCATCTCAAAGGATGTTCGGTCTTTGACCCTAATCCACACGGTCGACCCCGAGAGTGACTTCGTCGTACCGTGGGGGGCGATCAGACATTACGCGGAAGCCGATACTGCTCGCGCGGACGGCACGCTCCCGGCGTCGCATTTGAGGCGCCTCACCTCCTTGACAAAACTGTCTCTTCGAGGTGTATTTTTGCCGGGACTTGACGCGAAAAACGGCGTATTAGAAATTCCGACGTTGACGGAACTTTTCTACGTTGTTCCTTGGCAGTGGCGTTCCGAGTCGGATACATTCAGCGGCGTCAGCTTTCCTCAGTTGGCGAGTTTGGAGCTTCTAGGTGCAACACGAGCTGCTCGTAGAACAGAAGAGGCCAGCGACAGATTTCACCAAGATCTAACAACTTTCCTGGCTCGCTGTCCGAATCTCACTCACCTCTCGCTCGGCCTTCAAGTCCCTTACCGGTCTAACGTCCTGCTGTCCCATCTACGCGCATGCCCTCAGCTTCAAGATCTAGAGGTCAAGGTCTGCCATCCAGAACTCGTCGACGCAGGTCTTTTCCTCGAGTTACGGGACCTGCTTGTCGTTCCCAGACTGCAGCATCTCGCGTTAGCGGAGGGCGGATATCCGGAGGTCGGCGTGAAACCCGTCGAGGACGAAGGCGACGAAGCCCTGACGCATGCGATCCTCGGTATGATGGAGGCGCGGTTCGGGGTGGTGAAGAATTTTGAAACCCTGGATTTCCGCATGGCAGTGGACCCGAAAGAAGAGTGGCAGGGAGGCATTCGGGAGCGGGACTGGACGAACCTGAGCGCTCAGTGGGGGACTGGCTTTGTGATTCCGGACAGAACGGTCTGGCTGCTACCCATGCATTCGCGAAAGGCGGTCCTTCGTTACGCAGAGGACCACAAGTCGTTGGAAGGAATTTTCGTTAACTCGCCAAGGTGCGAGGAAGAAGAACAACGCACAGAAGTATCTGAAGACGAAGAAGAACGCGGTAGCGTCATGTGACAGTAAGCTGTTTGCCTGTCGACTGTGGAACCGTGATAAACACGACATAAGTACAGATCGGATCGCTGCATCAGGCTGCATCTCGCACCTTAACCAACAGGCCTGTTTATCGATTCGAAGCGTCGTAAGGCCAGTTCTTGTTCGCCCAAGGGGATGTAAACGTCAATGTCTCGTCCATTGTCGTCGTCGAGGGTTCTCCACTGCGTGCAGAACCACTCGTTCACCGACTGGACGGAGAACAGGAGCGGTTGTAGTCTTTGCGCCTGAATTCCGTTACGCATATCGCTCGCAGCACTTTCTATGTATTTCAGATGAGTAATATATATCCTCTTCCCGATTGGTGTTAGGTCTGCCCTTCCCCGCCAGGAGATAAACGATCGGTCCTGGGCATCGAAGGCCTGAGGCTGCCTCGGTCCTTATGCTTAGTCTCTGTCCTCCGCTTTCCTTATTGCTTGTTTCTCGCCAGGCCTTGGCTTCCGTACAGCGTTCGGGCAGGGGCTAGAAACCGTAGCTAGCCGTTTGTGGGGCAATTGCGAGGCACGTCGCCCGTAGTAAGCTTGCATTGGTCGCGCCTGAATCGGGCTTATCAAGGGTCTATGGGTGAGTGTATGGGTTCCCCGTCTTCCTGTAGGACTCCGGAGGACGTCGTCGGTTCGAATCCGACGGAGATCATGTGGCCTCGAAAACACGCTTTTTTTCACGGCTCTCCGCTCTCACCTTACAGCCCTCGCTCTTATCATCCGCTGCCTCAGGCGCTGAACTCTCCATTCTCTCAGCTACGTACCGACTTCTCCTCGCCAAATGCGCACCGATGCCACTGTCACCTCCACCACAAACCGGTTTGTGAAGCGTGTGGCGCTCCTCGACTCGAGAGACGCAGATCGCATCTTACAGTGCAGGACTGCTTGGATCCGTCGATGTCCGCCGCGTCCTTAACAACCCGAAATTTCTCAAGCTCCTGCTTACGTATACGTTCGTCGCTCAGGCCGGTCGTTTCAGCCGAGCTCTCCTCTCCCTCTCGTCTGTGATGGTCCTATAGTATATTCATTCAATCTGCTCCACCTTCTCCAAGCTTGACTACTTGTAATATACCTTCGCGGCACTCGTAGCCACAAACTGTCGTCCCTTTCCCAATATTTCCCTATAGGTCCCATCTCTTTCTTCTATTTACTTCCCTTGTCTCGGTTTACTCGTTACAACCCACCCTCATAGTTAACTTTAGCTGCCAACCTAGTTTACCCAGAGGTACTGCCCCATAGCCATAATGGCGAGATACCACAAAATAGAATTTCAGTTTCAGTTTCGGATCAGGGAGCGGTAATTGATCGCATCAACAACCGATCCGAGATCAGTCAAGCGCTGACTTCCAGCACTGCAATTTGGTTGATTCCGAGAGGTCTTTCCACTGAAGGGACATCGAAACTCATTACGCCTGCAGAAAGCAGGCACACAACACTCCGCAACGTTCCACCTCTATCAATTCTCCACATCTGGGTACATAGTCCACGATTGGATCATTGTATTGTAAGTGCGAGTCAGATTACAGACTACATATCTACAGTCTTGTACGCAGAATTCACGGCAGGACTATTCGACTAAACATCGTAGAAAGCTTTTATCGACTTGGCTGGTTGCATCGCACGGCATACAGCGTGCCCTGGTACTCGAATCCTTGCGTAGCGATATACTCAGCTTGCGAGATATCCGTCCCTGTCATTACCACCAGCGTCATGTCGTTGTCGGGTGTATGGCCAAATACTATCTCTTCTTCAATCCACACTTTGAGTACGGGTACGAAGAAACCTGTCTGAGTCCACATATACGCCTGGACCTGTTCCTTCGTTAAAGCGCGGGGGAAATTTTGGACGACGAGCGTGATGCCCGCGATGTGTGCCTTGAAATGATTATTGTCGCTGGATACGCACAAGTCGCGGAGGATAGCGTATCTGTTCCGCGCTTGTTGACTGCGAAGGTTCAAAGCGGGAGCTGCATCGAAAGCAAACTCTTTGAGCCTCTGGAGTCTGTTCATGATATATTGCGATAGCAGTCGGGTCGCCAAGGCCTTATACACCGCTGTCCGTGTCTGAAACACGGACGCCGTAAATACCTCGAGAGATTCAAGATGGTTGACGATCGGTATGAGAGATATGTTTGGCGTAGGATTGGCGGACAGCAACAGATTTTTCAAGCTGGCCGGATGAAGTCCAACCAATGCAGTGATGACCTGTATATTGATAGGTATGGCTCTGTCGAGAACCTCCAGCGTGTTCAAGTTAGGGGCGTGAATTGGAGGAGGAAACCCCACGCTTCTCAGTGTCAACGTTCGAAGACACAAGAGTGTCTCAATTGCTGGAGCGTTAGGGTTAGTCGCACACCCCCATTTCAGGTGCAGCAGATTTGTGCACGTCGCAAAAAAAGTAGACCAATTGATATCAGAGTCAGTTTGTTAAGAATAGAGGTCGGGGGTAGATGGAGGTAACGGCGTGGGGAGGATATGAGGGTACGCTGATGTGCGTTGGAATCCCGTCAATGTGCGGGCACTAAGAATACGGCTAGTTAGCTCTTCGCTCGGCCGTGGATAGTGGGCAGAACCAATAGATTCATGTACCTAAGAATACGGCTAGTTACTGTGAATATATTACAGGTAAGTAAGATGAAGCTATAATGAGAGTGAGGACGTACGCTCTTCGCTCGGCCGTGGATAGTGGGCAGAACGAAGAGCGCCGTCGGGGACACGTAAGCACATAAGGTATCGTTCGGGACCTGCCGCTCAGCGTGCAGATCTCCGCACCGACTTGTTCCGTCCATTTCCGCTAACACTCCCCCTCAAGTCGCGCGGAGTCCCATGTGCTCGCGGAAGAACTCGAGTTTGACGCGGGGGAGAGCCTTGGTGAAGGCGTCGGCAATTTGGTCGTCTGTGGGCTTGTAGACAAGGGAGATGGTGCCGTCGTCGTTGGCCTCGCGGACGTAGTGATACCGAACGTCGATATGTTTGTTGCGGGAATTCATCAGCCCATTGATGGCGAGTGCGATGGCGCTTTGATTGTCGCAAAAGAGTGGGATGGGGGAGTAGGAAGAAGAGGTGAGCTCTTCAATGAGAACTCGCAACCAAGTTACTTCGCGTGCGGCGCTAGCGGCAGCGATGTACTCGGCTTCGGTGGATGACAAGGCGATGATGGATTGCTTCCGCGAGGACCAGGAGATGGCGGCGCCGTCGAAGATGAAGACGTTGCCGGAGATTGAGTGTCTGTCGGCCTGGGAAGCGTGGTCGGCGTCGGTATAGGCGAGAAAGCCTGATCTGTCGATACCGAAGGTGAGCGCGAAATTTTTAGTGCCAATGAGGTAGCGGAGGACTCGTTTGGCGGCCTCCCAGTGCATTCGCTTTGGCTTGGCCATAAAGCGCGCAAGGAGGGAGACGGCAAACGCGATGTCGGGGCGGGTGCCAATCGCCGCGTACATCAGCGAGCCGATGAGTTGGGCGTACGGCGTGGTCTCGATGGGGGAGCCGTTCGCGTTGTCGTCGTAGAGGTTGACGTGGGGGTCGAGGGGGACGGAGAGTGGTTGTGCCTGGGTGAGGTGGAAGCGTTTAGCGAGTGTGTCAATATATGCAGTTTGGGACATTGTGATGCGGCGGAGCTCGCGAACGCGGCGGATCTCGAAACCAAGCAGCCAGCGGACTGAGCCGAGGTCTGTGATCTCGTAGCGTGCCGCAATCTCGCGCTTGATAGCGACACACGCCGCCTTCGAGTTGGAAAGAATGAGGGAATCATCGACATGAATGCCAATGATGATTCCAATTAACTCGGTGAAGATGTAAAAGACGGCGGGGTCTGCGGCGCACCGTGTGAAGCCCAGCTTCCGTACCAGCAGGTCATAGACCGCTAGATACCATAATCTTCCCGCTTGTTTCAGCCCGTAGAGTGCTTTGAGGAGGAGGTACACGAAATGCTCGAATCCGGGCTTGGCAAAGCCGGGAGCTTGCTCCATGTAAATTTCCTCTTCAACATCGGCGTTGGTGTACGCGCTGGAGAAGTCAATGTTCTCCGTTTCGAGGTTGTAGCGGGCTGCGAGTGCGAGAAGGAAGCGGAGAGTTGCCAGAGTCATTGTTGGCGAGGTGGTTTCGGTATAGTCGACATTGTAGACTTGTCGATGGCCGCCGGCGACGAGTCGAGCCTTGTGGGACTTGACATTGTTGTTCTCATCGCGTTTGCGGCGGAGGACGAAGGAGCAAGGAAGGACATTTGCGTCACGTGGTCGCGGGACGAGTTTCCACGTTCCGCGCTCTTCCAATTTTCTCACCTCAGCCTGCATGGCTGCCTCCCACTTCTCTTTCTCATCGCCAGCCTTCGCCTCACGCACCGTTGGAGCATCTCCGTCCATCGTCGCAAGTGCGGTTAACGGAGTTTCGTCACCAGCAAAAGCAGCTCGGATGGCCATGAAGGCAGCAGCACCAGCATCAAACGACGCCGACGTATTGTCTGCAGCGGCTGTTTTCGCGGACGGTTCGCTCTGGGGTACAACACTGCCTGGGATTTTGGCAGCGCCGCGGCCGCCTGTGGATCCAGTTCCCTCGGCAATATCACGCAGCCATTGGGTAGGCTTGCGAGTACGCGTCGGACGCGACGATTCAGGTGCGAGCTCGGGTGGAGGCGTATAGCGGTGCTCGAGGTCTACGGAGGGTGTTTCCGCAGGAGGAGGGGGCTCGGGAATGGGCGCGGCAGGTACGTCTTGCGGATTTCGAGGTAATGCAGGGATTGATTTGTCTGAAGGGGCATCGGCGGCTGGAGCGGGCTCGTTACGAGCGTCCTGAGCGCTCTTACGACCCAACTCCCCCTCGATCGGGACGCTTGGGTAAGTGACATCTTCCGGCTCCCCCTCAAACCTTACATTCCGCTCGACAGTAACTTTCCGCTGGCCCGGCCAATAAATTCTATGGCCCTTCGCGTTCGAGTCGATTCCCACCCAACGGCATGGTTTTGCCTGGATGTCAATCTTTGAAGCTCCCTCGGTTTTCACCCAGACGTTCGCCCCGAAACGGCGCAGCTGTGACAGGTCGGGTTTCTCGCCTGTAGCGCGCTCGTGCGGGGTCGTGTCAACGGTGTTCGCGGTCTCCGTGCGGTTACGAAGCCACGCGGCGTGGGCGACAGATTCAAGCCAGAGGAATGCGGGGAGGGAAGCGAGGTGAAGCATGGCGCGACCGTGGGCAACCAGCGTCTGCAAGATACGCTCCGCCTTTCCGTTCTGTGCGGAAGAGTCGTGGACCGTGAGGCGATGATGCGTCCCTTGGTCTTTGAGGTGAGTTTGAACTTTCTCACTGGTAAATTCCCCGGCGCCATCCGTTCCCCAATTCATGACCACTGCCGCGCCCCGATGCACTTTCGCCCAAGCCTCGTAGTGCTTGTAAGCTACCGGCGCATCACTTTTATTTACCAACCCGGTTACGATCACCTCGTCTGACTTCTCGTCTAGGAAGACAACAAAATATAGTTTGCCTCCAAGTGATTTAGTCGGCGCCGGTCCCCAAGTATCGCTGACGACCCTCTCCCCGTAGACTTGAGCTGGCGGGCTCGAACGAGTCTGTGGGAAGGGTTCGCGCTTCAAAATACCCATCGCGCAGCCTTTACAGAATCCAGCCTCGTCGTCGGTAAGCTTAATTCCAGTGACGAGACCCTTTTTAACCATATTCTGCAGACCACGAATGTCAGCGTGGCCCATACGGCAGTGGAATTCATGTAAGGTGAGTGTTGCATATGCGACGGCGGGCATGGAGACGGGGTGTGGCGTCGGGGTCTTTGACGAGTGGACCTCGAGGATGGGGTAGAGGCCGTCGCGCTCTTGAACGTGGAAGAGCTCGGAGTGATCGGGGGTGAAGACGCGGGCGTTGTCCTTTTCGAAGTGGACAGTGTGGCCGGATTTGGTCATGCGGCTGACGGAGATGAGAGTCAGCGGCATTTGGGGGACGTGCAGGACATCGAGCAGCATCATCTCGATGCGCCGACCTCTGTGTGTTACGGTCATGGGGAGTTTACCGCTTCCGGTGGCGTAGAAGGTGCGGTTGTCGGCAGATTTAATGGGGACGGCTTCAATGGTTTTGTATTCCACGAAGCGTTCGCGTGAGGGGCAGTAGTGACGGTTGGCGCCCGAGTCAAGGAGTGCGGTGAATCCGCGCGAGACGATGCCCGCGTCCTCCAGCCTCGAGAAGTTGGTGGCGACATGCGCAGTAGCATGGAATGCGAATGAGTAACTCGCCGCACCTGCGTCTGCGGTGTTCGCGTTGTTATTATTACCGCCGCCGTTTCTACCGTCTTTCTTTGGTCTACCTCCTCTGCCTTTGCCCTTGCCACGAGCGACTTCCTTCCAGTTGGAAGGGCGCTGACCTGCCTTTCCGCCGCCCTTTGACCAACAATCTCTCGCCCAATGCCCTTTCTGACCGCAATTATTACAGGTGTCAGTTGTGCCCGCGACGAGAGCGGCGCCGCCGGTGGAGGTGGAGCCGTTGACAGCTTTGTCATCGCGCGCGAGGTGACGGATGGCTTCGATGAGCATGTCCGCTGTATAAACAGGAGGGACACCATTGGGGTCAAGCTGCATGGCGAACTGCCGCATGGATTCGGTGTTCGCAAAGATGGCACGTACATTGCCACGCCAGCTATTGGGAAGCAGATGAAGGACAATGTTTTTCTTCTCAGCTTCTGACAGAGTGCCGCCGACGCTAGCGTGTTCAGCAATGAGGGCGTCAAGCTGGTCGAGGGTTTCGCGGGGGTCGTTATCAGAGCACTTGAGCTGGTGCATCTGGTCGACGATGGATTGGGCGTGGAGCTCACCCTGGCCTTCGTACAGTTTGCACAAAGCCTGCCAGGACTCACGAGCCGTAGTGTGGTTGGCAATGCGGATTTTGTGAGTCTCGTGGATGGTGCCGAAGAAGATGGTGCGGATCTTTTCATTGTTTTTCTCCCACTCATCCATCTCTTCGTCGTAGGTAACCAGGGCCTTCTTATGGTCGGCCTGTTCCTTTTCGCTGGCGTTTTCCGCGAGCTTTGGTTTGACCGGTGCGGTCGCGCGTCCGTCGAGGTAACGCGCTTTTCCCATGCCGGTGATGTGCGACTTGACCTGAGTTTTCCAGATCACGAATTTCTCGCCTCGCTGGCCGAGAATTGGGAGTCGAATGCGACTCGTTGACACGTCATCGTCGTCGCCACGGGTGGCCATAACCTGTTAAGAATAGAGGTCGGGGGTAGATGGAGGTAACGGCGTGGGGAGGATATGAGGGTACGCTGATGTGCGTTGGAATCCCGTCAATGTGCGGGCACTAAGAATACGGCTAGTTAGCTCTTCGCTCGGCCGTGGATAGTGGGCAGAACCAATAGATTCATGTACCTAAGAATACGGCTAGTTACTGTGAATATATTACAGGTAAGTAAGATGAAGCTATAATGAGAGTGAGGACGTACGCTCTTCGCTCGGCCGTGGATAGTGGGCAGAACGAAGAGCGCCGTCGGGGACACGTAAGCACATAAGGTATCGTTCGGGACCTGCCGCTCAGCGTGCAGATCTCCGCACCGACTTGTTCCGTCCATTTCCGCTAACACAGTTGAGACGTCCAGAGACGCCAGGAGGTGCGAAGGCGTAAAGTCGACAACGGACAGAACAGCGCATTCCACCTTTTGCAACATGTTCGATACCAAGCGCATAGGTTGATGATGCATCCAGCATTCGGAAAAGTCTTCATCGGCTTTTTGTACATCAAGGCACTGCAAGTTGACAGCTCCATTCAAGGTGTCTCCGCGAACGATGGCCGCGGCGCATCTTTCGGTTGCCGAGCAAAAACTCGGCGCCCTCAGAAACAACGACTGCCACCTCCCGCTGTTTCGAAGCAACTCGTTCCACGAACGAACGTAAAGGTCTTCCCCGTTGGAGACTCGGAGGAGAGGAAGCTCGAAGGCGACGTGCAACAGTCGCAATCCTGATTGAGCAAGGTGCTTGGTGATCATCGAAAGCGAAGTCGATAAATGAAAACTGCGCGACGACTTGGGTTTTTCAACGGCGATGAAAGTCCAGAATAAGGGGGTGTTCAGTACGACGTCTCTTATGAATTTGCAAGTTCGCTGCAAGCGAACTCTCAACAGATCGTTGTCGTAAACGTCTTGAGCGGAGGAAACTGGTGTCAAGGCTAGGCTAATTATTTCAACCACGAGTTCAGTTGGAACTTCACGCAGAACAAATCAGGAAAGGTCATCAAGGTGCAAAGGCGAGTAGCCAGTCAACTTACGACGGTCCATCTTACGGTCCACGCCAGAGCTGCAGGCACTGTTACGAATGCAGTCGAAAGAGAAGAAAACAGAAAAGCAACATTCAGGAAACAACTATCAACATCGTGACATAGCCACATCGTTTCTCACACTTTCGAGCTCGTAAATAACGCGATTGCGACCCTTCGTCAAACGGTAAGAAGTGGGAATGTTACCAACGTCGATCCCATTACGTTGCAAAACATTCAGGGCACGGATTACAAGTTATCGGTAGCTATATATGCTGAGGTTTCAGGTTGTCAAGTGTTCACATACAACTGGTAAAAGAAACAAATCATTGAACATCGCATAAGAAGAACGCACTTGGCGCTATCGCCTTGCACCGCCGCCCACTGTTAGTTGTCCCAAAAATCCCCATTAGCCGCACATCGATGCTCCTTCACCACTTGGCCATCCCGCAAAAACATGCGTTGCATTTGACGCTGATCACCCTGCCAGTCACTGATGGGCGATATGAGCTTTACTTGAGGAGATCGTGCGGCCAAAGCACCGAACATGCTCGCCAGAAGCTCGTCGTCCAACTCGTCCCCAAACTCCACGCGTTCTATCAATGGAAAGACGTCCGCGGAAGTCAACAGCACCATTCCAATAGTAGTCTCCAACTGTTCGCTAGATCTGCCAACGCTCAGCTGTCGAAGCCGGGGGAGCGTCCTGAAAAAGGTTCGCGTTCGATCCAGACTAGGTGACTCCATTTCGAGGGCGAGAATCTGGACTTTTGGACCGTGGCTGAGAGACTCAGTGGCGAGGCCGAATATTAGGCTTTCATCTAGGCGAAGCACGAGCTGCAGCAGCTCCGGCATGTCGATTACTTTGAGAATGAGCACTTCTTCACAGGTAGACGCAGAAACGTCGAGAGCCGTCAATGACGAGAGGACGACGCGTGGTCCGATATCGTACTGTATGGTCACGCGTTGCAGCACAAGGTCCTGCAGAGAAAGCGCACCCGACAGCGCGTTTCTGATCTCCGTCGCGGCAAGCTCCACACTCGGCGCTATGTCAACGAGTTTCAGGAATGTGAGCGACGACGGTAGAACCCCAAGTGCGCAGCCTTCGGCGACGATGTGTCGCACAGTGGCGGTCGTTGCGGTGAGCACTCTTGGTAGGTGTAAGATATCGTCGTCGTCTGCTACGACATGAATGGCAGGTACAGAGCCCGCGTTAAGCTGCATGAGGACGTCGAAAAGAAGGTTCGCGGCAAAGGCGTCATTGGCGTGGAGAGAAATTTTTTTACACCCAGGCATGTAAGGTGTAAGGACGGTGATCAAATCGAGCATGAGCCGGTTCGTTGGAGCTGCTCTTTGTTCGTCGCAATGCAAAGAAAAGAATATGGATAAAGGCGTGTGACGAGATCTAGAAACCCAATCTTGTATATGCTCGGGACGTTTTTTGAAGTCGACCAGTATTTTTGAGAAAAACAGCGGAGTGTGGTGAACGATCTCTCTCCAGAGGCGACAAACACTCCGGAGCCGATGGATGTCTGTCATACAGGAAGAGGGATCCAAGTCGAAGGGCTCCGAAACGAGAGATAGAATGCGATGAACAAGCTCATTGGGAATCGAGTCTATGTTGACATCCGTTTCAGCAGACAAAGATATCGGAACAAACCTGTAACGGACTTACCGTAGCCAGTGGGATCAGATCGGTAAAGCTTTTTCTTGTAAGCGGCCATCGCCAAGACGCCCAACGACGTCGAAGCCAGGCGACTGCGACAACGTGAATATATTGATGCGATCATGCGGATCAGTCGGGACTCGTTCTGCTCGAAGCACTCCCCAACTCGATTCTGTGTTTATGTGTGACCTTCTCGCGACACTCAGTCCGTCATGCATGCGAGTGGGCGACGCGGAGCGGGTCTCAGGCCACTGGATGCGTAGATTTGTCGACAAAAACGACCTTCCCCTGCAGTTGGCTGTCGTCGGTCAAATCAGGACTGTTTGCACTGTGGAAGAACAGTTTCAAGTGAGGGACACGAACTGGAAGCCAACTTCTCAACCAGTTCGCAGCTGCTTGTCCTAGGTCGTCCAACCGACTCAGACGTCCTCAACGAATTTTATGCAGATCAGCTTAGAGTTCTCGCAGGACTTGCCGCTGCTGACACCGAAGACGCTGATCGCGTTGGTTATCGGTTGCCAAAGATTCCTTGTTCTACTAACGACTATACAGGTAATATTTAACACGCAGCATTGGGCTCACGGCGCTCCCGAGTCGTCGTCGGCCAGCTTGTTTGTGCGCGTATCGCGCTCCACTACATTTGTACGGGTGGCGTTCTTTTCAACTCGTTAGATCTGAAGTCCTCACGGTTCGAGTAGGACAGCGAACATGCAGATGTCGAATCCGAGGACTCTGATACGTCGTTCTGTGAAGTCGATGCCGACAATTTGGATATCGCGCATCCTCCATCGATCGGTGATCTAGTTTCTTGCTCCGTCAGTCTGTTTCGGTTCGACATGTCAATAGCACCCACGCAGAGCGACGCGCAGGCCTTCACCAGGGTAGATCGCAACTCCTCTTCACCAGCTTCGCGCTAAAGCGTTTACAGGCTTATGGCATTCAGGCCTCGCATGTTGTGAAGCTAACTGAGTTGGATGGCTTTTCAGTGTCGTAGCATTGCTTGCACAGTCGTATCACTTACTGTCTGTCCTTTGTTCACTTGTCTTGAAGCGATATCATTCGGCGAAAACTTTTTCTTTCGCGATTTCATGTCGTATTCCCGACCACAAAATGCCCCTCAACTGGATTGAAGAGCCGTACGAATTGGCGTCTGTGTACGTGAATTGACACGGGGAAGCGCAGAGACCAAAGCACGAACTGATGGAAGGAGTCCTGACCTAACTCCTAAGCCTGGGTCAGCGCAGACCTTGAAGTGCCTGCGGGAAATAGCCGCTTTGTCTTGGCAGTCAAGGCGTCTAACCTGCGGTCTTCTATTTCAAGGTCCAGGCTGGGATGGGTGGTGAATAGCTCAGTGTCGAACCCTCTTAATAGTCGGATGTTATCTCTTCCTCTACTGCGAGACAGCGCGACATATGCGCTGAACGGTGTAAGGGTGCCGCTCGGTGGCCGTTGCAGGTCTACGAACACGTCACGTATAGTCTGCCCTTGTGATTTGTAGTCAGTGAAGGCGTAGGCCGCCGTCATGGCTAGCTGTCTCCGGTGAATGGTTGCTTTCCTGCCGCGCGGTTCAATCGCGAAGCTCAGCTTCGTGGGAACCACGGGCAATATGCCTGGCTCGAGTCCTTCGAAAGAGGGGTACTTGCTAACGTCTGGCTTGAATAGCACCAGGACCGGCGGATACTGAAGTAGGATACCGCCCGTCTCAGTGTCCTGTTCCCACTGACTGGGCTGCTCGCGCGGATCCAGCTTGATGTCGACAACTTCGCCTCTCGTCCCGTTTGCTAAGTCTGCTTCTGTTGCTATGTTCATCATGACCATTGCTCGCATTCCGACCGCCAACTCTACTCGTTCTGCGAGCCTCGCAGTCTGTTTGACTGGCATACCCGTCACGGTGACTCTTTGCAACAAACTGAGCGGGTCTTCTTTGCGTCCAACTGTATCCTCTGCTTGTGAGATATACAGGCGATTTCCAGTTCGTATACAATGCTTCACGAGCGAAGCCGTGTTCCATCTGACACGCGCTCCATGCCTCGGCGTCACAAGGACCGCGTTTGCCCACTGCGGAGAGGAAGGGTCGGGCAGCTCGCAGCTGGGATGGAATACTAAGAGAGTGTTCAGGACGGTCAAGTCGTCTTCAGTACACGAGCCCGTGCGCAGTCTTCGCAACAAGTCTCTCCATCTCTCGTCCACCACCCGGATTTGCTCGGTGAGGGTCACCACCGTAGTAAACTGCGTGTAGAGTGCTGCTCCGATCTGGTGTTGTGTTAGCGAGTTCAGGCGGCAGTACAGCGCACTACTGGGACCTCCGATCGGCGGGAATTGGTGGAAGTCTCCGAACAAGATTATGCTCATCCCCCCAAAAGGCAGAGTCGACTGGCCTCGTTCATTCGAGGCAAGCGTCTCGCCAATGATCTGCGATAGCTGAGCAAGCAGTTTCTTCGTGAGCATGGAGCATTCATCGATGTTCACGTAACGTGCGGGCAAAATATTTTTTTTCCGTTTGTCTTTGGTTTTCTGCGACGCCGATCCGAACCAGTCGGGCGTGTCTTTGGCGTTGATTGGTATTCCGGCCCACGAATGAATCGTGACGCCACCAACGAGACTGGCTGCGACGCCGGTAGTGGCGGTCTTTGCAAGCCAGCTGGACACGCCGTGAAACTCGAAAGTGTCTGCCAGAGCATTGAGAAGTACAGTCTTTCCCGTTCCGCCTTCCCCTCGTACTATCATTAGAAGCTGGTCCTGATCTTCGCCTCGCATCGTTCCGAGCAGGTGTCGTTCTATTATGTCGTGGGCACGCCGTTGCTCCTCGTTAAGCATGTCCAGTACTGCCTGCTGCTGGGGCGTTCGCACGCGTGCCTCCGAATCCATGGGTAACTCAACGACTTCTTCCTGGACCTGACCGACAGGACCGTCATCCACAAGTGCGTCGGTTTCTGCATTTGGCCTGCTCAACAGGTTGCTGTTGACGAGCGCGTCGGTTTTCGACAGGTGCTTCAGCTTCTCTCCCCATTGAGCGTACTGAATGGTCTCGTCCCAGGTCGCCATTCCACACGACTTGCCGGTATTCGGACACACGAGGTCCTCGTCGAATAGTCCGAGACTGCTAGCTACGGCCATGGCTCCCGCGCCATACAAGAACTCTCTGTACGCATACCGATCTTGTCTGGCAATCGCCACGTCTGCTTCAGTCAAGTCTGCGACGCACTCGTCTTGCTGTTGCTGCTCTATTTCTCGCCGAACATAGTCCTGCAGGTCTGCAGTGCCCGAGGCGACCTCTGGGAGTATGTCCTTCGAACGCTGGGCTGCTTCGGAGCATTCGTGGAAGTATTGTATGTTCTCCACTATCTTTCGATGTTTATGTGAAGCCACGGACATGAAAGCATCGAAATCGGGAACGAAGGTCTCGGAGGGTGAGGTGCACAGGTCGTCGAGACTCCTCCAGGGTTTGAGTAACGCCAGAATGCTAGCGCAGTAGTACTCCTTGTCCTTCTGCGGCGGGAACCATCGCCCAACGATGTGCGGCAGAGTTTCAAGACCCTTGGATCTGAATATTCGACACGTCTTACGTCCTGAAGCCGGGAGGTACGGTACGCGCCGACTGGCAGGCCTTCCGCGGCGTCGAGGAGGCGGATCTTGGGGTGCCGGACACGTAGGACCCGACTCGTCAAGGCCCTCTTCGTTGACGCTGTGCATCGTCTCGTCTTCGACTCTTTCCTCCTCGTCCTCTGCTTCTTCGGCTGGTTGCTCGCCGCCGCCGCCGTTCGCTTCCTTTCGGGCTTTAGGGACGGCCTTGCCGTCATAGGTGTCCACATGGAACTCCAGAAAGCTCATGTCCTCAAGTTCTAGTCCACGTTCCGAGTACTCCTTCAGTTGATCCTTGAAAGTGAGCTCGTTGTTCTCGACTCGAAGCCGTACCGGTGGGTCCTGTCGCGAAGCATGTCAGGATCCGACTCTCCGACTGAAGCGACCTAGCCTACATAAGGTGGCTCAGAGGCACCGTTCGGAGGAACGTGGCCGAGTTGCTGCGCGGTTCTCTGCAGAGCGCTGTCATGTCAATGTTAGCACGCTTGCACCGTTGGAGGTTCTAGATGCTTACTTGTTGCTCTGCAGGAAGGGAAACTTGTGTCTTAGAGCTCCAGAGACGGCGTCCCAGTAGATCGGCACGAAATTATGGGAAATGAATCGGTCTCCCCAGCCCATGAGGTAGCTGACTATTTCAGCCCCGCTCAGCTCCTGCTCGCGGCTGAGGGTGTTGGCGCATTGCTGAACCATGCGCTTGTTGAGATCTCGCACGTCTGCGCTGGCATTCTGGTATCGCCGTTGGAAAGCTGGGCTTTTAGCTAGCAACGCGGAAGCGTTCGATGCGTGGTTCTGCTTTTTGGCGATGTACAATGTGATATAAAAAGTGATGTCCTTAGTGAACTGGCCGTTGGTTATTAGTTTGATATCCTGATTCGACCGCGTGACTTGTAGAAGAGGAGGATTCCATGCGTTTAACAAGCCGTAAAGGCGTCGAGGACCCCATTCTCCAGTCGGCTCGATCCACGGCTCTGGTGCAACTGGCCACGGCGCTCGTCTTTTACATACAAGTCTTCCGTTGCGCACTCGTTGGCATGTAGTAGGTCTACACTTGTGTGTTTGCACAGCTCTCGCTATCGCTGCTTCGGCGCGATTCCGCCTCTGCTCGTAGTTGGCGCGGCGAGGGTCTTCGGGGCGCGAATAGGCAAGCTCCGGTACTTTCGGCAACTTCAACACATCAGCACCTGTGGTTCCCGGAATGTGCGCTCGAATGGTTTTCTCCAGAAAGGCCACGATCTTCTGCCGGAACTTTTCGGTTTGGAGGGCAGCCTTCATCTCCGCTGCCGACGGGGCCCACTTTAACCAGAACAGGATGTGCAAGTGTAAAGAGCCCCTGGCTTGGGCTTCCACGGTTCCAATATATGCGTTGACTACTCCGACGATTCCTGGTCGTCGCCGAGGGGCGCCATGGGTTTTTTTTTCGATTCCAAACAGCTCCTCTAAGATGGCTCTAACTGCCAGGTGAAAGAACTGAGCTGAAGCGAAGGGATCGGCTACTATGTTTTCCAGCCGTCTTTCCCGGTTCGGGCCAGCAGTTGCAACGAAGCTGTCGAGATCGATGTCCGCACCCGCCAGGACCTGTGCGATTGGATCGCTTTCGTCGGGAAAGCTTAGAGTGACCCAGACATTAGGTGGATTGAACCACAGGTTCATCCCCCAGACCTGGGCTCGAATGGAGACGCGAGACTCGTCCGTGCCTTGGACTTTGGCTCGGATAGAGGTCAGCTGTTTCTTGAGTCCTCGAATCGTGGGGTTGCTGATCGGTACCCGTCGATTTTCTTCTGCGCTGGCTTTGAGGAAGTCGGTAGGAGTGAGTTTGAGAAAAGACACGGAATTGGATATAAGGGAAGATCTTTTGATTTGCAGGCCCGCGTATCGACACACCATTCGCTTCTGTAAGACGCCGAAAACCATAAACACAAAGTACGGGTCTTTGCGAAACCGCTTGTCCACGTATTGGAGCAGCCAACGAACATGCGCTTCGTAGGACACGTTGACTTCGCGGTCCACCTCGATGCCTCCCTGACCATAGGGGAAAAGCACTGGGAAGGAACCGAGCATGTGGTTCGCGTTGTCGGGCCCTCCATCGAATCGACGTCCCTGCTCGTCCCTTCTCGCATACTCGTTTATGAATTCGCTGCTTTTCCTAACCGCAAAATTTTTGTCCACCACGTTGGTCGCGATGTTGGCGAAGGCATGAGCAGTCAACACGCTGTCAGGCACGGAGTCCGCGTGTACGTCTAGCACACCGTGCGACTGCAGCGGAATAACGGCTGCCTCTGAAAATGTAGATGGTCAGCGGCAGTGGCTGGCCGAGCGATGCACGGTACCGTAGTCCTCGTACTCGTCCTCCAATGGCGGCACATCTACGTCCATGGCGGAGCCGTCGTCTGACATTGCGTTCAAGGAAGGTACGGGATTGAGGGACACGGCGCATACCTGACTCTGCATCGTCCTCGCCAGCCGCTTCCTCGTCAGCTGCATCGGCTGGAATATATCCCGCTTGCTCCCTCTCCAGTGCCTGCACGTCTTCAGAATACTTCACATTGGAAAGTATCTCGTCCGGAACGGCATTCTCTGGTAGAAGCCTTAAAGTCTCCTCGGATATTTCGACGTTAGCGTACAAGGGGTTGTTTTGTTTCAACCACAGGAGAGCTTGAAAGACGCGCTGCCGACGAACACGGAACATGTCCGGCAGGACTCGCAACGGAATGTTGCGCTTTCCTCCGACGAAGGTCACTCCTATGGTCGCTGCCAGAATCTTCGGTGGAGGAGGCATTCTGCCGGATGTCATGCCTGCGACGTCGCCGGTATGTAGGCGATACGTAGACACGTTGCCTTTCAACCCGTTAGCTATTTGATCCTTTGGCCAGGCTTTCGCGTTCGGCAGCCTAGGGTACAGCTTGACTATGTACACTGCGGGGAAGTAGAGCGCAACGAGCAATCGCTCTGGCAAAGTGAGGGTGGCCAGTTCAAAGGGGATTTTCCCTACCCACATGCCGTTTGCCAGGGCCAGAGGAGGTAGTCGGTCCTTCAAGAGCTTGGCCTTGCACTGAGTGCAAATGTAAGTCTGTTGTTTGGACGCAGCCGTTTCGTCCAGTAGCATTCCGTCTACGAGGACGTGTGCTGGATGTGCGTTGAGCGGCACGAGGTTCTGTTTGTTTGGAATGTCTTGAACCTTCATAGGCACCAGATCGCAGAAGAACTTCGTAGACGCGCAGACCATGCAAGTCTCTTGCCTCAGCGCTTCGTTTCCGGTCCTGTCTATGAACCTGCGTGCGAGCATCGTCAGGGAGAAACACTATGACTGTAGCAGCGTCACCTGCCTGGCAATTGCATCTTGCTCCAGCTCATCTGAGGGAGGGTCGTATATAGGTCGGTCGGAAACATCGCCGCTCTCGCTCTCTTCAGACGCGTCGAGTCTGCGCCGTTTGCTGGCGTTACCCTCAATGGCTCCTGCTTTGCGCTTGGAGCCTGGACGCGCCAAAGCTAACTCTTTGACTCGAGTCTGCTGGTCGTCGTCGAGTGTTCTCAGGTGGTCCAAGAAGCCTTTCCAGGTGCGTTTGCTGCTGCGACCGAGCGTGATGACCTCAGAAGCAAGCAGTATTGCTTCCGTCAGCTTGAATGATCGAAAGGCGGACTCCAGCGAGTGCTCCGCCATCGCACGAAAGCGTTGCGCCTGGAAGCATTGCACGGCGTATTTAAGTGAGTTCAGGTTGTGGCCATCAGTTCAGCGATATCCATATAAGGACTTTCCAGTTAGGATGAACTGGAAAAGGCAAGCCCCAGTGCAGCGTGTTTCGGGCGATGCAGCAGAACTGAGTTGTCGAGCATCTCCTTTCAGGAACGAGGAGGAGCGACGAGCTCTCGAAAGGAAGCAAGTTCAGATCGTGCCGGTCGCATCGCTAGCGTCCATATAAGGGCTTTCCAGTTGGCATAGACCGAACAAGGCAGGACTCGTGGCAGCGTGTTTCGCGCCATATAGGATAACTGATTTGCCGAGCAATCCCTTTTGAGAACGGGGAGAAGCAATGAGGCCTCGGAAAGGGACCCGCCTCTCTTGTCCGTCATGTGAAACACACATAGCGGTGCCTCCTGACAGAGATGGGCGATGGAACGGGGGACGAGTTTCCCGAAAAAAGCTTGCTGCCACGAGAAGAACAATAACAAGGCAGGTAGTTGGGGACGGCCTTTGGAAGCGGAGTCAACGAACAACCCACGGAGAAAAGTGCGTTCAAAGACGAGGAAGAGTGCAGTCTAACGTCGAGGGACAATACGCACATCGCATGCCCTTCTAGAATGTTCGGGGTCGGTTTTACTGAATGGCTCTTCCTTTCTCTTCCAGTATTGTCGTGTCGTGTGAGGCTAGTCGTTCAACAGCCAGTTGATTGCAAGCGAGTTACATAGAGCACGCTTTGTCGTGAATTTGGGCTAGGAGCAACTGATTCGAACTCGAACTCGAAGACCTGACTTCAGGCCCTCAGCCAGTTATTGGACGGTACTGTGTAGTGCAGTCTAAATCCAGGTAAAGAGATTTGCGGGTAACCGTCAGTGGTGCGCGTGGCAATACGAGTAATGCCGAGGAATGCTTGATCCGCTGCTACCTCATCAGTCGGCCGAGTGATGCGGCGTTGGTTTCGGCGTCCCGCTATTTGTGCAGGATATGGGTTAACAGTTACGACGGAGTTATGAATGCAGAGTTTACGAAGCTTCGTTGTTTTTCATGGCCTATGCAGGCGTTCCCGTAAATTGAAGTCCGTGTTGGCAGCGCTCGCTTCTGTCTATTCGTGCTCCGTGACGTCGAGCGTCATCTCTTTTGAAGTGCACATCAGTACATTATGCTATGTAGTCCTACGCGCTCGACGCCGTCCGTTTCGTGGCTTGTCTTGTACTGTTCGACGGCCAAGCGTGCGTCGTGAGCGAGGTTCCATTCAGAGTCAATCGGGACTTGCACGGGGGAGTTCCAAGCCGATATCCAATGAGATTCCCATTCTCGTATACTCCGTTGCCACTTGTTCCTGTCTTCATGCTTGCATTTGAAGTCCATAAAGCGCAGTTGACTTCTAAACCGCGAATCCATCATGCTAATTATCTCCCTGGCTGAGTCAGCCTCGTCGAGCACGCTAGGTTCAGTCCTGGGGTATCTCCCTTCGGCTACCCTCAAGAACTTGAGGTTTGGGAGGATTGTTGTATCGCAGAGCTCGCGAAACAGGGAGTTGTTCACCGCGTCGATAGGACATGCCCCTATTTCGAGTCGAACGAGCGACGGACATGATCGAAGATGGGTAATTAGCACGGATGTGCTATATGGAACCTGGAGCGTCAATTCGAGTGTGGTTAGAGAGGTGCAGCGTTGTAAGAAGAACGATAGATCGTGGTGGAACCGGTCGCTAGCTTCCAACAAGAACTCTGTCTGTCGCAGACTGCCCTGTAGGCGCAGACATTCAAGGTTCGGGAATTTCATCGCTTCGAATGTCGTGGTCCCTGGTCTCCATTTCCAGGGGACGATGTATTCGAAGTCGATCAAGTTGACCAGCTCTACGAGTCCGCCGTCCGCAATCGCGGGCAAGAACACTCCTCCCAACGACAGCTTGGTGATTGAACTGAGTTGGCGCAGATGTCTGGTAGGGATGAAACCGCCGTCGCGAGCTGTGTTTAGCTCGGCATATACCTTCAACGAAGACCAAGGGACATGGATTCTGCGGTCAGGCTCGATGCACTGTATCAAGGTGAGTGCCAGTAGCCCTCGATCCACGTGTATCTCGGGTTCCAGGTGCTCGGAGAGCATGTTTTTTGCCCAAACAGGGAAGGTGCCAGTGCAGGGATGTTTCCCCATGGACCAAGCGACGCCGACTATATAGAGCTCTCGGATGGAGGGAATAGGGGCAGATTGGCTGAAGGTGTGTCGCACGAGTGATCCTGTTGCTGAATACAGATTGTATATGGCCAGACGTCGAATGTTCTTGATACGGCGTCCAAAAAACACGTCTGTCAGAAGTCCGAGGTCAATCTCGTCCTGTGCGGTGGACAAGATGACGTCCAGTATGTTGGAATTGGTGACGTATTTTAGAGTCATGCGTTTCTCGGAGATTGGTCCAGTCGCAGCACGTATATCGAGAGGGTTCCAGAGCGAGGCTGCACTGGTCTCCGTCAGCATCCACTTCCAGTGGGGGCAAACCTCGGTGAGCAACTGGAGCGATTTCACTGACCATCCTCCTTCTCGATCGCAACATAGGTGAAATATTTCGATCCATAGCTCCAAAGGAACGCGGTGTATGGGTTGCACAAAGAACGCGGTCTTTGCCAGAATATACCTCGAGTACCGGAGCTTCACTTTGGCGTGTTCCAGCGCATTCTTTATCGTTTGGACCTCGTTTTCGTGTTCTCGTACGAGCCCTTCTGCGTGTTCCAGCGCGTTCTCTATCGCTTGGACCTCATTTTCGTATTCCCGCACCAGCCCTTCTCCCGTCGGGATCCAGTTGTAGACGTCTGTCTGCTCTTTCGACGGACTTGGGATCGGGTACCGTGGTCTGAGAGAGCGTCTGTCGACGAGCGTGGCTGGATGCGAGGGATGACCAGTGATTTGCCATGGCAGCGCCTGTGTGTGGACTGTAGGTGCTGCGACCTCGGTGTTGAATTGGGGAGAACCCATTTCGAGCCTGTTGGCCGTTAGAAACCGTGAAACTTGATTCAACTCGCGCGAGGTTCGATGTACCGAACTAAGTTCCAGCTGTTTTGCGTCCGACTCTCGTCGCCGGGCAAAGAGGAATTCCTGACAACTGCGTCAACCACATGGATCGACGCTGACTCGGACGCTTATTGTGCACTGACTGTATATTCTGCGTGTCGACTTCTCTGTTTTCGGTTTGAGACATAGCTGTTGGGAGGGTTCCTCACGAAGTGGGAGACGACTGGTTAAAGATAACATATGGAATGTATGGTGGCCAGTCCATAATGATTCCAGTCTTCGTATTGACAATGAACTTTAAATTCAGATGCTGCGTACTTGCTGGTTTTGGAAGAGAGGTTAAGGTTTGGCCGGGCGGGCCGGCCAACCGCGCGGCAGTGCTAATACCGTTCTTGTCTTTTTCCTCGACTTCTTTCCTTACATCAGCTTCCTGCAATTTGTTTAAGTCCTCGCAAACACCCGCTAGAAATATATGGCGGCTTTCTACATTTGTTGGGGTCTGCAGCAACGTCTTCTGAGCCCGCAGTCTTTATCGTTTTTCCGGTCTTCGCTAATTTCTACGAAATGTCGGCAACGTCGACCAGCGATACCAGCGTGAACGAGACCGCCTCAGCCGAACCTTCGAAATTTACGAGCCGTGAGTCGACAGGTCGCTAGTCATGTAGTTGAGTATAATTAATGCTGTCGAAGTGCCACTCGACACTGTCGCCCGCATTTTTCTGCTGGCCCTTCGCCCCGTGCGGACACAGGAGCAAGTATACGATAACGAGCTTCTTCGAGACCGTCTTCGACGCACCTGCATCCTCTTCATGGGGGTTGTGGACAGTTTGCCCGTCATGTGGTCCTTCATCATGCTCGAGACTGCCAACTCCAGCCGCCCTTCTCCTCTAGACACATCCGATCTCTGTGCCTTTGTCAGCCAGCACCTTCAGAAATCTGCCATGTGTCGCCTTCATATAGCGTTTGACTTGAATGTCCTCCCTGGCCGACGAGACGAGGCCGGGCGCGTCTGGGATGCGCTACTTCCATCCGTCAAGCGATGGAGGACACTCTTCTTCAGGGCCGACGGTTACTGCAATTCGGCAGGTCTCTGTGTGCAGGAGCTCCTTGGTCCGTACATCATGGAAGACGCCCTCGACTTGAGGATCGTGGACATCGCGACGACGAAAAACGTCTCCTGTTGGAAGCGGCACCAGCGGCTAAAGTTGGCTTCAGTCGACTTGCACGTCGTTAGGTGCACTGTTCCTGTCGACGTCGCCTTCCCTCCTTCTTCGAACCTTCAGTATATGCACATAGCTAGCGATCGCGACCAACAACGCGTTAATTGGTCGGCGTTCTTCTCCGCTTGCACGAACCTCGTGCATCTCAAGTGGGACAGGAGGTGCGCCCTTGCGCCGTCGCCGGTCGTTACGTTGCCGTCCCTTCTTCGTCTGACGCTGTGGGACCTGCGGTTCCTGCCTCCTATATTCGCCCCGCGTCTTACTGAATTGGAAGTGTTCGACTATTCTATGCCTATCACCGTGTCTTTGTTCGTCGACTTGGTGGGCTTCGCCGCCAGTTTGACTTCCCTGAAGCTGCGCAACAACCCTGTAAAAACTCTCGTGCTCCTCGACATCCTGAAGAAAACTCCGTATCTGGAGCACATCCTAATGTCCGACACGGAGCCTCGGGCGCCTGTCTTCCAGTTCTTGGCCAGAAAGATCATTTACCAGTACAGGATGAACACCATGCGCAGGCTGACTGCTGCTGCGGTTCATTTAACCCACCCAATGGAAGAAAACGAAATTTCGTTGGACATGCGCTGGGAACTCGAGGACCTTTGTCCGCCTCGCAAGTGTCGTCTTTTCAACTGCCTCTGTTTCGAGCCTTTTGCTTTCGGCACGAGCATTGTTATCCCGGACTTTCCTTTTCCTTTGACGAAGCGGGAAGTTGCTGCAGTCTACTCGCGAGACGAGGTTACTTCCTACACTGGTTTCAAAGTTCCTGTCTTGAAAGTCTGGGTACCAGAACGTATACAGTTCGGGAAGACACCGAAGGGCAATTTGACTATGGTAGTTCTGCTGGATTTGGAGTGGGAGAAAGCGGACATCGTGGCGTCGTTTGGATTTTGTTATGGTCGTACTCGATACAGAGTGCTGTGCAACGAGTCTAGATGATGCTGTTGACTTTTGCTTCGTTCTATCAAGGTCGCCTTTGCTTGTTGCCGCCAAGAACTGTTTCTTTCGCTGGTGTTCGTCCTGCCTGTAGTTGACCGTTGTGCCGTATTGAAAACTTGTGCTTCCCATCGTCGATATACCTTGTAAATCGTTCAGACTAGCATTATAATCGAGAATTATGATTGACATTCAGAGACACGTTCTACTTGCATGCAAAACGTAGTGCGAAGTGCTTTGGACTGACATAGTTGCCTCGTCGCAGGCTCGGACAAATCGTAAATACGCAGGTAGTAGAGTCGCACTCCATATCAGTTTGACGCATTATTCCCGTCCACGACTCAGTTCCAGTTCAGACATTGCTTAGCATTGTGGGCATATAGCGTGTGGCGGGAACAAGTCGTAACCGATAGCGCGAGTTCACGATGTAACAAAGAGGAGCTGCGCCTGTGTGTAGAATTTGGCGACGAACGTGCAATACACAATCGAGTATCTGGGTACGCGAGATTCGCGTTAGCTTGAGACAAGGTAGCAGCAAACCGACAACACATGGAAATAGACTAAGTGCTCGAAGATGTTTAGTGGAGTCGCGGCCGTAACTTTGAATTTCGTATTCGAACGTTGACAGCAAAGTTTGGAGTCAATCTCGCGGTGGCCTGTCTCTGGACGGTCTATAGCACACCCCTTTATAATACCATCCTCGGGAGAACATCGATCTTGCACCATCGGCGTCGAGTGTGAGGATGACGAGAGTGATAGCGCTGGGTTTTGCGTCCGGGTGGAAGGGATCGAAGTCCTGATTATACAAACGCGTCATCTGGGGGTCCATCCCATTCGCCAAGATCAGCTCCGCTTGTGCATCTTCCCCAAACTTGACGTCCCCAGGAAACTTTCGGACTCTCAACCTCTCCGCTCTTGGTTCGAACTTCACGGTGTTCAATTCCACTTTGAACGCCACACGACACAGCGCTTCGTATCGCTTTCTGGCAGTCACCGCCCAGGAGTTCAGCGGTGGGCCGTGCGCGAACTGCACCGACTCGAATTTTCGACGATCATACTTGAGGTATTGGTTCTGTGCGCGCGTGGCGATTGCGCCGTATAGAGTCGTGCGGGTTTCGGTCGTAGAGACGGTCAGGGTTACCAAGTTTGCGCAAGTGCGAAAGATCTCGTCTATATCCATTTTTCGCGTAGGGTTTGACAACATGTCGAGATGTTCCAAGTGCGCGGGATTGGTCCCAACGAGACATTTGAATTGGTATGCAGTGAACGGATTCTCTTCGTCCGTGACATTCAGGGTGATCAAGTGCAGCGCCAGAATGGGAGGTGGAAAGTTCACGCTTTGCGTCCGAAAGACGCGTAACGAGGGGGACTGACACCGTCCTTGTCGCCCGAACGGGGCCGTCTCTTTGCCACACCAGCTCTTCCAGACTGGTGCAACTGTCAAAGAAATGGCACCACATTGTATCATCTGCTTTTGTGCGCACGTCCAATAACTTGAGATTGATGGAGGTCCAAGAAATGATCCTGGCCGGGACTTCTATTGCGATGGTGCTCAGCTGTGCTGTTACTGGAAGGGAAACGACATTGTGAGGGCCACGGCAGTTAGCGTACTCCCCTTCATTCTTGACCTGCAGCGAAGTTTTGCAGGCGCGAAGCATCAAGTAACATTCCGCCCTGTATCATGGAATGCAGGCACCGCTCGTCTGCTCGGCATACGCTGTTAGCGGAGACGAGAACGTTGCCCCACATGCTGTTATTCCTGATCAGCTCTGTCCACAACCTTTCGTTTAGCGAGGTCGGAGTTCCGTTGCATTTCAAGCCGAAGAAAACATTGAGCGGTCGGCCTTGTCCACAGAACTTCACGTGGTCAGCGACGACGGCCTCGTGGACCGGAATTTTCGATTTGCGTCGACCAGAGGGGTCAGCTCTGTCGAGATACAAGGCAGTCCAAAATACTGCGTTGTCAGCGATCTTGTATCTCAAACTTTGGCAAACTTGGTACAAGCGGTGTCTTCGTAGGTCGTAGTCGTATAGTTCTTGCCTTGTTTGCAGACTAGCAGGGGAGGATCCCCCTTGGAATATCAATGTCAAAATCTCTACGGGGACTTGAAGTTTCGCCCGTCAGAATATACTAAACCCGTCTCATTTACTCCCTTTTAAACTTACCAGTGTCAATCATAGTTCGAATAGTACTCTCAGCAAGCAGGAAACAGCATATTAAGGGTAGCGAAAGGTTGAAGACAGCGAATGGAGGGTGAATTAGTCAAGTTCAAGCGAAGTTGTAGATTTTGCTGTGGCTATATCGATAACGATCGGATCACGATGACATCATCTGGGAAAGATGTCGGGAAAGACCGGATTCGTAAACGTCTCGTAAGGGTCGCACAGGTGCCGTAAGTGACTTCCAAATGAGGGTCACTGCTAAATGCGCAAGAGATGTACTTAACCGCACCTACCACTGCCTGCAATTGGCTTTCTCGTTATGTCGCGGTCGGCAACTAACCGAGAGCGTGTTCCCGACAAGCCGGAGGCAATCGGGGACAGCACTCGTTAAAGTCTGAGAAACTCTCATGTCCATCTCAATCTCCTCAATGACCGCCGCTCCCGTCAGGCTCACTAGTTTCTGTAAGTGGCGTTGCATGAACAGGTTCGAGCGCTGAGACGGCTGTGAAGTGCCCGCCGATTCAGAAGACCTTCCATGGTCGCGTCAGTTGAAAGTCCTGTCCTCTGAAGTCGACGACGAGCAGAAGCAAGAGGTGTTATCGAATATGAACACGCAGCGGCTATGCTTCACCTGCCTCGTCTCTCAAAAGCACTTCCGCTGTGTCAGCCACTTTCTGGAGCTGCTGCGGACTTCTGGGCAACGCGAGAAACCCAGCGCGCGTCTTGTTCCATCTATCGGTAGTTCGGAGTGGCGTGAAACACTTTTTGTTCCCGCAACGATCGACAGTAAGTCTCTTTCAATTGTCTTTGTTCACCTCTTCCCGCAGCAAGCTTAGAGGCCACCCTTAGCTGATGCAGTCGGCTGCCTTTCCTCCAGTTCGTTCGACGGAGACGTGAATGGAGTACCTGAAGGACCCGGCCTTTGGCTGCGGGTCCGCGACGAGTCACTTGCATCTCACTATCCGCGCTATGACTCCCATGTTGATGGATCTCTGTTGGAGCTTACGGCGACAAAATTACTGGCTCGGTTCAGATTGCGCTTTGACGATGTCCGTCTGCTGCTGACAGCCTCTCAATGCGCTATAGTCGGCTCTTCTGTACTGCACGTAGCTCACCCCAATCTCAGCGTCGTACCGGGAAATCTAGATGTGGTCACTGCATGTGGCCAAGGACCCGCGATAGCAGATTTCTTCATCTTGGCGGCGTCGTACGCAGTCATAGCAGGACCGGAACAGGACGAGAACGTGCGAGGTGCAGGTCCGAGGTGGACGCTCGCGCTGGGCAGCTCGCTTCGAATCAACATAATCGAGTCTCTCACAAATAATCCGCTTGATGTCGTTGTCGCGTTTAATTTTTCGTGCGTTATCAGCGCATGGCAGGCAGATGGAATCTGGTTGGCCTATCCTGAGATGACCAGGAACGGAATAGTCGTTGCAACGCCCGCGTCCTTTCCTATGCGCGAAGGGTTGTCTGGTCGTGTGGACGTCTGGTCGGTTTTCCGCAAATATGCAGATCTCGGATTTGAGGTCGGTCGTGGGCGAGTTTCCTCGCTCTCACGTATGCGGACAAGACAAAAACTGTCCAGCCACCGTTCGCTCGTCAGACGACGACGGTTGTCGCTTTTACGCGTTCCCCGAGTGGAAGTTTACTCGCGACGAAGGACCGCCGAGGCCTACTTGCTGGTCGATGAGCGGCAGGGGCTGCACGGTAGGGATATTGTCGGGAGCATCCGACGTTCCAGTACTTCCCGTTTTCTCTCAAGAAAGTGAGTTGAAGGCCTTTTACGCGCAGTCGGTGAAGTGAACTGGGAACCAGACGATCAGTGGATGAAGGCCGCGCACGAATACCTGGCTTCTGAGGTCGGACCGATGCCTTTCAATGATCTGCCTGACTACATGTAAGGAGGATTGGCCGTCGTTTTTCTTTAGCTGCAGCTGACAACTTTTGCCATCTTCGTCTAGACACCGTAATCGGGCGGCGGGCTCCGCCAGTTGACGTCCAGATCACCGCAAGGGACATTTCTCTAGTGTCGACAGTGCTATGTGACATAGTATCAGGCTTTGTACGCAAACGAGACCAACATGCACGTCCTTTTCGATGCGTAAATTCACCTGGAAATGCGAGAAGTTTTACGTGCCAGAAGTCGTAGAACCAAGAACGTCACGTATTCGCTGCCTGGTGTCTGAGTTGGATAAAAAAACGACAATCCAACGTCTATCAAGTGCATGGCGGAAAGCGCCTCTTTTTTTCTGTCTTATCCAATTCTGTGACGGCCTTTCTTTGAACAGCTATGGGCGGATCCGCCACTGCAGAGTGGTTCATGCAACGGCATTGAATATAATTCGTTCTCAAATTTGAACGGAGGTGCAAGGCGACGCATGGATGTCGGAAAAAATCGTGCATTCTTGGACAGGGACTGTTGGTACAGTGGACTCGTGTCTACGTGCCGTGGCACTAAATTCGGAGGAACTCAAACGGACTTGTTGCAAAGCATCTTGTATCGCTTACCGTGGTATTCAAAGCCTAACGCTGCCAGAAAGCTCGCTTCCTTCCACTGCAGATCCAGCAAAATCATCAGAGTCGTGCGTCCCTGCGGTACGTTGGCCAGGCGGTCACCTTCCGTGGCCCAGACTTTTAGCACGCAAACGGCAAAAGGGATTCGACGAGTGACATGCGCATGTGAGTATGCGTCGATCACGTCCTTTGTCGTCAGAGGGTAAGGGAAGTGGGTCACAATTACGCAGGTTCCTTTGGAGAATGGCACGAAAAAAGTGCAGTCAGCACGGGGGTACGTTCGCTGATGACACAAGCGCTCTAGCTCCAGGCACGCGGATGTCTCGTCGCCTGTGTCGTGCTGTTTTAGGTCTCCTTGGATGACGATGCCCGCCAACCTGCATCTCTGGTTCGTAACATATTGGCTCCCGAGCTTCCTGGACAACGCGTGCAAGACCGGTGCTCGAGGTTCTGAGGCGGACAGCATGAGTCGTTGTAGGTGCGGGCATTTTTCGAGGATATCTAGGAGCGACGCGCTCGTGACAGGGTTGGCGTGCAACACTAAGGATCTCAAGTGGACGGCCGAACCGGCAAGAGTGGATATCAGTTGCATGTCTGCGGGCACAGACCTGTCCAGTATTTCCAACGCTGCCAGACGCGGCGCGAATATGGAAGGAAGAAACTCTAAGGTCCACAATGTCAAGCGGTGGAGGGAAGGTAGCGGTATTGTTCTAGAGAAGGCAAGGACGTCTTTTGCGTCCCAGAAGAGTTGACGGAGATTTGCGCAAGAAGAAAAGAAGGGTGACCAGTCGAAGTCCTGCCGGCCGTTGTGCGTGGCAATGTGGAGATACTGAAGGGAAGTAGAGGGTGTAAAGGCGATACGCGCCGCGATCGGGCAACAAGCTAGTTGCAGACTGTCGGAAGCCAGGACAACAGTTTCGTGTTTTTTCGAGCACGGAAGGTTGGCTTTCTTTGTTATGACGAGGATCTTCAAGTTCACTGCGCTCGACAGATTGAGTCCCTCCACCAAGGCGTGGACGCATAGACTGTCAAGTCCGCAACGTGCAGGTCCCGTGAGGAAAAACGTCCTCCATCGCGGAGAAACTGCAAGTAAAGCAGTCCAGATGTAGCGGGATGCGGCTTCCTTGAGCGGCCCAACGGGTACGTCGAAAAATATGTGCAAAGGTCGTGCACCAGATTTAGAGATGTGTGTGTCAACGGAACTTTTACATGTGTCCAGGGGAAAGGCTCGCTTGTCGTTGGCGGTCTCCAGAAAGATGAAGGACCAGAGCGCAGGCACCTGGTCCACGACTTCATTGAATGTTGAACAAGTATGTTTCAGGCGGTGTCGCAGAAGGTCGTTTTCGTATACATTTTCCTTCGTTGACACGGAGCCGAGGGCCATGGTAAATATCTGGCGCATGGTTTTTCCTGGGACTTCCATGGTGTCAATGGCACTTGCGTGCATTACCGTCCTGCCGACTCACTGCTCAGGAAGTTGGCCATTTCTGTCTGTCAACTGGCTAACGCAAGGGGCAAAAAAAAACGAAACAGCCGTGCAGGTCTCTGCAGTGTATTGGAAGTTACATGAAGTTGCAGTAGGAGGCGGCCAGCGAGGACGAATGCAGGAAAAAAACAAGGCGTCGCCGCATTTCAGAGGGTGTTTGGGAGGGTCGCCGAATCAGAACTTGATGTCAGAAGCGAAACAGAAATAGAAGGAGCACTGCCACTTCAGGGAAGGAAGGCCAGGTTTGGTCATCGCCCTTTTGGCTTTGCTGTTACAGTGCGCTTGCGTCTCCCTGTTTGCCCCGTATACTCTGTTTGGGGCTTGGTATCTCCAATAACTGCTGGGAAAATCTGATCTATGTCTTTCCTTTTCGTCGCGTCTCTGGTCGTCGCTATATATATGGCGTGCTTTTGGTTCTCCGGCATCTCAATCTATGTCTGCGACGGACACCCTGAGGCTGTTGCATAACACGCCCGTCTCTCGTTCTTCTCTTCAATACTTGGTCGGTGAGGCGTACTTTCAAAAGCTTCGCGCGCTTCGGCCGTTCGCCAGCGGTACTTTTCTTTCTTTTGTGCGTCGTATGGTATCTCCTGACAACTCTCATTCGCAGCCGTTCATATAAAGTCCTTACCTGTGGAGGTGTTGACTGTGATCCTCTTGCTAGCACCCGATCGGTTCGACGAATGCCCGGAAGCGTGGTGGAAGTCTGTTCTACTGTTGGGATGTGTTTGTTCCCGCTGGTGGCATATCGTCACGAGCGCCCCATCCTTCGCGTCCAGCATAGCTGTCACACATCGCACATCTCCTTCCTCTCTTAGTTCTCGGCTTTCCCAGTCCAAGGCGGCGCCACTTTCTCTCGCGTTTCGGTTTCACACTTTCGACTCGAGTGTCTCGCATGAGGACACGTTCCCGGGCTCTCTCCGCATGATTGACGACTTGTTGGGTCCGGTGATGTGTCGCTGTGTGTGGATCAGCATCGCTGCCGACTGCTTTGAAAACGGATACGATGTGCTGCGGTGTCTCTCGTCCATGAGAGGTCCTCGGGTCCTCCGCGCATCGGTGGAGATACCCAGAGGTGAGCCCTAGAGGTAATATAAAGACTAAATGTACAGGCCCTAGCCAGCGATACCATTGCCTTTGGGAGTGGACCTACAAGGACGCTGGCTAGAACCAGCACCATACACATATTGTCTTAACCCTTTGTATGAATGCTTTCTGGCCGGTGCTAGCCACCCGCCAGCTGCAGCTATGACTATATGACTTTATCTCACTTCTCCCGGTCTCTTAAACTACCCGAGGCTTCCCTATATGGCATCTGTTGTGTTCTCCTTTCGGGCTCCTTCCATATAAAGCTTCCTCTCTGTTCTCCTTCTGGGTTGAGATTGTTGATGCTCCCATAGATCATTGTGGCTGTGTTGTTTATTTGGCGCATAGTACTGGTCATATTTTCCCTTTTTTCTTTCACCCCAAAATATATCAGACTTGTCTCACATATTTCCATGAATGATTAGGTCTCTTGTTATTATGCTCCTCCCTCAAAATCACCCTCTAACAACATTTCCCATGCGACTTGTCACTTGAATCCCACTGGCATCCTCTCCCACACCATTTCCACTCTGAACCTCCCAGAGTCCCTCCTCATTCTCTCAACCAATCAATCTTCACTCTCCTCCTCTCTATCTCTCCCAGCACATACACAGATCACTTGCTCATCCACACATTTGAGACCACACCAAGCCTACATCATCTAAGAGGTAATCGGACTTGAAGGTTTTCGCTCAACGTGACGTTACGCGTTATGTCACACTGCAGGTCAAATGCACAAGTCCACCATTCCGACAATTTCCTCTCCGACAATTTCCTCTCCGCCTTAGTATACTCTAGCTCAGACTCAGATCCCATGTACCTGCAAACAACCAATATAATATATCTATTACTATGAAAATACATGCACGCAGACGCAAAGCAAGCTCAAAGAAGACTCAGATAAGCAAAGGTACCTCGGAAATAAAGTCCATCTATTTCTTCCCCGCCTCCTCTGCCGCCAGCATCCCCCAAACCATCCAGCTCAAGTCTTCCACGGCCTCACTCCACCCGCCGACCCGTTCGTCACTCTTCAATTTCTTACCCCACCAAAACAAACACGCCACGAGGCTCAGAATGCCGTTCGGTCCAGGGAAGCGAAGAGATGTCCAGGTGTCAGGACCTGTCGCAGGCCGCTCGTCGCGAGCCCAACGACCTTCCCTCTGCTCGTCACGCACACGCCATTCTGGCTGAAGTTTTCCCCACCAACCCCACCACTCCTTTTCAAACTTCACCGTATCGGCCAATGTAGGACCTCTCCCTTCTCCCATTGAGCCTCCTCTTGACCCTCGAGCCAAAGACACCCATGACGACACTTGAGACGGGCGACCGTCGTTGGGCAAGCCTCTCCGCCCACATTCCCAGCCGTAGGCGCGCTCCAGATTGGTCCACCCCTCCAGCAAGGTATTGAACGACTGCCCCAGCGGCACCGTCGAAACCTCCGCGTAAACCGCCTTGAACCAGTCAGCCGCATCTGCGGGACAGGCAGGCGGTGCGGGCTGGGCTGGCGGCGGAGGCGGAGGCGGAGGCGGAGGAGGTGGAGGCGGCGGAGGCGGCGGAGCTTGAGACGCACCTGGAGGCCGCGGTGGAGGTGACGAAGCAGGGGGAGGAGCGGGTGCCGCTGACCCATTTGCGTTCCCCCCTCCCCCGCCACTACCGCCACCACTACCCGATGCGGCACCTGTTATCATGGTCGTTAGCTCGCTTCTCATACTCGTCTGAGACCACTTACCCTCCGTCGTCTTCGCCTTGGGCTTTGGCTTCGGCTGCGGCCGTCCATTCTCCCCGCGAGCTTTTTTCGTCGCCCGGTCCTCCTCACCACCTCCTTCGCCCGCCTTTCTCTTCGATCCACCTTTGCTCTCCTTCTCCTTCTCGTTCCCCTTCTCTTTCCCCTTCTCTTTCCCCTTCTCCTTCCCCTTCCCCTTCTCTTTGTCTTTCACCTTCTCCCTCTCCCGCTCTTTATCTTTATCCTTCTCCCGCTCTTTCTCCTTCACCTTCTCCCGCTCTTTATCTTTCTTCTTCTCTTGCTCCTTTCCCCCCTTCACCTTCTCCTTTTCTCGCACCCTCTCCTTCTTCCTCTCCTTCCGTTTCTCCTCCTTCGTTTTCTCTTTCTCCTTCTCCTTTCCTTTGCCCTTCCGTCTCTTCGCCTCAGCCCTCGCTTTCTCGTTCGCCTTTGCCCTCGCCTTCTTACGCTCGGTGGCGCGCCGTCCATCTTTCTTCTTAACTCCACGGTCCTCCTCGCTACTGTCCGAGCTCCCCGACTCTGACTCCGACGCCGATCCCTCTGGCTCTGACCCGTCGCTACCGTCGGAGTCCGAGTCAGCGTCAGAGTCGTTCTCATCGCCGCTCCCTGAATCCGACCCTCCATCGTCACCTTTCCAATCGTCATCCATCCGGTATTTGGCGCGAGCCAAAGGATCCTCGTCGGAGTCCTTAGGCAACACCATCTCTGCGCATTCCGCATCCGCTAACACGAGATTTCAGTCTAGTCTCCATCGTATGCATTCAGTGAGAAACTTACAGAACGCCGTCAGCAGCCATTGTCTCATAAACTCCAGCACCTCCTTCCCGAATCTCTCCTTCGCCCACTGAGGAAACGTCGCCTTCTCGATGATATTCCGTCCCCAAGCCACGCTAAATATTTTCGATCTCTTAGCATCATCCATTCATCGCAACGCGCGCACTCACGTCAACGTTCTTAGATCGCCGTCGAAGGAAGGCACGGGGCCGCCGAACACGCAGAAGGAATACATTCCCGTGTATTCGTAGATGCCTTTCAAGAACTCCTGCACAAACACCCCCAGCCCGTCAATGCACCTAGAACACAACGACGTCAGCATCGTGAAAATAATCGTACGAAAAGCCGACACCCTACCGCTGTCTATCCACCGGATCCTTCGACACCGGGGCTTTCATCTTCGCCAGGAACTCGTCGCGTTCTGATTTCGCCAATCCCTTGGCGCGGTCACCGAGGGCCTTCTGCTCCTCGGCCGACAACTCCTTAAACAGTTCGCGCGCCACCTGAGCGCGGAAAAGTGCGTCGGGCCCCTTTGACGTCCGCAACGTCACCCCGTCTTCCTCCAAGGCGCTACCTCGCCACCTAGCCTCGACGACGGGTTTAATGTCCGTTTCGTAGGACTCATGCATATATTGCTGAAATGCCTGCCTAGCTTTCGGAGGACTCGTCAACCCAGCCAATTTGGACAAGTACAGACCCCACGGGTCCTTGGTGCGGTCGCGAGCCATCGCGCGTTTCTGTATTTTTCTTGCACGATATTTGAGCCAGCGATTGATACGCTGCAAGTAGATAAACCAGAGTAGAGACAGATAGCGCAGTACAAGCAGAGCAAATCCAGAGCAAATTCAAAACAGTGTCGTCGTCGTAGATGTCGATACAGAGAGAGCCAGCAAGACAAGTCCGAACAATGTCGTTAATAAACAAGAAATGAAAAGGAGAGAAGCACAGCGTGTAAGTCACACGCTCGACGGCAATGACGGCAAAGTCACCCACCGCATTCATTGTCTCTACTCTCTCCCTCTTCGCTCTCGTGTCCTCGTCGTCCAACTCCTCAGGCTCTGGAATAGCCTGAGGGTCCCACTCCGGTAGTGGCTCGTCCGGTTCCTCGTCGTCCGCCAACCGCCACGAAATGCGCGCATGGAATTCGCGGCACACCTCTCGGACGTAGTCCCTCTCCGCACGCCAACCACGCTCCAGCGCATCGGTATAGCCAGCAATATGTGGCTGGAGAACTGACTCGCGTGCCCCGTCCGCCCACATCTTCAGATTGCGACGATCTTTTTTCTCCTTGCGCGCCCACGTCCGTTTTCGCGCCGCGACGCGCTTTGCACTTTTGGCCATCTCTTAGCAGCGTCAGCCCCTCGCCTGTGGAGTTATAGAATAAGAGGAATCCCGCACCTGAAGTTGCTCGAAGGCTTGACGTTCCCAGAAAGCAGTTTTGATACTTGAAGGGAGGTCGAGAAGGGAGCGTAAACCTGGGCAAGAAAAACAGCGTACCACGCATCACTCAGATCACCACCCGTTGTCCCCATTCGCCTCCTCATCTCGATTACGATTCAAAGTCCGGTGCATTAAGCGGCGCTGATCTCACTATAAAATCTTTCCAACCTCAAAACGTCACATCAAACACTTTTCGTCCTTTTTCGACCTCACCGTATGACCTCTTTTCCCCCCATGTTCGTGGCACAACCCACCGCTCCTGCCCCAACCCCCGGTACGTCTTTGAGAAATCTTTTCTCCGCCCCCTACTCACACTTCACCTCCAGTTCTCGTCTACGTCGCGCTCACCGCGCCCTCCGCCCCTCCCGTTCCCTACGGCTACCCCTTCTCGGCGCATCCCCAGCAGGCCTACCCCTACCCTCTCGCCCCCAACCCCCACGGCTACTGCCTCCCCTACCCTGCGCCTGCGTACTCCCCCGTCCTCGCGCCTGCCCCCCCTGCGCCGAAGAAGGAGAAGGAACAGAAGGAGTCCGCCCCAAAAGAGGCTCGACCTGCGGCCTCCACTCTCCCCGCTCCCCTCCTCGAGTTGCTGCGCAACGAGGGGCCATACCTCGCCAATGAAGTCTTCTCTTGCGTTCCGACCCAGCCTCTAGAGGCCATCCCCGAAGATACCCCCGCCCCGGAATGGTATGCGATCACGAAAGGTCGCTTTGTCGGCGTCGTCGATCAGTAGTGAGCATTCCTTCCTCCGCTTTCCTCCCTTGATCCCTTGGCTGACCGCCCCGACTCTTCAGCGCCCTCTGCGACTTTGCCAGCACCGGGGTTGCCCACGCCGCACGTAAGGCGTACGACAACCAGCAGCAAGCCCTCACGGCATTCAACAAGGCACTCACCTGGGGTGGCGTCCAAATCGTCTGAAGTGCTCGCGTTCCGCCGCGTCGTAGAATAACAATACTGTTCTTTGTTCTGTTCTCTACTCCCTACTCCCTACGCGTTGTTGTCCTCACCCAAATGCAATAAACTTCTCTTTCCCCCCCCTCTCGAAACAAACCTCTTTTGCCCCAACTTCATCTCTCTGACCCCCAACTGCGACCCTCCGAAATCTCACAAAAACCGTTATTCCCTTAAGGTTTGAGCCGCATGTGCAGCTGATTAAAATGATCCTCCGACGCTCCCGGGCTCCAAAAGTGCAACCAAGCGAAAGCCTTCCCACTCCCTTGGTTCGTGGTAGCAGCCGCCTACCCCGTTGGACCCTCAGCGCGAATCTCAGAAGCCCAAATTTGAAATTCTTTGACCGATTTTCGTTTCAAGCCGACAAACCCGAAACTTCCGATAAGCCCGAAGCCACGATCACTGACATCGTTGAGTTCCCCTCCCTCCCCACCGTCCTCCTTCGCCCCATCCCTCGACCCTCGCACCCTCGTACCCCTACCTACCCCTCTCCCCGCCCTCGCTCGCACCTCAATCCGCGTTCTCGGACAAAGCACATTCCGCCCCAATTCCGACCTTCGTTCGCTAACTTCCGCGACGGTCTCGGTCTCAATACCCGTGTCCACGCGACCTTTTTTTCTTTGCTTCCGTGGATTCAGGTTCTAGCCAGACCAGCAGGTGCGACCGACTCGCCAGCAACAGCTAATCCCCGTCAAGAGTCTCCGCGGAACCTTTGTCGCCGAGTTTTGGGTTTGTGGCTCCACCCCATCGCCGGTCTTGACTACCACCCCGGGCGTAGCTCGACCCCGGCCAGAAATCGCCGTCTGTTTCGTCTAACCTTATGACACCCCGAACCCCTGCCAAGACAGCCAGTCCCGCCTCCACCGACGGACTCTGCATCTTGAGCTCCACCCCACCACCAACCTCGTCCCGTCCTCCAGCTCCCCCCTCTCGCGTTCTCTCTCACCTCCACCTTTGCGTGTCTTACATGCATATCCATCCATGACTCTCTCGTCGCGCTCACGCGCATCCGACATTTCCTTCTCACGTCGCGCACGCGCATCCGACATCTCATCAATCACCATTTATCCACCTTCCGTCTCCTTTAGGGAGCAAACCACTGGCTCGCCCGAGCAATACCCCACGAACCCGGGAATTCCCTCTAATCTCAGTTCAATCTCAGACCAATCGGCGTCGTCTCTGCACTCATCCAACCGTCACATATACCAGCGTGTACATTCCCTCCCTCAGAAAGTCCCCCCTCTATATCCATGCCACACAAGCTCACCCCCACCGCCGTCGCCAATCTCATACAACCCCCCGACGGCACCCCCTCGCCCGTATCCGTCGAAATCTTAGAGGCTCTCGTCTCGATCCTCAACCCCCGCGAGCAAGATGAGGTCCTCCGTCATCTAGGCCGTGATCACGTTCACCGACACTTCCCAACTCTACTCGCCTCCTTCACCGACGATTTGGCAGACGCAGCCCCTCAAACCGCAGATGATACTGATAGTGAAGAAGATCGCGAGGAAGATCTGCACGGCAGCTCTGTGTTCCACGTCTCCGGTTTGTTGTATTCCTTTTCTTAGTTTGTATGCAAGCTGATCTATTGCGAGTTAGACCTTGAGGACAATGACGCAGACCACGACGGCAGTTCCCTTTGTCCGTTGTCGGGTGAGTCTCATCTTCATGCACGCCGCCCCGCTGCCTTCTTCTCTTACACGCTTGAACGCAGATTTCGAGACTCCTCCAGACAGTCCTGTCCTCTCCTCCACGCCCATCTCGACCCAATCGGCAATACACGTATCTGCCGCCGCTTCCAAGGGCAAAGCACGCGAAGCTCCCGTCGCCTCAGCCTCTCGAGCCGCGACTGCCGACCGCCAACTTCCTTCGACTTCCGCCACCACTCGCAAATATCATTTTTCCAACGCCACCGAGTCCGGGGAAACCGACAGTTGGTTCGTTGCTGCCGCGGGTGGCAGCTCCGTCCCCGGGGGGCAAGTACATCGCTTGACACCCAAATCCTCCCCCTCCAAACCTCGCACACTCGCCACCCGCGGTTTTTTTTTGGTAACAAAGTCGGTGTTTTCCAGAAACACGAAGCCGCCCTCCTCCAGGCGAGTGTCAAGGGCGCTAAAACCCATGCTGCAGGTCGGATACCCCTCCGCTGAAACGGCGGAAGCAGCCATTAAGCACGCCCGCTCCAAAGGCTGGACCTCTGACACGACGAAGGGGGCTCTCGCCGCTCCGCAACCCTCGACTGACGACAATCCGCTTTCTGCGGCAGGCCCCGACCTCTGGTACGTCGTGTGCCAGGGCGTCAATGTCGGGGTGTTTCGTTCTTGGGTTGAATGTTTTCTGAATGTCATTTTTGTTCCCGGGGCGAAGCACGCCTCTTTTGGGTCTCGCTCGGAGGCCGAGCGAGAGTTTCAGCTTGCTTTGGACGCCGGGCTCGTCAAGACTGTCCAGCGCTCTCGCCCCTTGTAGATCGTGTATATGTCGTTGTTCATACTCCTCTGTACCGTATTTACCACCGCGCAATTCAAATTTTTCGCCACTTTTCGCTCTCCCTTTGAAAACGACGATTCGCGTGACATGTCACGCTGTGACCAGCCTTGAGAACGCCTCCGACGACGCCCACGACTGCAACTTGGTTCTCTGGAATGTACGACCTCAAGTATCCCTACAGAACAACCTCCCTCCACGTTCTAATGAGAGATATTGGCCTTGACTCTGACACCCAGCCAGACACATCGGAACTCCCGTCTCATGAAGGTAGTATCCCATACGAACCTCAACCATCTACCTCGATAGCTACTCGTTCAGGACGCCGAGCACCTCCGTTTCTTTTCTGGGTCTGTTACGTCGTACAAGGCCCTTCTAAAATCACTGCGGCGCAAGCCACACCGTCTCTCTAGCCTCCGCAACGCCAACCCCAAATTGTCGCAACTTTGACGAACTCCCCTTCACCCTCGCGGCACCGCCACCTCTAGTTTCTCCCTCGCTCAGCATGCCTCCGAAGTCGTCGACGCCATCCCCCGACCCCCCAGAAGCACGCTCGCGGGGTGCGGACTCCGCGTGGCGATACAGACAGCGGTAGGCTGCGAAAGCCCTTCACGCTTCTAGCTAATTGTTAGCTAATTTTCTTTTCTTTTCGTTGGTCTCGCAGATACAAAGAGACTGTCAACGAGAGGGCTCGCGTTCGGATGCAAGCTAAAAGAGCAGCCCTACGACAAGCCCCTCCGGAAGTACAGCACCAGCAGGCCGTCAAAGCACGACAATATAGGCAGGCATATCGGCGGTGGGTCTTCCATTGCAGACGTCCTGACGCCATCTCATCTCAGCGACGTAGGCGCGCCAACGTCAAAGCCGTCGCTGCCTCGGGGAAGAAGAGAATCGACGCTCGCCTCCGCACGTATTGCGACTCCGCTCCGTCCACAACAGCACGTTCGCCGTCACCCGGTGTCGTCGCGACACCTGCGCACTCTTGCTCGTCATCGCCCGTCACGGCCTCTCCATGCTCACCCCCCTCAACGCCCACCCCGCCGCCCACAGAGGAAACCTATTACGGGGAGGACGAGGACGCTCCTTCGGACGACGCTGGGAGCGACGACGACTCCGATTTTTTTTGCCGGTTCTCCCGACTATCGGCCGTTCGAGGGACTCTCTAGTTACACTCAATCGCAAGCTCGTATTCCATGCAGGCGCAAAGAAATGCATTCAAAACCAACCTAATAAAAGCTCTGAAGAGATATAATAGCAGTTCTAAAGAAAGATAAAGTAAAGTCGAGACGCAGAAGTAAATGTATCAGAAGTAAGCTAGACGAAGTAATAAATAAATCGTATTATTAAGAGAAGAGAACTAAGAGAATGGTCAAGTCAGAAAAGTATTCGTATTAAGAACAGAAGAGAACTAAGAAAAAGGTCAAGTCAGAAAAGTAAGATCGGCAAAAGTAAGATCGGCGGCGGATTTTTTTGGTCTAGGATGGTTTTTTCTCGGTGGTAGAGCTGGGGGGGGCCTTGTCGTCGTAAGTAAAGTCGTGGTATCCGCGAACGAGTGTGTCGGCCAAGGGGAAATTGTCAAGAGCGGCTTCATGAGCGAGGGAGCGGACATGTTCGCGGGCGTGGTGCTCCGACCTAGTGGATTGCGCAGCAAAAGCGCGGTCGGTGCGCATGCCATTCGCGATGAAACGGCGAATCCCAGCCCCCGCCCACTGCAGCAAGGAATAGTGTGATTCCGAGGGGCGGACGCGGCAAAAAGAATAATGGACCAAACCAGCCGGGATGAAGATAGGGCAACCAGTGGGTACAGTAGCGCACACCCCAAACTCCCAAAGGATGAGCTGCCCCCCTTTGTGACAGTCGTAGCGACCGAGGGGGGTGAGGATCTGCCAGGTGCCGGGGTCGACGCGCTCAGCCATATCGTCGCTCCGGCGAGGATAACCGAGCTGCAATGTAGCGGCGGAGAAAATGCTGGTGGAGCAAGGGTATTGGGCGTCGGGCTTGTGAGCGAGGAACGCGGTTCTCTGCGCCTCGAGCGCGCGATAGGCAGAACGGCAATATGTGAGCAAGAGACCTGACGAAATATCAGCACGTGAGCGTGAGCGTGAGACCGATGATGACTCACTGTTCCCAAAAGACACCAAGCGCTTGGCCGCCGTCGTCGCTAGCGTCCCGAAGAGCGCTAGGGCGTCGAGCGCGCGACTCCCACCAATGGCATCGTAATCCACCTGGGCTAAATCAACACCACAATCTGGGACTGCTTTGGGACTGCTTACCTCCGCTTGATTGAAGCCGACACCCTCACCTCCAGAGATTGCGGGCAGGCTAGTCACATTCGCGTGGCGCTGGCGCAAGGACGCAGCCTCGAGATCCAGGAGGGCGTTCACCGGCTCAACGATCTTGGTCTTCCACAGCGGGGTCGTGGCTCCTCCAGCAAGAAAGGTTACGACGCGTCTACCAGCAACAATGAGCTTGACCCTCCTGAGACGACATGAGTTCTGGTGCAACTGATCTGACTGACAACTTACCTGCCCGTCCAATTGAGATGCTGGAGGTTGAACCTGGAACCGGGGCCGACAACGTCTGCGAAATCGAATTGTCCGTCGGCGATGAGAGCGGGGTCGAAGGAACAGTTGGGGCGGATATGGACCACCGAACGAGACGAGATACCGGAGAGTGCCTCCCGGCGGATACCGAGTGTGGTCGCGAGAAGCAGGCGGAGGCGGTGTTCGCGGCGCGCAGCGAGTCGGGCCTTGTCGCGCCTCGTCTGCGAGAGACCGGTTAGGTCCCTGACGCGACCACGTCCACTGACGCGCGTGAAGACGGGGCGCGGGCGGCGCCATAACGGCTCTTCGGGGAGAGGATCTCCTGCCCATGGCAAAGAAGGGTCGTGTAACGCGAGGTGGTCTTGAAGAGTGGCCTCGAGCTCAAATTCCAAGCCCTCCAACTCGCGACAGGGAAGACGATCGATGCCGGAGGTCCAGAGGATGGGGTGAGACATGACAGAAAGCGAGAGAGGTGGGTGAGGAGGTGAGTAGAGGTGAGTAGTTTTTTTTTGGGGGGGGGCGTTTGGTCTGCGTTTCGGTCTGTCGTACTATAAGTCCAAATTGCTTTGGGGGCTTGGTTGGCTGCAGCCGGTGCCGCGGGTGACAACACACGTGGTGCTGTCGCCATTGCGTCGGATTCTCTGGTTTTGACTAACCCCGGAAATTTAGGCGAGATCCCGGTGTTCTGATGAGGCTGGCTTGGGGATCGCGTTTTCTCGGCAGTGCAGGTCAGTGGAGGTGAGCTGGCTCGGTTTGCGAGGCTTTTGGACGATAAAAAGACTGACTTTTCTCTCTCAAAGGCCCGTGGACCTCCCCAGCTCCCCTTCCTAGTTTTCTTTGCGCACCACTCTGCATCTACGCCATGTCTTTCGCCATGACTCGTTCGTACCCTCTCTCGAACACCCCTTCGTCGACGCTAACGCTCTGCATGACAGCCGACGCTTCAGCCATCACCTATGAGATGGCGACAACGACCGTCATGCATGGCCTGCCCAAGTAAGTTTATTCACTACTCCCGCCCTTCCTCGTCTGACGAACCCATCCCCCAGGAATCAGAGGGACGACGTTCTTCAGAAGATTCGCCAGCGGTACTACGACTCTGGTTTCGCCGAGGCCCCCATCCGTCTCTCGCAGAAGCTCGAGATTCAAGCCCGCGCAAAATGCTCTTACGACGTGGCCTCCACTTATTTCAAAAACGAGCACAATGCCGCCATCCGCCGTGCGGAGCAGTACGAGGACAGTTCTCTCTTCGATTCGTGAGTTCAGGCTGCTGTATGTGGTACCGCTGCTAATAGACTGTAGGGACGACGAGGAACACGAGGGCCCTCCGGCCGACATTGTGGTTTGGAATGCCACCACGCCGACCCCCCCGGGGGTCGCTGCCGTCCGAGGTGAGGCCGGACACGAGGATGCCCAGGTCACGGAGGGCGTCAACGGGGTCGTCCTCAGCAGTGTCGACCAGGCGGCCAGGGAAGACGAGGAAGAGGTTTCCTGGACGAGGCAAGTATTTTTCCTCTGGTATTGCTTCTGCCGCTGACCTCCACCTTAGCGCCCCGCCCCGCCACTTCATGAACTTCGCGCCCGCCTCCCAGGTCAATGCGGAGAACATTGAGCATGAATGGTCGGTCTTTCCGACTCGCGAGGAGTACAGAGCCGCCAGGGACGCCGCCGCTACGGCCGAGACTCCAGCCGACGCCGCCACTGCTGCGGCTGAGGACGGTGCACCCGTCGCCGCCCCCGGCGACAACGAGCCCCCGCCGACTCCCGTCTCTGAGTCCAGCGAGGCGCCCTCGCGTCACGACTTGCGCGTACGTCGTCTTTCCTGTTTGTATGCTTTTCATTCGTGTTGACCGCGGTTTTTTTGGTTTTGTTTTGGGTAGATCATAAGTCTTTACGGGTTCCGCGACGTGGATTGCGGATGCACCAACGGCAAGCACGACGAGCATCGGCGCCGTCAGAGCTTCGCGTTCGAGGCGAGCGACGGCACCGTGGTGGTTAAGACCATGAGGACCCAGCTGTTGTCGCTCTAGCCTCCCTCAAGTGCCGTGGCGGTCCCCGTAAAAACTTTGCTTTCAAATTGTGCTCCAAATGTTTTGTGAAATTTCGTAGTTGTTCGGTAGTTTTGTGTTTGGTAGTCGTTTCAGTAGTTGTCGTGTCTTTTGTTTTAGGATGAATGTTAAACGCTTTTGTGGATGAAATTGCGATCCTCGAGGGTCTCGAGGTGTTGAGTTGGTCTCCAATTGGTTGTTTTGCTGGTGATTTCGACTTGGTATGATTTCAATACATGAATATGGGGCTTGTGACGGGCGTTACGATTGTGACAACATTATTTATCTTCCTCGCCTGCTCCTTATTATTTATCTTGTGCACCTCGTCTGGTTAACTTCTGCTTTCAAGTCTGGGGGGTGCGCGTCGTTGCAAGCTTGGTTTGAGCGTCTCTCTTCTTGGGCTTTGGACTGTGGTGCTCTTCGGCGGATCGATGTTTCTGGGCAGTCTGTTCTGAGGATGAATTCGCTGAATGTTTCGCCGACCCGCGCGCCTCGAGGATCGCGGAATGCAGATGGAGGGTCTTTCATAGAATACGAGTTCCGACGCGGCGATACTTCCCGCGATACGCTGTTCAGTAGCTCGTTGGACGGGCGACGTGCAGTGCGAGATAACACCACGACCCACACAAAGCGACGCCGACTGCAACCTTCGGAGCTTCAAGACCCTTTGGCCTCTTGGGTTCCGCTGCGCGAGGAGGAGGGTATGGGGGTGGATGGTCCTGAGGGGATGGGGGACGAGGAAACGGGAGAGAAAAGGAAGAGATACGAGAGTGCGGTAAGTTCAGCGCGTAGACACGAGAATCAGCATGGCTGGAGACTGACGGTGCTCTCAGGACGAGCCTATGAAGCAGTGGCGACCTCTGATGGGGATGTTTTTGGATGAATTGCTGAGGACCGAGGGTTTGGACGCCGTCGGGGCCACAGATCGCTGTCGGTCGTGTGGGGTGGATGTAGGCGCGCAGTGCCGACGGTTTCGCTGCAGGCAATGCGGCGATTTTATGCAGTGCGAGGTGTGCGTAGTGGGGAGGCATGAGACGTTTCCTTTGCATTGTCCAGAGGTACGTTTCTACTGCACATTAGAGGCAGCTAAATTGGTGACTAACGAGGTTGTGTAGGAGTGGAATGGGCGTTTTTGGGTCAAGACTACTCTGCGCGACCTTGGATGCGTGTTTCAACTAGGGCATGGAGGGTTCTCGTGTCCTCACCCTGCCGCACGAGCACGCTCGATGGTGGTACTCGATTTCCCTCACCTCCACACGATTAACTTTAAATATTGCGCCTGCGACAAATCCGACGATGCAAACAACTTGCAACAGCTACTCAGGAACAGGTGGTACCCAGCTACAACTGTCGATCCAGGGACATGCGCAACGTTTGCGACGTTGGAGACCTTCCGCTTGCTCAACGTCGTAAGCAACGTCAATGTCCAGGACTTCGTCAAGACGATGGAACGTCGGAGCGACGCAACGCGCGTGGGCTCCGTGCCGGTACGAGCTTGACCACCGGTGAAAGAACTGCTAGCTGACGGTCTTCTGATCCGCAGGACCGTTACAAAGGTTTCGGCTTGATGAGTCGACAATGGGCGTTCTTGAAACGTCTGAAGCGAGCGGGACGTGGTCATGATGAGCGAGGGGTGGCCGGTACGGAGAAGGGAGAGTTGGCAGTGTTATGTTGGGCATGTCCTCATGACGGCAAAAACCTCCCGTCGGATTGGCGAGAGGTGGCTCCAGAGTTTCAGTAAGTGGGCAGACGATTGATTTCTCCCGCGTGCTGACGAAAACTAGATTCCTGTTCATGCTTATACTCGCCCTCGACGCAAACTTTCGTTTGCGGCATCGCCTCCGACCGAACGAGCGGGACGATCCTCCGTTGGGCTCAGGGTGGGGGTATATGGTGGAAGAAGAGCCGTACAGAGCACACCTGCGGAATTACGTGGAAGAGAAAGACGTGAGTGCTATAAGGACGTGTTTTTGAAAGTACGAGAGCTGAATTGGACATAGGTGAGCACTTGTATAGCATTTCAGGCCCTGCTGAAGAAGGACACGAGAATAACGACCGGTCTGCGCTGCTCGGGGGTGGGGGGAGTGGTATGTGCGCGGCATGAAGTTGTGCGTCCTCAGGGTTTGGGCGACTTGCAGAAGGGCGAGAGGTGAGTTGTCGGTTTTCTTCCCAGGTAAACGACGTTGTGACCAATGATTAGGTATTCGAACATGGACTACATCGTGCTAGCTTCTATTCTAGGTATAAGTCTGTTGCTTCTGGCCATATCTTACGATGTGGCCTGTCAATGGCGGGTGCACTTCGGGGAGAGGATGAAGAAGTTGCCGAGAGACTTGCGGCTGAACATGGCGGAAATTACGCTGTTGTTCGCTTTGCCGGTGTGGCACGCCGCGGCGCATGAGAAATCCTGCCAAGTCCAGAATTCATTAACGTATGCGACGGGGGTAGGACGAACGGACGGGGAGGGTATAGAGCGGACATGGTCTCGGTTGATTGGGGTGGCTTGGGCGTCGAGGGTGATGAGTAGGGGAGCGCGAGAAGATGCGATTGAAGATAAGGTGGACCACGAAAATTTCGAGAAGAATATTGGACTAGGTTCGTCAAAAACGGGTGTCTACGAAGACGCGACTAACAGTGGTTTATTTTGTTTAGGTACGAGCTTGCCACGGAAGTTGATGGTGGCTATCGACGAGCGGGATATGTGGCTATCGACGAGCGGGATACGCAGGTAGCGGCGTTCGCTCAGGTGGACGCGACATTGGAGGACGACGTGCGTGAGGAGTGGCAGGCGATGATAACAGCTTGGCAGGCCGACCGGGATTGTAAGAACCCGTATGAGACGAAGGGGGGGCAGCGAGGTACGTGGAATCGAGGTTGATATGGGTAAAGGGAGGCTGACCTATTGTGGGAAATGCAGGAGCATCAGAGTCAGCGATCCGCTTGGAGCTGGCAAAGGAGGAGTTGGAAGAGGCGAGCAGTGGGAATACCCGTCTCCATGGGACGAGTGTCAGCGCATTCCTGGTGCTCGGCCTGCAGTTGGAACAGCAGCAGTGAGTTTGCTCGCCTTGGAAGTGACGGAGACTTGAAGCTGATTAATGAACAGATTTAGAATCCGTCGGGAGATTTCACAGCGATCGTTGTTGGTATCCGATCAGACTGAGCGTGTCGCCGAGCTGCGACGAGCGTTTTTTCTGAAGCTGAGGAAGTTTCGACGTCTGCAAGGTGTCCACATGCCCGCGGCGGTTGAGCAAATCGCGGAGGACGAGGAGAGGCGTAATTCAGACGCCGCAGCGCCTCAAGCCGAAGACGTGGTGATCTACATGCCATCCGGATTGCCTGCAGCGAGGAGAGCGGAGTGCGGAGATGACTTGATCGAGAAGGAGAAACGGCTGAGGGTTGGGCAATTAGGAGATTGGGTGGCGAAGCTGCGCCGAGGGTTGCTTTCGCGGCGGCATATGTGGGACTGGAGGGAGCAGAATGTGGGGCAGAGGGCAGGTACACGTGCGGCGACGTTGGTGGAACGGGTGCAGAGGAACATCGACGAAGCTGCGAAGCGATATCGCGCTTCCCACAAGGCATTGATGGCGCTGGGCGGGGAAGCGGCCTGCGTGAATTGGCCTACGCTTACCGACGACGATTTGCGCGTGGATGAGGAACGCGACGCGGATGTGGAGGGGCGGCGAAGACTGAACAACGTGGGGCGTGTCGGAAAGGAGAGCAGGAAGTCACGGAGGGCTGGGCGACCGAATTCGACGAAACGGGTCATGTCTTGGATTTGGACGAGCGGCGGGGGTCCAGACGAGGACGACGAGGAGTTGAGAGAGGGTAAGTGTTATGCTAGGAATCATGGGCGTCTGTATGGTTTAACTGGGTCCTGATACAGCGGTCCGAGTTGAGTGGTCAAGAGCAAAGGCACGGAGGGATCGCTGGGTGGAGGAGGTCCAGCATTTGCGGGAGGAGATGCGGCGGACGCTCCGCTTTCTCCAGTGGAAGGCATTGTGGTGGGAGCAGCGGTTGGCAGCTCGAAGAGAGGTTCGAGCGGACATCATGGCGGGTATGAGGGCATATGCGGCGCGGCAGGCGGCTGGTACACGTGAGATTGGGCGACGCTTTAAAGGGGGATGGGATGGATCTGTATCGGAGGCGGTGAGAGCGGCGGTAGAAGAGGAACGCGAGGTGTGGGCTGCGGGTGATGGAGCTGACAGCGGGGAGGTGGAGGGGATGGAGGATTGAGAATTATACGATTTCGCGCTATTTGGCCTGTTTGAGGTAGCATAGCCACTAATTTACCTTTTTGGGATGGTAGGAGTAGTGCGGGACAGATTGGGAAGGTGACAGATTGGGAACGTATAGAGTTGTAGTTTTGATCGCCGGCGTGGACAGTATTAAACACAGGATTTATATAGTGAGGTTTACCTCAGCCAGTGGCTGGCTAGGTCCAGTCCAGGAGGCATTTGACAGTGAAGTAATGAATATAGGGAAACATAGTATAGTAGGGCTTACCTCGGCCGGGGACTGGCTAGGTCCAATCCGAAAAACAATGGTAGCGATGGCTAGTACCATAGGTGAAGGCTTTGTCTTACTTCTATTTGTGCAGAGGTTACCGACGCGTCGACGAGTGGGTGAGCGAGGAGTACCTGGTCCCTTCTGTGCTGTTCGGGGGGCATACCCCTCTCTTAGACAGCATGAGGGTCTCTCTCAGTATTCTCCCGTGGGACGAGAGCGTTTACTCCAACCTCACTTCCCTGCATCTCGTCGGAATAGACGATCCTGCTCCCACCGTCGGCGATCTATTCAGCCTCTTCTCCGCGGCATGCAGCGTAGAGCAGCTGGTCATCAAGGACGTCCCCTGCATGGACTATGATCTTGCTGTCGATCCCTTTCCTGTCACCGACACTGTTCTTCCTCGCTTGACTCATTTGTCGTTGGAGGTCAAGGACTACGTCGATTCCTGCGTTTTCGACACTCTCGTCCTCCCGTCTCTGCAGCGCCTGCACGTTCGCACTGATTTCGAAGAAGGCACCAAAGGCGTCGCTGGGCATTTGGCGAGGGCGGGACGGCGCCTTCGCTTCCTTACCTTCGAGACTGCTGTGCGTTCGGCGGAGACGCTGAAAGATCTCATGAAAGCTTTTCCTTCTGTGACTAGCGTGGATTGCCGCGGGTCTGATTCAGACTTTGCTCTTCTATTGCACGCTGCTGCCGTACATTGGCGGGGCCTGTGGCCAGACCTGCAGGAGCTGTGGATGGACAACACTTTTCCTGACGAGATGATTATCTTCCTGTTGAGAGGCTTGACCGGGCTTTCCAGTCCTCGTGCTCGTGTCGTGTCTCCCATATACTCAGATACGAGCGGATATGTCACTGTTCCCGGCTCGTGTTCTCTCCGCGTCTCCTCCAAGACCAAGCAGCAGGAAGTCGTTCGATCAGACGTCTCTACTGACATGCCAATATTCTCTCTGTAGGTTGCTCTTGTATGTCTGTGCCCTTGGCGTGGCGACTTAAATGGGTACTCCCCAGGTGCTGATTCATGGTAGCGATTGTCAGCTATAGGAGGACAAGACGTTCAGCAGACGAAGAGTACCTGAGGGAAATGAGATACGGGTGACGAGAGGAACAGTAACGTGATGGAGGAGAGACGAGGACGTTCAGCTCAGAAGGTTTACACTGCAGTTCAGGGATATTCGAGTGTGGAGGGTCGGAGCTGAGTGTGGCAGTACGAGACCGTCGTTGTTCGCTGCGCATCAAAATACTCCATTCTCGTTTCCCATTTGCAATGCTCGCGTCGAATTTCTGCTTGTGGGCGACTCCGTGACGTATTCGCCCAGTGCGAGACCATTATTACGGTCATGAACAATATGGAGACATTTAAGTGATAATGAAAATAAGCCTTCGTCAGCACTCCACCTATAGCTATTAGATTGAGATATAACTTCTTTGCTCCGAGTTGCGGAGGTCGTTAGCGTCGCCTCAGGAGACGCAGCAACGGAGTCGCAACAGGACAGCAAACATTAGGAGCCCAGAAGCGGACTCGGAGTCTAGTAACGTTCGTGAAAGTGTTTTGCAGAATATACAGGTACAGGCTAAGAAGGTATCGACAGCTATATACGTCGACTTCCCGGCTGGAGTCTACGCGCATGCGAAGGAAGATCGAGGAGCAAAAAAAAATATCGGCCCAGATTTACGGCTAAGATGTTCTCGTGTCATTGCAACGATCAGCGCACTACTTTTCGTCGTCCCAGGTGCCTCCGTGAACTACGCGTTGGTATTTCTCGATAATGTCCCCGTCCTGCATGCAGATGCGCTGCAAGTCGACGTGTCCTTCCACCACGTTGCTCGCGCGTGAAATGACCCCCACCGATGACGATCGGGAAGCCAGAGCGCGGCAAAGTCCCATCACCAGCTCTTTGTCCAACTGATTGCCAAACTCCATGCGTCGCACGGATCGAAAGACGTCGGGCGAGCTCAGCACCAGAGCACCGATGACGGTCTCTACGTGGTCGTCCGAGCCGGTGATATGCAGCCAACGGAGCTCAGGCATTGCCCTGAAGAAGCTGCGCATACAGTGCAAGCAGCCGGAGGTTATAGTGAGTTCGACCTTCACGGCCTTCGAACCATGGTTGAGGGATTTTGAAACAGTCTCGAAGACTTCGTGGTCCTCGACATGAAGGACAAGGTGGAGTAGCTCCGGTAGATCGATTATCCTGAGGAAGTTTGCCTCTGCGGGAGACGAAGAGCGAAAACTGAACGAGGTCAATGCAGGGAGCACAAGACGTGGGGCGTCGTCGTCATACACGGACACGTCGTGTACCAGAAGATGTTTCAGAGCAGGTGCGGCAGACAGTGCGTCCCGGATTTGGGTGCCAGTGAGGTCAAAGTCCGGGGACACGTCGCTTAACTGCAACGATGTCAGAGAGGGCGGTAGAATGCCTAGCGCACAACGTTGTGCGACGACATGTTGCACGCGAGTAGACGCGGAGATGAAGATTTGCGGGAAATGAATGGTGAGGTCGTCCTCTGCAACGAGATGCAATACAGGTACTATTTCTGCGTCGAGTTTCTTGAGCATGCCAAAGAGAAGGTTGGTGCCCATAGGAGTGTGCGCGTGGTAGTAGATTTTTTGGCACCGATGCATGCAGGGTGCGAGGATGTTCGAAAGATCCCGCATTGCGACGTAATCTTCCATCGCGTCCTCTCCGTCGCAACCAAGTGCGAAGAACATGGTGAGATCTGTGGTGCCTGAGGCATCGAGCCAGTCTCGAATACAGTCCGGCCGCTTCTTGCTGTGGACCAAGATTTTGGAAAAAAAGGTCGGGTCTGTGAGGACAACTTCCCTCCAAATGCGACACACGGCTCGGAGACGATGTATGTTATCCATCCAAGACGATGGATCAGAGTCGAAGCGGCTGGGAACGAAGCCCGCTATTCGATGCAAAACCTCCTTGGGAAGCGAGGTGACGGACAGTGCTGCTCTGATTCAGCAAACGCAGTTTTCGAAAAAGGAACTGACCGTTTAGGGTAGGATCACGAAGACAAGGTCGCTGCATGTGAGTTTTGTTCGCCGAACTCCCTTAACCTCGACCGCACGGATGGACGTCGCTCCAAGTTGCGAAGGGTCACTGTGTGCAGCAGCGCAGGCCAGTGAAGGCAGAAAGTGGCATATTTGTAGCGGGCGTTTTCAGGGACGCAGTCGAGCCAAGAAGCTGTTCTGAGAAGATTCCACGCCCCAAAGGAGAGAAATCACGTCAGAAACGGTACGCTCGCTGCCATATGCTTTACAGAGCCGAAGTCGAAACCTTATCGAGAGAGAGACAAGTTTTTCTCTTGAAAGTACAAGGCGCCTGCGACTGCATGGGGTTCGAGGCGGAGAAGGGAAGCCTATGACAGGTAGGCTGTTCATATTCTTGCGGCGATTGAGGGACGTGGTTAGATCAAAACAATCTGATTCGAGTCGCAGAGCTGCAAGCCAAAGGAGTATATAGAACCTAAAACCAGAAGAGGAAAAGCGCCGCGTCGAGTCGAAGGCTAACCTCGTTTGGTATCGGTATGTCCGACTGCACGCCGCACCGAACTTTGTCTGACCCAGGTCGAGATCCTCTGGTTCTTCTTCGTTGTTTGCGCGTCCCTCTGCGAAGTTTCCGTGTAGGGCTTCCTTCCAGGCCTCTCTTTGCAGTTCGACCCAGGGTTGTGATCTGCAGCCTTTCAGCGAAGTCACACAAGCTCTCCCTCGAGGTTCGCGACGACAATGGGTGCTCAACGCTTTCAATTGCGAAGACCGTGAAACAAAAAGAAAAGAAAAGCGTGGACTGACTAACGGTGAGTCGATGCCAGACAGTCACGGCTGGAACGCAGTGCAGACGGTGAAAAGCCGTGGACGTGTCGCAGACCGCCGTCTCCGACAACAGGAGCCTGCAAGGGTAGAATTCCCGAGACACGCAGGTCCGTGTACAAGGAGGAAGAAATGAGTCGGGCGAGTTCAGGGAGGATCATATGGACGACGTTTTCCATGTCATCGAAGTCAACGATGTCTAGTTCGAGATGTCCAAGGGCGTCAAAGAACGCAGCCTCGGCAGGAGGGAGGCGAGTGGCAAGCTGACGATGATAGAGTGACAGATGTCTCGGGTGTCTCGAGGACGAGCATGGCGTGTCATCGCAGGAAGCATCTTGATTTAACGTGCAGTGTAGCGCTTATACATTCGCTGCAAGAGCGTGTAAGACGAGAAGCAGATGTATCTACGCTGATATCTAGGGCGCAGGGACTTTGCAGAATAAATCGCAAGCGTTGGCGGTGATCTTTTGCAATTCTCGGAGAGTATCGCAAACGCACTGCTCAGGTCTTGAACGCGGTGGAAAGGTATTGTGAGGCGAGGAGGTTCCAGACGCAGCAAGGTCCGCATTGAAGACTGGAGGCGTTGCAAGCGTGGTCTTGGTCGGGAGCGTAAAGTACCTGTCCATTGTGAAGAGCGTATGCACAGGGCTGAGTTGCTGAGGACGGAATACGAGTGTCGTTGTCCAGTAGTGCACAGCGCTTCTAAGTTCTAGTATTGTGGCGCCAAGTCCCCAGACCTGTCTGCACGCGGCGCGCGATTCCTTGAACACCGCCCAGTAAAAGAGCGAAGCAGGACATCAAGGAGAAAGATAAGCAGGAGTGCGGAAGGCAGTTTATCGTCGTGTCCACCAACCGCGTTCATGGTGAAGAGAATCGACGCGTGATTCAGACTCGGCGGAGTTGATTTATGCCGTAACGGTGACGGTTGTTCGGCCTTAGCTGAGTGGTGCGTAATCAAGTATTACAAATCTGCCTTGTCTGAGGTGATCTTTCGCTCTCAGGTCCCTGAGCGCGAGCGTTTTCCTCGAGGCGACAGTGAATCGTTTGTAGCGGGTTCGCAGAATTCTTCCCCACGTCTATTGATCAACCATTGCCCTCAGCGAACGAATTCGAGGTTAGTAAATTGGAGTCGACCAAGTGCCGGCGGGCCTGTCTAACTCTGAATCAAGTTTATGGTCCATGTCCAAATCAAGTTTATGGTCCATGTCCAGGAAACGAAGGTAAGAAGTGACGCGCTTCGGTCAAAGGAGCAACAGAAGGGCAAGTCCCAAGACAGCGCCGGCAAAGAGGTCGTCCATGCAAGGTAACCAGGTACTATGAAGCGTACGACATACTAGCTCGATACAGGCAGCACCGTGTATGGACCGTGAATCCGCGCAAGGACATAAAAGGCGGCTCCTCAGGTTAAAGTTAGAAGGAATTTCATGTCTTCCTTTTCCGGCACAAGTCGTGTCCATTCTCGCTAATTCTTTAGACACATTTGGCTTTGCTGTACTACCATAATCGGCTTCCTCATGGTCTCCCGATCCTTTTGTCCTATCCGAGCACTTTGTCGGGCTTGTTTCTTGGAGATGTTTTGAGCTAGGAGCCGTTTTCTGATGTCAACTCCGGACGCGGGCATATAAAGGATGTGAAGCTTTCAAAGTCCCTTCAGTGCGATCCATGCACATCAGTCGATTACTGTGCGCGCCTCTGCCGGAGCAGGCCGCAACGCGGGGGACTTCAGAGGATCTCCAGCTTCAAGCGATCCCCGACGCGTCGGTGGACAAAGTCATCTTCCTTCCTTGTCTGTCAATTTCGATCTGAGGCGACAACATTCTTTGCAGCTGGCAGTCAGTAAAATCACGACGGTTCCATGCGACTCGGGTGACTCTCCGTTCAGAGTGGTGGAGATCAAGGCGAGTTTTCTATTTTCTGGGTCGATTGTTCCCTGTCTCAACTCTGCCTCTCGCGTTCGCTCGTCTACAGAAGTCAGACGCGCAGACCGGTACAAGTGCATGCTATTCCGTTCTGATACCCGAAGCATACCACGCAGATGTGCGTAGAGTCTTTCCACCGTGCTCGTGGGAGCTGACAGCCGCGTACAGTTGGACAACAGCTACGGCGATTCGAAGTCAAGTCAGGAAGAGGGGTCCACGAAAACGGTTCGGTGTGGGTTTTGCAAGAAGCGCGGACACTATCGCAAGACGTGCCCCGTTGCTCTGGCGTCAACGCCTGTTTATTACCCTGCAAAGGCGAAGGTGGACTTGCCAACATGTGGCGTACAAATTGAAGGTCTGTCTCCGTCTCGATGCCGCCAGCAGGACTGACGGCCAAGCTACACAGAATCTCACGTCAGGATAGTCAGGTGTACGAACTGCAGGCAGCGAGGCCACTACTATAAGACATGCCCGGAACCCCTAAACGCAAAACCAAATACTCCGCGCGTCTCCTGGCGGGGTCGTGGTCGGTGCAGCATATGCAGAGGAGAAGGCCACAACCGCACGTCCTGCCCCGATCGTCGTTCGAGAAGGGAGTCGCGGGCAGACAAGGCGGATGAAGGTGACTTCAAGAAACCGAACTGAAGTTCGATCTATGGGCGACAGGGCTTGAAAGAGGGGGCAGCGGATGATCACATTGAAGGAAGTAGGGTGCGGTAGAACTGTACTTCGCATCAGTGAATATACGTGAACAGCGAGTCGGCCAGCAGTCGCTTGACCGGGCTCCTCGCTCTAGCTGTTCGTGGTCCCCTCCGTTCACCGCTCGAAGTAGACGGCGGCGTCAGTGCGCTTCACTGACGCAGAGCCTCTTCATTTCATGCCGAACGGCGTCCGCACGAATCTGTCCCTTGAGTTGACGGCGTCGGAGGTTCACCGAGGTGCTGGAGCATTATCTTTTTCTTGCCATTGCCTTCGCGTCGCTTTGTGCCATGCCTGTGTATTCAGATAGACCGTGTTCGTTTGTATGCAAAGCCTGGACGCCTCGGTATTCTGAAAGGGCCCGCCACTAGTTTTTGATATGTATGCTCACTCAAGGTCATTTTGAATATATCCAATACTGTTTGGGTCGACGGACATGTAGACAACCAGTCTTTTTCTTTCCTTAGGTGTGTTCGGTTCTTGTTTTGGCGTGAGATGTAGTGGCAGGGTGGTTGTTCGGCGTGCTCCCGTGTCGGTCTTCGAAGCGGCGAGGACTGTAGGTTCAATGGATGGGCGTTGCGTGGTCGATTTAGGCGACTGGAGGCCAATGCCCGAATGGCGAGTCGACTTCTATTCAATGCCGTTCGAATACTGAAGCGCAGAGATCATTTAGACGAGTCCGAGCAGTACATTTGTAAGATATTTAACGCCAGAAGTTACTGAACACGCCGGAGACAAACCACGGGCAGATGTTGCACGACCACTCTACGTATTTGTCGTTTATGTCCGTGGCGATTCTCATCGCTTTGCCTTCGACGCAGTCGTAGGTCAGCCATTCGCCGGGAATGTAGACTTTCCTCTGCATCGCTGTCTCTAGAAGACAGTCGTCGAGAACCCTGTATACCTCGAGACTTGCTTGAGCGTCGAGGGCGGCGTCTGATTGTAAGGTCAATAAAGGGTCAAAGCTTCGAGGAGCAGGTGAACGCGTACAGCGGAATAGCTTCTGGACGTCTCGGCCGCCCGTGGTGTCGGTCAACCCGAGATGCCAATCGGCTTTTTGGTCGGTCTTGTCCATAACGCGGTGCAGGATGTCCCCGACACATCGCTGCATCGACAAAGGGTTGGCGTGTTTCCGATAATAGATCGGGAAGGCAATGCGTGCCATGTGGCCGATATCGCGGAAGCTGCGCGCATTGACGTGCAACGCGGTCCAGAGCACTTGTGCGTCGGAATTCAATCCCGCGCCGCATTTGACGATGGTCGGGTCTTCGAGGATCCTGCGCAGATCTTCGGGGCACGCTGTGAAGGGTTAGCTGAGCCTTCATCGCTTGTATGTTCGTACTTTGCATGGCGGTCATGTCGAGGACGTAGACTCGCCGCTCGATTGCGATCTGCACTACGCAGAGCTTGGCCTCGCGGGGTTGGTTGCCGCTTCCGGTCTGCCACGAGGGTTAGGTTTATAGATTTGCAGTTACAGACGCGTCGTTTACCTTGTATTCTGTGTCCAGGCCGACAACAGAGTGAGATTGGATGGAATTGAGGTGCTTGTTGGCCTCCTCAACGTCCGTGAGGAGGAACGCCTTGAAGGTGAGCTCCAGTGGAGCGAGCTAGAGGACGTCAGTGGTTGTTTGCAAGGACGTTGATGCTCACGTCTGTCGACCCCAAATTTATTCGAATGGCTGCGGAATCGGGGGCGAAGCGGGGTTCTTGTGAGTCCATGTTCAGTTTGCGAGCGAGGATGTGATTTAGAGCAGAGTCCACGGAGTCGACGAAATGCACTCCAAAGATTTTATAAGCCAGGAACTGAATAGACGCGCGAGAAGCGGCGAGGTTTTTTTCTTGCCTTCTTTTGTCGTAGGTTCAAGGAAACTAAAATAGGACTGAATGAGTTCAAATTCCGTAGAAGGTGCGTCATATTGAGTTGCCTCGGCGAAGTTGGACTGCATTCATAGGGGTAATTGAGACGCGCGGCGAGTGTTTTTTTTTTCGGCGTTACACACACATTCGTTGGTTGCGAGGAACATGTTTGGACGAGATCCGAGGTGCGACGCTTGAACCCTGGACGGGAATGGCTCCGTGTAGGGTCTGAAACTGGAAAGCAAGGGAAGTCAAGTAGCGAAGCGCGTCTCCAAGACAAAGCGGACGTGCGTGGAAGTCTCCAAAAGCGGTCGAGACATTCCAAGGCGAGCAGAAAAAGTGTATTGCCTTAATGGAGTGTGAGGTGACGCCCGATTAGGCTACGCGATTTGCCGAGGTCGTCCTTGCCTTTTCCGGTGAGATCTGACGAGCTGCAAAGCCCCGATCGTCAATCTGGAGCTTCGGGTCCGAACCTTAATGGTTTCCCTTATTGCGAGAAGGACAAGGTTTCTGTACCGGGCCGGCGATGTCTCCTTGATCCTCCGACGTTATTCTGAAATGAAGTTCTTCCTCCTTCAGTCACGTCCTTTCGATCTCCGTACGGAAACATTCAGGGAGGTTGGGTCGTGGGCCATCAACCACCATTGCACACGATCTTGACGTGCTCAAAGACCGGGCAACTGTTTTCAGGCGAGTTCGAGGTATAGCCGTCATCATAAAACAGCTGTTTGCGAAGACTGTAGTCTTGGGAAAAGTAAGGTCTTGTATGGGAAGATCGTCAAGAAATCTGAAGTCCAAGAAACAAGAAGGGAGGACGAAAAGGACCAGACCATATAGAGACAGGAGGTCTATCAGAGTTACACTAACATCCTTGAGAGTCGACAGCGAAGACAGAAGAGGATGTACCCAGAGGTCTTCAATAGTTGCGAGGCAACGATCTACACAATGGTGGGAATTCAGAGGAGGGGTCACGTGTCCCACCATGTTTCCTCTTACATCGATGTCTTCTCAATTCGGCCGTAACCTCAGTCGACGCGCCTTTCGTCTTCTCTCGCGGCCTGAAAACAACATACAGATAAGGCTGGTGAGCTAACTGAACGTTCCGTTTGCGGCCATGCCCATTTCTTTACTCCAGGTCTGATCCAGTCACCGAAGATGCCTCGAAGGCGGGCGCATAAAAGGCCAGGGAAGTGACCGGCCGGTGATGGCGCAGGGACACTTCGGGCACCCCCCTAGACCCCCCTCTTAGGCCTGACTTTTTATGGACTTAACTGGCCTAAGAGGGTGTTTCCTGATAGGTATTCCCATACGATGGGACGTCCCATGTCCTTTCGTTTTTTTATGCTTGGGACGTCCCAGAGGCCGTATATATGGGAAGTACCGCCCGCCGAAGGCGGGCCCGAAAAATTGGGTTGGGAGGTCCCACATGGGCGTTTTGTGCCCAGGACCCCTGACACTTGACCAGCTCGAAAACGGGTTTTTCGAGCCTGTTTCTGGGCCGTTTCGCTTGATTGTTGCAGTGTTCTACTTCTATGATTTTCTGTTATTTTTGCATGCACAATATAGACACATTGCTCCATGTTGATTTTGGCCTCCACTCAATTGACCAGCTCGAAAACGCGCTTTTTGAGCCCGTTTCTGGGCCGTTTCGCTTGGTTGTTGCAGTGTTCTACTCCTATAATTTTCTGCTATTTTTGTATGTACAGCATTCACTCATTAGCACAGGTTGCTTTTGGTCGTCCACTCAATGAATACGCTTGCCTGTGCTTGCTCAATCTCGTCAACGTATAGTTTGGTGATATTATGGACTCCATCATCCTCGCTGTTGGTCATTTACATACTTTCATATCTATAGTCTAATAGTACGATGCAGAATACTATTCTCTACTACACATCATCATCACATCACGTATACCGACCAAAAGTCATATATTGTATGTTGAATTGACATACTGTCTTTGAAGGGGACAAAATGAGTGAAAGATTCATTTCATCTTCTCATTCGGTTTAAACTAGGGCCAGCTGCTTTTCTCTCACTCGCAACCAGACCTCTATGGTATGCGTTCAAATAACATATCTCAAGTGCTTTCGATTCCTGAATTTTCTCATTTTCTATGTAATCCATCACCTTAAGGCGTGGTAACTGTAGTATGCATCCCGCAACACGTCATAGGAAATCATTGTATTATTGTACTACGTAAAGAGTGACGGAGCAGCTACGATACGAGAGAAATCCTAGTTTGTTGTTTGCTCATCGCATTCGGTTTGGGAACTCCCATCATACATGAGATGTTCTATTGGGACATCCCACGCGACTGGGAATCCCATCCCATTGCAAGGGAAATCCCGTATAACAGTACGGGACATCCCATTGCAAAGGGAAATCCCACTGTGTTAACATGGGACATCCCTTCTAAAGCTACGGGACATCCCATTACAGCGGGAAGTCCCACCTCATTTATGTGGGACATCCCTTATATCATATGGGACGTCCCACTCCAGAGGTCAATCTCTGGGATGTCCCACCTTCACCAAGTGGGAGTTCCCACACATTGTCTGGGAGTTCCCAGTTGACTTATTTTAATATTATGGGAAGTCCCATATAGCGGTGGACATAGGTACACTATTTTATTCCTTAACAAAGGCTGCTTGGTCGAGAGGTAACGGCTATGCCACGTTCCGTGCCATCAGCTAAACCCGGCGGGTTCGATTCCCGCGCCAGCCATATCCATGTATTGGCCACTTTTTCCTGACTTAAGCGCCCGGGCGCTTAAGACTTGTAAGTTTTTTTCTCGAGTCCCAAACGCGGTCACGTGATTGATTATACTAATGTCCAGTCTCGGCATAAATTTCATACTACGCGCTCTATATACAGATTTACTCTGCGTAGTCACAGTATTGTATGCAGTACATACGTAGAGACCTGTGTAAATATCAAGAGGAATCAGATGCATTTCTCAGAGGCGGCGCTAACTTTGGCTCATCGCGGCGCATCTGACGCATACGCGCACAAACTCACGCGCAGACCACTCTATTCGCCGCCCTCACCGCTCCCTCCTCACGCGCCTCTCCCGCGCGCCGACGCAACCCGCTACCCGCTGCAGCTCACCACTCCGCGCCCGTGTAGCTTGTCTACGCGCCGCATTCCCCCGCCGTATCCCGCTCATTGCTTTTGCGCCGCTGTCGCCCGTCGCCTCCCGCTCCTCGTTCTCGAGCGCCCATCAGTTCGCGTTTGTTTTCGTCCCACCCACAGACCAGTCCAGCGCCAGCCAAATTCGTCGACTTCCCGCGCCGTCGTTGGCTGCCCGCGCGCCCACCGCTCTCCCGCGTTTGTTTCTCGCACGCGCCTCACCACATCACGCGCATACACGCGCACACACTCTTGCCAACGCCGCCTTCGCGTTCCGACACCAACTCTGTCAAGCGGACGCATACGCGTGCACATCGACGCATACATCCCGCTTTCTTCAACCCTCACTCGTCGGCTTTCCGCTTCCCGCGCCTCCGCCGCTCTTCGCTCAACGTCGTCGGTTTCCCGCGCCGACTGTCCTCTCCTCATGGGCAAAGCCTTGAAACTAGGTAAGTCTCTTTAGTAAAAATTACAGAAACGCATTTTTACCTCTGTTCAGCCCGCGTCGATCGCCTCCTGCACGACTCGTCTACCAGATACAACAAACCTTACACCCGACACGGCGTACATACCGCCATCGACGCCAAGCCCTCTGCCTCCGATGGCCCTGGGGTTGTTTACTGGTACAAGATGCTCCAGCCCAACGGTGTTGAGGAATACAAGGCGGGCCGGACCAACGACGCGGAGCGCCGCCTTGACGAATGGCGCAAGCAATGCCCCGGTTGCGATTTTGAACTGCTGGACGTAACGCCGACGAAATACGCCAAAAAATTAGGTATGTCACTCACCTTAATCTCCATATCCCTCGGCTTATTTTCCAGAGCGCGTCCTTCACAAATTCCTCAAAACGAATGACTGCTGGATAATTCCTTATCCGTGCCCGTCCCCTTCTTGCAAAGTGCGCCATCGGGAGAAGTTTGCGATTCAGGGAATCGGCGGTTGGCGCAAAGCACGTACTGTAACCCGTCTTCTACGTGATATAGTAGATCAGTAAATATGTAAACCAATTCGTAGCTAGTTACCTCGATTTGATTAGCTCCACGTTCGGCTGCGTTTGGCTCGCAATACTTAGCTAATGATTGTTCAAGTCAGTAACAAATAAAAGACAATGTAAAGGCGAGCCCAGCCGCCAATCAATACCGCTCCCCTCCCAACCGAACGGCTGCGCGGTCAAAGCGCATTATATTGACACATTCTGTCAATAATCGGTGGGTCGGTCCGACGAACGCGGTCACGTGACCGCGTTGCTCAGACTTTTTTTTGAAAATAACGTCGGTTATGAGTCGGTCCGGTTGACGCGATCACGTGACCGCGTTCTTCGCGCTCTTTCTACCTTTTTCTCATCTCAATTTCGCGCTAACTGATTTCGAATCACAGCAACCAAATAGAACCAAGATTTGTATGAAATTCCCAATGATAGTATAATACCCATAACTACTCGTTCGTGTTCCAAAGCGCGTACAAGTCGACAAATCGTCGATAGTTATCTACCGCTTGCGTATCCACTAAACTAACCGTGAACCCGGGTGGCATTTTCTTCCATTGACCCAGAATTAACATATAAGTAACGTTGTCCGCCGTGGTTGGCTGGGGTATCGGTAACAAGCCCCTGGCATAGAAATGCGGGCTTTCGACGGTTTCACCGTTCTCGTTCTTGAATCTAAACCGACAGGCGACGGGCTCGTGCCGTTCAAGTAACTCTTGATCCCCTTCTACAGGGCCCTTTCGCAAGCGTTTTGCCGTTTGCTCTGGGTCTGCCTCGGTTGATGCCTTGCGCTTGCCGCGGGGGTCCTCAACGACATCGAGCCGTGAGGACGCTTGATTGCCCCGTGCTGGCCGCTGGAAGTCGAGCGGTTGTGGTTGATCTTCTGCCGCTGACCCGCGGGATCGCGAACGACGCCGAGATGACTGGTAGTCGTGACGGCGCGATGGCGACCGGTAGTTTCGTGGGGACGCAGAACGGCGTGAGTATGTCGGGTATGCGCGGGAAGGCGATCTGGAGCGGGAGTGGTTACGATATCCGCGTGGTGAGTGGCGGCGTGGGGAACGCGAGCGAGAGTCACGCCGGCGGTGCTCGGTGAAATGTGAACGACCACGGGAGCCGCCGTACGCGTCATGGCGTGGGGAAATAGCGCGAAGGGCCGGTGCATGATCTCGCCCACGATCAGGCGAATGCGAGCGCGACCGACGAGCAGCGGAGGGACTCCGAGGCGGAAGGACCTCCTTGCTCTTCCCCTTCTGCTTCTTCTCGGCTTTGCGAGCGTCCTTCTCGGCCTTGTCCAGCCGGTCCTTGATCTGCTTGTGGTACTTGTCGCTGTTCTTCACGAAGACCAACCCGCGGTTGTCGCAATTCACGACAACTGCGATGTTGCCCTGGTCTTCGAACGGTGTCTCCATTTCCTCTGAATCGAATCTGTCAGTTTTAAGCAACACGGAAGCAATCAAGATGTACGAACCCTCGGTCCAAGGCTCAATGGCCATCGCCGTCGTTGCCAAGTCATCGTCATCGTCGCCGGTTTGGGGCTTACTCGCCTTGATGAGGTCCGGTAAGAACTTATCGAACGTCGAGGCTTTGATGTCCTTAAGTTTGAAGCCTTGCGTGCCGATGATCATCTTCGCGTCGACGAGCGCGGCGGGAAAGTTGACGATTTTGCACTGAAGCTGGAGAGCGACGTCGATCAACCTGGGGCCCCAGATCATCTTGAAGTTTTCGAGGTCGCCAACGTCGGTCTCGGCATCCTGATACCGTTGATCTGGTGAATAGTATGTTAGTGGTGACGCAAATAAGAGCGGCAATGAAACATACAGAGCTGAGCAGCTAAGATGCTCGAAAACTGCCTTCGAGCAGCGTCGCGCGAGCCCTCAGCCTCACGACGAGCAAGGCTTTTCGCGGGTAAGCCGCCGGTGATCAACCCACGCTCCTTCATCTCAATCACTCTACAATATTGTTAATCAAATGAAATGCGAATAGAAAGAAACCTCACCCGATGAGATGTTCATACTCAGCGCATTCCTGTACCAAATTCGACTGGCGCACCCTGCGCAGTTCTTTGTAGGCGTCTCCGGATCCAAACATGAAGCTGTTGTGGTGAAGGGGATCGATGACGAAACCAAATACTGTTACTTTGAATGCGTTGTGCGTGTGTCGAGCCTGGTAACAAAGAAACGATCAGCGTTCGTTGTAAAGCTCGAAGAAAACATTACAATCGTCGTCATCGGCTTTATAGCCTGCCTGATCTTCCCCTTCAGCTTCCCCTTCTCTGCCAATTGAGCTATAGCCGTCTTCGTGGTGTTTTCGTGCCACTCGCGCAGACCGGGGAATCGCTTGAATACAGCTTCTTTGTCGTTGATCTGATTTTTGGGGAAGTCGGCTCCAAGTCGTTCTAGTAAGCCCGCCTGCGTCGCTGCAAGCAAAGTCAAGTCATGCGAGATGAAATATGATACACGACCATGCATACCTTTCTCCCCCTTCGGCCCGTTCTCAGCCCAATACTGCTGCCACATATTCCACACGCTGGTGCTGCGCCCGGCTATTCCAGAGTCGACGACGATGCCCAGCGCACGGAACACCATGCTGGGATCTTTCTCGTACTTCGCTGCAATCTCATCCACGTCCTTCATCACCTTCTTGCGAAGCACTTCCAACTCCTCAATGGCGCTGGCGGGGAGGGGACCGGATTTGTAACGCGTGGTGCGTGGCTTACGCTGCACTTCAGACTCATCATCTCCGTCCTCATCACTGTCCTCATCGCCGTCAGGCTCGTCAGAGTCGGAATCGTCGATGTCGGGGACAACGCCGCGCCGCAGCTGGGCAGCTGATGCCTTGGCGCTAGAATGCGCGGCGGCCTTGCCCTTGCTCTTTGCCACCGCCTTGTCCTTCCCTTTCTCCCGTGCCGCTGGTGCCTCCTTTCCCTTCTTCCCCGCTTTCTTACCCGCTTTCTTACCGCGCTTCCCAGACGCCTCCTCCTCCGAAGAATCCTCTCTATCTTCGTCTGATGTGCTTGGTTCAGCGGGGAAACCCTGCCGAAGGCAAGCCTTTCGTTTGAGATCGGCTGCCGCTTTCGTTTGGGCGTAGTCGTTATCGCTGTCGGGGAGGTCGGATTCAAGCCCGTCTTCAAGCGGCGGACGAGCATCGCGTTTGCGGAGGGTGCGAGGGGAGCCCTGTGGCGAGGGAGAGGGAGAGGCGTGTGGCGAAGGAGGGTTGGAAGGAGGCGGGGATGAATGTACTTTGTCGTCAAGAGGGCGGCCGAATTGTTCAGGCCAGCCGAGGTACGCGTCGGGGCCTTTGGTATCGTCGAATTCATCGTAGCCCAGGCCGGTGTAGTCGTCCAACGTCTGTTCCTGCTCCTGTGTTCGAGCAAGAAAGGCTTTCTTCGATAGAGAACGCGGAGTTGGACGCGTTTTTGTTGTCTCATCCCCGTCGTCGTCAATATTCATGTCGTCGTCACCGGCTGGTACCGGTGTATCACGATCAGGAGCAGCGTCTTGAGCTTTAGGCTGGCCGTCAGTGTCGCCATTCTGGATGTTAATTCAATATTACTTTGGAACGAGTCGCGAACAGTAGTCATAAATACCTCAGCTCCAGCCAAGTTTATCGCATCATCCCCTTCAGCAGGAACATTCGTATTCTAAGAAGGTATAAGATTAGATTGATTCTCTAAAGGAATGAACGGGTGGCAAATACCGCAGGTGCGTCGGTTGCCGGATTCGTGCGCGCAGGTACGAGGACATATACGGATGGCCCGGAGTCCTGTTGCTCGTCGGGTTCCTTAGTTGTATCATCTCGTGTGGAAGATCCAGCATCAGGAGTGGTTATTTTCGAGGTCTTTTTCAAGGTTTTCTTGCGCGGTGGCAGAGAAGGCAGTATATTGGAAGTGGGATCGGCTTTTGCTCGAGATCTGGTAGTTCTCGCGTTCGTCGTGTTCGGTGCGTCGGCGGTGGAGCGGGTGGTTCGCGCCATCAGTAGTCGTCGTTGGTAGAAGTTAAGAGAAAGATGGAAGAGAGAGAAGAGAGTGAAAACTAGGTCCTTACAATTTGTCCTAATAAGGCAGGCGATTGTCCCAATGCGGCAGTCGATGGCTCAATGCCACCGACCTATTTCTCACTCAATCCTTAACATCGCCCCCAATATCACTTACTGTTATTCGAGGCAAGCACCAGTCACCTCGCCCACGGCTTACCGCTGCGTCTTCCACAATATCGGGCATTATCGGACCTTCCTAGCTTGAGGTCGCAAAATAAGACCCTGTTCTCTTGCCAATGTCGGGATCTTGCTCTTCAAACCTCAAGGCGGCTTGCCTACAGCTCACATTGTTCTAACTTACACTGCTTGCGGCGTTCACCCTCGAAATCTCAAGGTTTCCGATAGTCTTGAAGAGTCGCAAACGGTCTTGAGTTCCCACCATAAAGTCAGTAAACTTGTGGTTATATTGAAGAGACGTCGATAATGGTACATATACAAGGTAGATTCGTTCATTACTCAAGATGAGTTGATGCTACAAAAACATTGAGCGGAGAAGAATAAAAGGTAAGAGTCGATTATCCATACCGGAATTCCACCGTCGTCCAACCTCCCCCAGTTGACTCCACCTCCATAATCCCCTGCCCTAGCAAGCGCAAATCTCCTGCCCGTCGACCCCGCCAACTCGCCCCGCCCATATTTCCCTCAACAAGCTATCCCGACTCATCCCGCCGCATCCTCGCGACTCGTCGTCGAAGTTCGTCGCGTGGCCAATATTGCGTCCCGACGGATGGGCAGGCGGTGTAGATGTGTAGTCGGCATCGGTAGAGGGCGTCGAGGGCGTTGTTGTGGTCGAAGGCGGCGTTGTATCGTGGCGGCGAGGCGGATGGTGGTGGTCAGAAGCAAGGTGCAAAAGGCGTGACTGAGTCACGTCTCGTCACTTGGCTGGGCCCGACCCGGAGCCACGGTGATGGGCGATCACCGACTACCGCTCCGGGTCGGGACAACTCATCACTGATCCCACCAGTACTGTGGGAATCTTTTCTTCCTGCTTCTGACCTCCATGTCCGCAAGGTGAGTTCGTCGTCCCGCCCAATCGTCCCGTCGTAGTCAGTATATAGTACAATGAATCTATGTTTGAACGTTATGAAAAGCACCTGAGTACGCCGTGAGGGGTATTTCATGCCCATCGTATCCGTGAAATACATGAATGAAAATTTTTGAAAACATGTGTCGGCAACGTGCTATATCTGTCACGGCGCTGACGACGCTCGCGCAGACTTATCAGCGACGACGACGACCTCCCCGCCGACGGTACCATGGACGACAATAGCGATAACGGTGGGTCAGATAGTTCCTGCGAGTGTATATACTGAGACAAGTACAAATCTATTTAGAGAGATCCCGACCCATCCCGTCATCATCACCGCCGCCTCTCAAGCGCCGACGGGTGGAGGAGGAGGAGGAGGAAGATGAGGAGGAGGTACTGGTGAAGTATGAGGATGAAGCGGGTAACCTCAGCGCGTACTGGAGCAAGTTCACGCAGGATGCCATCAAGCACCAAGACGTCCTCCAATATCTTGATCTAGACGCCGTTGAGGACGGGGAGGGTGAGGACGACGACGAGGAAGGGCTTTTAGATCCAGGTGCGTGTTTCTCTGGCTCACTTACACCATATTCTAACCGATCGCACAGAATTTATTGATAACTCGCAGCCACAAGAGAAAACTTCGGCGCCCCCGCAATCGTCCCTCTTTCTCCCAGAGGACGACGCGAGTGCGGCGGGCGATGCCCAGGCCCTCGCTGAGTACTACGAACAGCACGCTGCCGCCTACCAACACGCAGCGCGCCAAGAAGAAGCGCAAGGCCCATCCTCGGCTCCACCAATCGATCTGTTAGGCAGTCTAATACCAATCGCAAATAAAGAAGAAACCGCCGCAGAGTATTACCAGCGTGAGGCACGACAAAACAACGTTCAGCTGCACCAAAGTCTCACCTCGTTCCTGTTTCCACCGCCTCCCCGTTTCAAAGTACCGGAATTGGTGCGCAAGTCGCACTCCGTCGCGAACAAGTGGGTTCGCGTGCGTTCTGGCAAGAACAGGAAGAAGCTCGCCTTTGCGGTGGACGAGACGACATTCCTCGTCGCATTACCTGAACCCCATATTGTGGAGTTGCGACGCGACCAGGTAAATCCTCTCGTCCCCCCGGATGATGAGGTTCTGGAGGCAGAGGGATACCCGCCTTGGTGGGGGATGCTGTACCGCGGGCAGATTCATGAGTTCGATGCCTTCGCGGGAAGCTTCCATCCCGCATTGCTACCGCTCGTACACACGGGGAATATGCCCATGGTAGTTGCGGGTGATCGTGTGGTCGGCATTGGTGGGGACCACAAAGGTCAAAGTGGGATCATGCGTGAGGCCTTTCAGTTCCGACGCCGGGGGCAGCTGAGATTAGAAGATCGGTACGCGGAACTCGTACCCCTCCGCTTCACCGACGACTATCTTCCCAAGAAAGATGAGTCGGAGGTGCTTGACGAGGAGCCGGGATACGAGGCGCCACTCACAGCGCCCCTCACACAAGCAGAGCTCGCCCTTCGCATGCCCGACGAAGATGACGACGAGAAGAACCGTCTTCTGCTTTCCTTCCCCCACATCCGCCGCCACGCCCTCGACTTCTCCTACGCTTTCAAGGTCAATGACCGCGTGAGGTCCCATAAGACCGATGAACTCACCTACGTGGACGCCGTCTTCCCGGACCACGTTCTCTTGCGCACAGGAACGAGGGCCTTTTTCAAGGATGTATTCAGGGTTTGGTGGGCAGGCGATTCCGTCAAGGTTAGGTGGCGAAAACATGCGGGTCGAGTGGGGTATATCGTCGATTTACTTGAGGACGGGTGGCTGCAGATTTTCGACGTGAGTTGTTTGGGCGTTCACTGGTGTCCTTAGCTCAATAACATATACAGCCCAATGATCCTCCGCCTTCAGCTGATCGCGTGTGGTCGGAAGAAAACAAGGTCTGTATTGTATACCTCAATTAACGATACGTTTGAATTGAATACTTTCTTTAGTTCTGTGTACGCGCAAACGACGTCGACTTCTACATTCCCGGCAGTATTCAAAGGTTTAGACATACACCACCACCAACAGTCCTTCCCCTCCGCCAACCTCGCCCAATAGCGCCCGAACTCGAACTCGAAGACGTAGATAGAGACAACAAGGCGGCGCTGTGTGGCCGACCCCGCTCGCTAATAGGTGTCGAAGTTCAGGTGGTGAAGAAACATGCTTGGAAGGGCATGCGGGGAATGGTCATTGGCGACACCGATAGTCCCGCGCGCGCCGCTCGCCTAGAAGAAGCTCTCCGTCTTGAGCATCTCGAGAAAATGAGGGACGAGGTGGCAACGGATGAGGTGACAGCGGAGAACGCGAGAGGCACAGAACATGAGAGCGTCTCGGAGTTTAACCTGCGACGGAAACGTGAGTTGGTGCTGAGCGAGCAGCGGCTCAGCGAGGCGGAGTTCAAACGTGAACTTGGTAGCTACGATGGAATCCTCCTCACCGTCCGTAAAGATGCTAGCAACCTCAAGATTGAGAATATAAGGATCGAAGATGTCGTACACATAGGGTGAGCGCTTCGTTTATGTCTACTTTTGTGTGCGATGCTCAATGTCACCAGCACCGACCTTCCCTTGCTTCGTGCCCTCCGCCTTCCTGATGAGTACCTGCACGGAGCCAAGGCACTCCGGGTCCCGACGCCCCCGCCTCGTCAGGCTACACCCCCCGGTTCTCCGTTGGCCAGTTTATGGGCTACTCCAGCAGAGTCTAAACTGGAAGGTGAGAAGTCCAAGCGTATTAAAAGCCGATTTCACTAACACGTTCTTCAGGGGAGGATAACGGGGACTGGATGTGCATCCCGGAGCTTCATATGAAGCGCGTTGACGTCCGCATAGTCGGGGTTGCACGCCTCCCGCAAGCGTCGGCGACGATGTCGAAATTCGAGGGGTTGAGCGGCTATTTGTTGCTCAAGAAACCGATACCGCGCACCGAACCGATGGTGATGGTTTACGCAGTGGGTCCTTCGGGGCGACGTCCGAAAATCCACCGGCAGTGTGTCGTGCCTCTGCGCGAGGACCGCATTGGGAGAAAATTGTGGGAACTCGTGGAGCGCGTCCTTGTGCTTGGTCCGGACGTATGCGGCGACATCAGTCGCAGAGGGGAGTACGCCCAGACCATGGCACATTTCGTGCACACGCATGGGCCTGGGGTGGTGGCGGTGAGGTTCTTGTCTACGGCGGCGCCGTTCTTTTACCATGAGACGAGTCTTGCGTTAGCTATTAACGATACAATCCCTACTCAAGACGGTACTTTCCACGCAACGGTCTTCTGACTTGAAAATCTAGCTTACTTGTAGTCAAATTACATACGAATGATTCTTTTACAACTAGATGAGTGACTTCAAGACATCTTCATCACTTCCCGCCAACATCGAATGAGTCTTGCGACAGCCAGACCACGAAAGGTCACGCTCACATGACCGTGACATCTCGCGTCCACCTGTCCTCCTAGTTTGAGTCCTCGTTGTGCGCCTCCACCCGTGCAATCGCCTCAAGCTCTAGAATGTCAAGCTGATCATCGGCGTCCTCTTCGTCACTGTCTTGATCGTCTCCGTCGTCCTCCCCGCCGTAATTGCGATCCTCACCTCGCGCGGATCTATGAGAGTCAGCATAATACGCTGACAGTTCTGTCGGCTCAATGCCCCAGGAGGGCCGTGACTCCGCACCCTCGCCCATGTCTGGAAGGGCTTTATCCCAGGTGGCACAGAGCGCGAAAAGTCGATCTTTATGTAGTTGGAGGTGGTATTTGTCGACATCAGACTCTAGCGGCGTGAAGGTTAGCATAAAATAACAGTAGAGTACGATATTCACCGACCTGTCTCGCACATCGCTTTATTGATCACCTTCCACTCCTCCCCGAACCAAACCCTCAGAGCGAGCGCTTCCTTCTTCAAGCGCGCCTCTTCTTCATCACAACGTTTCAGCTCCAACATCGCCCTTATACCGCTGCGCACGCTCTCGTCCGACATCCATAAAGGCGGGTTGCCACCCTCGTCAGCGTCATCCAAACCAACGTTTTGAAATATGGCATCGTCGACGTCGAGCTTCCACAAGCCTTTGAGGTTGATTTCTATAGGATATGCGGAGCCACGAGGTGCCTTGCCGTCGCGAATGAGCTGGGTCAGTTTCTTGCAAAGCTTGTTATACTCTCCGACCATCTTGCTGATGGCTGGGGCTCTGCGCTTAACCGCAGACGAGGTGTGGGCATGGAGTTTAGCATCTGGAATCATAGTAAGAGCTGTGAATAGAGGAGATAGAGAAATTGAATACCGTTGGCCCGTCTGCGGTGCGCGCGTTCGACAGGATCCAGCTCAAACTTCCTCCGACGCAAATTCTCCCGTATTCGAAACATCAGCGCTTGAGCATTCATGCGAACGCTCACAGCGTCACTCTTCGCCAGTTGTTGTAGCGCCGTACGCCCAGTCACACCCAACGCGTCATGTTTTCTCTTGAGCTTGTCTTTGGCTTTTACCAGCTCGGCCTCGGCTGCCTTGTATTCCGACTCGCAAGCCGCTGCTTCAGGATCGTCGCGGGCGGTGGCAGCGAGGAAATTTCTCCTCAACTCCTTCACCTCCCCTTCCCGAGTCTTGACAGCAGAACGGAGTAATACAACTGCGTTTACCGCTTGTAATCCGCGGTTTCGGTGACGGCCTAGGACGTTTGAGTGAGCAAAAGATTAATCTGATTTGAGAGTGGCACGTACGCGGGAGAGGCTTGGTCTGATATGCCACCTGAGCATGCCATTGCTCCGTCAGCAACTCCTCTGTATGTCCAGATTCAAGTAGAGCTTGAGCCGCCTCCCTTCGTTTCTGACTGATATGATAATAAGTCCGACGAATCCACTCCGCAATTGTGAATAGACTCTTGTCGAGGTTATGCTGAATCTGGACGTCTAACGTGTAAAGCCGCTGGTGATACTATACAATGTGTTGTCAGTAATGTTAAGAATATACGAGAATACACTCACTCCGCAGATGCGCAACTGAGCGATTAGATGTCTGAGCGACTTCCAGAAGCGCTCGCAGCCCTCGCCGTTGGTGAAACCAAATCCATGTCTCTTGCGCGGGTGGTACAGTAATTGACACGGCCACTCATGGCCAAACGCGTGAAAAACCGAAACGGCAAACGCTAACCTATTCATGAACCGAGACAAAAACCCCCATTTCCAGCAGCTGCGCTCGAAGGTGCATACGACATCGTAGAGCACACCAACGCGAATGTCAGCCGGGAGATGCTGGAAGAGGGTCTCGAGGAGGGCAACGACATAGAATTGCTTCTCGCCGGCAGAGTGCATATTGACGACGAAAAGCGGACGGTCGTGGCGGCAGACCAGGGCCATCAGTCCCGTATCTCGGTAACGCGCGGTGCTTGCCTTTTGGCGTCTCTCGTCAGCAGCCTTGAAGGAGGATTCACACCCGTCGAGGACCGAGGGTGGCAGGCGCATATGAGCTTCGCAACAATCGTCGTCGTCGTCGTCTTCATGACTGCCGTTGAGTCTGGCGGTAGCTTTCTGTCGCTTTTCTTTCTGCCTTCCCGTGTTGCGCAAAGAGTCCACGTATTGCTCGGTAAGTGTTGCCAGTTCTTCAGAAATGAAGTTCGTGTCGGGATGCCGTTTGTTAGGATCGGTGGCTTCCCCGTTTTGGCCTTTCTGAGTGAAGCAGGCGTCAATACAAACCATGCCATCGGCACTATCTTCCTTTCAGTACGGGTGGCAGATGGGCTGGGGAGGACTTACACTTGCGACGGATCGTGGGTGAGATTGGCGAAGCATGCGGGGCATTTCTGGATGAGATATTGAGAGGGGCGGGAGAGTGGTGGGGGTTCAGGGAAGGGAATAGGTACAGTTTCCGGGGTGGGTTCTCTGCGACGCTTGCGGTTCGGAGCAGGAGTGGGGGTGGCAGAGCGTGATGCTGGCGATGTTGACGACCTGCGACGATGGACCGTCGTCTGGGATAACGATGGTGATCTTGCCGCGCTGCGCTCACGTCGACGTCCACGGGGGGTTTGCGGGGAATTACCCCGCTCGTCGCTGAGCAGAGTTTCTCGCGCGGTCTGAATAGCGACCTCGTAGTGACTCTTAAGTAGATTTTTGAGATGGGTGTACCACATGAGGGCGTTCGCAAATCTACGTCGTAGAGAATTCTGTATCAATTGAATAAGAGTGCTTCAGCTCGTTGAAACCAAAGATGCGCGCACCCTATTATCAAGCTGATATCCCATAGCACTCAAAAAGGTCTCGAGCGCCTGTGAGATCGCCGTATTATTGGGAGATATCGCAAGGAAAAGGGTCCTCGTGAATTCCAGAACTCGCAGATCTACCGCCAAAGACGGCATGAGTGGGGCGCTCCCAAATGCACCCAATCGCATGAGCTGTACGGATGCTGGGTTGCATTTACATACTCGGATTCGTACGTCGTCGATGCCTGGTGGTAATAAAATCACTTGAATAGATTTTCCCGCCGAGAAACTATGAGACGCACGATGGAAACGAACGATTGCAACCTTGAGGGAAACTTGGGTGCATTCACAAGGCCGAGGTGCATCAAGGTGAAGTCCGTCCATATCTCTCAGTGATTTGGTTTGGGAGAGAAAACGCGCGAAATGGGGCACAAGCCTAGGCAAGATGTCCGTTTGCCACCTTGCCCACTGAGTTGCCCGTTTGCGTTGATGGCGGAATTTCTCGCCCACTGGTGAATGCGGCATATGAACGATATCGGGTTCTTGGGCAGCATCCGCAGCAAACTCGTCGTGTGTGAGGCCTTCGGATGCCGGCGGACTTTCTGCGTGTACACTGCGGGACGGCGGCTCAACAGGACAGAGGCGAGACAATAACGGAGGAAGACGCGGCTGCTTGAGTGTTTTATTGCCAGGAAGGAGTACGTCCGGACGGTCAAGCAAAGGCGGGATTTTCTTGCGAATATCCTGTGCTCGTGGTCCGTCATGAAGGCTGTAGTCGGGGGTGGATGTTGCAGCCGCGTGGCGCTGTTTCTTGCTGAGCTTGAGCATGGTCGTTTACAGTGGTAAGCCGATGAGTAGAGAGATGTCAGTTTGCATGTATTGTCGGTGGCAAGATTGAGAGAACAATAGATAGACTTGTGTACGCTACGGACGGAGTGGCAATATGCAATACATTGTTCTTGTCCGGAGCGCGTCCTGAGTATTTCCCAATTAGTAAAAGCAAAGTGGGCGGTTGGCGTCTCCAAAATGTATATAAAGAGCTTGGCCTTCCACTACCACCTATACCTGACCTCCCAACACGCTATTCCACACTTAACAATGCCCGCTGCCGTTTCCGCTAAGCCCAACCGCCACTCGAAAAAACCCTATGCCAACGAGGCGGACGCTCGGCTGTCCAGTCCGCCTCCCCGAGCGTCTTCGCCTTTTATGCCAGCATCCATCTTTCTTCCTGCCGTCACGCCGGAAGACCTTGCGATGCAGAAGGCCCGACGCCAAGAAGAGGAACCTCGTCGAAAAGTTATGTACGATGCCGTGGTGCAGGCTCAAGAAGAAGCAGGTACGAATACTTACATGCATTACTCCGTTCTTATTTCCACATCTCTGACTCGTTTTGTAGCAGTGTCGCTCAACAACCCCCTAAAGCGAACGCGCTATCATGACCTGCGTATGTCTTTAAAATTATCTTTGCCACTTACATATTTGCTCACTTACTTTCAAGTTCGCGACTACTACGAGGAGTTCGGTCTGTGGATCCCACAGGCCATGATGGCAGAGTTTTTACGTAGGAAGAAAGAGCTTGACGAGTTGCAGGCGGCAGCGGGTGAGTTCCTTTAATTCATGTTGCCCTTTGCCACCGCTTCATTCGTACTAATCAGCCTCTCCTTCAGTCGCCGCTAGCAACGGGTTCCGCACATACGCCCCATTCAAAGCCTTCAAGACTGCCCTCGAGGCTTTCGAGATCGACTTCCTCCAGTACAATCCAGATGGATCCCAGGCTTACGGCCCTATCCATACCGGGCTTGCATACGAACTCAAGATGCTCGATGCGTTCCATAGCGCGGTCGCGGGAGCCCGAACCCGGCAACAAATTGACAGGCTTGCTACGCAAGAGTTCCACCCTCTCGAGTTTCAGAACCCATACGACATTTCCGACCCTCGCTACGACGCTCTGGAGATGAAAGGTGAGTTGATGTTGATCATCTTCCTTATCATATGGACAGATTGACTTATCATTTTCAAGTGCGCAATCGCATCAAGTCTCTCTCTGGGATGTCCATCCGCAGGGCAGAGCCCGTTCTATATAGAGGGTTTTTGCATTGGGAGCTGCGCAACCCCGCTTTTGGACAGCCTATCGACTACACAGCGCGCCGTCGCTATGCTCACTGTGAGTAACTTCTTGATATCGTTGCTATCTCCTTCAAAGTGCTGATGATGTTTGTGAAGATCTTCTCATTGCCGAGGAACTCGCAATGATGGAGAAGGCTGCAGCTAACGATGCGGCGAAGCACAAGTATGCGCCTTCGCCCATCAAGGCCAACAAATTCTTCAATAAATATTAGTTTGAGATAGAATAGACTTGTATTCGTGTAGGTAAATGTATTTCAAGCAATGTAAAAAGCTTATATACTATTCAACTGGGTGTAACTTCGACTATATTCTGTAATTGAGGTAAGGATACGCGAGAAAACGCGAGATGCATGTGAGCACGTGACCGCGTTTGCCAAGCGCCAACTTACAGAATACAACACAACGTTCAGGTCGTTAGATGGTCGATAGTACGAGGAATAGTAGTCTAGAAACATCCAGTGAGTTAAGGAATAGACAAGTAAAAAAGGTTTGAAGCAGAGCAATGAACCACCGTTGCGCCTTGTCTAGGTCGATTTGATTTTTTATGGAAGTCAATTTCATAGCGACTTAGAACGTACACTAGTACATACTGCACACAGCCTTGTGATCCTAGAAAGACTCAATAATAATACCCAGAGCACAACAACTTGTCTTTTGCGAGGATGTGAAGGGGCGCGAGGCGTCGGCGATATCGGATAGGTACATGTCACGTGACCGTGTTCGGGACTTGGGAAAAACTTACAAGTCTTAAGCGCCCGGGCGCTTAAGTCAGGAAAAAGTGACCGATACGTGGGATATGGCTTGTGCAGGAATCGAACCCGCAGGCGTCAGCCTGATGGCACGCAAAGTGACAAAGCCGTTACCTCTTGACCAAGCAGCCTTTATGAAGGAATAAAATAGTGTACCTATGTCCACCGCTATATGGGACTTCCCATAATATTAAAATAAGTCAACTGGGAACTCCCATACAATGTGTGGGAATTCCCACTTGGTGAAGGTGGGACATCCCAGAGATTGACCTCTGGAGTGGGACGTCCCATACAATATAAGGGATGTCCCACATAAATGAGGTGGGACCTCCCGTTGCAATGGGATGTCCCGTAGCTTTAGAAGGGATGTCCCACATTAGCACAGTGGGATTTCCCGTTGCAATGGGATGTCCCATACTGTTATATGGGATGTCCCTTGCAATGGAATGGGACTCCCAGTCGCGTGGGATGTCCCAACGGAACATCTCATATATGATGGGAGTTCCCAAAGTGAATGTGATGAGCAAGGATTTCTCTCATTATCGGTTATGCAGACTATTTACGTAGTACAATGATTTCCTGTGAGGTGTGCTTTAGATAAAAATATGGGTTGCATACTACAGTTACAATGTCCCTAAGGTGACAGATTGCATAGAAAAGAACAATATTCAGAATTCGAAATTACTTGAGGAAGTTAACCTGGCTGTGAGCGAGACAAAGGCAGCTGGCTCTAGGTGAAACCGGATGAGAAGATGAAATGAATCTTTCACTCATTTTGTATCAAAGATAGTTATGTCAATTCGACATACAATATTTGACTTTTGTTCCGTATACGTGATGTGATGATGATGTGTAGTAGAGAATAGTATTCTGCATCGTACTATTAGACTATAGATATGAAAGTATGTAAATGACCAACAGCGAGGATGATGGAGTCCATAATATCACCAAACTATACGTTGACGAGATTGAGCAAGCACAGGCAAGCGTATTCATTGAGTGGACGACCAAAAGCAACCTGTGCTAATGAGTGAATGCTGTACATACAAAAATAGCAGAAAATTATAGGAGTAGAACACTGCAACAACCAAGCGAAACGGCCCAGAAACGGGCTCAAAAAGCGCGTTTTCGAGCTGGTCAATTGAGTGGAGGCCAAAATCAACATGGAGCAATGTGTCTATATTGTGCATGCAAAAATAACAGAAAATCATAGAAGTAGAACACTGCAACAATCAAGCGAAACGGCCCAGAAACAGGCTCGAAAAACCCGTTTTCGAGCTGGTCAAGTGTCAGGGGTCCTGGGCACAAAACGCCCATGTGGGACCTCCCAACCCAATTTTTCGGGCCCGCCTTCGGCGGGCGGTACTTCCCATATATACGGCCTCTGGGACGTCCCAAGCATAAAAAAACGAAAGGACATGGGACGTCCCATCGTATGGGAATACCTATCAGGAAACACCCTCTTAGGCCAGTTAAGTCCATAAAAAGTCAGGCCTAAGAGGGGGGTCTAGGGGGGTGCCCGAAGTGGCAGGGATCCAGACTCTTGCGATTCGGTTAGTTCAACCTGCAGTATCGTTGTCTAGCCTAACATTGCACAGTCATGACCGACGAAGAAGATATACCTTGGACTCGACAACTGCTGTTGCTGCAGTCGAACGCCAGCTCGAAGAGAAAGAAGGTCGCTCTGTGTTCCATGAGCGCGCAGAGACTCTGCTTTACAGCTCTGGTGTCTCGCCAGCATTTTCGCGAAGTCAGCGAATTCCTGGACGCGAAGGAGAAACACCGCGCAGGTGCGGCAGAGGAAGAGGACTCGGACAGCTCTGTTAGCGAGTCCTCTGGCTCCGAAGTAAATTCTAGGGCCGAGGCGTTAGTCTCCATTCTGCTCGAAGCCAGTGAGTTTTCTTCGTATAGCGCGTGGCAGTCGCTCACTGGTCTTGTAAGAAGATGATTCCCTGCGTGTCCTTTCGTATGCAGGAGACACCGACGACGACCTTCCTGAAGGTCCGGGTCTTCTAGCGCGTATCCGTGTTCGCCGAGCCGTGTCGCCGGACTACCGCAATCGGGACACGCATGTCGATCCGGAAGTGTTAGAGAGGTCCGCTACGAGGCTGCTTGCAAGGTTCAAGCTGAGGTTCAGGGACGTCCGTCTCCTTCTCACTGCTGCGCGGTGCGCTATCGTCGGGCCGTCGATTATCTCTCTCGCGCGACCTGACCTTGCAATGTCCCCTTCCGAACTGGACATAGTGACCGGCAGAGGGAAAGCTCCAGCCGTCGCCGATTTCTTCATTCTAGCCGCGTGCTACAGAGTAGTGAAGGTCCCCGACGATTCGGACTACGACGAAGTCGAAGGCATTGGATTTGGTCCTGTGTGGAGTCTTGCGCTGGGCGATAATCTCAAGATCAACATAATAGAGTCGATCACGGACGAACCTCTCGACGCTGTCGTGCGATTCCACTTCACCTGTGTTGTTGCTGCTTGGCACGCAGACGGGATATGGCTTGCTTATCCGGAACTCCTCAAGGAGGCGTTAGTCATCACGACGCCTGCAGCGTATCCCATCGAGAGCGGATTCGCGCGTCGGTTCTCTGTGTGGTCTGCATTTCGGAAGTACGTGGAAGCCGGATTCCGCGTTCACCTCAATGAGTATCCTCGCCCTCACATTTGCGGTGAAGACGTGAATTGTCCTGCAACGCTGCGGTCCTCCGACGATGCAGGCTGCCGGTTCTTTGCTTTCCTGGAATGGCGATACACCGGTGAATCAGGCCTACCAGACCCGACGTGCTGGACAATGGGCGGTTCTGGGTGTAGCAAAGGCATTTTGAGGAGGGACGGTGCCCCTGTGAATCTCGTCATGTGTGCAGACCGTGAGTACCCGAACGGTCAGAGGACAAGAACTGAACGACTGTTTCAGGAACTGCGTGGTTGGAGGCAGCTGAGGCGTACCTTTCGTCAGACGTAGGGCCTATGCCCTTCGGTGGCGCTCCAGATTACATGTAACGAGTTCTGATAGTGAAATACAACATGACGCGCTCATCTTGTTGCAGCGTAAAGCGTTTGACTTCGGATTGCTTTGCATCGCACAGGGACGCCCACAAGCCAGTTGAGGATCCTCAGGACGCAGACACTGACTTCCACGGGAAGCCTGACTGCTTCAATGAGCTGCCCGGCGAGACAGTCACCGAAATACTGCTGCACTTGTTTGCATGCTTTCACATCAAGACTGTGCTCTTCAAAGCAGACAGATCCAAGCACTGCGAAATATGTGTCCGTGGGAGGCGATCTATACATGCAGATACCGGTTCTAGAACAACGCCCATGTGTGTTTCGACCCGTGTGTCATAGAAAACGAGTTTTGGTTGGAAACGAGTCGCCGGTCGATGCCTGCTTGTTTGTGGACCGGTTGAACCGCGCGACCTGTGTGATGCGTTTCTGGGCGTATATCAACGAAGCTGGGCGTACGACCTCACCTCCATAGATTTCAGCGCATCTCAGTGTTGGGAAACAAGGAGAAAGTGCGTGAACTCCTACTAAAACGCACTGCAACTCTCTGACTTAAAGACCCTCCCGATATAAATAGGCCTTCAAAGCAGCAAACGGTTTGCGCAATTACCATTGGTTAACTAGCTAGTTTGTATGTATCGCCCATCAACTTACAGTTAATGAGATCCTCCTTCGCTAAGTTGCGGGTGCGGGCTTTGAGCGTGTCGTCGTTCTCGTCCTGGACCGTTTGACTTGGGGCTGAACTTGAAGCTGTTTCTAAAGGCCGCACTTGAAAGCTGCACGCCCTGGACTCGCTGGGCGTCGAGCTGACTGCGCGTCTTTTCCGAACACGTCGCATACTTGGATTTCTGGAATATGCGGAGGCGCTGAGGCTCTTCTAGCGAAGCACACCGGACAGGATTTTCGGTCACTTAGGCTCTTCTCAGACGCGGTCGAAAAACGACAAGACCAATGAAGGTGCGTGAGGACAAGCCGTAGACCTCATCAATGAATGAGAACGGAGGTACCGTGACAAGCGTATCATTCTATTCCAGGCGCAAAGGCGCGATACAGACTACGGGTATCGAGGAGAGGGTGAAACGCGTCGCCGTGTTGTCGCAGTCGTCGACGGATGTCGTCTTTATGCGCCACGCACTGAGTACTGCATGGTGTAGCCGCTACAAGGACGGCGGAGCGGTGGACTGCAAATACAATCGAATAACTCCGCGCCAATTCTCGTCTGGAACAGAGAGATGAGTGTATAGCAAGTTCTCGTGAAGAAGCATTACCGTGAACGTCTGAACTCAAGCGGCGAGTGCGGACTCCGTTGGCTAGATGGCCTTGCGCACACCCGCCGCCTCCCATAGACCAGCATACTGGTGCCGATGCGACGGACTCAGAGGAGTATCTCCACACTGGAAAACGGCTTATGGCACAGCCTGCGTCGCAGCTCGTGCGCAGAGTCGCAGGGCAGCTCACGTCAACACCGCAGATGTGGGGACATGTGTGCCCTCGGAGGGAAAGGACGTGCCCTGCCTGCATGCACTGGCGCATGACTCGCCACATTTTTCGATGCGCAGAGGGCGGGGAGAGGAGCGGAAAGTTGAGCGACGTAGCGTACGCGACCCCGCTAGCTGTGAGGTTCGCGTAGCCGATCCATAATTCGTTGGCAGTCCAGGCGCTGTACAGGCTTGTTATGGGAGAGCGGGCTATCACATCGAGCGGATTCGAAGTGTCACATTCAAGCACGATTATCTTGCGCGAGACTGACGTTAGGATCCACACCGCGCAGACGTTGAGGACAGCGACGTTGTCCTCCGAGTCGTCCGACGCAATGGTATACTGAGAGGCTAAGGCCAAGAACCGCGCCACTACCGCCCCACACGCCTTCGGTACGACGAGTTCGAGACGAGTCACTTCGAGGCAGTCTTCAGTCGTTCTCAGGAGCGCGTCTACTGCCAGTCCATAAAATGCGGCGCCGGTGGCGGTCTGCATCATCTTGACGTCCTCGTAGAGGAGGGAAAAACTGGCTAGCAGTTTGGCGGCGGCAGACTGTAGAGTTTCGGCGGCGAGTGCTGCAGCGTAGTTCGAGGTTTGTGCAAAACGACAGCGGTCGGCGTAAGGGAGATGGCCAACAACACGCAGACCCAGTTCAGGGGGCAAATCGGAAAAGCCTTGAAGAACACTGTAAGAAGGCAAGATCAGAGGTGCGTGCACTCGCCTGTGGCATTGGCAATATTCGAGATCCCTTTCCAGTCGCCGCCTTTTTCTAGGCTGATTTCCTCGCCGGGCAGTCCACTCGTTGCAACTGCCACGGAGTCGAGGTCCGTGTCTTGTCTTCCATGTCGTCGAGTAGACTGGAGAAAGGAGCTGACCACCTTGAACAGTTCAGCGGATTGGGTGGACGTGAAAAACAATCGCTGCATTGTCATGGAGGAAAGCAAGATGCGCTTGTGATGGTCGGTCGCGTTAGACAGAAGAAATTGGCCTTGAGCCTTCAGTTGAGACATCCTGTCGCTGACTGACACTAAAAGTGAGGTGAGACGATCTGGAGGCAAAGTTTTAATAGGTTAAGGATACCACTGTCAAGCATGGCGTAGAACAAGAGACGGTAAGAAAGCGATCAGCCTGAACCGGTTGGCTTTATAAGGAGCGCGCGTTGGATATGTACGTTCGAGGTGAAGCGACATGATAGGTTGACGACAACTTCGACGGTATGTAGAGTTTGGGAGCGGTGCGTGCCAGTGGCCGTGAGAGGTAAGTGCGTCGCAATTAGGCAAGTGCCATGTTTAGTGATTTCCATTTTGGGAGTGAAGTGTGGGACAAAAAGTTTGCAAGCACGTGCCATGTCTAGTAATTCTCCCCTTTGGTCTCTTCATTCATCTCCCTCTTTACAGGTATCTGCGAAACACGTCCTTTCCTGTGCACGCGAAGTGAGATGCTTGTTACCGGAGAAGAGCGACGCGGCGAAGGATCGGCGGGTCTCGGTGCTCTGGTCTAAAAGGGAAACCTCTCACTTAGGGATCGTAGAGGACTCAGAAGGGTTCTGCGCATGGCGAGTTCTACAACATACGCACAGGGTCCCAAGCGGACATACTTTCTTGGCAAAGCGATGTAGGAACCAGAATAAGGCTCGACGCACAGCAGCTTCAGTTAAATAGCAGGCGTCGCGAGCTTGCCCTGCCTGCTATGGAGTTTTATCTCGGACCTTGTGCTCGCGTTTCTGCGCACACCATGGAAAGAATTCTTATCAACATGGAATCCGATTTTCTGGGCCTGGCTGTCTACGAAAACGACTTCCACCCTCCGTTTGCGAATGGCAACTACTACACAAAATACGTTGGTGATCGAGTCATTACTCGAGGCCCGGAGTGTCGATATCGTCCAGTGATTTTCGGTGAAATTTCCAGTCTTCCTGTAGGTTGGTTCATTGTCGTAGACCCGAACTGAACAACTTTCAGGTTCGAGTGGGGCACCTCACCTCCGTGAGATTGCGTGTGCCTGACTGGTCGTCGCATGGATGGGACAGGGATGCGCTAGCTGCAGTGTATTTGACGCAGATCTCGACTCTTGACTGCATGTACTAAGCAGATCAGACGAGGGATCGGGAAAAGCGCGTGGTAAGTTAGTTTTCTTCACGAGACCGTAATAAGTATATGCTAAAGGTGCGAACGTAGTCCCCAGAAATCCGGCCCTGTTCCACCGGAGACGAAATCACTGTAGACGTGTGGACGTGGTCTCAATTCACACAGTGCTACGTGCCGGACGTGAACGGGAAGTATAGCCAGCTCAAAGTTACTGGCGACGGCAGTAACTTTCCTTTCGCATTGGGCGACACTGTCATAGTGGGAACCAGTATTCACAGGTATACAGACGACTTCAACACTGGCAGGCTGCACAGGGTGAGTCAGTTTTGCCGTCGGAAGACCTATCTTACGCGGATACAGGAGTACAGTATCTTTGCGCGGGAAATGAAGAAGATGCGTGTAAAGGAAGCGGGCGACTGTCCTGAAGCGCTTTCGGCGTGGGGTTCCGCTTCCCGTCGACGTCAGCTGGAGGCGTCGTTGCAGGTGGAAAAAGCGCGTGTCGAGGCACAACCGTCTAAGCAAGAAGACGACTTCGTCATGCTGTCGACATCCCTGTCTGACGACGTTCCGTCTGATCGATCTTCAGCAGCGCAATCATCGCAGGATGAAGACGAGTACTTCGACGTAGACTCGTTCAAGGACGAAGTCGACTTTGACATGCTATCGACCGCAAGCTCGGATACTTTGGAGTGAAGGAGTCTAGGACTTTGCGAGTTCGGCGTTAGATGTCGAAGAAAATCAGCTGCTGTGCACGACGTAGAGTACTAGTTTGGCCTGTAGCGCAGACGTGTATTTCGCAGAAATGACTTTCGGTTTTGTCCCGCCAGGCTCGTTGGTGTGATTATCAGGACAGAAGCGAATCGACTGGAAGAAGGATTGAGCGCACCCGAGAATTTTAAGTAGTTATAGGTGGACGCTTAGAAGAGGTGAACGTAAAAACAATTCTGATCAAAAATGCACAACGAAGGCTACTTGCGGAATCGAGCCTGCGAGCTCAGGCAACCGATGAACACGACATAGCTGTTACTTCTCTACGAAAGAGCCGTGCTCGAGGGCACTTTGTGTCCGTCCATTCCCCTCACAATGTTATCAAAGACAACATGGCGTTTCACACTGCATTGTCGGAGGCGAAAGTCGAGGCCGTCCCGCAAAAGTTCGGAATTGGAGATGAATTTGTCTTCGACTTGCGGAAAGCGTGTGCGTCGTGCAAGTAATCTTGGACAACTTGAACAGTGGAGAAGAACATTATCCTAAACTTGAAAACAGCACCGGGCCATCAGAATTGATGGATCACATGCTTTTTCATGTGACTTTGACACCAAACCACGGGACCACACGAGACGTCGCGAGCGGAGCGAGCGTAGCGGGGTTTGGGGCGGCCAGCCCCAACAAGCTGTGTGACCGAACGGAGGGAGGTCGGCGAGCGCAGCGAGTCGGCCGTGCCGGAGGCAGGGAGCTAAAGCTTGTTATTATTATTATCGTTTCGACACGTGCCCTCCCGCGGCCGGCAAACACTCAGCCAGATGCATCTACGTCAAATCTACGTTCCTCCGCAAAATCGACCGCTGGTCGACGCCGACCTGGACTCTGGGCCGGAGTACATCGAGTACCTGCTTAAACTTGATCGCCAACGACTTTCAGTCCAGCTCAATGCGGTGGCCCGGCGAGTCGGTGCTGTTGGCGGAGGCTGTCATCAACTCTGGTCGACTTTGTAATGAACCACCTAAGGTGTTGAAGTCTTTCTGGAGCGTCGAACACGACTGTCGGCAAATCATCTCAGAGCTCGCCACTTCCTTCAAAGTGGAAGAAAAGGCTTTGGGCCTTGTATTGGTTGAACAATTCGGTAAACTACGGTGCGAAACCATTCAAGTACTTATTAGACCTCAAACTGACCCTTTGCCTTTTTGCTAGGACCTTCGCCGTTGCGAACCGCAAGTCTTGTGCTACGGCGCGTACCCTGCAAAGCATTGAGAACAGGTCTTTTGCTTTTTGTCGCCGATCTCGTTCTCTTGGTGTTGGGGGTGGGAAGAGATGACCCAGAAGTTCTGGAGCGAAGCGGTCGGGATTTTCGCCTGTCTATCAACGTCCTAGGCGTCGAGTCGGACAGTATGTCATCGCTGGAGGATGTCATTGCGTCGACGGATGAAGCAGGTTCTTCTTCCGAGGAAGCACATTGTGTCGCGGAGTGAGTGGTTGGCGAGGAACGCCCCGTGGCGATGTCAGTGTCCATGTCAGTCACAGTCGCGTCGGGGAACGGAGAGGGAACGCGCGAGTCTACTTCCATGTCGGAGGAGTGCATGGCAGGGTCTGTAGGTGCGCCGGAATCGCCTTCCTGGACTTGCAGCACTCTCATGTGATGCGCAAGCAACTCGTAGGACTGAAGGAAAGTGCTATCAGCGCTCGTCAAGCACAGAGTGCATTCTCACCTTTTTCCCTTCGTATTCAGGTTCCTCACGGAGATGGAACGACGCTTGAATCAAGACCCATTCCCTGACAGAGATCGGGATCGGTTCGGACCAGGAAGGACGCGTAACTGTCTCTCCTTCCCCAATGCTGCGGTATACGTGACATGGAGCGTCGCCTCGGTGGTCTGTGTGTATTTCCAAGTAAGTTCCGCACCGGCCGGTCGAGGAGTGGACTTCTGTTGCAGAAAAGGCCGTTTCGTGGAGCTGCGGGACGGTGAGTTACGGTCTACGAGTGGTCAGAAGAAGCATGTACTTGGAGACAACGTGCACCGCAAGCTACTGGCCTACCGACGGCCTCTATTTGCTTGGCGAACAAGGCCTTGATACTGCCCCTAGTGTCCGTTCCCGAACCGAGGATAAAGGTGCGGTGGGGATGCTGGAGCGTCTGTACAAGATGAGCGGCGAATACTTTATCTGACATGTTCAACCTCACAGGTTCTTGTTCTATCCGGCCAAATAGGAAGAAGATGCAGGGATCGACCAAGCCGTCTACTGTAAAGACAGTCGGTTCGTTCATGACGTCGCAATAGGTCGAGTTCGGTCGGTGGAAGTCTATACCGTATGCCAAGCGAGCGAGGGCCGTGATCTGAGGGTCCTCTAGGAATCGACCGATGTGATCAAGTGTGAGTGGTTTTGCAGTCCATGGAGGGAAAGGGCAACTGAGAGCGGGGAGCATGACAGAAGGCAACCGTCAGGACCAGACGTAAACTGCAGCTTTATGCACTGCAACGGAGACGAAAGGATGTGCGAGAACTGTTCCCGACACGCTCATCGGTGAGCTGAAGTTAACGGCGAAGAACGGAATACCCACGATGTGAGGTGAAGACTCCCCAAGATAGTAGGATGCACCAGATATGGTTACTTACCACATATGGCAAGCGACAGTGTCACGGCAAGCGACCTACGGGTTCCATTAAGCGTGTTTCCGTTTTAGGCCGTCGTCGCGTTTACGACATGTCCCTCCGTGTGCAGGGTGCAGTTTTGACATAAGGTGCCTTTTACGGACTTGGAGACGATGCGGTGACCGAGCCTTCGACCCATTTCTGACGAAGCGTGTGGACGACAGGAGGACGGCCATAAAAGACGTCGGAAGCAGGGATGGCTCCCAAGTTCTCGTACTCGCAGGCTTGGTCATGAGCGCTTGCATTCCGCCAATGAGTTGGTATTTCATATCGGAGACGAGGGAAGTCGCTTTTTCCGAATTTATGGTACGTGACAGACCAAAGCGTTCAGTCAGTTTGTAACAAGAGTAGGAGGGCGCGAAATCTGTGCACGCCATTCTCATTCCGGACGGGCCTGTCATATCACAGCTGGTGTGGGTTAGAGTCCCTTTTCTGGGAGACGTGCGCCAGGCTCGGACAGCTGCGCAAGTAAACGCAGAGCTGTGGTTCGACGCGTCAAGAGGAAGCGGAGAAGCTTGGGTGGATCTGGAGGGGCGGGTATTCGACTTCAATTTCAAGTCGAAGCAGGAAGAGCGGGAATGCCAGTACTCGTTCACAGTCGTTGTTGCGCCTCAGCATGCGACTGGGAATGACGTCCATCCAATCAATTACCACATAATGAAGACGGTGGACGGTCTCGACCGGGTCTGGAGAGGAAATGTTTTGGTTTTCAAGCGTGGCAAGTCCCGAAACAGGCCTTTCGTGGACATACAACCGGCGGATATAGTGGCTCTCGAATGGGTCATTCCCAAGTTAGTTGCAGCTCAATTTGGGAGCTGCCCGCTGACTCACCTGACAGGGTATTCCTCGAAACGATCTCGCCCAATTTCGAAAGAGACGACGGGAACGAGTAGGACTGTTATGGTTAATGTTGTGCGCACGTAACGCAGCGAGACGAATAAAAGGCGCTTTCTTTCAGTGTCGTTCCATACAATGCCTAAGCACCGCCCAGCCCTGAAAACTCGAGTACAGCCGTACCGCAAAACAAAACGCCTTCCTCCTCATGACTTTTGGAGTCAATCCGACATCGTCCTGTACATGCTGCGCTTTCTCGCTCTTATCGACATTCTCCGCTTCTCGCACGTCGACAGAGCGTGCAGCATGTATGCTAAGGAATATCTCAAGTGCAGAACCTATAGATACACGTCCCCCTTTTTCACCGAATGCCCAGGCTTCGTTCCTCCGTCTCACGAACAGGGCCATAGCTCTTTGTTCGAGGGCTTTTTTCGAGTGTTGGAGCGAACACACAGCTGGATCGTAGGGTCAGTTGCGTTGGCTGTCGCGTCCACTCTCTCCGATGTGCCAAGTCCCGACAACTTGAACGTGATAAGCTACTACGAGAACTTCGATGCCTGGGAAACCTTTATGACCAAGGAGTCTGGGTTTGTGTTGGAGGATCGCAGTTGGAGTGCAGGGCCATATATTTCCAGTGGAGGATGGAGACTGATATTCCGTCATACTGCCATGCCGGTGCGTGTTGAGCTGAACAGCAATACCAGCGAGGTCCTGGTCTTGACGTTTTGCAGGGATCGGTGGTGACAATTACCTTTTCCTTGCGACGCAATCTTGGCCCCCTCTTCTTTGCGTCCCCGAACACGGACCAGATGATCGCTATTGGGGCGTCTGAAATCATCACTCCGGTCCTAAAAAACGTGTCGGAACAACGACACATACAAGGCTGGAGAAAGCGGATGGATGCGCTATGTTTCGACCCGTTGTATCACCGTTTTTTCCGCACAACGTCTCGATTTCCAGGCGCGATCACCCTCCACATTTCTACTACAGGTTGGGACAGGCCGTGCGGGATGTCTTGTCCAGGCCGTTGGAGGTCTGTTCACGAACTGAAAGGTTTCGCGCACATCAAGTGGGGTGGAATGGGAAACGTCGGTCAGGACATCGATCCGTCTCTTTCGCTCATGGGGAAGAGCAGCCTTTTATTTCGCTTTGGTGCACGTTGCAGGAATCCGAACTGCTCAAATTCACCGCTTGATACGGAGTAGAAAGGACATGTACGAGAATTAGGCACAATGTCGGGTCACGGTGAAGTTCGGAGTAGATATTGAGTAGATAGGAGGGGGAGGCTAATAATCATTGAGTCTTCTTCTCGTCGCACAGAGGGAGGGGTGGTGGCTGTCCTTCACCATTCTTTGCACCCTGGTTCTGGTTTTTCTGCCTTCACTTATCCAGGTCCTTCAAATCAGTGACACAGAAAGTCGTCGGCACACGTGATAAACGCTCGCTGCCGATTGAATTAAATTTGAATCTCCGCACTTGCTCGCAGCGACCAGCAGGCCGGAGAATGCAGCCAACAGTTACCTTGGGGCGAACTTCTCGAAGGCAAGACAGTATCTGCAACTTCCAATGTGCGACTTCTTTGCACGACACGCAACAGATTCGAAGGTCCCGCAAATTCCGCCAGAATTCAGCCGCAACGCGAGAGTCAAGTACAAGCTCAAAGGACGTTCTGTTAGGTGACTTTGTTGCCAGCCAAAGTGTTCGCAAGGGAGGGATCGAAAAGTCTTTGGTCTTCTGAGTCCGTGAAATGATCTGGACGTGGATACTGAGAATCAAAGTGCGAGGCGTCTGTTGAAGAGGACGAAGTAGCTTTGTGGAGACCAGATCGGACCAGCAGGAGATGAGCGCCGGTATAGCAACTATTTGCAAGTCAAAAGGAGGACGGTGCAATGGAGCAGCACCTCGAACTCGCTGAGCGTTTCGGTCACGACTAGAACTTGTCTTAATGTCGTCTCCCTTCTAGGAGGACCTGAACGGACAGCTCCTGCGACACACACGCTCCTCGTACCAAGACGCGCGGTTATTTGCTGATGCATGGAACGCAAACGCAAAGTACTTGACCATCGAAGGCACCGTCAAGGAGCGCACACAAATCATCAAAGAATCGAAAATGCGCGTTGCACTGAGTTTGGACGCTAGCCACGAGCAGGCAAAATTCTTCACTGCAGAGACGAAAACTGTGAGGGTGCGAAATCGGTGGCAAGTCGACGGAAGGATCGACGTAGAGAGTTCAATGCATAGGCGGGTGAGTGGTCAGCGACATCGCAGCGCGATCCTTTCTTAAATCTCTTCTCCTTGCGGCGAACTGAAAGCGCGTCTATGTGAAGACAACATTTCGTGCCTGGCGTGGGTACGACTGGCCATTGAAGGAAACATCGCAGGTAGGAGGAGCCCACCAAAGCAAATGCGGTCGCGCACAAACAGGCCGTGTCCTCCCTCGCAGGCGCTACAAGTTGAAGAGGGTGTCTCTCACGTCCAACATCAGAAGATACGGTCAAGGCGAAAAGCTTCGATGCAACGTCAGGAAGGGACAGCCAGGCGTGTTGTCTGTCTACGAAGGCGAGACCCCAGTGTCTTTTCCTTGCGATCGCGGTACACGACGCGCAATCCACGAGCGAGGCAAGGTACGGCGAGCGACCATTGACGGACGAAAAAGTGCGTGGAAACAGACCGCTCGCTTAAAGTTCTGACGTAGAGAATCTGTATTCACAACTTATTCTACATTGTAGGTGGGACCTGACATGACGTGTGGCCAGACATAAGGAGGGATACGAGTACGGGAAGTCGGTGCCTCTACGTTGTTTTCCGCTATTGCGCGCGCTAATTCCCTTTCAAAGAGCTCATCTTGGATGGGATTCTCCGTTATCTCTCCACGACAGAGAGGACATGTGCCAGCGCGTTCCATCGCTCTAGCCATGCAAGCGTCGCAGAAGACGTGCATGCACAAGAGTCTACCGAAGTGAGAATTCGTGTCTGCACGCGCAGCGGCATGTAACTCACACGACAGGAAGGTTGAATGTTTCCCAACATATTGAGCAAGTGAAAAGTTCGGCAATGTCGTGCTCTGGGTCGCCGCCGTATTCGATGTAGTCGGTGGGGGGGAGAGGAGGAAGGCGCGCGTTCCTGAGAATCGCATTCGTGGCGCCCTCAGCTGCGTCGCCGTGGACGGGACTATTTTCGGCTGAAGAGTGCACTTCAATTGATGGTAGTGCATGCCATACGTCAACGTCGATTGCAAGGTGCGATCTGGTGCCGCTATCCTTTGTGAAGCGGCGATAATTTTCGAACGGATCGGTTTGCAAAGCGTGGGAGGGGCTGGGATCAACCGCTGGCACAGGAGTAGCTGTGGTTCGCAGACCACGAGCGAAAGCGTCTTTAATGGACGACTGGTATAGACGGGCTCGGGGGAAGTCCATGGCGAGCAGCGCATTTACTGAAGCCTTTATGCAGCACTGCTTGAAGGTACCTACCAGTTATGGTCTCTTTCGCCGAGTCGATTGCTCAAGTTGGACCGGAGAAACCGCATAAGAGTCGATGCCTTATTCGTCAGTGCGTCGCAACGAGCTCGTCGCTCGACCTCAATTTGTAGAACATACAAGTCAAGGCCACGGACCCGAAACAAGAGAAACATTTGGCGAGAACATTGGATTATGGCCCAAAAAGGAAATAAACAGCCGATCTCGTCCTTAAGCGGCCGCTCGAAGTAACTTTTTTGGCAACGTTTGCTGGCAAGAAGAGCAGCGATGCGCCAGTTTGCGTAACTCTCTCTTCATGACCATTTCTGGCTCAAGTCGCTTATTTTAGAGTGAAACAAAGATCACTTTCCTGCTTGCCGTACCACCACAGTATATAACTGTAGGGTCCAGGACTGCAGGTTCGCCATTGCTTCATACCACTTGGGTTCCTCTCGAATGGACGTTGACATAGACAATAGAACATTCCGCTCAGAGCGCGTCGACTTTTCGAACTACTCTGCCGCGCAGTTCCAGGGCGTCCTCTCGTGTATTAGGCGCAGTGAATATTACGCTGGACGAACCGACATCCTACGAGTTGCCGGTTGGGGAAAGGGCCATGAGCACTGGAAGACGCTTCGCGCAGCTGTCCCGACCGAGCCTAACACGCTACCGCCCGTGATTCCCCTTATTGTTGTAGGCTCGTTCGAAGCACAGGCTTTGGGGGGGGGCGGGAGCGCTGGCCCTGCGAACCCCGAAGTGGTGAAGGCGAAAAGGTGGGGTACAGTGGGGCCCTGCGGTAAGTAACTTCAGCGTCGATCACGTTTGGTGGGCTTGATCAGTTCACACAGACGACGAGGGCTTCGTAGGAGTGCAGGAGGAGTGCCTGAGGGGAGTGGAGGACATAGTCAGCGCCACGGCAGGAGGAAAGCCCGTTTTCAATGGGTGGGACCTTGTCGACGGACAGAAATGTTTGCGGGTCGGAGGACGCGTTTGGTTGCATGAAGGCGAGGAGCCCAACGGTGAGGTTCGGTGGTATTCTTGTTGCAAGACACTTACGGACAGCAGGTGCGGTCACTTTAGACGATTTGAAGATATCCAATCCGGATGTGCTCGACTGTTTCCGTACGGCTCTGTCCAGCAATTTTCGTCTCAGAGATTATGTGGCGTTCGACGTCAGGGGTCACCGCATACCCTTCAGCCTTCTGAGGAGCTCGCTGTCTGGTTCCATTGTGATGGTCACTGTGTCGGCCAGTGCCATTTCGATTAACAAAGAGATCAATGGCGTGTTCACTCCAGCAATCTCCTTGGCTTGTAAGCGCTACTATTTCCGCGCACGTTCTGCATTTAAATGAAGACAGTGGAAGTCATGGAGGTTCAGGTGCTACGCGCACCGCTGAAGGCAGCGCAGGAGCTCGTTCATCCGGCACAGACTTCCATCGCCAGGATCTTGAGTACAAAACCAGTACAAACGCAACCTCCGGTAAACGGATGGAAGTTTATGCAGTACCAGGGTCCTCAGGTAGGTTACTACGAAGTCAAATTTTGAACGAGAATTCATATCACGGTTCGTGAACAGGATAAAGTCCATAAAGGTGGATTCGTGGCGATGCCGAACGCACCCAACGATCCCAGCCGGTCATTAAGTAAGCTACCGGAGCGCGTGTTACAAACGCCTCCTGTCGGTCACGGACAGTCTCTGGTAGGTTTTTCAAATCACAAGTGGTTGGTACTCAGCGCAGACAGTTCGGCCTCCAACCGGCGTCGAGTTCGCCCGACTTCACCTTTGACAACGTCACCCAGCAGGACATGGCGCTGGCAAGCCGGGGAAAGGAGCTGTCGACTGCCTCCAGTCAGGGACAAGGGCGGCGCAGTTCTGGCAAGGTAAGCCGACTTACATGGCCATCCATACTAAAGAGAGGTGTTTACGGACGAAGCAGGCGAGGAAGGGGGGAGGGAGACCGTTGAACGGAGCACACGCACGTAGTACTGCTGGCAAGGCCACTAGCCGATGGCCGACTCCGAGCGAGCCTTCGAATGTCCTTCAACTAGAGGACGACGCGGGGCACCGCATGCGGGCAGCGGTAGAAACGCATATGCCGGTTCCTCGCTCTCCAGTTAAAGCCCGAGACAACCATGTAAATTTAAACATGTTATGCGCACTTGCCACCTATCTCATATTCAGCAGATCGGCAACCTTTCGCAGTCTGATCAGCACGATCAAAGGCCACAGTCTCGCGGATCGTTGCACGCCATGTTGGAGTTCGGGAACGGGAACGAAACGGTGTCTGTCGGCGACAGACAACAGGTGCTTGCGATCTTCCATCGACACGGATTTTCGGCGGAGACTGACCCGTGTCAGATATTCGGAGAGCGAGACGGTCGTGTCGAAGTTGCGCGCACTGCAGTGTACAAAGACGGCCAACACCCAGGCTCTCCTTTCCCGGGACACGGCAACATAGGTAACGGTATCGTCAGAGCGCCGAGTAGCCGACATGGAGAGGTCGGTGTGGTGCAGTATTTTGTGTGGCGAGTACTGAGAAGAGGTTTACCCAGGTGAAATCACCTTCGCTTGCAAGTGGAACAGCCGCTTCTCGACCTGCAAGTCGCCTGCATCAAAACACTTATCAGGTCCCTGCGAATCAGCGGCACCAGGACGTGTTTTCCGTAGATTTTTCCAGGGACATCACCAGGCCCTCCAGCCAAGTGCCGGAGGAGGTGCGTTTCCGGTAGGGTAGTGACCTATACGAAAATTGACAGTAGGATGTTGTCAGGCAACCTCCGTTTCCACGGGCTTGCATGGGCGAAGGGCCTCAACGCCATTTACTCCTATCCAGCGAAGCTTGGACGGGACGGCGAATGATCAGGCCTATCGCCGTACAAAGTTAGGCAACGTTTTTCGTGACGTGGACGGATATGAAAGACAGGGCCAGGTGCGTTTTCGTCGCAGAGTCCGTTTGTGCAAGTGCCGAAAGGACGGGTCTGTTAGATGGATGCGGGCTCGCTGCAGAGGAATGCCGTCAGGCCTCCGAGCAGGATTAGAGATAACGCTGGAATTGCCGTTCACAGCACAGGCCAGAGTGTTCAGTCGATGGAGACTGCAGCGAACATCACTCGACCTCAAAGTCGTGTCACGCGTCATTCAAAGCGAGGGCACGGCGAGGCTGGGATAGTGAGATCTCAGTCGCGTGCTGTAGCGGGCGATAAAGTGAGTAATTGGTCAACAGAGCTGAACGACGTTAACAACGGGTTCGCACAGGTCAGTGCAAGTCAGGAAGACGGGCACCGATCCGCCCGTGAAGGTGCGCGTGAAGACGGGAAGTTCTATGTGCCGGCGAACGCGGAAACCATACCAGTCGTCTACCGAGCAGAAGAGGCGGGTTGTTCAAGTTCATGCCATACAGGACAATAACGAGGAACATATTTAGAAGACCGTAGCTCCGTTGGGTATTCCGGGAACAGCACAGGTTATGTCAGCGACTGGCGAATATAACAAAGTGAGCGATTGTCCGGTAGAGCAGACTGGTTGCAGAGCGATAACGTCGAGTTCATTGCAAGAGCGAGCTGCTCCAGGGCTGGCCCCACACCGCTCACTCGAGCGAAAGCGAGAAAGAGAGACTTCGAAGCGGACCATCGGAACAGGTATGTCTGTTAAATTCATGTCTATGCAGAGCATTAACAACGGAACGTGTTTAGGTGGGCCTACATGGAAATGCCACTTTGGGAACAGAACTTTTTGTCTCGGCAATGAATTCATACAACGAGGTAAGGAATTCCATGCTCGTAGTTTCGTGCTATGTCGGTACCAGTGACGTTCTTTCTCTCTAGAGGAACTCGTTGAATCCCCAAGGCAATGACTATTTGTGGACAGGCGAGTCGATATACAGCAAGGAGCTGAACGATGCGACGGTGAAAAGAGGCACAACGCATGACAGTGGGGCGTACGTAGTGGCCCCGAACGACGTAAAGTTTATGTTACGCGCGATCGGGACACTGATTGATTCTACTCCATGTTTGTAGCTTCAACGCAGCGACGCATCCACTCACAGCCATACGAGCACGACCGTCGGATCTGGGGGCTCTTCGGATACTGCATCGGTGCACGTGCAAACTCCTGGTCTGTCAGACGCGGAGTACAATGGGATGGCCTCTGTTTATCCGCCGTACACGTATCCGACTGACTATTTCAATCCCACGGATGGAAGGGCAGCGGAGGTCGCTGCATTCATGGAGAACGCAATGAACTTGAGTCCGAGCAGCGATCCTTACGGCGCATTATGGGATATCGACTTCAAAGGCCCTTTGTCTGTTTCGTTGCAGGACGTTCAAGTCACGGACATTGTGAAGGATGACGGTCACTTTGGAAGTTATGGAGCCGATGGTGTCGCCACAGACTACTCGTCCGGTGACACTATCTACTCATCCAGCAGCAACTCCGAGGAGGAATATAAGCTCGGACGCGCGGGGTCTTCCTCTTCTTTTGAAGGAAGCCAGAGCACCAGCGAGTCAAGTTGGGAGAGCGCCGGTAAGCAACGACAGCCTCTGCCGTCGAGACAGTGAAGGACTAACTGGACCGTAGATCATAGCGATAACAGCATGTCGAAAGTGGTGCCACTAGAGACGCGTAAGCGAAGGGCATCGATGTCATACGAAGAGACGGAGACGGAAGCGAAAAGACATAGACTCAATTGATGGAAAGCAACGAAGTATGCGCGTAGTCAGTTGAAGTGATAGAATGTGCATTTGAAAGGCGGTTACACTCAGAGATCAGCGAATTGTGTGTAAGGACGAGAATTTGTAAGAGAGCAAACAAACAGCGCATACGGTCCCAAGGTATAGTACTTATCGGAGCGAAGGTAAACGGGTTGTAATCCTTTTGACGAAAACTACACTCAATGCGCGTGACTAGCCTGGCAGAGTTTATACTGGCATAAGTTCGATGGTCCGTATGGCTTGGGTTGCCATGAAGTGTTCTATAGCTAGTCGCGCTGCATAGGGTAGACTCCATTCAAAGCCCGTGGCATGACCAAGAGGATCGTCCCATTTGGATGAAAACTCTGGCTCCCACTCCTGTATGGTACGTTCAGCACGCCACCTTCTCTCCTGGGCTTTGGGGATAAAGGAAAGAAACTGCAATTTATTTTTGAAGCGTGTTCTGATCATTTGCATCACTGTCACTTCGGAACCGATTTCGTCCATAGCGCTCGCTTGAGTTCTCGAGTACCCGCTCTCAGATAATCTCAAGAAGCGAAGATTTGGAATCAAGGAGAGGTCGCACAACTCCCGGAAGAACATTTCGTTGACACACTCTGTGTGACAGGTACCGAGATCCAGTCGAAGGAGAGAGGGACAGGATCAGAGGTGGGAAAGCAGGACGGATAAGGAGTAGGGGACCGGAAGGGAAATTTCCAAAGTCTGGAGGAGCGGGCAACGGGGAAGGAATTCGTCTAGGTCCTGGTGAAATCGATGGCTAGCTTCCGTGACGTGCAAGGTCCTGTCCGAGCTTCCTGAAAGGTGCAACTCAGTCAGGTTAGGGCAATCGATTCCTTGAAATGTCGTGGACCCGGAAATCCACTTCCAAGGAACTATGTATTCAAAGCACGACAGACTAAGCAATTTGACGCGATCCGCACCGATCGGCAAGAAAACTCCTCCCAAAGAGAGTTTGGTGAGGGACGAGAGACGCTGTAAATGCGACGCGGGGAGCATCCCATCAGCGCGAGCCGTGTTGAGTTCGGCGTAGACAGTCAAAGAAGACCAAGAGATATGGAGTCGGCGGTCAGGTTCGAAAGTCTGAATCAAAGTCAAGGACTGCATTTCAGATTCGATGTGGATTTCAGGTTGGAGATTCCTTTCCTCCAAATCCGTGGCCCAGTGGGGCAGGCCTTGTGTGGAAGGGTAACGTCCTGTATTCCATGGAGGTCCGACGACGTAAAGATTGGCGATGTCAGGAAGGGGCGCAGTTTGATGAAAAAAGGATCGTGCCAGGTAGCCGGACGGAGAATAGAAATCGTGAAGAGCTAGGTTCCGAATGCGAGGAATGGGTGCATCCTGAAGCGGTTGGCGAAAGATAGTCACCAGGAGCTTCTCGTTCAGTTGCGACCGTTCGGTGGGCATAATGACGTCGACAATGCCGGAAGCCGCGATATACTGAAGTTTTTTCGACTTCTTGTCGAGAGAATCACCGGCACCCAGATGCAGAGGATTCCAAAGAGAGGCAGCTGCGGAGTTGGTCAGCATCTGTCTCCAGTGCCTGCAGACCTGACTCAAGTCGGTTAAGGACACGACAGGCCATTCGTTTTCGTGACCGTGTGCCCAAGTAAAGATGTGAATCCATATCTCCAATGGAACACGAGAAATGGGATGTAACGCAGATTCTGTGCCTGTAACAATAACTTTTGCCCATCCTAGCTTCATTTTCGCTAGGAGCAAGTCTCTTTCCATTTTTTGGACCTGCTGTTCGTAGGCAGACACTGCAGCTTCGCCTATGGGCATCCATTTGCGAATACGGGCTTCCAGGACGGATACATGTGGGTTTCGAGATTCATGCGGGGCTTGAATGAGAAGTGGGGACGAGTTCGATGTGAATCGCATGGTTTGAGGCGACGTTTCCGTGATAGGGCGTTCCATGGGATACTCGAAACACGGTGAGTTCATATGGAGACTAAGAAGGTCAGGAGCACTGAAGTAACTGGACTAGCTGTAAAGGAAGACGCACCGAACGAGATTCCAGTTTGTTTGAAGCTGTTCGGAAGCGAAGGACAAGTGTCTGGAAAAAGTCAGGGAGCACACATGCGGTTACGGTGTCGACAGACGGTGGATGTTCCATCTCTTCGTCGCGAGAGTTGGGTTCAGCGCCCTGAGACATGACCGTCTGTGAGTTTGAAGACTTGAAGCGAAGAAATTAGCAAGCGGAGACAATGCAAGACGCGTGTCGGGGTACTATGCCAGTAATGGTGGACGCGTGAACTTAATTTAGATAGAGTGTTAGGTAAGGCGAGCTTCGAACCAAGCTTCGAACGATCCGTTATTACCGGTATGTTTATTTATTACTGACGAGAACAAGAGGAAGAAGTCATTGCAAGTCTGAAGAGCTTCGCTGTACTGAGGAGGAGAAAAGGACGCGCGTGACTCTGACACGATGTTTGACCATGTTTGTTCCTGGCAGACAGGGAATATCGACCTGCTGGGGTCGCTCTAATGTTTGTACATGTTTGTTCCTGGCAGACAGGGAATATCGACCTGCTGAGGTCGCTCTAATGTTTGTACATGTTTGTTCCTGGCAGACAGGGAATATCGACCTGCTGGGGTCGCTCTAATGTTTGTACATGTTTGGTTTCGACCCAATTTAGCAGACATGCATCTCGGCACCGGATTTGACTCCTTCTGGCCTGACCTGTTCTGGCAGTCAGCCTTTCTGGGCAACAGCTCTTGCCTGTTTTGGCATGCAGCCTTGTTTGGGACTGCTCTGTTTTGGCAATAGCCTTTCTGGGCAACAGCTCTTGCCTGTTTTGGCATGCAGCCTTATTTTGGACTGCTCTGTTTTGGCAATTAGCCCTTCTGGGCAGTGTGTTTTGCCTGTTTTGGTAGGAAAACTGTTTGTGGTTGTTTGTTTTTGGCAGGTTTCGGGGTTGAATTGTCACCTGAAAGGACCTTACTAAAGCAAGGTCATTCAGTGGTAGGCTTACTGATACCTTTCACGCAACTGGTGCTAATGCAAACTGCACTTTATAGGCGGCAGAAAACTTCCAGCAAGCAAGAGCGTACTGGATATGCACACCTAGCCCTAGAGGTCCCTTCAGCCTCAGTAAACGCAGACAAGCTTTCTCAATGGTATAGTGCGGGTACTCGTCTAATTTACCTGGCTGCAGCAAGTGCGTATGACCCTTCCTTCACTCTTTTCTGAGAGCTAACCATGTTCTAGGCAGCATGTATATCCTTCCCCTCATCGCCTCCTGCGAATTAAGGGCGACTCTTTGCAAGCAAGATTTTGTTGATACGGTGGAACAACTGGGATACCTCCTATGCTGTCCTCACAGTACGTGCTTTATCTTCCTCATCTCCTTCTGCGTGATAGCTAATATATGGTGACAGACGAGCTCACTACCGAAAACATGTTATCGCGAGACTGTGGGGAGATACTCCGGACACTCATAATTCCCCAGATGACGTGGGTGAAAAGAATGACTCTGGAATCTTCACGGACTTTCGTCGTCACGTTTCCTCCCAACAGTGACGGGGTTCCAGAAGAAATCCCGTTCGGTGATATAGTCAGAATGCGTGAAAAACTCAGATCTTTCGATTGCAAGTAAGACCCTCTTTAATTCTTCGTCGGAGCCTTCTTAATGTTTCCCGTTAGCTATTTCAGACTGCCTGCTCCTGATGATGCGTGGCGACAACTTGAAGGCTCTCTCCTCGTGCCTGCCCTTCCTCTGTCCCATTTCAAGTGGGACTTGGATGAGTCCTGTGTGGCTGAGGAGATCGTCATCAGGACTGCTTTCAAGATGGAAAATACTCCTTGTCCTGTCAACCGTGACAACTCTGAGGCGTGGACCGCACTTGAAAGGCAGAGGGCTGGAGCTGGGTACGTAGCAGCGAGTCTTGAAGATCTTGCGGAAAAGGTATATCTCCTCTTCTTCTTGTCACTCCTGCTTCTCAATATCCGTCTGCTAGCTGTCTGTCTTTCACGCCAGTGGTCAGAAGCAAGGGGAAAGTTACATCTGTATCCCAACGGAAATAGCAGAAGGGTAAGAATTTCACTCCACCTTTTGACGGTGCTTTGACTATGCCTTCAGAAAAGTTCTGACTATACGTGGACAAGATGACAAGCTCTTGCTCATGGTCATCACCAATCTCGCAGAAACTCTACCCCATCTCCGCACCACAGCCTTGCCTGTATTTTCTGCCCTTTATCCTGAAGAAATTTACCCCGTAAATTCAGCGGAGCCGGGGTACTCATATTGTGCTGTGCACAAGTCAGTTTACAATCGTTACAGCGAACAAGTAAGTGTTTCTTAATCAGATCAAGCAGCCTGCTGACTGTTGGCTAGGGCACTGGAGCACCAGACGTTCACCCAAATCTTGTCGCCAGAGAAGGCGTTACCAAAGTTAATCATTCTCAGCGAGCCCCTCGGGAATCCAAGGAGACGAAAGACGAGCCTGAGGAATCAAATCTAACTGCCGAATTCATTCAGCTGATTACCACTGTAATTGAGTTACATGTGAGTGAATGTAACATCTTTACATCTCTTTTGCTAATAGTATCAAGATCAAGAAACTTTTACCAGAGGAATACAGCGCCATAGAAGTGTGGGCTTCACACTTACCCCTCAATGAAAGAAGTGCTGCTTATCCTTTCGGCGGATACGTTATCAATCTGTGCATCTCGACAGTCGGACACCGGGACAAGCGTGATCACAGGTTTTGTGTGGTCATTTCTTACTGTCATGGAGAGGGCGTTGGAGGGGACTTGTGTATGTATGAGACTGGTCTGCTCTTACGCACCAGGCCTTGGGATGTCAGTATCTTTCCCTCCTGCGAGATCACCCATTTCAATATGCCCATCAACGGCGTTCGGATATCCATTGTGCTTCACTCTGATATATATGGGGAGAGGTGGGTGGCGAACAAGAATGGTTGGGAGAACAATGAGTGAGTCTTATCTCTAGCTTTCTTCCCTTGTACTAAGCTTATTGAAATAGAGATACGGTGTTGCAAGCAGTGGCTGCTACGGTTGCAAATGCTTTGACGTAGTTGACGTAGAAGTAGAATTGACTAGTTTTCTTTCTTGTTACACCTCTTAGAATTCACTCCGAGTTTACAAGAAACGCATTAATTGACATGGTTAAACAAAAGGGGAGAGAGAAGTAAACTAAGGTATGGAATTAGAGGGGGGTATTGTAAGTAAGCAAGGAATGAAAGACGACGGCAGGGAGTCAAGAGATTAGTTAGTTGAGATCTTTAGCGTAAGAGAGGAGGACTGGATAGGTAGTTGAGAGTGGGAATGAGACGTTAATGATAGACAAGGGGATAATCAAGAGCTTGCGTTCCAGAACTGGTCATCCAGAGGAAGATCTTCCTCATCCCAGGGGACAAAGTTCTTGGCACTGCAATAAGCGTAGGCTGAGTATGGTGCAGTCCTAGGTAATGTAGAGATGCTGCGTGTTGTGCGAATAGGGCGGGCAGGGCGGGCATCTAGTGCGGGGAGGGCTGAAGTCGTGGCTTGGGTGAAGGGCGGTGAAAATTCCCCCTCTTCACTCTTGCTATCGGAGATAGAGATCACAGGGCTTTCGGAAGCGGAAGAGTGGGAAGCTAAGGAAGGTCAAGATACAAATCCAAGCTAGACAATAATTCCGACTCACTGGGCTCAACGGCTCTTTGTTTTCCTTGAGCTTTCTTGCTCTTCTTCTTTGGAGGAGAATCTGAATACCAAATGAGTTAGGGGAAATGACAGAGAAAGAAAGCAGCCAAATTACCGTCTGGATTGACCCAAGACTCTTCTGAATCCCCAACAGAAAGGATGTCCTCCGCCTCCTCTTCCGAGACCTCATCCATCTCAACGTCGTCTTCAGGAGGGACTTCATGGTTCCACTGCCCATTCGGGTGGTCCCAAACTTCAGGAGGGATGGCATAGTTTGTGGCTACGGAAGAAAGAATCAGTTTTAGAGTTATCTTCCACGGAAAAACTCACCGAAAAAAATCTTCCGGCTCTGAGGGCGTGATGTGGGACCAAAGTAACGGGTGATTTCAGCAGCCTCAGCTGGGGAATGTGGCGAAACGGATAGAGTGGCGTTGTTTTTAATCAGAAATTTCCAGTGAAACTCCCCAGCTTTCAAGGCGCAGTGTTTGTCGAGATATTGGAAAAGAGAGACAAATAGACCCCGTAGAAAAGTGTCTACCTGGGCCGGAGTGAAAGCCGTATTGATAGCGAGCTGAGACTTGAGACTGTTCACAGCCAGGCCTCGAGTTTCCAGGTGAGCAATATCTGGCGGCTTGGGGGTAAAGAATACTTGACGAGTTTTATCTCCCTACATTTGTGAGTTGAGCAGCAATTGTTTAAGAATGAGGCAAGGCTTACAGCTTGAGTGACAACAAAAATAATAGCAGCTATTTTCATTAAGCTACCTGCCGTCCTTTTCAAACCGGTTTTGGCCTGCTAGAAAGTCAGACACGTACTCAAAGAAGAAAAAAGAAAAAAAACAGGTAGCCACATACTCTTTTACGAACAGGCCCAGAAATACCGCTGTCATCAGGTTGCTTGCGCTTGAGACCCTTGCTTGTCTCCTGAACAGCAATTGACATGGCGGCAGAGGATGTAGAAGGACCAGGGGGGATTTTGGATGAGGAAGCAATGGGAGTAAAGATCGTGGAGGCGGGAGTGCCAGCTTTCTGTGTGAGAATTTGGCTGGGATTATAATAGGTGGCTAAGATATCGGAAGGAGAGACGGAAGAAGGTGCGACAGGGGCAGTGGGTTCTGTGATGGGTGCAATGGGGGCAGGCTCTGCTGGATGATATCCTTCAAGGTGAATGCATGTGCACTGGTAGGATCCTGGCTGTTCAATGAACCTGCGGCAACGGCACTGGATGCCCTGGGCATCTACCCCAGAGCAATACTGGGGATCCATGGAGGATTAAGCAAAGGAATGAGAAGATACGATTCGAAAAAAAAAGAGGGTTGATGTGGTGGGAAAGAAAGAACAAAGAAAAATTTGTTTGACTTTGATGTTGCTGTGCCATTTGTGCCGACTGGTCCGTGCTTGAAGTCGCCGACGTTTCCCATACAGGATGAGAACATTACCACTTTCGGTTTCAATATGAATATCCCTAATGTGGGTCATGGTGTTCACTCAGCCTCAATAGTTGAATAGGGTTCATTTGAAAAGGAAAAAACGCCTCCGAGAACTTGGAGATGTGTAAAATTAACCACAGCTAGACATAAGACAGAGTTGTAGAGTATCCAGAAGCATTCCAAATCAGTGGTTTCTGGTTTCTGCATGAAAGGACTTTCCTTTAGCCTGTAGGATTGATCAAGAGGCTATCTTGTTTGAGTATTGAGAGCCAACAGATTGAAAGCTGGCAGAAGGAGGGAATGAGAAGCAAGGATAGACACAAGCGGCTTTGGTGTTGGCGGTGTGGATCAGTGTGGGTCCGGAAGCTCCGTTCTACCGCATTGGGAAGAGCCATCACTAGGGTTAGCACAGCCACACCGAGAAAGTTTCTAACACTGTGGAAAAAAGCTACACTAGCACTCTCCAAAAAAAACACTACATACTAGGATTCTCTCATTTTGGAGCCAACTTTTTTTTACATACACCTCACTTTTTTTTATCCTCACACCAACTTTATCTACGACATCTATTTTTTGAAGTCACAGTCAAGAAAAAAACACAAATCTCCCCCCTCAGCATTCTCGACACCTCCAGTTGAAATTTTAATACTTCAGTCTACTTTTTATACACACTTTTCCTATTTTACATACAGATTCACAGATAATACATACATTTTATTAAAAGTGCAAAGTGACCGCCATACCACCGTCGATAGAGGAGGAAGTATATTATTATTACTTATACCCGTAAGATAGAATAATTGGTGTATTTGTTGAGTATATTCGTCGAACAGATCGACGACTTTTTGAAGATAAGAAGACAGCTACTGTATAGACCAGGACAGGTCAAGAACGAAAACCAGAAAGAAAAAGGGGAATCTCACTTGCGTGTTATCCAACACCTCCGCGCTCACCTTGAAGAGGCAGATAGTTCCAGTGAAATGGCGCACCCACCATCATGATCCACGGCGACCGATGTCCACCTACGCCTATCGAGCGAACCTTTTCTATAGCCGAGCACAAACGTCTGCGGCTGGTCGCATTGCCGGCTCCTTCCGCCTTGTATGTCATACTTGACTCTTGATTGACGAGGAGCCCTTGACGGTCGACCTTCGAGACAACTGAGCATGGCAATCCATTAATATTTCTTTGAAGCGACCTCAGATGGGAGATCGATGCCGCGCCACACTTCATAGCGGGTGTACGATGGGCAATTTGACGCCAAGGTCCGCATATCTGTATTGACGGGTAAACAGCGGCGCTTTCGAGATATGGGAGAAGTCCGAGTAATATTTCTACAGGCGATTTTCAGTCGATAGCATAGCGAGAACAAGAGTCAAACTGCCTTTGAGAAAAGAAGTAGAGGCAATCACTCGGAGGTGAATTCGAATAGAGAGCCGAGTTATCAAAGGCATCCTGAGGTATCAGGGTATAGCCAGGCACATAGAGAGAGAAAGTTGATTGCGCAGCGAGTCAACTGTCGAGCCGCCATCACAGAGAAGCATCCGATAGACAAAGGTCGGTGGGCAGTTTAAAAGTTTTCCCATTTGATGGTTAAAAGAGATCAAACAGATGAACTTCCAATAAAACAAACTTAGCGCAGTCAACAAGTAAAGATTTTGTGGAGAATTGGTGTCGAGCCACTGACACGCCTGAGGTTCGAGTAACTGCTTCAATTCCGCTGGGTGGCGTTTGACTGACTGCAAATTTGTTATAGAGATTACAACGAATAGAGAAGTCAGTCGATCAGTCGACAATAAAGCTCTTTCTTTCGCTCGCAATGCGACGAAAACCACCAGAAAAACGAAGAGAAAGATGTGGTGGTCGAGGTTGAAGTGAGGTCGGGCCGGTAGACGGCAGTGTTCGGCAGTGTGACCTGTCAACGCTCGAAGTCAACGGCGAGCACGAAAGACGTGGTACTCTTTGGGTACTCTTTGAATTCATCTCACATCGCCTATACTGTTGAATTGGCGCCTTCTCCATGTCTTCTACGCGACTTGAGTCCGTTAAGAGTCTGTCAAAGTCTTCAAGATCATGTTCTGTCAATGGCTGAGGTGCCTGACTGGAACCCGGTTTGCAAGCCTTTTGCGCAATGATCTGGAGGCTTTACGACGAGGAAGCGACACTTGGAATATATGGCTGGCGTTACTGCTAAGGAGCTAGCCGCTCTTCTTCAATTTTCAGGCACAGGCTAGGGATTTTTATGCGTTTTTTTTTTTCTTTTTTGCATACTAATGATCAGGGCGAACAGTGCTCAGTGCTGCTCTGCGGATGTTCGGCGTGTTCTGCCTCCATTGGCAAGAACAACTGTAGCAATTGGAGGGCTTTACTGAGACCGATTTCGGTCACAATAAGGTGAGAGAATTTGTGAAGATTTTCGCTCTTCTCGCTGTACATATCATCATATTCCTTCGAGTTCCTACTAAGTCTCGCGCCGAATTCCGGGGTGCTCGAACGCCTTAGATCTTCGCCCATCTCTCACTTACCTTATGTTCCTGCATCGACTTCACTCACAATTTCTCTGAATGATGATGCCATTCATTCTTGAAACATCCCCTCCTTTTTTTCGTGCCCTACCCTCTCATCCTTGCGCATTCTTCTCGATACTAACACGGCTTTTATATAGCTCAGCGGCCATACTTCAAGTCGGCGCGTAACGACAAATTCACCCTCATCTCGAAATAAATCAGCTTCACGCGCGCGGCGGCACTGCAAACAAGCAAGGGGATCATATTGGCCTTGCGACTGCATTACTTTCGCTTCGCCCACCAATGCCGCTTTCATCCGTAACGCCTCATCCTCCCAGAGCTGCACTTCGCCCGTCTTGACCCCTCGCTGTTGCTCTGGGTCTGCGGTCCGCGTTTGCATGCTCTCAATGTCCACATTCTCGACTCGTACGGTGTCTTGCACGCATGAGGCTGTCTAGGCGTTATCGCGTGATCGCTGAAGGAAGTGTCGGCGAATCTTTCTCCTGTGGCTCCACCGGTGATAAAGGATGGGGGCCGTATCCCGCTCCGCGATACGTTCGCGCATACGCTTCGCACCAGGCGAGTCTCTCTTCCTTTCTCGCGCTGTCTTCCTCTCCCTGATGTGCGACGTGTCTCGTTATACATAACTCACTTCCCTCTTCTCCCAACTCACCTACCCGCTCCTCTTTCGCTTTCTCATTTCCTCCACATCACCTGCTAACATTTCTTGGATCTACAGGCCTCCAGTACTCGGCGCTGCCCCGGATTCTTGGCTGAGCAAATTCCAGTCGACTCCCCGCTTGAGCTCGATCATGGATACATATCGCGGTAGGGCCTACTCATCGGCGTTCGTATGGGCTTTTGGACGCGCGGCCTCGGCTCGGAGCAGCCTGCAGCACAAACACTGTCCCTGGATTCAGGGATTGCCGGACGAGGCGACGTCTCCCATGCCGTCTTCGTCTCCCCTGCTGCTCTGTGGATTGTCGTCATTTTGTTTGGAATTGTCGCGTCTAGGAAGATCCAGGTAGCTCAGAGGGTCGACGAAGACCTGTAGGTGCGTTCTTGTACCATCCGCTTCAATTTGTTACATGCTGGAAGACTGGCTTTAGTTTCTCAGTACCCTGACGGGCTGGGTTGCTCAGCAACATTCTGCTGGCCCGAATGACGCTGCCTCAATCCTTGACATGACTCGATGCCTCCGCATCCGAGTCTCCCAAGTAATTGAATCTGGATGAGCTTGGACGTCGCTCGATCAATTTGCTCACAGTGGGTCTTCCAACTCGTCTCCGTCCGTCGCGTCTACTGATTGCTGCACATTGCCTTTCAGTCGCAGATCGCATAGGCGCCACATTATGTTTCACACGCAATCTTTTCCAACCCTTCTGTGTTGATACGTCGTGTTGTCTCCTTATCTCATGTCTACGGATTTCAGCACCCCCTCTTCGATTCGTTCCTACTACCTACCACAATCCGCTCTCAGCAGCGTCGTAACACGCTCGAGTGGGGATTCGGTGGGGATACATTCGTAGCACCATCGAAGATACGTTGCCACATTCCCCAAGAATCTCGCTGACGAGAACATGAAGTGAGGCAGGTCCGTACCCCAAGGGTCTGTCTGTAGTAGTACATATCTGTCAATCCATCTTAGCCCCCCAAAAGCTTGAATTCAAAACGAGAGAGGCATGCAGCCAAACCCCGCTTCTTCATGGATAACAGCTTTGTGACGGCCGCGCAGTTTCCATTCAGTTCAACTGAGTTCAAGTCAAACACCACTTAGCTACATATCCCGAGACAACCAAAGTTCATTCCAACAACATTCCAAGTCTTTCTAATGATCTCAACGTTTCGGTGGGTGATTGCAGATATTCACATCGGTCCAAAAACTGCGATGTTACTCGGCGCTGCAATTGATGCCGGACAAAAACAAGACTTTAAATACGTTTGAACGACTATCTTCAAAGGAGTATATAAAGTCAAGTTGTTATGAGACTAATTCAAGGCGTAAATTCCCCTAAAAATGATACAACAATTGGGGCTTCGGATGAAACCGGCGAAGACAGGAACCCTCCGGCAGGATTCGTATTGCCATGCGAAGCACTGGCCTTCACCCCCAAGTATTATGTTTGTTTACATTGTTTACATTATTAGGTCACCGCCTCCGTACATAAAAACATACTAAGGTAGCTATAAGCTCCTCGACGGGCCGTTGTATTCAATGCGAACACTTTTCCTGCTTTTCCGAATTGTGCGCCGCATGAGTAGTGACTGTGACTGTAAAGCAGTGACTTGTCACTGGCCACGTGACATTATGTGATGGCATCCTCAGGAAAGAGGGCGAGGGGCGGCGAGAGGGCGCAGAGGCTGGTCTCCGGCGGCGCGACGGTCCACTGGGTGGCCAATCCGACCTGAGGGGTGTGTAGAATGTGTGTAGACGCGTCGGAGATGTAGCAAGACGGGATTGAGCTGGATGCGAGGTGTCGCAAATGGATGTCAAGGATATTTAGGATGGATAATGTAGCGCAGAGATCGTGGTTAAGGGAATCAATTTTGGAAGAGATCCGGGTCGCGAAAGCCTGAAGCTCTGCTTCCGGATGGATGATGATTGTGGGAGATGTCGCGATGGTGAGATGTGAAGATGACGACTTTTTCCTCGCTAACCGTCGACCGAAAACGGGTGCAAGCGGCGCGCGAAGAGAGTGGGGGACGGCGGCGCGGGAGGGTAATGAAGTCAAGTCGTGAAAGGGATTTGGAAGATGGTTTAGGCGCGCTGAGGGGCGGATGTCTGCGAAAGGGTGGTATGGTGGGTGGTGTGGGTGGTGTGGAAGTCGATGTGGACGGTGAAAGTGGGCCTATAACCTCGCCAAGGTTCCCCTGGGCGGTACTGGGCATGATCTAACGTCGAATATCGAGTGCCCGAAGCTCGACCTCGACGGAACGCCAACCCACCACCGAGATGATGATGGTTGTTGTTGTTGTTGTTGTTGTTACCTTGGGTTGCGCGACGGTGGTAATTGGTTTGGTTACCTTTTTCCTTCTGCCGGATACGCCTATGCGAGCGGCTTGGCTGTCGAATGATCGAGTTTAAACGGAGTTTACGCTGTATCGCAAACGGGCCGAGGCAATGAGCATGGCCCTTGACAGCTCCTCCCGCTGAAACGCTGACTATGGGGCTACGGTGGAAATAAACCAAGAAAATGCGCAGAATCTAATCCACACAAAATCCTAATATAAATCCTAACCACTTCTAATCGACGTGCGAGGTTCGGGGTTCCAGTCCAGTATAGACTGTTGCAATTCAACCAATACTATCTTCAAAATATACTAGTTCGAGGCTTTCGCGATAGCTCGTTCTGACCGTTCTTATACTAACTATCCTAGTCTTGACACAGAAAGGTGCGTTCAGACAGGTAATTGAGATGTTACTCTTTGGTAGAGGTTTAGAGGTTTAAGTTGTGTGTGCTCGTTCGCAAAATGAGTTTCCGCGGAAAGTATGTTTGAACTGATTCCGTTCTCTCAAAAGGTCCGTGTCAGGCTCTTATAATTCCACGCGTTGGTACTGATTCTCAATAATATGTTCACGCGTATAATTCAAGATATGATCCAACAGACAGTATATTGCAACGAAAACAAACAAAAGAAACAAATAAGCTTCTGGAGTTTATCTCGAATGAAGTCCAACGTCTAGTTATTCACGAAGCCAACACTGGCTTGACGCTCACAACGAGAGGGGGGGAATCCACTAGAGCTCCAGTACATGATACAATGCTTTATATACATTCACAGCAATAAATATGAGACGATAAACAAACAATCTTATGGGTATAATATTGGTATCTCCGGACCCTCTTGGTCCAGACCTCATTCAGTTTTACTTGTTAAAGGCTTTCCTCCGGTACTGGTGAGGGATTTACGCCTTTACCTCCGGCGCCCACTAGATACCATTGTTCTACCTCCGGCACCCTCTTGGATACCATTGTTCTCCTGGCTTGGCCAGCGTAGATCTTCCCCGTTTGTACTGATATCTCCGGTCATGAATCAATAGCCCTCTTGCTATCCAATCGATGATCTACTTGCTCCAAATAGCACTGCGTGAATAAGGAATATTCTTCCTACAGGTCGCCAACGTTCCTGAGTTATAGTCCTGTCTTAGACCTTTCCGCGGAAGCCTCCTGCTCCTGGTAACACCTCTCGAGTTCCAACGAGTCCCAAATGGAATGTCCTTTAATGTACGCCTTTGTTCCTGGAGCACTAGGTAGCTCCCAATCCTATTCCGGATGGTAAGAGACCTATCGCGGAAGCTCATGTCCGACTTATTGTAACTCTGACACTTTGCAGTGCCATCGTAAACGAACCCCAGAGCTCCCACCTGTGTATTCTCCTTTGACTGACCGCCCAGGCAGACCCCAGTCCTTATTGAGACCCATTCGCTGAGTATTGTAGTACTTTATTAATAGTACCGTTGTAACTAGCCTTAAAATGAATAAATTCAGGCGTAGCCCAATACCAGGTCTGTCATCTCCCCTTTTCATAAATTGAGTGTCCCCACTCAACCATGTCTTTATCAGGACTCGTTTTATCTCTTTATTCGTGGTGCTTCCCACAATCGTTCGGCTATCTCGGATATAATTCCCGATTGGGCGTACGCCACCTGGAAATTTGGTTCCGTTGATGGACAGCGGGATCTTCGCTAAATGACGAGAGATCCCCTATAAAACGTTTCCGCTATTGTCCTTATCCCAGCGCAACTCTGCGCCTTTGTTTGCTCGAGAATTTGTAAGTGGTCCGTGCGTTAGACTGCGGGACACGTGATTTATGTTGGTTTTGCAGCGCTTTCCGCCCACTTTTCTCTTGCTTTCTCCCACAACAACCAGCTACCGCGATTACTCAAACTCCTTCAACTAACACCCTAGGTGCGTGTAGGAGCTATACGGGTGCTCCTGAGCTCACGATTCGACCATCTTGACTGTTTCACAGACAAGATGTCGTCTCCAATCTCCCAGTACTTCAGTTTCTTCAAGATGATGACGGATACGCTTGTCATGGAGGACCTCTCCGTTGACGAGTACACCCAGGCTCGTAAGGATGGCACTCGTGTCATCCCTTACAGGATTAACGATGCCCACGTCGTTAATCATATGTCGCGCCCGTTCATCCCGCTGGCTCGCACCGAGCTGTTGGAACGGCCGACTTTTTCTCGTGCTGATTTGGAGTGTTTAATCCTCCTTCAGCACATTTCTACTGTGCGTTTGATGCAGTTCATCCGCATCCCTTCGCACCTTTCGAAGACCAACCCAACGTACATCGCCTATCTCCTCGACCAGTTCAAACCCGTTTCGGTGAGTTTCCGCGGAAAGTACCAGTCCCTCATTTCTGGAGTCCTGATGTTTACTTTAGCAACTCATTAAACGTTTCTATTGGCATTTGGAGATTACGCCCTCCTTTGACCGCGTCTTGGTCGGCGTGAGCTCTATTGCGCTCTGGCTGCAGACCAACTTCCCAGATGTTTGGGCTGAACCCTACGAAGTCCTTCCTCAGGGCTTTGATATGAGTAAAGTCGCCTCGGTACGTCGTCTTCTACACCTATACTCCCCAGGACTCATCCTTCAACAGCTCTCCATTATGGATCAGAGTTTCACTATCCCTGATTCCTTGGAATTCTACACGAGCTTTCCTCGCGAGGTGTTGAAACCTAACGCCACCGAGCACAAAGCCCTTTACGACCTTCGTAACGACCCCAATTTTCCTGCTCTCCTCGAGGCTTGTGTCGAGAACGCTAGCTCAGCGGCTGGAGCGGATGTGAGAACGCCGCTCGACGTCTCCCGTCGTTCAGATATTCGCCAACTCATTAGTCGTTCCGCCATGACCCTGGTAAGTGTTCTTTCTCCAAATACTTGTCCCCAACTTCAACTTATTCGTCTCGCAGAATGAATTCCACGAAGCCGTTGGTGAAGTGGAGGACCGGCCTTTCGTGGATGCCATCCTCACCTCCGTCGTCCTATTGGCGTCACGGATCCCTGAGGATGAGCGTCCCAAGGCTTGGGACCGTGTTCTTCCCATCCCTAATCGTCAACACCTGTTGATTCCCGTCTTCTTTTCGTACCCCGACGCCGAGTTCATTCCTCAAGGCCAGTTTCTTCCCTGGTCTCAAGTCGGCCAGGAGGACCCTGTGGTAGACGTGTGGCGTCACCACAACCCTCCTGATTCGCCTGCTAGCCCCACCGGCTCTGGTCTCCAAACTCCTCGAGTTGCGCCGTCGACGCCAGCAATCGCGGAAACTCCCCGCGCTGGTCCCAGTGCTCTTTCTGGCCCAGGGATACCTGGTAGCGGGCTCTCTTTTGGCACGCCTGGCCCTGTGCTCTCTCCTCCGAAGCCAGCGGTACCTACACCATCCGTTTCTCACCCCGCAGATGCTTCAGCAGCATCTATTTTAGAAGGTATAAGTCGTTTCTCTCCAGTTCCTAACTGGTATCGTTCCGATGGACCTCCGCTTATTATTTCTCCAGGGAAGACCGTTATTCCATCCACTGGGAACGCGGAATCCGGTCCATCGGGCGAGGGGAACGCTTCCGCGGAAGATCCATTTGTGGATCCTACGCCCGCATCTGCTTCCACTGCTGCGCTGGTCATGGCCGCGCTTACATTATCAACTCAGACAGCACCTAGCGCGAGTTCTCCAGGGCCTGCATCGCCCATTCAAGTTGATCCTCCCCAACCCGAGCCTGAGTCGAGCGTTCCTGAGCTAGCCGCTCACGAGTCGCTTTCTGGCGGAGGAGGAGGTGGAGGAGGCGGCGCTGATTCTTACGTTGACGAACCTCCCGCTGCCCCAACAGCTTCGTCTGTAAGCGTTCTCTCTTCCTTACTTTTGCCAGTTACTGACTTAGACTTTTTCATAGTCCAGAGGCCGTTCGTCATCTCGCTCACGTGGTCGCGGTAGCCGAGGTACTTCCGTCGCTACTTGTCGGAGCACCCGTACCAAGATCAAAGTACGTTATTATTACCTTCCTTCTTTGGAAGATTTCCTTATCCATCCTTAATTAGCCTGACAACACTCTCGAGGCCGTTGCGACTGGTCTCGACCCAGACGAGTCTTCCGCGGAAACCAAGCCCGCTCGTCTCTCGAAGCGCCGTCGCGCGGAACTCGAGGAAGCTGATGACGAAGAGTCCAGTTCTGACGACGAGGGTGAACCTGAGGTTTCCCCGCCACCTAAACGTCGCAAGGTCTCCGAAAAGGCTTCCGCGAAAGGTAAAGGAAGAGCGAAATCTGAAGAGTCGGACGACGGATACGTTTCCCAAGTCCCCAAACTCGTCAAGAAGACTCGTGGGGTGTCCCAGAAGAACAAGGAAGCCCCTTACGTCCCCAACTTCGACCCCGTCATCTTTGATCAAGAATTCGCCGCGGTTGCTTTGTCCAAACTAGAAACTGACTTCCGCACATTGTTCAAAGATGGGAACAATGTCTTGGTACGTCCCCTTTTCTTGTTTTTCCTCCGCATCCCATGTCCCTTATCTCTTTTCCTAGCAATTGGCGGGATGCGGGAATTGCATCCTTCGCAATCGCAAGTGCCATCGTTCAAAATTCAACAAGGACTGTCGTGCTTGCAAACGAGGGAAACTCTCCCATTGCTCGCATAAGTTCACACAAATGGACGTTATACGAATGATTGAGGGGTTTGCCCCAATCACCGCTTTCTCCAATGCTGGTATGTGCAACCAATTTTCTGCTTGAGCATCTCTTATGTTCAAATCTCTTTTAGGCTGGAATCGCGTGTTCACCGAGTTGGTGGAGGCCCGCCAGGCTCAAATCGTGAGCCATGCTCAGTACGCCATCGCCAACCGCCGCCTCTTTCGTGCTCGCGACGAACTTTTGTCGCTTATGACCGGCTATGCCTCCGCCATGGGTCCTGAAGCTGTCCCTGGTATTGCTGGCGTGGAAGACCTCGAAGAGGGCGACCGACAGTCGTTCAAAGTGGTCTACCAACACTGGCGTGAGGGGCTGCGGAAGAACTTCTGGATGGAGGACGGGCACCGCGCCGACGAGTATTACGACTTGGTGGATTCCGAGGACTCGGAGGATGAAGCTTTCGCCCGGTTCCGCGAGGCTCATCCCGATATGGTCGTTGATGCTCATCCTGACATGGATGTCGACACTCAGCAGACCATTCTTGAGTCTTTAGATACCGCTCCCCCAGGTAAGCTCTTTCTTTTCCTTGATTTTCAGGAAACTGACGCTTCCGCGGAAGGTTCTCTTCTTCCTCCTGCTCCGTCTGCTCCCGTGGCTGGTCCATCCAAGCCTCGTGGTGATCCGTAACTAGTCCCCTTTTCATTGCTATTTACTCGCTGACCCGTTTTACTTAGATAATTTCAGTAAACGTCCATTTTCGCGAATATTTGCAATGACTCTACTTAGATACCACTTGTATCTGATTTTCTTTCAATTTCTTTTATTACTCTTGTACTTCGAATAGTCGCAATGTGATCACGCTGTCCCGCTCCTACCTCGTGTGACCTGAGTAATTCAAGCAACAGACTATCGTCTTTCCCTCGTGGCTGGTTTATCTCCGTCTGATAAGCCATCGCCCAGAGTTATCGATATAGACCGGCTCTTTCGCACCGAGCTTCTATATCGGGAATTTTCCCACAGAAACTCTATTTAAGAGGCTTCCGCGAATACTTGGGTTTCCAGCTTGTCTTCTACCACTATGTCGGACGTAGCTCCTGCTCTTCCTCTCCTTCTTGGAACTGCGACGGATGACGACTTTCCTATCCTATCGCCTTATTCCTATCGGGTTTTTCCCAGCCTTGCTGGTCGAGAGAGACTTCTCTCATTGGCAAGTCTCCTTTCTCTCTGTCTACTTCGTATTTCTCATCCTGTTATTCAGAACCCTGTTCAACGACCACTCGACGTTGTTATCAAAGACAACTGTCGTCGTTCCAACAGCTTCGTTCAATGGGGGATTCCTTGCTTGACTTGTGTCGCCTCTGGTACCAGCACTGCTTGCTCCTTTTGCAGTCGCTTGGCCTTCGTCGAGCTTTTGGAAAGCGATAGGCTTCAAATGGAACGTCTCGCCTTACAAGACCCCATTGATCCAGGTGCGTTTTGCTTATTTCTTAGCATCCGCGGAAGCTCATTTTCGTCCTTTCGCAGTCCTGACCTATGCTAGGCAAGAGGCCACGTTCTTTGCTAGCTGCCAAGCGGCCTTTCGCAAGTTTGACTCGCGAGTATCTCCTTGGAGGAACCCTCGCATCTCCCTTCTTAGCCAGGTCGAAGCTATCTTTGACGAGGATCGCCTTAGCTACCTTGCTGGTCTTTTCCCTTTCTACCACTTTCCAGTCGAAGTTCAGACTGTCGTTCATACTAGACTTAACGCTTTCTCCGCTGTTAATGCCTTCCTCAGAACTGAACTAGCGATTGACGAGTTTCACAAGCTCTCCTTGGCTTGAATTAGCTTATGGTCTTAGGCTTAGTTTACTTAGTAACGTTCCTTAGACACTTTTGTCCTTGTGGAATCAATTACTCCTTTAAGACCCATAATCTATCGATTAAGTGAGCAATCGCGAAAGCTCTCTTTCGCTTTCTATTCATGCCCGCTCTTGGCCCATGGCCAATTACTCCTTTTATCCCTATTCCCGCGCTCGTGTTTCTGTCGTTAAGTCATAATCCCGACGGCTGGTGCGGTCCTCATGGAAATTTCCCCTTTTAGACTGAAGCCCGGACGATCTATCACGACTTCATCCACATCTTTCGGAGTTAAATCCGAGAACAATGGATTCTTGTTGCGCTATTTTTGCTGCCTTCAATTCTCCCATTGTTCTCTTCTCCTTTCGTATCTCCGGAATGTCTTGGTAATTTGTTGTGTCAGGGCCTCTGTACTATATTCCTCCCCTTTTCATAGATTTTAACTGTCCCCAGTTAATTTCTTTGAACGAGAGTCGTACTTCAACATGGCGCCCGCTGCTACAGTACCGACGTATAAAACCTTCCTGTATTATACGCCTTTTACCAGTACATTCGCTGAATACCCCACACTCCTTAACATGGCTCCTCGCGCTTCTCTTACAAAAGCCCAGCATGATGCTATATTGGGCGTCGCCGACATCGTTTCCGCCACCAAATACCCCGACCGCAATAAGCAGCGCGCTTTCCTTGATCAACAGGCTGTGACCTTGGTAAATTCCGTATTTGGACTTTCCGCGGATGCTCTGAACCGGACTTTAGGAAGCGTTTGCGCCACTTATCAGCGAAATTGCCAAGGACAAAGCTCTCTATGATGCTTTCTACAGCGTCAAGAACAGCTACCACCAAAGCGCTGTCGGCGCAAATGGTGTAATTGGCGGGCGCTATCCCGTTATCCTTGATCTTTGTGCCAAGATCAGGAGCGAGCGCGAACTCCTTCGTGCTAACGTCGTTGCTGGTCAGCAGGCGCATCGTACGGAGCTGGAAGATGCTCGTGCGCAGGCGGAGGACCAGGAGTCTCGCTCATCTCGCAAGGCCAAGGCCACTCCTAAACCCCGCGTACGTTCTCGCCTCTTTTGCTTATCTCTCGCCTGATTATGCCTATTTTTAGAAGGAACCCAAGGCCAAGAAGTCTAAGGCCATTATTGAGGACGGAGATGAATCTCCCTTCGATGATTCTGAGTTGCCCGCTGAGCAAGACGATGCTATGGTCGTCGACGACTCAGTGAGTTTTGCAACTCGCTTTTCTCCTTTTTCTCTAATTGGGACTTATAGAATGACGCAGGTCCTTCAGGCCATCGGTCGACTCAATCTCTCGACGACCGTAACAGTGCGGTGAGTCCAACTTTGACTTTCCGCGGATACTATCCATGGTTGTTATTATTGTTGACTTCTTCCTTTTAGAGTCAATCCCAACCCGGCAGTACGCGTCCTTCCTCGGTACGCCTTTCCTTCCTTCGCATAAAAGGCCTTGACCGAAGAGCGCCCCAATATCTTAAGGCTATGGCAATTCTCGCTCGTACTGACCCTAAATCAGCGTCAGGACCCGTCGTTGAGGACTTCCCAGTCCCACCTCCCAGAAAACGGGCTCGGCCATCGCAAAACTTCGCCCACGAAGACTCTGCAGACCAATACGCAGGTGAGTTAGCTTCCGCGATTGCTAATCTTATCTTAATTAACAATCGTACAGCCACAGACTTATCGGTTAACAATGAAGCAATCCGCCAAACTGTTACCGAAGCGCGCAATGCCGTCAAAGGCGCCCCGGCCGATTCGATCGGTTCCCTTCGTCTCCAAGAGGCGGACCTCTGGTCCCGCGTCGGGTTCGAGAATGCCCAACTTCGATACCACCTCGAGCATCGCGAGTACCTCCTCACCGACCTTCGGCGGGTTCTCGACCTTCAACACACGCGCGAACAACCCCCCGCAGCAGCAAGTGCCCAGCCATCGTCGCAGGTAAGCCAGATTTTAGCTTCCGCGGAAAACCCCTGACCTAATTTTTCAGTGATTCTCTAGCCGAACTCGCCGAGCGCGATCTGGATGCCTTCTTTGGAATCCAACGCCCCACTGCAGAATGTCCCCATTGCGCTAGCCATACCCATCCTTCTACTTCTTGCTTTTAG